>CM047517.1:25463007-26063007 GCA_026122265.1 Ammodytes dubius
AGGGAGGAAATGAGTTTGGGTCGGTCCGTCCGTCCGTCCCGTGATTGGATGATTATATTAGCTGTGTTGCCAAGCTGGAAATGACCACTGCTGACAGGAAGCAGCTGGAGAGATAAACAGGAGCCCAAACAACCCCTGTCTATGGCTGTGTGTGTGTGTGGGTGTTTATGTACACTCTTCCGCCTGCTTATTCCTGTGCCATGTTTGCGCCAGTGTACCAACCCAATCTTATCTGATGTGAGCGCAAAGACACAGTCAAAATGCTGTTAAACACAGAGCTACGAGCTAATGCCAGAACACTCACAAGTCTTTCAAGGGAAATGACTGTTATAAATATCATATTCATGTGTATTTATTCTATTGTTTTGTATTGTTAAATTAAATAATATTAAACTGACTGTAAAAGGGTTTGACCAAGAGTGGGGTAGACGGTTGAGCTGATATAAGACAAGGCCGGAATAGTTTGGATGTTATGACTTTTAGAGCAAGGTTGTCTAGGACTGGAATGGTTGAGATGCTTTGAGGTAATGAAGGCTAAGGCTGTGTCGAGCTGGGATTTAGAATGCTCTTACCCAAAACATCTACACACTGTGTTGTTTACAGTTGTTGTGTGTTAATCCTAAATACCAGAACTTCTGCAGTCCTCACTGTGAATGCGTATGATCTTGCTTCTTGCAAGCAATGAAAATCTTAAAAGAATCGGAACATTGTGTCATCTAGAAGCCTAAAATAGAGCAGAAATAACAGTGACTGTGGCTAAGAAGGTAGCGCAGTCGTCCACTAATTGCAGGGATGGCGGTTCGATCCCCTGCCTCCTGTCATGGACATGTCCAAGTGTCCCTGGGCAAGACACTGAACCACAAACTGTCCTCGATGGTTAGCTTGCACCCTGCTTGGTAGCTGCTGCTATTGTTGTATTGGTGTGCAAGAATGGGTGAATGAGACAAACTATGTAAAGTGCTTTGGATAGAGGCGCAACCTACTACTGTATATGTACATGTGCATACCTGCATGCAGCCAGATCTGAGCCAGGGTCATCCAGGGGTGCATGGGTCCATGTTTGGGTGCGCTGCTCTGCAGGGAGGAGGCTACCTCAGACAGAGCCTGCTCCACCCGGCTGGCTGCTATAGACGTAGCATGAACCGAACCTACAGGGGATGGGAATCAAACCGTTACACACACACACACGCTCCGTCTCCCAGAGGAGCCCACTCACTACTACGTTAGCGTTAGGCGGCCGCGTGCCACAATGCAGGGCTTTCACTCACAAACCAAACGCATCAGCAGGTGTCACTGATTGCCAGCAGTGAAACCTGGACCTGTTTGGGTGCAGTCAAAGACTGAAGGCCCACATTGCCACACGCCATTGTATTCTGTTTTCGCACTAAAAAAAAAGCTTTTAAGTCACGCCACACCATTCCACACGCTGCAACACACATGGCTCTGGATTATCCAGCTTTAGGTGAATTCATTTCTGCACCAGCATGCATCAACACCGCATCAGCCTGCACTCTGCTGATTAGTCATGGAAAGAAGTCTCTCTCTCTCTCTGATTTGAATCGCATCTCTTTTTTATTCCCCAAATCATATCTTTCTCAAGATAAAAAAAGTCTATATGCATATTTTTCTCTTATTTTCCGTTTTGTGTGTTTTCATGCATTTTTCTTTTTGTGACAGTGGTACTGGAATAACTATCCGGATGGTTCAGCTGATAAATATTAACTCAACATTAATGATTTAATGAATCCACTTTAATCTGTTCCATGTGGAAGAATTTGATAAATTCGTAGAGCTGCTTTTACTGTTTTAACATCATAAAAAAATGTTTGTTTTCTGTTGCTCAATGCCCTCAATAAATGCTGTGGTCTACAGACACTGATTATGACATGAATGTTTGGAAGAAATTGGGTAAAATAATGACCAATGTAAAAAGTCTAGTGTTATACTTACATGTGGTTGTCAACTTTGAATTTGATTTGATTTTAATTGTCAAGTCAATTGCAGCCTTATGAGATTAGATAACGTAAATATCTTCCTTTGATATCCCCAACATGACCGATGGCCAGATCAGTGACATAAAAGCTTCACTCCTTTGAAAAATCCCATCCCTTTATCTTATTCTTCGGATCTCCCACAGTTTCATCTAAAATCACAAGATGAGTGTGATAGGGAATCAAAAAAAGGAAGGAAATTGTAATATAAATGTGTGAGAGAAGTGATTTGGAGTGGATTTAGGGAAAATATAAAAAGGGAAGTCTTTCTCTCTTACACAACACAAACACATCTGAAGTTGAGTGGCCTGGTTTGAAGGGCACTGGGTAAGTAGTCATTTACTAGATGTAGGGAATGCAGCGGTACAGCCTTTGTGCAGCATATTCAGACATGTTGCAGTGTGTTCAAACAGGACACTGGCATAACTCTAGACAATGTTTGCTCAGAGGCATGTCAGGCATCCAGTCAATCTATCTATAAACTGTAAAAAAAAAAAAAAAAATATATATATATATATATATAACTAAACCTTCAGCCACAATAATAGAAACCAGTGTTCACTCAGTGACATTTACACGTGTGCTGACAGATTAGTGAGGAAGCTTTGTGCTGCGGCTTGTGCCTGAAATGTGGACAGTTGACACGGCGACACATGCACAGAAGCTGCTCACTGAATTAAAGGAATACCCCGACTTTCTGATCACCACACCGTGAGCAGGTCTTAGTGTGTCCCCCTCTGTGCTTCCAGCATAGTGCACATTCAGAAGCAGCAAGATAATGAACGCTTTATTATATATATCCATAGAGTGCGTACCATACAGTGTGATCAAGTGTTAGTGTGAATGGCAGCAGACCAAGTCAATCTTGATAATAGATGCACAGAGGTGATTATCAATGGGGGTATTTTAATCATTACTTGCCTCTCTGGACCTTATATAGATATCAATTGATTATATCAAATTAATTATGATACCTTGATGAAAGTACTGCAAATTGCAAAAACGATTTGTTGTTTAAGCCATTGGTGCAGTTAGTATTACATCCACATTTCACTGATGATTAGTGCTACAAGCAGGAAGCTTCTCCTTCCTCTCTTTCGGGTGTGTCTATGAGCATTTGTTCTCTTTTGCTTTCCGTAAAAAGGATTAAAACGTATCAGACATGTTCATCTGCATTTTGTGGTTCCATGTGCTGGAAAACGTTCAGACTGCCTTAATCTGGCAAGTTGAAATGTCCAAAACCCCCTTTTTTTTGGAGAGATACTCCTTGAAGTCGTTGTATTCCTTTAAGTCATACACTGTAGTGCCAACATGGTAAAAATAGAAATGTGGCACCTTTCCTCTGGAAACTGGCTGCAGACATTGAGTAAAAGCAGAAGATATATGTACATAATTCCCCTCGTACAGACAGTGCACATATATCGGAAACATATCGGAAAACCTGGTCAGGAATAGGAAGGTGGACAGAGACCAAAGGGTGGACAGAACAATGGATGGGGAACAAGGAAGTGGAGATGGAGGCTAGATGGCTACTTACAAACAGAAAACATGGAGGAAAAACCAAGATAGTTAGCGTCCTGAAGGCCGCCTTGAAAAAACGGAGGGATGGGGGGAAAATAAACAGAAAAAGACTATTGTTAATGGTCAAAAGAGAGGAAGAGACAAGAGAAGAAATATCCAAATCAGAAGAAGAACAAAACGATTCGCGATAGGAAGACGGTAGAGCACAATGAGGATGTTCTCAGTTCCCCACAGTGGCCCTTTAGAACACGCGCCGCATCCATTTGTGCATTTTGTACACTGTCATATGTAGCAGTGACAGGTATTAAGTATCGATTTGACTAAACCTTGTCTGTTTGCATCTGTTTATTTCTCCTATACGGCCATCTTCAACGGCCACTATCTCAAAATAATTTCTTTCAGTGTTCTGAACTTGCCATAATCTAAATCATTCTTTGCACTTTGGGTTTTAAAGAGGTGCAAATGTATGCATAATCAGTCAAATATTGCCAAATTTGCTTTTTTTTTAAACATTTCTTCTTTTAATGTAAGTTTTTTTTGCAGCAAAATATTTGATCTAAATAACAAGTATTGCTTTTTTCCCCTATTGCATACATCATTAAAAGGAGGGATGGCAACAAGGACAACATAAGGTTTGAACTGGGAACCAAGACAAACTGTTGAAATAAAAAAACATAAAGAAACATAAAGAGAGAGAGAGAGAGAGAGAGAGAGAGAGAGAGAGAGAGAGAGAGAGAGAGAGAGAGAGAGAGAGAGAGAGGGGGGGGGGGAAAGGAGGAGGATGCAGAAATAGTAACAAAAACATGACATAAACTGCGCTCTGAATCCTGTGAGCGTGTGGAGCTTGAAACGCGTGTGCTTGTCGACTATAAATTCACCTGAGACCCCAGGTAAGTTGCAGAGCCAGTGCAGCAGGTCTACCAGGCCTGACTGTACACACCCATAGTGTTTGCTTTGAAGTGTTAACATGCATTTACAGTGGGTGTGACAGTAAAGCACATCCGTTACTACTAAAGGTTAGTCAGTTTAGTTTAGTAAACTCTTTTCTCCATGCTTTAGAAGCCTCAACGGCCAGTCATTGGTCAAAAAAGGAAAAAGGAACACCTCTTGATTTTGGCCATGAGCTCTTTGGTCATCTTACTAGTTGAGACTCAAGAAAATAAGAAAAGTAAGAAACTGACGCTCTATATTTTCCTTAATGTCTCAAAAAGAACCACGCCAACAACAGAGAGTGGTAAACTAGGAGTGAAAGCTAGTACCAGTGTGGGTCTACAGTAGGTATGGTGATGCTGATGTGAGTGTGTTTGATGCATATTGTGCTGGTTCTATTCAGGCTTTGGCAGCTACAAGTGTCCTGTGACTAGCAGATTTTTATTCTTTCCCAATTATATTTAAAACAATTATTCTGATGTATGAGGAAAAAAAACACTTTGGTCATCTACACTAAAAATGATCAATGTACTGTTGATACACAGAGCATAAGAACATAAGACAACATATAAAAAATATTGGGGAATGCTCTCATTACCAAACACACAAGTAAAACCAAAGAGCCCAAATGTCCCAAAAAACATGGCGCACTCTCTCCACACCATGCTACAGGCCGAGTGCAGGTCGTGGAGGGCGGTTTACTAGCAAAGGAGAACTGGCGGCGTAGAGTGTTGTGGCTGCAAAAGGAGTGACTCCTGGCCTTGGTGTGGGGAGGAGGAGGAGGAGGAGGGGGAGGAGGGTGGGGAAGGGTAGGGGGAAAGGCAGAGGGGCTTTGGGGCTGAGGGAGAGGAGGAGGCCCCAGGATGAAGACAGGGGAAGTGGGGGAGGAGAGTGGGGAAGTGGGGGAGGACATAGAGGACGAGATGGTGGAAATGGTGGACGGGGAGCGTGGGTAGAGCAGTTCAGAACCAGAGTGAGAGGAGGAAGAACCTGACACTCAAAACAGACAAGAAAGGAAAATGAAAAAACAGACATGAGAGAAATCAATCAGAGAAATAAAGAGGAAGGAAAAAGATGTTTGTAATAAAAGCAGCAACTCATAGAAAACAGAATGAATGAAAACTAATAAATAACAAATTAAATTATGTACAAAAATAATAAATATCAATGCGAATGCCAAGGCAATCAATCAAACAAATAGAGATTTTCCTTTAATATGTGTAGATATACGAGAGAAGGGATCGATATAAATACAGGAAAGTCATATCTCACTCTGGATTCCCTGTTTACAATCAAAAGATAGGAGAATACTTGTTGTCAAAATATGTGAATATCTCATCACGATTCGCTACCTGTCCGTACTGTGTGAGCGCTGTTAATATACACAGCCTAGGCTCTGTAAACTGGCATGTTGCTAGCTTATGGTAGGCCCCCTGTGTTTACATTCCCTTCATTTACAGAGCCTAGGCTGTGTATTTACACTGGATTTTTGTTATAGTGCACGCACAGTACAAGTAGCGGGGTCTTGAGGAAATATGCACTGATTTTGCCAAATCAATTTTTGACAACTACCTGTTGGCTCTCCACCTTTCAAAACGCTGAATCCAAATCTCTGTGTTAACTGAAAAACACAGCCTCACAACACTTAATAGCTTTGAGGTCCTCATTGCCCGAGTGGGAGTGAAAAAATCTGTGTGTGTGTGTGTGTGTGTGTGTGTGTGTGTGTGTGTGTGTGTGTGTGTGTGTGTGTGTGTGTGTTCCTACCGGTGTCGGGGTCACTGAAGTCAGGCAGAGTCATGGCGTTGAGCTGTCGTCTGTCTGCCATGGCTCTGTCCAACAGGCTGCTGCCACGCCCAGAATCACTGCCACACGGGCACAGATACATACACAGACAGACAGACAGACAGACAGACAGACAGACAGACAGACAGACAGACAGACAGACAGACAGAAAAGAACTTAGCTCCAGTATTTTTTTCTGCATCACTTGAGTTGCTAAGCAAACATGATACCAAACAGACATAGCATAGCTACTTTTTAGCTCATCCCTAGTTTGAATGAAAGAGACCAATGTATTGTAGTATTTGCATATGGGGAGTTTCTGTGTATGTGTGGTGTGACTGTTTGTGTGTACGTGTGACTGTATGTGTGTGTGTACCTAGGGTTGGTGAGGTTGTAGAAGCTCTTCCAGATCTGCAGCATGTGTTTACAGGTGAGCAGAGCCTCCTCCGGTCCTCGGCACATGGACTCCAGCTTCACCTTGGTGTACAGCAGACTGCCATACACAACACAAAAATAACACTCAAGTCATGCCGAACAGTAAATAAAAGAGACCACCAAAGTGGCTGCCAGTCTTACTTGAAGTTCTCGGGGTACTCGGACAGAGCCATCTCTATGATGTTGAGCGCGTCGTGGTAGTGTTTCTGTGCAGACAGCAGCAGGGCCAGCAGGTGAAGGGAGTGGACGTCATCCCCTTGAAGCTGCAGCGCCTGTCGGACATAGCCTAGCGCCTCTGGGATCTACAACACACACACACACACATATACAAACTACAGGTTTTGACTACAGTCGGGATGGAAAGCAACGCATAAGGTGACTGCTGCAATACCTTTAGATATTTTTTTTTTTCCCACTTTGTGTTTATTTTCTTTTTTCCACAACACAATGAAACAAACAATTACAACAAAATACATGTAAAAAAATCCCCCCACACGCCCCCCAAAAAAAAAAAAAAAAAAAAAAAAAAAAGCGATACCCTGATTCTTGACTTTCAGGCAACCTATGCTTCAAACCACTCAAGCTTTTTCTGATAGATAAACAGGCATCTGATCCCATCATTGCTAAAGATCACGTTACCTGTCTGGACACAGCGAGCTGCAGCGCCAAGTAGAAGGCTGCTAGATGGTCAGTAGGAGACAGACTCTGAGCCCTGCACAGAAAAGACAGAGACATGTTGTGTGTTCAGACATTGTGAAAGAAACAAGGTAATAATAATAATAATAAGACTACATGACAAAGTCTGGGGGAAATTGGGTTCAGAACATCTAAGAAATCAAACCAGGGGATATATAGACATTTAATCGCAATTGGAAATGGTAACATCATATGATTAGTGCCAACCTCTGGAAGGCTCCCAAAGCTTTCCTCTGGTACTCCTCCTGTGTGCTTCGCAGTGACGCTACAGACAGAGAGAGAGAGAGACAGAGAGAGAGAGAGACACAGAGACAGAGAGAGAGACAGAGAGAGAGAGAGAGACAGTAAGTTACATTGTACAGTAATATAAGAAGAGCAACAGTCAGTTAAAACGTACTACAATATTAATTGTCCTAGATTGAAAAACTTCAGAAAGGGAACAAGAAACAAAAGAGGAACTTGTGTATTTTTCTAAACCTTAATTCTTCGAAAGCAAGAAACGACAAAGTGTACTGCTTTATCATCCTAGTCATTGATGTAAACACACACACACACACACTCTCACCATCAGTAGCTTTGAGGCTGTACACCAGCCCGATGGCCAGGTAGCCTTTGGCTCGGAACTCAGCTGCTTTCTCCCCCATTTCAATCACAATTTTTCCAAAGCACTCGCCCTCATCCAACTGGGTCGTGGGAATGGACAAACATATAAATCAGAAGGAATGGATTTAGAAAAAATGTAAATATTCTGAAGAGGGTAAATGATATCATTATAGGAATTAGATATGTATATGTGTGCAGGACACTTCTCCTGACCCAGTGCAGAGGTCCGATACACAGTTTGACAGCCAGCAGAGGGATGGTGGGGTCGTCGGGCTTCAGGCGGATACACTCCTTCAGGACCTTTACGGCTCGAGCTGATTTCCCGGCCGCCATTAGCGACAGGGCCAGCTGGTACCACAGGTGGAACTCCTCAAAGGCAAACTTCATGGCTCTCTCCAAACACTGGACACATCACAAACATTAGTGTAGTCAGTGTTATCTGGCTTTCTGTGAGCCTCATCAATGTTGGCCGCCAATTAGATTATAATAAAAAAATAAATCATTTGTCTAGGGAAATTCATTTGAAAGCTAATTGCAGTTATATGTTTGTGTGAGTGTACTAAGGAGGTGGGCTTTTTCCAAAAATCCCATGTGATTGTGACTAGGGATTGACTGACCTCTGACAGCATCTCGTACTGGCCTCTCCTGCCCAGAGCTATAGTCAGCAGGTCGTAGACCACCGACGCAGACTGGAGGCTGATGATACGGTCGTTGTTGTGGTCGGGAATTCGGCTCAGGACAGCGTCGCGGTTAGCCTGAGAGAAACAAGCACAGATACAGATGTATGAAGCTGGCACGCTTTTCAAGATTTCGGATAACCTGACTTGAAGATCCTTTTGCTTTAGAAAGGGCTTTGAAAATATCTTGTGTGTGTCATACCATGGATTCACTGATGAGCAGCAGCAGCAAAGCTTCTTCTGTGTTCTCCTGAGGGCAAAACAGGCTGAGAGAGATAGGGAGAGCTACTGGTGAAAACCTATATTGGTATATTATGAGCCATTTTTGGCTATTTTCAACTGTATATTTCCCCCGCTTTAGCATCTACCAAACACATGGTGGCTTACTTCTCTCCAGAGTACACCCGTGGGCGTCGGCTTAAGCTGTAGTTCTTGGTGTGAACGTGTCCCTGCCGTGTGGGATCGTCCAATGGAGACACGGTGGGCGGGTCTTCCAGAGGAGACCAGTAACTCTGTTCACACATCCCTCTGAGCAAGATCTCTGCAAGCTGTCTGGCTATGGTCTGCATCAACACACACACACAAACGCACACTCACACTTTCACATTTTGGCAAGGGTACTTTGGCATCAACACAACAGCATCTGTTAACTTACATTGCTTCTAATATCTTTCTAATATATTGAGATTACAGTTATTATGATAGATAGAAAGCAGTGTGGATCCTTTTGGACAGTCTAATCACGAACAATCCAAATCAAATATTCTACTTGTTTATGGTCGGTTTTGTAGCTACATAAGTAGAAATTTGCAATTAAAATGAGACAGGAAGGAGGAATTTTCTTTTGCAACATTTAAAAAAAAAAGGAAAATGTTGACATTTCGGTTAATAAGATTAATAACAGGAAAGCAATCATTTGCTTTCTTGCCAAATATTAAATGAGAAGATTGATACCACGGTTCGGTATAATGGAAGCTAGTGCCAAGCTAGTGCCAGAAGGCTTATCTTATCCACTTATATTAGGAAAAAGAGTAATAAAATAAATAGAGGGAAGTGTTACATGTCCATCTCCTAATGTAAACCCCTCCCCTCACCATGCGCAGGCTCTGGGTGGTCCTGGTCTCAACAGCCCGAAGAATCTCCCGAAACCGGCCCACGCCTCTCGTCAGGTTGCTATGGCAATGTAGTGAGGAAACAGGATGAAAAAAAAAAAAAACACCTGTTAGAGTTTGTAGTGCGTGCATGTGTGAATGCAAGATTTCACGATAACAGACACAAATGCATACTCCATACTATGGCCAAAACATTTCATTTCAACTACTGTATGTGAGAGTCAGTGAACATGTGGATGATTAGTAGCATCACTAGCAGATGTTTCTCTGCACAACAACTTTGCCGGTTTGCAACATGACACAACAAATGCCTGTTCTAAAAAGGTGATGTTAAAATCCTCACGCTGCAAAGACAGAATATTGTACAAGGCTTCAGCAGCTGCTGCAGCAGGAGAACCAACCCGTCTCTGCTTTACCTAAAACCACAACACCTGAGGGAACTACTTTCTGCTGCTCTGCGCGTGTTACTTTACACACTTTTCCTGCTTTTTAATCAGCCTGTCATCAGCTTTGTAGCGTGATAACTAGAATGTTGGTGGAAAGGTGCCCACAAAAGTAGTTCTTGATTTATGTTTGGGCAACTGACTTCCTATCTAAACAAGAGAAAGGTGACTAGTAAATGAGAAGAATTAATATGGTAAAAAATGTGCAATTATTTAGAACCCCCCCCAGATGATTTCTGTCCAAACCTCCTGTATCTATCTATACGCCAGCAGCTGTTTCCCTCACAAGTCTTACCCGTTCTTGAAGTGGATGACGTGGGCTCTCTGCATGCCCGTCTCCAGGAAGTAGCCTAGCTCCAGGTCCTGGGCTGTCGGGCCGGGCTTCGGACTGCGGTTTTGCATTCCAGCAGACAACGCCTGGGGAATCACACCAATGGGGATAAAAGATAAAAAATGTTAGTTAACACAAAATGTGGAAACGTTTTTGCCTGATCTAATTCATTTCTGTCCTCAGGTTGAGGTACTGAGTAGAGAAAAGGCCACAAACCTCTCAGTGTGTGTCAGTGTGGTTAACTTAACTGTAACAGCAAAGCTTTCATGTTTGATGCACAGCTGCTGCTAGTACTATGAAAACAGCTAGGGTCAACTGTGCACCAGCTACATGTTTATGTGTATGTGTTTGATTCAAAGTGGCTCACTTGTATTATTCCATTTCTAAATGGGCCTATCATGACATGTAATGTAGTGGTGCATGATGATAATAATAACGAAGCAAGATTTTTGATTTAAAACATTAATAATATTTCTGTCTTTTGCAGTACAGTGTGGAAGAGTGGGACTACATGAAAAATCGACTTTTATCCACTTTCGGTGACATAATAAAAAAGCAAGTGCGTTCCTGTTACTTTTGTGGGACTATCAATGCAGCTACAAGAAGACGAATGTATTATAGGAAACATGATATATATATAATAAATTATACAATGAGTCACTGGTTGATAAATAAACTTAATCGTAAAAACTGGGATTATTTTGTGTGTTTTGTGCAAATGAGGTCCAACACCTAAACATAAATTTACAACTATGACATCTAAAATGATTCCTGTAGCTCATGATGTTTCCGTCTCTCTCAGACTTTGTCCTCATAAAAGAGGAAGAGATTTGTTTGCCAGTTGGCCGGGGAAATGAGCGCATTGCACTTGCCAAACTGGCACACACTGACAGCTGGATATTCATCTCACACCCACAGACAGTGATGGAGGAAGGGCAGCTGGGAGTCCAATGCCCTCACAAGATATTTGCTGAGAGCTTGTGTGTGACACAGCACGTGAAAATAGATGGTTATCATCACAAAAGAAAAAAATTATCTAAATTCACCACCTGAAACATCTGACTGAAGACTGAAGAAAACTAGCACAAGCATACTGTGTGTATACCTTCTCAGCCTCCTGCAGGTAGAGCAGAGCAATGTCTCCAGACTTCTCATAGCAGTCGATGATTTCCTGCTCCCGCTCTGTCAGGTTCCTATTGGAGGATGGAGAGCCAGTGTTCTTATTGGTTAGAGCCGGGGAGGCAGCCGGGACCTTCTCTAGACACAGACCTAAGGGCCAATACGGAGACAGAGAAAAATAAACAAATTATGAGAAAGTCTGTTGTCTGTTTTTCTAATCAATATGCTTGGTCACTCCAAACATAGTAAAATATTCAATTTCATAGTAATGGGCATTCATATGTATCAATAATAAGTAAGAATAGGATGATATTAAACATTTTTTGAAAAAAAGACAAATGCCAAAATCTATTTTTAAAAGGGCAAAACCCTGAGATATTTCATGTGTAACTGTGTGCATTTATTCACAGCAAAGTTTATTTCACAGTGACGCTGTACTGCCACCATGTGGATTAAAGCAGTAGTGCATATGTTAGAGAAGACTAGACTTATGTAGGTTATTTGATTACGGGTAGGGGACATGACACGATGACTGCATGTCTGTGTGTATGTCTTTGTTTATACCTCTAGTAGCATATGCCTCCGCTATCATGGACAGCCTATACACAGGAGCCCCCACCAGCTGCATCTCATCCATGGCCACCCTGCCGTAGTGACCTGTCAATACACCAGTTACATGTCAAATAAAACAGAATTCAGTAATGCTCATATTTTATTCACACAATCAATGGCCCTTTCTTTTAGTACAAAGACTTAAAGGCTTAATATGAGTGTGTGGGTTACCTAAAGCGTCATTGTCTTCTCCCTCCACATAGCACAGCTTGGCCATCAACAGGCTGGCTTCCTGCAGGTAATCGGCCTGGAGGGAAGAAAATAGGAATTTAAAAAGTCAAAATAATAAAAGAGAAATGCCTTGAGTTCGGTTTTCTTTTTTATGTGCTTAGCTTGAAAAAAGTTTGCAGGAACCCATTGTATGGCACGAGATAAGACTGATTAATCAGGCCGATTATTGGCATATTGAGATCATCTGCATCGTCTGATATCTGCGCTGAGGGGGCTGATTAAAAAAACAAAACAAATAATGTCTGCTGGCACTGCAGGCAGACTGGTCAGTGTTGTTCCCTATCGCAATATTTTCCACAGCCAAGATGAGGGAAGGCCATGTGCGATAGACAATGCACATTTTTTTTATAAAGTAATACTAAACAGAGTGATAACTGTAAAAAGTAACAACAAGAGCCAGAATGTTTGAATCAAGGTTTTTTTCCCCCCCTCCATCTCCAGAGCACTGGTAGTGTACCTTGAGGTTCCCTCTGTCCAGAGCAGCAGTGAGGTGCTTCCTGACCTCCACCAGTTTAGGTCTCTGGCCCCTGGGACTGGAGCCCTGTTTGATGGGGTTCTCCTTCAGGTACGTCTGGAGCTTGCATTCTCCCAGCAACAACTCCCCTAGGTCATCTACACGCACATCCACACAAACAAGATGTTAGGTAATATAACTATTATTAGATATCATACTTATCTATTTTATTAATTAATTTTGGTAGGTACCGAAATTAATGAATAAAATAAATAAATAAATAGTCAGTATAGGATAGGGTCCATCTGCCAGTTTAAATCTAAAAGTGAATCAATACTTATATAATATATGGTTTACATAAGTACCACTGTATAAAGTTTGAAGGTCAATCTAAGATCTAACAACAGTCAATCTAAGATCAATTTAAAATGAATTGATGTTCAGTTTAAGGTTCTAAATAAGATGAATCTTTCACACGTTAAGGACAATCTTGTGACATTGTGTCCACGTTAAGGGGCTCTCCTGGTGGTCAGCTTTCCTGTGATGTCAGTCAGTACATCTACAAATGGAGAAACACTGCCGCAGCGCTTACACACATACCAGCCAGAATTATACGCAGCTAAATCATGTAAGTGTGAGTGTTTAGCGGTTCTAAAGGGTGGAATGAGAAGTAATCTTGTTAATGATCCTAGGCACTTGCCACAGCTCACAGCTCCCCATGTGCCAAATGACATTCCATCATAGCAGCGTTTTGCACTGTTTTCAGAAATGGACCGGTTACATACATAACAAAACATTGATTCCACAATACTTATATCACTCTAATCTATTCTTATGTTTTTCCCCACAAAGATAAAATGTAAAAAAAAAAAGAGCTCTGAAATACATCAAAGCTTTATGAAATTATTTCCATTCATTAACCACCATTTGCAGTTGTGGCCCGAGAGAGCGGCATACACACGAGTAAATAGAGCAAGCACAGCAGGAAGGGATCTTGTGATTTTTCAGTATGGAAGATGTATTGACGCTATAAGGGCGAAACACCATGAAATGAGCGACATTTGAATGTAAAAGTAATGTCAATAGGTGAAATTAAAGAGCAAGGTAGGATGGGACATACTGGTGTTTACATGCACTTCAATTCAATCAGTTTGCATTAAAAGCAGCTAATTTCCATATCAAAACTGGCAAATATTATGTTAAGAAGTCAGCTGTATGATAAATCTAAACTAAATAAGGTTTTTTGTTCTGTGGCTAACGAGCATTTCCTCTCTGATATCCTGTGTTGACAGTTGTGCAAAGATAACTCAGCATCAGCAGGGAGTTTGACAGCTGGCAGGTAGCAGTCACGCATCTTAGCCACACAGCTAATATGACCTGAGCTTGTTGCGATGTGAAATTTGAACTATCTTTAAAAAATGTGGATATTTAAAATGCCTCTTGTATTATGGTTCATGTCAAACAAATCCAACATGAACCTAATGACAGGTTGTGGAATGGAGTTCCTCTTGACAGAGCTGACAGACCACCGGAACTCACTCTGTGGGACAAACTTCTCCATATCTGATACCAAAGAAGCTCATGTGTAGACGCCACACTGCAATAATGTAATAAAATCCCTTGTGAAAAAAAATGACACGTCTCTTACTTGACCTTTGCTAGCTAACTGGCTCCCACCGGAGCACAGAACAGGAAAAAAACTCCCAAGGCTCGGCTACCGTTGTCAGGAAGTCTCGAGGACTGTTAGCAGGGAGCTAGGCCTCAGCGACTGAATGAACCTGAACATTTCTCACCGTTTGATATTAGTTTGGCGGAGAGCTGTCGCACCAGCTCCGGTATCTTGTCCCACTGACTCTCTGAACGGCACCGCTCTATCTCCGTCTCCAGTCGTGAGCCAGACTTCCTCGCTGTCATTTTCGTGAGTGGGCTCGCCTGGCTGGACCAAAACACCGGAGGATCCTTCTCGCTGACGCTGAGTGTCAAGCTAACGCAGAAAATAAATACATCATCCGGTGTTCGTCAATAGTTTCGAAATACAGGTAGGATTGCAATAGCTACCTCATACTTCTAGATACTACAAAGTTGATGACAGCTTTACTCTAACAAATTTGAGACAGTGTACACTGGTTGAGATAACTTGTGTCCTAACTGCTTTACTGAGGAAAAATAGTGGAATCGACTGCTGAACAGTAGGCAACTGCTTCATTTTGACATGCTCGCTTCCCAGAAGAGCAAGCGCAAGAGTCATATCAATTTATTTGGGTTATTTTCTCAATATGATCGCCACTGATTCGCACTACAAATACAATGGTCTTCATTTTTTGTTCTGGTTTCTTTTTAATAGCAATACAGTCAATCAACACAAGAGTCTATTTGTCATTGAGCATTTGTAGATCTGATTTTTATTTTGTAAAACTCAGTCAGGAAGTGTCTGTAACCGTCGCGAGGTGGTTGAGTGAATTGACGAGTTGACGTTACAGTCTGGTTGACTGACATGGCAGAACTGTCGTTGTTTTTAACGAATGTCAACGTTTCACTGGGCCAAACAATGGAAACTGACAAGGTTAGTCCGTATCATACAACTTTGCCATGTTTCGTGTTTGTCAAGGATACATCTTTTTAACATTTAACAGGGAATTACTTCCTTAGCTGAGAAGCTAACTGACAACAAAAAGTAGCTTAGGCTAATGCACGCGCCAGTGCTTTGTTTTTGCTATGGTAACTTCACTAACACAACTCCTTGTGTATTTATAGTATGAAATGAGATAAAACATTTAACTACATAAAACATTAGTTAAATAACTTTGTTAAGTAAGTTTGTAATGTTTTGTTTATGTTAGTTCATTACTCTTTTTTCAGCATAGTTTTGCAAACTACCAATGACTTCACACGGAAGAATTTGAGCTATAGTAAAGCTTCCCTAGTTTGAAAGGCTACCCTTTCAAAACATGATCAAATTGACAATGTACGTATTATGAAATTATAAAAAAATATATAGTACAAACATGCCAGCAAAACATTTGATCTTCACAGAGCATAAGCCAAAACATTTAATTTAAATAAGACTTGTTACATTCTTATTAATGGTTATATATATATTTTTTTTTAATATATATATATTTTAATCATAATATTTTTATTTATATAATAAATATAACCAAATATGTTCAAAGGTGAGCTGACAATCCAGCTTCCTGGAAGGAAGGCCATAAATGTTAACCTGTCCCAAATAAAAATGTCCACCTGGACTTTTCACAAGGATTAAATTACAATTATAAAAATGACAACACGTTTATTTAACTACTTGAATCACTATGCAAATATGAATGGAGTTGAACTACCTGCAATATTAGGTAAACTAGTAGTTGTAGCCCACTACTCACCAACACTGCTGGCTGGCACATCAAACTTCATTAGGATATCTTTCAGCATTAAGTCAAAAACAAGCAGATAATAATCTGTATGAATTTTAATAATTTGATGGCATCTTATTCATGTCTTGTTCTGTTGATCTGTTGTCAGGGTCCAGGAGGGGTGGCAGACTTTAATATGCTGGAGATGGGAGACTCTGCAGGGGGGAAGGTGAAGGTTCCCCGTAGGACCATCCACTTTGCCAGTGGAGAGACTATGGAGGAGTACAGCACTGATGAAGAGGAGGAGGAAGAGCGGCAGTGTGTGAAGAGAGACGTCATTCCTGTAGATACGGTAGGCTGAGAGCAAAGGGTCGCATCAGGGTTTTACAGACACTGAAACAGCTTCAGATTGTGGGTGGGGTTTGCATTAGAGAAAACATGTGTTATTTTGTGTTGGACCAGCAGGTATGCATTCTAATTGTCATGGTTCTCTTCTTATCTGTGTTAGTCCAAAATGACCTGGGGTCCGTATTTCTGGTTCCAAACGTGGAGAATGGCTACATCCACTATCACAGGTAAGATACTCTACTGTCACAGCTGGAAGTATTCTGACTGAGAGGGGTTTTTTCAGGCAGAGGAAATCTTGAAATGTTATAAATGTTTTGGAGAAATGCTGGAATATTAGCAGCACAACATGTTTACAGGAATACATCTGCAACACAATGTATTTTACACACACACACAACACACCACACACACACACCACACACACACACACACACACACAAACACCACACACAACACACTTTATTTTATTTCAGTCGCCTTTATATCACACACCCTAAATGACAAACTGGGTTAAGTGTTAAATGTCATCCTGTGTGTGTGTGTGTGTTCGTTCCCCGTAGCGTGCGACTTCATGGGCGAGAAACTGGCCTCTCTGTTTGGCATCACGACTCCTAAATACCAGTACGCTATCGACGAGTACTACCGCATAAAGAAAGAGGTAGGACACACTGATGCACATCATCGAGCATCTAATGTCAAATTTCATATGTAAATAATAAGAATGAAACCACACCTGTAAGAGCTATTTACCCAAGAGGCAGGCTCTAGAACACAAACATGACCTCTCAAACAAACCCCTGTTGGATGCTAACTCCCACTGGTGTTTTCTTTGACAGGAGGAGGAGGAAGAGGAGGAAGGACCGTCTGGCAGAGATGGCTGAGCGGAGGTTTACGGAGCAGCGGCGAGGGGAGCAGGGCGATCCGGCTACTGTGGAGCAACCAGAGGCCTGTGGAGGAACCTCCTTTGTGAACATCAGCTTTGAGCTGGAGCCAGAGCCTTCTCTCAACACACACAAGAGCCCCACAGAGTCCCTTCTCCCCTCCCCTCATGAAAACGCACACTCGCAAAACAAACCACTAACATTCACACATTTCTATCAGTTGGCAAAAAAAACTTAATTAACTTAGCTGTATAGATGAATAATATCCTTATTTTTCTATGTTTTTTTTTATTATTTCATACAAAAAGAGATATTAGGACACAGTGCAGGGAAACATTGAAAAAGGGCTGTAGAAGAGGCCTTACCTTTTTATATTTGTGTATAGTGTAAAATCAAATGCAAAGACTGAGATTATCATTTAACTGTAAAATGGAATGGGGCGCAACTCATTTTAAATTGTCATCAGGTGAAAAGGGAAATGCATGCTCTTGTTGAAAAACAGACAAAAATCTCAGTTTTTATGATTAGTTACAGAAGAGAGCAGAAATTGAATTGTCCCCCGTCCCTGGTATAAGCAGCATCAGCATAAACAGACAAAAGCTACATAAGCACGCAACAATTGTAGATCCTGCTTTCATCTATATGCAAACCAAGACATTTCATGAGTTTACACGATTCTGTAATGGCACAGCCTGATACTGGCACCGCCGAGCCATTTCTGCTCCCAGTCTCTTTCTGCGCTTCTTGTCTCTGACATCATTGTCTAAACCTGAGATGGATCCCTTTTGACTTCCAAGCTATAAAGATAAGAAGGGATTGATGACTGAAGTATCCAGAACTAATATAGTTCACTTGAACACTCCACATTTCTTGACTGTCATTGCTAGGATCTAGATATGTAAGTGAAAGCTTATGGAAATGAATATATGGTAATGCCAAGATTTAACAAAAAACCTACTTGAGTTTCATCAAACATAATATCCTGTTGCATGTGACTAAAACCCTCCTGCCTCTGGCTTTTAGTAGTCGTAAATACCTCCTCCAGGCTACTGTACCTTCTTGCTCTTTGAACTGGACACATGTACTGTAATATGTGGATGTATTGTGTGTCAGTTGGTTCATTCATTAAGCCATGGATCACTATTGCTGCGTCAAACTTAAGGGCTGGCTTATCCATAGCTAAACTAATATAGGTACAATGTTTGGTTTCATATATTATTCACTAATGTGACCAAAACTCTTACGATCGGAGAATACGATCTGCCTGCTTAGTTGTGCAGTTTAAATTACTCAGCAAACACGTTTACTTATAAGTGTGTCTCTCCTGGTGAATATATGTCATTCATTTGGAATGGCACTAGTGAAACCGTCCGTTAGTTGTGACTGTAACTATCCCTGCTAGGATCCTGTTGCAGTACCTGACTCTGTAGTGAACTGACATGACTCTGTCTTCATGTGCCTAGCGTATTGATAGACTTGACGTAACCTCCAATGCACAAAGTGTCTTTTAAAGAAGAAGTATGCTAAGTGTAAACATCTGTGTTCTGTTACGGCACTTCAGTTGACAAACAGAAACAA
This sequence comes from Ammodytes dubius, assembly GCA_026122265.1. Classification (NCBI taxonomy): domain Eukaryota; kingdom Metazoa; phylum Chordata; class Actinopteri; order Uranoscopiformes; family Ammodytidae; genus Ammodytes; species Ammodytes dubius. The sequence goes on from CM047517.1 coordinate 25,482,105, forward strand.
GTTGCTAATTTGTTTCTCTTGGTAATGCCGGATGTGCTCAGTTTTTAGCCAAAGTAGATTAACTAATCATCCGGATTTAGTTCAGATCTTTGAAAATATGCTTATAATCAAATGTATCCATGAGTGACGATCTCCACTGGCGGGAAGTTATGCGTCATATACAGCGCTAGTAGCTTTTTTTTGTTTTTATGTATATTTTTTGGGCATTTTTATGCTTTATTGATAGTGCAGAGAGACAGAGGTGAAATGGGGCAGAGAGGGGAGTGACATGCAGAGAACGACCGTGGGCGGGAATCGAACCCGGGTCTGCTGCTGGGCCCGGCCCGGGGGGGGGGACGCCCTACCAACTGAGCAAGGGGCCCCAGGGCTTAGTAGTTTGAGGGTTCATTCCTAAAGTGTCCTTACGTAAGGTGTGAGTGACTGAGCCGCTATAATCTCCGTATTGAATATTTCTAATCCCATGATGTGTGCTGTGGTGGTAGGCCTCACATCTCCTCAGAACAGCAGTGTCGAGATAATATTCCAGTTGAAGAGATTTTTGAATTGACTTTAAAGGTATAGGTGAAAGTAAATTCCCAACACACGTATCAGACCTACATTGTAGCGTATGTTAAGAAAACACTCCAGTGGTTAATGTCTTTCCCTATTGTTTGTCAATGAAGGATATTACTCATGCTTTTTTAATGTGTTAACGGCCAACATAAAGTTTTGGTTATTTTGACAAGCCTTTAATGAATCTGTATATAAATATTTATACTGTCAGTGTGTTAATAAAACCTTTTAAACTCCAAAGTTTGACATTTTGTTTTTATTTTAATATAAATAGTATATCGTTAAACACCTGTTTTACCTGCTAGGAAGGTTCTTTAACCATAAGGTGTAGTAGACATAACAACCATAAAGGTGTTTTTTAACAATCCCAGCCATCTTATCAAATGAAACTCCACTTCTATCTTTACTTTCAATATCAAAGAAATGAATAAACGTCACTGCTATTTGATATGAAGGCGGAAAGAAGAGTGAAACATTTAGGAATGAAAAGGAAACATTTATTTAAAAAAGTTAAGCAACAATAACATGTGTATTTAGGTTTCATTTACAGGGAAAAACAGGTTGGAAGCCAATAATATAACAATTTTCACCAGGACAGTTTGATTTCAGGATTTCAACTTTCTCCACATCATCATCATCATCTTCATGTGTCATCGTAGTCCGCTGTGCCACCGCTGCTGCTGCTGTTGTCATTGTCATTGGCAACCAGCACTTCTCTGTTCTCATAGGTCCAGAAGCCGTTGAGGTCAATCAGGATGCTGGTGACTGTATCGCCCTGGTGACTGTTGACCAAGTCCTGCAGAGTGATCTTACAGGGGTCTTTAGGCTTCACCATGTCAAAGATCTCATCCTGTGGACACACAGGGAAAGAGAGATGATGGGTCAAAGATCTGCAGCTTAAACTGAACCTTCTGTCAAACAAACTCCAATGTAAATATGACAACATTTGCTACGGCAGGAAGGTTGACATTGGACAGCTCTCATTGAGAACACATTGAAACTTTTTTCTATACTGTGTGTGTGTGTTGTATACCTTGACATCCTGGAAGGTGACAGGCTCCTGACTGTGGATTTTCATCTGCTCCTGAATGGCCTGAACAACAAAGCACATAACACAGTGAATGTGTGTGTGTGTTGTGTACTTCTGACATTTGTAGAAAATGCAAAGATGAAGAAATACAGGCTAGGTCCTGTCCTTATAGAAGGACTTATAGTCAGGAGCTTGAATGAGAAATTGGGGATAAGAGGGTTTGGTCGATCACCATAGTGATACAAGAAAGGCACGTGTGTTGTGTTGTGTTGTGTGTGTGCAGCTGGTACCCTGAAGAAATAGTTGAGGGAGAAGACGTTGAGGTATCCTAGATTCTCCATGTCCAAGAGTTTGAAGATGTACTGTAACGCTGCCGGCTCCTTCCTGTTCTCCAACGCCAACACAAAGTCTAGATAGGTCTTATAGTCCTGGGAGAGGGAAGAAGAGGAACACTATTACACCCAGAGAATAGTCACCACCAGAACCATCACCTCCAAGTCTGCATGGAGGAAATAGGTTTGGACCAGTATTCTATCATTCTGTAAATGACTAAGTGTGGTCTAATGTTTGTTCTAGCTGGCCCGAGATGACACACTGTGTTCACTTAAGACAGTAGCTGAAGATTAACCTTCTGAGGTTTATTTTTTGCAGTTGAACATTAACCTAATGACAGGTGAGCATTTCATGAGGAAACCCTGTACTGACGCTGATCTTTGATTTGTCACCTAGTCGCCTGTCTGATCGTACCATTTCTCCGTCATAGGTGAGACACTCCTGAAACACTCTGTCCAGGAAGACTGTGGTGAGCGTGGCTGTCCCGTAGCGCGACAGCTCCTCTTTGCTCAACATGCCGTTGTGGTCCTTATCCAGGTTGAGGTACTGGCCTGCAGAGACACCAAGATACAATTTAAAAAAGTGACCAAAAACACAGGCAAAGCTACTGACAAGGCGGGCTGTAGTCATAGACAAAGGCAAGCTGCTTTATTTATATTCACCCGCAATCATTCCAAGTTCATATACATGGCATCAATCCTTGACTTTTTGATAACTTTCCTCTCAATATTTATGAAAGAGAAATACAGGCATTGCTATCACATACTGTACAAACATAACACTTTCACCAAAGTCTAGTAATTTAGCTAGCACAGATAATATACAATATTTTTTGGGACAACACTGCTGGAAATGAATCACACCGCAAGTTGCCCACCACCTAACTTGTTCTTGAGGATAATTTAACAATGTGAACAGAAAGCTGAAAAAAGCAAAAAGCTGTCCAGACATGCATTGTTTTTCTCACCGTAGACTGAGGGCAGAGGGGGCTGAGAACCAGTTGGACTCCTGACTCTCTTTAGAAAGCTCCTCATCTCTCAGCTACCAGCACAGCAGGGAGGGAGAGAGAGAGAGAGAGAAAGAGATAGAGAGAGAGAGAGGAGAGCTTGTTGGTTTAAAAAGATTGGATTGGACCATTACATAAAGAAAAAGCACTTATCCATATAACACAGCTACAAAATGACACATCTGTCAGGGAGACTCTTTGGAAAACAGTCTATTGTATCTGTCACCTCAAACACTGGTACTCTAGAATATTTAAAGTTTCTACACCATTCCAAATGATTGCCAAGTATGAATTAACACAGGTGGGGTGATGTAAAAAACAACAATGAATGTGGACTTAAAAAGGTAAAGCAATGTCAGGGATAAAAAAACAATTCTACCTCCAACAAGTCGTCCAAGAAACTGCATGCCAATATATCCTGGATTTTAATCTTTCCTGAAAAAAAAAAAACACAAACTTTGTAAACTATCTTGTAGTAAAGCACACAGGCCCTCTCTAGACACGCTCCCTTACCCATTATCTCCATCTGTACTGTATATAAAAGTGTATTCGTACCACGCTTTTTTTTTTATCAATCAACATTTTACTGAGAAGAAACATTTTGTCTTTTTGCTCTGACCTGTCCGTAGCGGGTCGAGGAAGAAGAAGAACTTGCGTACGGCGGTGCAGACGTAGAAAGAGTAGAAGGACTTCTCCAGGCCGTCCAGCTGAGGCAGAGTGGGGATCAGCTCCAGGATGTAGTTCTCCAGATCCTACACCACAATAAAAACAAGACAGCTCTTTTTTAACTCTCGTCTTAAAAATCAACCAATCAGGTTTTGGTGAAGGAAGCTGTTAATTTGTTTTCTAACTTAATATTTGGTTTACAGCACAGTTCCATTCTTTTTTAACAGTATTATTTTGTTAACAGATAAAAGAGAAAAATGATATCTTTTGGTTATTTATTTATTCATTTGGCTTATATTGTTCTTTGTGTTCAAATCTGTTCAGGTTATTTGTTATTTAATGTTACATTGAGTTAAATGTAATTATAAATGTTATTTTAATAAAATGCTTCTCAAAAAAACAAAAAAAACGTTAGGTGTATCATTATTCCATGCCTACCGACTCTCTGAGGTGTCCCTGTCCTGCTACATCATACAGACTCAGACCTATCCGGGTCTGATGCAGCCACACTGGATGGAACGGAGAGAATAGAAAGGAGAGGATTCAGTGACACCAAGATATTCATCAGTACAGATACATCCAAGAACATATACGGGGCTAATAGAGATACTGACAGCACTAGCGATTGTAGAAAGATACCTGAATCTGTTTGTTATAACTTCTTATATGTAATACATATTCATCTTTTTTTTATCATATTCATCAGAATTTGGCTGACTGTGAAAGATGTCAAAAGAGCCGAGACCTTTGCGCATGACGTAGTTGAAGAACTGCATGATGGAGATCCTGCCGTAAGGGTCGCTGTGGAGCAGCTTGGCGTACACACTGGCTGTGAAGAACTTTCTAAAAAGGGACAGAAGAGAGATGCTGTTCCTTTATATAATACATTATACTATATTCAACTTGAAAGCCAGAAGTGGTTTTCATTTTCCTATAGACTTTTACCAAGATTAAAAGTAGTCTCTGCTATGCAACTCAAAGCCAGATTTCTCTTTCCTTTGCCATTACGTAAGCATTACTTCCTTCTGAAATCTTCAAAACCCCTTTAGGACTGATAGTGACAACACACTGACATATAAACCACCTACGTCATAATGCGTACACTTCCTGGTTCAAAAGTTCCATGTAATGGCAACAGAGTGTGTGTGTATATCTCTGGGGTTGCTTAATGTGGCTAAATACTATCACTGACAACCTCTAGAAATAGTGATCACATGTTCAGTTCATTATGGATTGGATTTGTCTTGGTCTGATCTGAATACACAGTTATCCCGTCAGGCGAGACACACTGATGCCAGATGGACATAAAGTCATGGTGACTGGGGGATTTTTTCCATGAACAACCTTTGATCTAGCGTGTATCAAAACCTGTAACAAAACCACACAGTGCCCTATAAAACCAGACTAGAGGGATTTACCCAAATGACTACTACTTCCTGGTAGTACTTACCTGCACTTGGGCCCGGCCTTGTCCCCCACCTGCAGGTAGGCCTCATAGCTGATCATGGCCTCCTCTCCACTCACTGGAGGAACCTGGTGCTTATCCAGCAGGAACCACAGATTCTATGGAAGGACAAGATAGAAAAAAATAAAATAACAAAAAAGTAGACAGGCATAAAATAGCCACTTACCCACAGTATTGCTACTCGTGCAGGAGAAAGTCAACATAGTGCATCTGAAGTGTGTGTGTGTGTGTGTGTGTGTGTGTGTGTGTGTGTGTGTGTGTGTGTGTGTGTGTGTGTGTGTGTGTGTGTGTGTGTTGTGTGTGTCTCTGACCTGTAGCTCCTCATTATCCAGCAGTTCTCTGCTCTTCCTCTGGAGGAACACAGCTCTGGACTCTTCTCTCAGCTTCTGCAGTAATACTTCATCCTCTGCTGGGAGCTGCACAGCATCATCATCATCATCATCATCATCATCATCAATATCATCATGTTGAGTATTCAACACATCTTCATCAATAGAGCGAGCCTGTTTATGAACCACTCTGCTGGCAACTGCACATCAGTAATAATAGCCTACGATCAGCATTATGTCCACTACCACTGACTCATAATGTCACGGTCAAAGTGAGTGTGGAACATGGAGCGAGCTAAATCTTTTCCTCACTCCATATTTTTTTTTTTTACAAGTGAACCAAAATGTAATACGTTATTACATTATGAGCAACGTTATTATGTAATAGGCTCAACATTTTGTTACAGCATTGACCAGTTATTAAATGATTGGTTTTTATTATATTAATGTATTACTTTATGGGTCGTTGATACATTATGGCCTCTTACAGGCTAAAATCAGACACCACACATAATAAACTACACTAATAGTTACTTTGGCTGAACCAGCCTTTCACGCTTTGTGTCATGTATTATATATTTTTTTATACCATTATATATCTGAACGATTCTTGTAGTTTAATGATTTAAAGGCAAAGACTCTGGTCCCACTCCCTACATTTACTACTAGTTCTTTGAAGTGTTATATATTTGTTTTGAGTGGAAAAGGAAATGTATTGGGATCAAGCAGGAAGAGGGAGTTAGCCCCCGTCTGGTCTCTTAACACAATCATTATGACATGAATGACAGCAGTTAACCTGGGGTTTAAACATCACATGTCATGTTTGAATGAATGAGTAGCCTTTAATACCCTGTAGTAAAACCGTGGAATGTTCTTGTAGGACTTGTCTCTGTCGCGTCCACCCTTCCACTCCGTGTAATATTTGGTGAACAGCTCGGTTTCCTCCGCTTTGTTTTCTTCCTCGCTTTTCTCGTCTGCACATAAACAGGCAAAAGAAAAAAACATATTATGTCAATGTTGACTTTTAGCTAGCCAGCAGCTGTCTCTGGATAGCTATCGATCCAAAGTAGCTAACGTTGGTTTACATCTTTATCTCACCTTTTCTGGAGTTTGCTAACCTCCTTTTCAAAATGTCCGACCAGTGAGGCTGTTGTTCTGTAGCCATAGCTGCTTCCAAGTCAATTTTAAATACGATAAGTATAAAACAATTCACCCAGAACCTCAAAACGGTCGGGGGGGGGGGGAGTTTTCTTGTGTACAGAAGTAGCCAGACAGACCGCGGCGTCAAGTTCTGACCAGATTCTGAATTAACAAGAACGTGACTTCCTGTTTGAAGTTGTCTACTTCAAAATAAAAGCCCACAAAAACAAAGCAAACAGCGGGGCAAATATCTGGGGGATGACACTGTTTTTTATGAAATCATCAATAGTTTCAACTTCTTTATTTATCATATGCACAACAAATACTAGTGCAGTCGTTGGCAATAAAATAATTACATTTCCGGCTTGCTCCAACACTGCAACATGACTTTAATTTTTTTAAACAAAACAGGTATTTCCTTTCTTTCTCTGCTTTCTGTTGGAAAACTTGACGCAGCTCACCCTCACACACGGAGCTGTCAAGCTTTGATGACGTCAGGTGTGCGACTCGGGTCATAACCACAGTTGTGTTTGTCCATGAAGTTATGCTGAAAGAGAGAAGCTGTTTTGTGTATTTATTTGTTATATCCTTGTGAAGTGTGCGTCGCATTTAAAGGGCTTTTAATGACAAACAGAGCCAAAGAGAGAGAGCGGTATTGATCTCGAAGCGTTTGGAAATAGCAGGGTTATCTGGCTCTAGCCTCATGTCCAGGTTGTTGATCCCTTTTAAATAACATCATGTGTTAATTTAATCTGTGCTGCTTTGATGAATACGTGTTATCTACTGTTTGTATATGGCATTTATGCTAAGGAGCAAAGCTGATTTAAAACTGAGACGAATGTGAAGGCTAGTAATCAGTTCTCTACAATAAGTACTCCCCAGCCCAGAGATCCTAACATGGGCTCCACCTGGTTATTAAAAGCCAGAATGTGCGTAAAGCCTTTCTCCAGTATGTGTAAGCCATCACAGTCAGCTCGCTTCCTGTGCACCAGAGACTCTTACCCCAACCAAAGGGAGAGAAGGACCAGTGGACAGCAGGGGGGAGGAGGAAAGAACAGTTTCATCAGACACAGGGAAGGGGAACGGTGGGAAGATTCCTTTAAAGGAAGAGGAACGAGCTCCACTCGTTCCTCTTCCTTCCCCAAATCTGTGTTTGCGGCTGGGACGGCCAAAAGGACCGCGGAGATGATGAAGAGGAAATCCTCGCTGGTCTATGAGGATGAGGAGCCTGAAGTGAGGACGAGCAGAGGAACGGGTAGGAAGAACCATAGATATATTTAGAACAGTTCTACATATATCTATGGGAAGAACCATCTGCTTTGGTGGAACACATAATGTCACTGTAACACAAGCTTTGTTTTTCTGTTTTTGATGCAGAAGTATTTCCAGTTCAGAAAATAAATTGTTTGCATGAACAAGGCAGGAAAAACAACTACCCCAATAATTCCATATGTCTGTTTGTACACCTGCTTAACAGACATACACATTTTGTTTTTTCTACTGCATTTCAAAGTCTAAATGAATTCTATACACGGACATGATGTGTGGTGTTCAACAGGGAGGATGCAGCCCCCGGACCGGCCGCTCTCTGCCCCTGAGTGGACCCAGCTGAGGGAGTCTCTGGGGAATTCACAACGCTTTGACATCCAGATGATGTCTGCCCTGTTCACCTCCGGGGCACAGCTGGATATCGCCAAGTGAGAGGAAGAGGAGTGTGTGTGTCTGTCTGTCTGTCTGTCTGTCTGTGTGTGTGTGTCTGGAGATTTTGTGAATTTCCATTTCGACGTGGTCCAATTGTCCTCACTGTAAATAAGAACTTTTACATTAGCTCGCCTATGTGAGCGTGTTGTTTTTGGTCCGAGTTGAAGGTGGTTAAAATGGATTGTAAAGGTCCATGAGTTAAAGCTGGGGTGGAGGATTTGGGAAGAAAATGGCAGTTGGGCTAGAGATTCGAATCCAAATACCTCAACCGCTCCACTTCTTCTCTTTGGTCCCTCCCCTATGGTCCCTCCCTGACACGCTCTACTCCAACAAAGTCATGCCAAAGTGAATGGACAGTCCCAATAGCCAATAAGAACAGAGAATCGGAGCCTCGCTCTGATTGGTCAAAATGTACAGCTCATGTTAATTTTGACCAATCAGAAATCACAAACCCCAGCTTTAAGTGTATGATAATGCTCCTTTTCTGCTACAGGTCCCTGCTGACTTTCGTAGCCATGGAAACAGGGACGCTGTCTTATGAGCTGTTGCTACGTTACCTGACGCTGTGTGTGAGCGGCGGCCATGACACCGAGGTGTTTGATGTGTATGACATAATGCGTGGGAGCTTCCCCTCTCTGGAGACTGGAGCCTCCAGCCTCTTCATCAAGGCCTTCAGCCGCACACACAGGTGGAGGGAGGGGCTGGACATACTGCAGGAGGTCAAGAAGGTGGGCACTGTTTCCATTGTTACTTCATAACTATGTATGGGATTATGGGACCCATCCGATCCAATATAGTAATCAGTTTCGGTACTGATACAGCGGCCATAATTAATTTATCGGATATTCGGACTGACCTCACCGATCCACCTATCAACCCATAATCCAAAGTCTGATTCTGTTAATCCATTTCTCTACAGAGTCCATGCACTTTTGTTTTAAATATTCACTTTGGAATTCTTATCAAATAATTTAATAAATATTGACATTTTTGAAAAAAAATTAACTTGGGTACTTTACAGGCCAAAAGTTTGGACACGCTCAATGCGTTTCCTTTATTTTTATGACTAGTTACAATGTAGATTCTCACTGAAGGCATCAAAACTGTGAATGAACACATGTGGAATTCTTTGCTAAACCATTTCAGGTGACTCCCTAATGAAGTTCATTGAGAGAGCACCAAGGGTTTGTAGCGCTGTCAAAAAAGCAAAGGGTGCCTACTTTGAGGAATCTAAAATATAAGACCTATTTAAGAGTCATTTCACACTTTTTTGTTAAGTACATAATTCCATATGTCCCTTCAAAGTTTTGATGCCTTCAGTGAGAATCTACAACGTAAATAGTCGTGAAAATAAAGAAAACGCATTGAATGAAAAGGTGTGTCCAAACTTTTGGCCTGTACTGCATATGGAAACAGTTGAAATTCATGGCTTTGGAATGATTTGGAATTAACTTTGATGCAATTTTTGTATAACTTTTTAAACCTTTTTTAATAAGAAGTGCTGTGTGGTTTTTAAAACCTTACACATAATACCAACAAGAACCACAGTATTGGTATCCGCAGATATTTCAGATCAAGGTATCGGACATGGATCGGAATTGAAAATCTAGAGTGGACCGGCGCAGTGCTAAACTCACATGGAAGCCTAGGACATTCCATATGCATCATCACCTGCTTCTCTCGTCATCCTAACAGGTCTTTACCCCGTCACCACGTAACTACGGCGACGTCATCTCCGCGGCCATGTTGAACGGCGACACCGCCACTGCTTGGGCTCTCTACGATGAGTTAATGGGGAAGGGACTGAGCCCGCACATGGAGACCTGGGACTCTCTCTTTAAGGGGCTGAAGAGGACCACTAAGGGGGCTGAAGAAGCAGAGGCCTTGTCCCAGTCTGAACACCACCAGAGGCTGCTGGGAATCCTGCTTCACATGAGGAACAACCAGATCTACCCCGAGCAGACCTTCGCCAGCAGCATCAAGACCTGCTTTGAGAGGTACAAGAGAGTGAAGATACACATACTGGAAGCAGATTATCTGATTTCCATAATTCAGGAGCATGAGTTCTCTAACCTGTGGTAAAGTATTTTAATGTGATTTTATACGAGTTAAAAAAACAAGATAAAAAATACACAGCGACATTCATACGCATCTATTTTTTCGCCCACCTCAACAACCCCATGACTCCTGTCTCTCATTGTTTCTCTTGTTCTCTGTGTTTAGCCTTACAGGCCACACATGGACAGGAGGTTGGACAGGAGCCACCCCAAAGTAATGGCATTACTTAACTTCCTCCCTCAGTGTGAATCTCCATTTTATACATTATTCTTCGTGCATGAGGAAAAACTGTGTGTGTGTTGTTGTGCATTTGTCATTCGTGTCTATGTGTGTATGTGTGTGTGTAGAGGAGTGTGTAGGTGTTGTGGCTCTGAGTTAGAGTCCATCCAGTTGACTGCTGAGGAGTACCAACAGCTGAAAGACAGGGTGATGGCTGACATCATCCAGGGAAGAGATGTTTTTAACAAGACGACACCGGAGGTACGCACACACACACAAATACACACAAATGGACATGCGTGCATACTGAGCAGGGTTTCCATGAGTCCGTAAGAACCCTTAAGTTCAGTCATAAAAAGCAATAAAATACCTATCTACTAGGACTTAATGACAAGGTGTGCAAGATTATTTTTAATGTGTTTTTTTGTGTATGTTGTTTTTAAATTAGATATTAATAATTAAATAAATCAATATAGTTTACGATACTAAGTAGTTGTAATGATGATTAGTAATAAACCTGATTCCAATTGATTTCCGCTTGCAGCTTGTTCATTGAGTATTATTCCTAACTTTAGATTAGCGCCGGAAATGGTTGATAATATATTATGCTAATCATGGTTGGAGTCAAAAGATTGTAAAAATTGACATATTTTTCTTATTGGAAATAATTCATCTTAAATAGCAAATCCATGTTGTTCTAAATAATGTGCAAAAGATGGTCTCTCTAAAAACCAAACATTGATATCCATGCTGAGGCTTGGTACATGGTAGCTTCTTCTCTCTATCTGCTGCTAGGTGGCGTCATAGGTACACATGTAGCACGGGGCTGCTGTGGTTAGACAGATCAGTGAACTCTGAGCTGCTTTCACCTTCCAGATGAAAATGATTCTGATGGACTTTAAGCAGTTCTTTTTAGATAAGTTGTGTGTTCTGTACAGTGAAAGCAAGGACGTCTTCTTCATATATTGGCACCGGCATGACTATAGTCTGGTATTTAGTAATAAGTCCAATAAGAAATAGAGGATGAAACCGCCCTGTTGTCTAATTTCTGGCCTTTGTAATGTAATTCATTTGATAGGGATAAGGCTACTATCTGGTTAGTAATGGTTTTCAAAAAATATGAAATGGAAATGACAGATCTTGCATGTTTTGATATAGCAGGGACTGTTCCTGTGTTAGAGAGAGAAGGTTTTAGGTGAAGGCTGAATGTATCAATGAGAGTATCAGTCATAAGTGCTGCCAGGGCAACAGCACTCCCTGCACCTGTGTGATAGACAGCTTCAGCCCATACACACACACACACACACACACACACACACACACACACACACACACACACACACACACACACACACACACACACACACACACACACACACACACACACACACACACACAAACTTAGAATATTGGTGCTTGCAAACAGGGTATCATGCACATGCAAAGTAAAACACAAAATGAGGACTGTATGTTTTAAGTTGTATATCCCTTTTTATATAAGCAATAAATAGCAGCCACTACTTGATCCTGCACATGTGCAATGTGTGCACTGTCTGTGTGCAGAGACAAGCCTTTCATTGGATAGGAATGTGCTGGCTGCATGTTTTTTTATAACGTCAATGACAATAAAGCTTTGAAAACAAGGTGATTCAACTGAAAATTGTTTCCAAAAAGAAAACCTGGCAACATCAGCAAGTAGCTCATAATATGTCATGTTGAATTTATGAATAGAGAAAGAGTTTGCATGTGTTTTACGGCAATCGGGTGGGGGGGTTGGGGGGGGTTAGTCTGTCAGTGCAGCAGTTAGTCAAATTGAGGGGAATTTCCAGCATGTGGAGCAGCATGTGAATCTGGACCACAACTAGCCTACCACCCGCAGAGGGGAAACAGACAGACAGACAAGATGTGTAACTCCACTTTCTTATTTAAGGCCATTTATTTAAAGGGCCAACAGAGTGCTTCAGACAACAGGCAAGCAAAACAGATGAAGGCAGAGACAGATGGATGGGAGGGAGGAGAGAGAGAAGAGAGTGAGGAGGAGGAGGATGGAGGGCATCAACGCAAAGGGGAAGACGAGCTGCGTCTGTCTGTACATGGTGATTTACAAGGTTGTCTCACTTGACAGGAAAGCATGATGCTTTGATTTAAGCCACAGACAGATACAGTGTATAGATAGATGTTGACACACATAACAAAGTCATGCATATTGACACTACACAGAGAGGGACCATAAAATAGAAATCCCTGTCGCATTGTACCTTCTTTTTGTGTCCACACTGAAATACCCTACCAGCATACAGCATATGTCTTAATGCGAGCATGAGCTTCATGAGATGGGCCTCGGATACAAACAGCAGAAGTTTGGTCTATTGTTTCCTCCTCATTTTAACATGTTAAAAAATATCTACAATGCTGATCTTCTTCTTTTTTTATTTCGACCCATTCCGGTTCATTACAATGCAAATATTGCACTTCAATACCAAAAATGACAATCCCAGGAACTTTTAAAATGATAAAAGAAATGCTTACATGCAAGGCCAGCCTCCAATATTGTTATCTGGTATGGAGTGGACTATAGGCACTATAGTCATTGTATGAAACCTTGTCCCATAAATCTAATTCTAGATTAAGGAAGAATAAAGTTATGTCTGTATTTTTTTTTGCATTTGGATTTTGTATATCGGTTGTGTTGCTTTAGGGCACAAGTAGCCCTGTGTGTGTGTGTGTGGTGTGTGTGTGTGTGTGTGTGTGTGTGTGTGTGTGTGTGTGTGTGTGTGTGTGTGTGTGTGTGTGTGTGTGTGTGTGTGTGTGTGTGTGTGTGTGTGTGTGTGTGTGTGTGTGTGTGTGTGTGTGTGTGTGTGTGTGTGTGTGTGTGTGTGTGTGTGTGTGTGTGTGTGTGTGTGTGTGTGTGTGTGTGTGTGTTTTAAGCAGTCATATTATCCACAGCAGCACAATGAGCTGGTTTCACATATCAGCTCTGGAAAGTCCCTGGATAATTATACTGGACTTTCTCTCCGTCTGTCTCTTCCTCCGGCTCATGCTCCATTCTCTCTTTGTTGTTATTTGCCAGTTTTATCTATTTTAATTAAATTAAATTATATTTTCCATCTGAACCGATCACCCACCTCATCTCCACACTCCCACTTGTCTTTTCTATCCTCAAGAAGATAGACACTGGAGCATCAGCAGGGCTTGGCTGTTGTTTAATCTGGAGCACATTTCAGAGGGGGAACATTACAGCCTTTTACTGAATACATTTTTTATTGCCACATTTTGATTGCGTGTTAATGATAGTGCGTTTGAAGCCAAGTTTCAAGTCCAGGGGATTTTCACAGCGAGCTATTACCATACTGCTGCTATGTAAAAGCGAAAGCGCTAACAATGTTCACGTGCTGAAGGCGTATTCTGAGCCCCAGCTCTGCTCTCCTGTTAGGGTTACAAAGCTGTAACACTGTACTGCACACATTGACTATCATGGTCGTATTCAACCAATGACACAAAAGAATCCTTCAAATTGTAATTTGACTATTGGCTGAATTTTGAAGTTAGGCCAAAATGTAGTTTGAGACATTGACTATCATTAACCTTGTTTTTACATACAAACTGTATATTAGCCCCTTTTAAGAGGCAGCAACTATGGCTGTGGAAATAAAGTGTGACCAAATGTAATACATACACAGTACAATGCAGCTAAGAGGAGCCCAATTAACCTGTTGTCATAATAGTCCGCGTCTAATCTAAAATAAGATTTCTCAAACAAGGACACAATGAACATTATTTCTTAGCTCCTTGGCGTGTCCTTTTCATAAGCAATTAAACTATAATAAAACACAGAGTACTCTATTATCAGTCAAGCTGCCAGCTGGCACTCTGCCATCTGAGTAAGAAGAAGGAAAGGCCAGGTACATTTGTATCATTATTACTGGCAGGCGGCCTGTGATCAGTGAGTGAGTAAAAAAACCAACCATCAGGCCAGTCAACTCACAGGTGGAGCTCAGATACGCTCCGCGACCACAATGAGGAACAGGCCCCTAGATTGTGTTATGAGAGAGTTCTGCAGAGCTTTTTCTGTACATTTTCAGGACTGTACATGTATGTTTAGTCAGACGTGCAGTCAATTAGGAAGTCAAGTTGTCTGTTTTTAGGTCAGCTTTACTGGATAATGAGCGTCAGACTTTTGTTCTATAACTTTACAGAGAAAAGAGATGGATGTGAAGGCAGCAAGAAGAGCCCATTATTTTGTTTGGCTTCACCCAAATAAAGCACTGCAGTATTTCTTGTCTACGTTCTGCAGTTTATGTGATCATTTTTCAACCATGCTAGCAGCACAGCTCTAGAATGGAAATGTCCGAGTGTAGGTCCACCACTTTGTTACAGAGAAATGATAAACATTGGTAATGGATCACAATGAAATTCATGGTACCAAGACATTGAATACGACTGACTTTGTTGATCCCCGACTTGTCTTCTAGCACCACAATGGAGGCATATACTTTGAATGGAGGCGTCTTTTAAGTCATTTGGTACAATACCTAACATCTAGGTATAACTTTCTTCATCGGTTCCTTTATGTCTACTCCTCCACTGACCTATTGTTCTTAACGTATCACCACATCTGTGTCTATGTCTGTGTTTGCTTAGGAGTTGCAGAGGTTCAAGGAGTTTGTGAAGTCAAAGACAGCTTTTGACGTGGTCGTAGACGGTCTGAATGTGGCAAATATCAACAAGGACAAAGGCAAGCAGTCGGAGACGGTAAGGAAACACACACACACACACACACACACACACACACACTAAAAGACTGTAACTGTCTAGATTTTAATGCTTTCATCCTACATACATGTCTGTCCGACTCAGGGGCTTTTTTGCCACTTCCACTAACCTTGTGTGTGTGTGTGTGTGTGTGTGTGTGTGTGTGTGTGTGTGTGTGTGTGTGTTGTGTGTGTGTGTGTGTGTGTGTGTGTGTGTGTGTGTGTGTGTGTGTGTGTGTGTGTGTGTGTGGTGTGTGTGTGTGTGTGTTGTGTGTGTGTGTGTGTGTGTGTGTGTGTGTGTGTGTGTGTGGTGTGTGTGTGTGTGTGTGTGTGTGTGTGTGTGTGTGTGGTTGTGGGAGGTGCCTTGATAACTGGCCAATACCTAATCTTAATAACACCTTGCCCACGTGTCTGCCTGTGCGTGTGTGTCTGTCTCTGCATTAGAATATTTCCATCTATCTCAGATGTTATGGGGTTGCATGAAAAAGGAAAGTACAAACAGACAAACGTATTTCCCTCTCTAGTCATCCAGTTCATGGGGAAGCTAAATATATTAAGCAAAGGTCATGGAAAATGTTATCAGGACCAACTGACAGAAACTAATATTCAAATGTATGTATGAATTATATAGGTTGTCAGCTGCGTTTATATGAAATATGAAAACATGCATAATTTACAATTAACAAGACTTAATATAAGGTCCATAGTCATACTACTGTCTGTATCACTCCTGTTAGACTGTACTCGGGCACAGTGGTGCTTTGAGCTAAATGCTGATGTCAGCATGCAAAACACTGTATACACAGTATAGCAGCCAAATTCACTTGTATGTCTACTAATATATCCTTGTAACATAAGATGATATGTTATACCATAATACACAACACACACACAACACACACACACACACACACAACACACACACACACACACACCACACACATTCAAACATTCAGCGTTCAATTTGAAGATGTGAAAACGTGTCTAATGTTAACATAAATAGACTTATGAAGATGTGTGTGTGTGGTCCAGTTGCTGGCGGTGGTGTCAGAGCTGCACAGCCAGGGCCTGAGTGTTCTGGTGCTGGGGAGGAAACACATGCTGCGGCCCTCCAGGTCCTGGGAGAAACACAACATGGACGTCATCCGGCAGAAAGCTCACTGCTTCTTCACTGAAAACATGTGAGCACACGATAATAAAGAAAAACAGTATGGAATAAGGTCCATAGAATATTTTTAGCTATTCTCAAATTGTCCCATTAATCTAATTCTAAAGTTTAGAACTAATAGAGTTAACCAGAACAGGTGGTATTAATTTTAAGACTAAAATCTGTTTATTCAATCACAGCCTTTGTAGCCTTAAACGAATTGATCTGTAACCAGTCTGTGTATTTTGCCAGTTCTGAGGACGACCCCTTCTTGCTGTATGCCGCTTTGCATTCTGGGAACCACTGTCGGTTTGTGAGCAGGGACCTGATGAGGGACCATAGGGCCTGCCTGCCAGACGGGGCCACCAGGCGGCTCTTCTTCAAATGGCAGAGAGGCCACCAGCTGGTTCTGGATGGATATGTGGCGGCGGGCAAGAAAGTCCGATTTCAGGTGAGGAAGACAAGGAGGAGGAAGAGAGAAGGGTATGATGAGGGAAGACGAATACCAATTAACTGTGTGTGTGTGTGTGTGTGTGTGTGTGTGTGTGTGTGTGTGTGTGTGTGTGTGTGTGTGTGTGTGTGTGTGTGTGTGTGTGTGTGTGTGTGTGTGTGTGTGTGTGTGTGTGTTTAGAGTATCCCCAGCTATGACACCATCATCCAAAATTCTGCGGATTCGTGGCACCTTCCCTACGACGACACAGAGGACAGGAGCACCTATGAAGTTCCACAACGATGGCTCT
The DNA here is from genome assembly GCA_026122265.1 of Ammodytes dubius. NCBI lineage: Eukaryota > Metazoa > Chordata > Actinopteri > Uranoscopiformes > Ammodytidae > Ammodytes > Ammodytes dubius. The sequence goes on from CM047517.1 coordinate 25,499,242, forward strand.
GCCTCACAAAAGAGCAATGAAAACACACACACACACACACACACACACGACTCGGATGATTATTAGTATAGCTGTGGACTTGTAAATAAAACATTTACCACAAAATACTAACGGTCCTGGACTCATTTATTTAACTTTGGGGAAATAATAAAAAAAATTAAATTATTAGGAGCCATAATAATCATAAGCATCTGTAATATGTGTTGTATTGGTTGTACTCAGTGGTGACATGTGTGAACTACAAAGCTGAACCGGATGTGGAAGCCATCGGTCATACAGATCACATCCGGAGCAGACGTGTGCCATGTTATGCTCCTGTAGCTTCTGAGTTTAGTTGTTTAGTTTCATCTCCAGTCTGCACCTAGTTTACCTCAGTGTTTTTGTCCTGCCGTCATGTCTCGCGGGTCTAGCGCGGGCTTTGACCGCCACATCACCATCTTCTCTCCGGAGGGAAGACTCTACCAAGTCGGTGAGTGTTGAAAGAAAAAGAACCTGCCCTGTCATCACTGCATGCTAACGAGCTAACAGCAGCTAGCCGCTTTTATCCTGCTCAGTCATTCATTGTCCATTGTTAGAGTGTTAAACATAATAATTTCACCAGTACATGGTGGTAGGGTCACGATAACTGTAATTATTTACATTCAACCCTTAGCCAACATAAAGAACTAACTCACGAATAAGTTAACGTTTTTTTGTTTTGTTACAGCTTTGCTAGCTACATTAGCTAGGTGCTAATTTAGCTGCGCAATGCTACAATGAGTTATGTTTGGATACTTTTTTGATTTAATTCGTTATATTCTAGTAGTCAGTTGAACAGAACAATACATATTTTCATATTTTTGTTTGTACTTTTTAGGATTCATTTTAACTGGGCTTTGTGTGTTAAACTTAAATATCCCAACTCTTTTCAAAATAATACGCTACCTGTGAAACGTGAGAACCCATACTTCAATTGTTTAAAAGGCATACGTTGAGTAATACTTAAACGGAGTTGTGCGTACTTTGGACAATACCAACTAGCTGGATACCATGTTTGAACTCTGTTGAAAAGAAAAGTTAACTCACAAATGGTAAAAGGTGCACACCAACTGGCTAATGGGTGTATTTATGTTCTATGTGTCTGCAGAGTATGCCTTCAAAGCCATCAACCAGGGAGGACTGACCTCCGTGGCGGTCAGAGGGAAGGACTGTGTTGTGGTCATCACACAAAGGAAAATCCCAGTCAGTGTTGCAAGTTATAATCACAAATATGTCTGTGTTGCCTTGTTTTCATAAAGCCATTGTGGTTGTTGCATTACTGGCGTATCTCTGTTTGACGGTTCTGTCTCGTGCTTTCCTCAGGACAAGCTGTTGGATGCCTTGACAGTCACACATATGTACAAAATCACGGAGAACATTGGCTGCGTTATGACTGGCATGACTGGTAAGCAGTGTCATGTACTGTTGTGCTGACCTAACTATATCCCCAAATGTTGAGCCTTTTAATGGTTGAATGTTACAAGTTTCTGTCAACAATAAGTGTTTGTAACAAATTCCCTATGTGTTGCTATATTGTCCTTTTATTAATTTTCTTATGCAGACATAGCAATGCATCCTTTAATTGTTAGTTTTTATTTCAAAGCTTGAAAAAATGAAGAGTTACAATCTTAGTCATGTGATAACTCTTATTGCACGTGAACATTACACAATACAAATTGAACGTCCTCACTGTGGGAAGAAATAATTTTTCTTTTTCTAATACTAATATTTCAGATTGTGTGATGTACATTTGTGTATTAGTCCGTTCTTAAACTGGTGCGTGACTTCACTTTTTTGCTCTTTCTGCCTCCTCCCTTCCAGCCGACTGCAGGTCTCAGGTGCAGAGAGCGCGCTATGAGGCAGCTAACTGGATGTATAAGTACGGCTATGAGATCCCTGTGGACATGTTGTGCAAACGCATGGGGGACATCTCCCAAGTCTACACGCAGAACGCCGAGATGAGGCCGCTGGGCTGCTGTGAGTAGTGTATACTGTTCACACGTCCTGAAGGATTGTTTAAGTTGTACAGGGCTTTAACCAAAACCAAAGTGTTGCAAGTTAAATCACTCAATGTCCTACTTTGTTATTAGTAGAGAAAAGGCTCTAGGGTTTTCCTCATAGCTTGACACAGCACAACAAATGTGTAGCTCCAACATAAACAGTACATGTTTCATAGGGCTGTTAAAACTGGTTGTAAAATGTATTTGAAGTGGTGTTTATAGCATAAAACAGATGTTAAATATATGACACTGCATTGTTCTCACTGTCCTCCTTGCTTTGTTCCCCTTTGCCTTGCACCCTCCTTCATCCAGGTATGATAGTGGTTGGGCTGGATGAAGAGTTGGGTCCTCAGCTGTACAAGTGCGATCCAGCCGGATACTACTGTGGCTTTAAGGCCACAGCAGCTGGAGTCAAACAGACCGAGGCCACCAGCTACCTAGAGAAGAAAGTCAAGAAGAAGCTGGATTGGACTTATGAGCAGACTATAGAGGTAGGACACGCATACATATACACGCTTACAACAATTCATAATGCCACAATTGGAACGTTGTCTTAAAACTTCCCTTCAAATTAGGACTGTGTTGCGTCAGTCAAGTTGTATTGTATTACATTGCAGTGTTGCCCCTCAACATGGAATTATTTGAGAGTTTCTGAGGCTGGGAGAATGGGAGAGTTCTTTTGAATGTCAGTTTTACTGTTGCGTAAGAACGTAACTGCATTACTTAGTGGGTTTTCCACATTACTGGACTGGAAGCCAGAGTGTTGCGCCCATTTAAGGACTCAATATGTTAATTATGGATTTATTCATACAAAGCGACAGTAAGAATCCTTAATTAATATAAAAAGTTGGATCTTTTATTTCATGTTTCAAAATAAAAGTTTGTTTTCTAGATATGATGTGTTTCTCTGAGTGAAAAAAAGGCAAGCACACAAATTGAATATGTCAGCCAGATCTATATTAACATCTTGCTAAGGCCCTTGCGTTTTGTGCGTTTGTTGGTTAGATGAGGACAAAGGTTGAATATATTTATTTTCCAGATGCCACAACATCAGCTTGTGTTGCAGGTGTTACTCTATACCCACTTGTAATCATTTAACAATGTATTTGCTGTCAAATATTTACAGTCATGTTGACATGCAATTCCAGGCACACGCACACACCCACTGATGCTGCATAAGCTTCCTATCACCCAGTAATTCTCCATTAACAGACACGGGCATCTCTTATGTATCTATACATAATGTTTTGTCCTTCTACAATCTTATCTATTTGGTACGAAGTTTAATTCTTCTCCTCTACTCCCCTTTCCACCATGCTCTTCAACAACTCTGACTCTCTTCTGAAAACAGACTGCTATCTCATGTATGGCAACCGTTCTGTCCATCGACTTCAAGCCGTCAGAGCTGGAGGTGGGAGTCATCACTACAAAGGACTCCAGATTCAAGTGAGTATTGTGCTCAGACACCAAGAGGAAATATCTTGGAACCAAACTTACTGCATACGTTTTACAAAAGTAAACACAAAGACATTTACAAGAAATATTTGATTAGAAACAATAGCTGTGGCTAAGCAGGTAGAGAAGTCATTGTTGTGTGTGTGTGTTGTGTGTGTGTGTGTGTGTGTGTGTTGTGACTTTGTAAAGCATTTTGGGGAAAAAAGCACTTAAGTGCAGTCCATTTACCAAACATTAAGCTCTCAACAGACACCATTGCTCCTGCTTTCTGTTACAACTTAAAACAAGTTAAAACATCATGTTTGCATTGTCATGGATCAGTCTAGTTTGTTTTGAATGGATAAAAACATTCAAATTTTGTAGTGAAAATTCCCTTTCATAAAACCAATTTGACCTTGTGTGTTTTTCAGGATTCTGACAGAGACCGAGATCGATGTTCACCTTGTGGCCTTGTCTGAGAGAGAGTGAGGAAACGTTTTTCTGCCGTCGCCATTACTCTGGAAAATTCCCCTTCCCCCCCTCCTCCCCCCCCTTACTCCACATACAAGTCTCTGCTAAAAGGAGTTAGTATCATTATTGTTCAGACGAGGTGGTACTAACTACACAGTGAGGTTGAGACAAACCATTACCAGATTAGTAATAAGGTCCCTTTAACTAGGTGGGTCAAGTCGTCATGCATTTTCCTTCTAGCCACACTGAGACATCCGTACTGCAGGCTCCTGTCACATGTCACCCAGCCTGGAAAAACCTGGACATTCATATCTGCCTACGACATGTAGCCCCCTGAAACCCCCCCCCCCCCTACATACACACACACACACACACACACACACAAACACACACATTTACCCCCCCGATTGGAGCTCAGCCCGAATGACTTCAGTTGATGAGTGTGACATGAGCAGATTGGAAAGATGGGGGTGTGTTACAATAAAAGTACGGCACAAAAACCTCTTCAAATACCTCCTACTTGGCATGGACTACATTGTCCTGCAGCTTCTTGAGTCACTGTGTTTCAATCCTCAATACTCAGGGCTGCCACAACGTGTTATCTCTAATTTTATTCCTACGCTTTAAAAAAAAAATCCCCCCCCCGACCCCCCCCCCTGTCTCAACTGTCTTTTAGTTCCAGGACAATGTTTACGCTCTGATGTACTTTGTGATAACCCAGGGAACAGCTGTGGGAATTTTCCCATTACATCATAGTCAGTCCCGCCCCTGTTGGAGTCTGCTCAGGTCAACATCAATGGGAAGTCTCTAATCATTTCATTCTCTGCCTTGTGTTTTGATCCTCCTCCGCTCTCCTACGGTTGCTGTACAATACTGCACTTCTATTAAAAACATTGTTTCTACCAAACACTTCAGTTTACCCTTTTCTTTGCACATTTTGTACTTGTGTAGTGTAAGAAGTAACTTATTAACATGGTAACTTATTGACACACTACAAGGCAAGTGAAATGGATGCTCATTCAGACTGTCTGAAAGGGTCCTTAGCGTATTAAATCCAGTTAACAGTTCCTATGGCTTTTGGTGGTAACATTTCATATTCAGTTTTCTCAATTGAAATGGTGAGACAATTTGGCTTAAAGGTGGAGTCAGCTATTCTGGATAAAGTCTAGTAGTTGCATTGCAGGTCTAATTTAAATGTGAAATTGATGTTGGATGTTCCCCAACCGATTGCACATGTACAGCTCTTTATATAAATTAAAGAGTCAACCATGAACAATATTAACATTCTCGGGGAAATAGTGGATACCTGTTTAATAGTAAAATAAAATAAATTATGTCTTTATAAGAATTGAGGCCCAAATATAAAAAAGACTTGCAATTATTTAAAGTTAGTATTTTATTGATTGTATTCAATGTCTCCATTGTAACTGAAATCTTGCAGTGTTTAAAGACACTGAGCTGCTGGATGAATCTGCAGCACTTATCTGCAGTACAATCGTAGAATTTCATAAGTGTGTAATTGACCTGACGATTGATTTTGGTTAAACTTTAAAATTTGGGCAAAACTCCCTTCCTCCCCGTTGCCCCGAACTTGACTCAGTCATCCTGTTATTCAGCGGAGATTCCCTTCTTTGGGAGGTTTTGAGAGGCGAGAATGTCACGAACAGCTGAGTCCTGTGTTCCTGGGAACTTCCTGTCACTGGCCCTCTTTAGCCCGGCCCTAAAACTTCCTGATTTAGATGACTGAGCAATCAGCCTGTCTCTACACACACACACCTCTTATCTGTGTCACACAAACACACACACACTAAGGAGGAAATATGTCGCTCAATTGGCCAACAGTTCCTCATTCATTTGAAAGGAGTTGTCTTGTTATCAGCCCTTTCCTGCTCAGCGTGCATCATATGAAAATAGAAGGCAGACGTTTACAACTGACACTCAGCTGTGAGGCTTTGACAGAGGCCTTTGTACACAGACACACTAAACAGCAGCAGAAAGGCATGTGGTTGAGGTCATTTCCTTCATAATTGTAGGCTCATAATATTGTCATGTGTTTAGGATTATATGCTTCATTATGAATGATCTTTTTTTTAATGGCGTTATAACCAAGATAAAGATGTCTCTCATACAAACCCATATAACATCTCTTATTTTACTTGCCATGTGTTTCCCCGTGTGTGCTTCCCACCCAAGTATCCACAAACAAATCCACACGGGTTTTTTCCTATTAAATACGAGTGTTTTTAATTTAACTGGAGTGTGCTGGACTGTTTGCTGTCTTGACATTATACACAACCTGCTCAACTGTACACATTCACAGCTTCCATAAAAAATACATCTTTTTATACACAGCATTTACAATATCATACAACAGAGCTGTTGCAGGTACGCCTGGGTGCATGCATGGATGGATGGATGGATAGATGGTTGTTTCTTCTTTTGTGACGAAATGATTTGCAGTGTCCCACAGAATACAAGCAATCCTCTTTATCGTGCAGCAAACCCCCCATCCCATCCATAACGCGTCACGTATTCACATCTCGCTCGCCCTGCAGCCCGGGGAGAAGACTGGTGGGTTTATTGGAAAACGTCAGTCTTGTGTTTGATTCCTCCTTTACTGCTGCCCTGTCCATCTGGCGCCCTACGCTGTCGGCCTCTCGTGACATCATCATAGAGAGACACGCCCAGCCGGTTCCTATTGTCCTTTACTGTCATCGCCACAGTCTCCTGCCTCTGCAACTTCCTCTCTCCATATTTGTTTTTCCTGCTAATTTAGTCCGTTCCACTGAATGTCATCGTAACCCACCTGCAAACGCACACAGAGGACAGGGAAATGGTCACACACTGGCCAACAATGCAACATTTAAAAAAACAATATGTTTGATTTTTCTGTTTCCTTTTCAACACACACACACACACACACACACACACACACACACACAACACACACACCTCCTCATCAGACTCCTCGTCCTCCTCTTCCTCGCTGTCGTCTGATTCGCTGTCGGGCAGCTCCCTCAGGTCGGGCTTGGTCAGCGAGTGCAGCTCTTTGCGGATGTCGTCGTTGTCGCGGCCGTACGTGAGGTGGTAGGGGGTGTGGCCTCCCGAGGTCAGCAGGTTAGGGTCCGCCCCTTTCTTCAGCAGCAGTTTGACCAGCGACAGATTCTGCTGGTCCACGGCCAGGTGCAGCGCGCCGCGACCGTTTCTCTGTTCCTACATGGAAACAAGATTCTTATTAGAACCCGGCTGGCAAAGTCCTCAAGATGAATGATTTTTTGTGAGTACATTTTTTTGTACGGGTCCAGATACTGTGGGTGAGTCTGTATTTTAAGTGTGATAGATATGGTGTGTGTGTGTGTATGTGTGGGGAGGGGGTGGGGGGGGTTTACCTTTGCATTAATGTCAGCTCCTAGATCCACCATGTTCTCCACAAGTGAGAGGAAACCCTGAACCGAGGCCAAGTGGAGGCAGTTCTGACCTGTAAAATAAAACACATTACATAAAACATAAGATGAGGGAGAGCTTAACAGCTGACACCAGACAAGCATAAGTCATTTTATACTTTGCGAGTCTCAAGTTGATTCGAATTTAGAAGTCATAAATAATAAATAGTCAACGGTTAACTGGAGAAGTGCGTAAGTATGCATGAGCTTTGTTTTGATTTATGTGCATTTTCCTTCCAGCCTAAAAAAAAAAACTGACTTTTACATACAGCAGTTGTCATTTGATATGCAATAATACGTTCTGGTTTATATTATATATATATATATTTTTTTTTTAATACCAGCCAACGAGACCACAAGACTAAAGCTGAAGCCCTCCACATTTCTATTTCGAGCCTTAGCATTTTACATCATGTGTCATGTGACGGATGGGTTACTTTTCATCAGTGTGTGTGTGTGTGTGTGATGGCATGAATGGCTGTGGTATTCCCCTTGGCTTGTTTCCTTCCTCCTAACCACAGTGCTCGCTCGGGGATAATGGGCAGCAGAAAATGACTCTCGCCGTCCCCACCACCACCACTCCGCCTTTTAAATACTAGTTACGGACCAGCAGCAGACTGGTGAGTGTCTGGTCTGTTCTAAAAGGCTGGAAATGACCACGCACTCCTGCCCAATATAATACTCTAATGATGCCGAGACGTTGGAATTTAGCTTAGCACTGCTGAATTCAGACATTGTTTCTGTTTGGGTTTCCTAACATGTTAACAAGTATGGTTTTCATTTTGAAAAAACTAAAGTGTCTACAGAGTCTAAAGAGTCAAAACAGCTCATCATAGGTTTCTTTTCTGTCTTGTTGTTGTTGTTTTATCAACTGTGTTAAGCAAACAACTGACATACTGAGAAGTTTTTGAGACATCAAGTGTATATATATATGTACATGTTTTAGTTATTCCAGAGTATTGTTTTTTTGCTGGCCCGTTGTCAATGTATAATTACTCAGGTCGAACAAGGTTTTTATCACATGACTTAATTTGAACATCAAAGACCATGAAAATTTAAAAAAAAATAAAGTTTAGTGGAAAAAAACAAGTAAAGAGTAATAAAAGCAGCTGATGGTCTCACCGTGGTAGTTGCAGGCCGCCATGGCCGTGTGCAGGTGTTCTGTCTGACAGTTCTGTGTGAGCACGCTGAAGCACAGCAGGTTCCCGTGGCGACAGGCGATGTGAAGCGGCGAGTCCCCGCTGTGGTCCACCAGCGTGGGGTCACAGCCGGCCGCCAGCAGACGCTCACACACCGCCGCCTGGTTGGTGATCACTGCTAGGTGGAGAGGAGTCTACAGGGACAAGACAGGCCAGGTAGTGTGTGAATGGAATGAATGATAGATATAGATACAGTGCAGCTTTGGTGTGAGTAAACAGAGAAGCAAAGGAGGAGGGGGGGGGGGGTATATCTACACATCCTTACCTGTCTCTGGTCATTTTGTGTGTTGAGGAACTCTGTGTTCTTGGACTGGTCGATCATTGTTCTGATGTAATCCTTGGCCTCGTGGATGATAGCCAGGTGGAGGAGCCTATGGAGAGAGAGAGGGGGGGGGGGGGGTTAGGGAACCTGGTACAATGCAAGGGCAAGACACGACCAAATGTACCACCACCAGACTAGAAGAAAGATTTTCCAGGGGGAAAAACAGTGACACATAGTCTCTTGACATTGTGTAAGCAAGTGCGTGTATGTCTGACTTTTCATCTAAATGTTACCTATAAACAGTGAGTGGTCCTGCCTAAAACAGGACAGATCTATGTGTTTTTAGAATGTAGAATCATAACTGGAAAGGCTGATCAGGTGCAGGGAAAGTCATATTATGATTCAAATACTGCAGGTGATTGTGTACTTTAAATAAAGATTGACTTGATGTAATGGACTTCATTCCCGAAGAACTCTTTCAAAGTAAGTAAATAAATACAAAAAATCACCCCTCTAGAAGCTGTTCATGACCCCACGTGCTCCCAGGACCCCAGGTTTAGAACCATTGCTCTGTGGTTAAATCACTGGAAACATGCCTTCATGCTTCACTGGTTTGTATGAGACACTTTCTGAGCTCGGATGTGATTTCATTGAGAGCTCATCATTTATTAACGCCGGTCCGATGAGGACAGGACAGTCCTAATGTTCTTTAACACAGTCTCTCCTTTCAAAGACTGCCCAACTAACTAACCATTAAATTCAGAAACAGAAAAAAAAAATACATTGATGTCAGCTGTACTTTTTGTGGAGAGTTAAATGAAGCGCTGGTGCATTTATATTGGTCTGACTCTTGCCCACAAACCAAAAAAAAAACTTTCAAGCAGATGTCACGGTTTATTCCTGGTCATTATTTACCCTATTTTTGCACTACTCTGGAATTTCTTTGGATTCACTAAAAATAAATAGATATCTGTGTTCACAGTTCTATTAATTTGCTTGTTATTTTGACATTGTATATTCATTATCAAATTTCTATAAGCTTTTTGGAAATGGCAGCCAATATCAAACAATAGGCCTACTTTGTTTTTGGTCCGAAAGTATTTAAAAAGCTGTGAAAACGTAACCTTTGTAAGCTTTACAAGATAGCCTATTTATTTGAATCCTTCAGATTTTTATTTCTTTATTTAATTGTTTTATTACAACCCTTGACCCCCCAGGCATGTTTGGTGTTCTCCTACTCTATCCAAAACTATGTAAATAAAGTTTGGAAAAAAAGTGACTTCCTCCTTGGATTTAGAGAGGCAACACACCGCAGACACGTATTCCAGGAGCATTATTTTCTGTATGCTTTCAAACCCCACACAGCCTCACCTTTGTGTTAATTAAGCTACCCTACTTTTACTACTTTTTTTTCTTTTTCTTTCCTACTTCTCGCTTCACGGGAGCGCGCCTCGGGTCGGTTGGATTCCTTGTTGGCCGCGCGCCTGGGACTTTCCCAGCCTGACCCGCGGCCATAGTAGATTCCCTCCTGATAATAGCCTTTTGTTTACGTCCAATACCGCAGCCTCTGACCGCAGCTAAACTCATTCTCAAACCGGACGCAGCTTCTGTGCATTGTTAGGGACACAGCAGCGTGCTTTTTATACGGCCTGAATGCTTCACAGTTGAAAAGAAAAAGCCCCAACTCGGGCCTGCGCATTGTAATGACAAGCCCAGAGGAAGACATATTCCCCACAGGAGGAAAAGGCATCAAATTACATCCTCCAGGACCCGAAATGGGCCTAGTAGTCAGTCAGGCGACGCTACAGAGCTAGCTAAAAAAAAACACACACGAAAAAAATCGCACATATTCCTATTCCTGTTGGGACTTACGTGTCTCCGTCCTCTGTTATTTGTGTTTTCCATTCGTGAAGTTCTCCGGTTACAGCGGTAGTCTGTCTGTGTTGTGTCGGCTCGCATTCCAACTGGAGCCGACGGATCTCGGCGGCCACAGCCTGGTACTCCTCTTCCTTCAGCGAGTCCAAGCCGCTGTCTAGCCGCTCTTCAGTCGACTGGGCCGGCTTGCCTTCTTTAGACTCTCGGCTATAGTCCATTTGGTTTAACATACTGGTCCGGTGAAGGTCCATAGTTTGTTGTTCTGGGTTGCGCTGGGTTGTCTGCTGGCGGAGTCGTTCAGCAGTCTGTCTGTATGGTCTGTAAAAGTGCCCTCTGTGTGGCTGTGTGAGTGGGGCGGAGCTAGAACAAACTAGGTGGGGGATTTCCACCGAACTGTCACTTAGAATAACACACAGCCCCACAGCGCGCGCACACACACACACACACACACACACACACACACACCACACACACACACACACACACACACACACACACACACACACACACACACACACACACACACACACCACACACACACACACACACACACACACACACACACACACACACACACACACACACACACACAGATCGCTGGCTCCAAGAGGGGATTTCTATTGAGACACATATAAATACACTCCTCAAGTCTGTCACCAAGAGAGCTGAAGCATTTTGCAGGCTACATTATAGCACACACACACGACACATTGCATGCAGTATTTCAATCCCAACACAAGTGTTTAGACTTTAACCCCTCTAAATATTTATTATTTTCAACATTTGACAGTTAACACACATTTTAATGGACAACAACAAAAAAAGCACAAAAAAATTAAAGTATTTTGACTTTGGAAGGTGCACCATGCAGTTTCAAGGGGATTTGTTTAAATTTGCAAAGCCTGCAGTTAGTTCACCACTTACATGTAGGCCTAGAGATATTTTCTCTAGGCCTACATGTAAGTAGGCTGTTGAATTATTATCATTTTTTAACATTTTAATTATCAAAATGTAAGACTGGAATATGTTTGTAAACAAAACTGTGGACCCTGCTGCTGTAAATAACAACAGTGAAACTGTCACTGTTCATGTTTCCTGTGAGCAAAGTTTGTTTCTTCAGTTATGTATTCTCAAACCTGAAGAAACAAACTTGCCTACTTTACAAAATGTTCACTCTGACACATCCAAGGTTAAATAGTGCACGTGCACCTTTCAACATTTCAACAACATATGCATTCTCTCTACACCTTAAAACATGAAATCAGTGGTTGCTTTGAAAATATGTTCTCAGTGACAATGCAAATTATGTTGTTATTAATCAAAATGCACTACTACTAAGTGGACAAAAGTCCAAAAGTGAAAGGAGGAAATCAGTGCTCCAGGAAATCTATAATTCTAAAGAAGGGGGAAAGACTAAAGTCCAGGAAATGAGAATCACTGCACACAGGCCTATTTGTTTCATATGTTTCCTGCTGTTGGTTACAAACCTGTTGCATTAATGAGTTTCTGTTTTGACACGGACGGGGGATGGACACATGGAAAGTCCTAAAGCTGCACCTTGGTCAGCCCGCCCTTGCTGAATCACATTAGAAAGTGAAACATTGCTCATCAGCCCAGGCTCGTGACCCAAGCCCCTCAGTGTTTGTTTGTGTGGGTAGGTTTGGAAAAAAGGGGTCTGCAGCCTGCCACAGGGGTTTCCTCCAAAACTTGAAGTGTGAATGTGATTTCAGTTACCTTATGATAGTGTGACAACCCGATGAGCACGAGGAGAACAGACCAACAGGCCCCACTGTGGAGTTTCCCTGACACCTGCAGATTTTGACCACAGACTCAAGTTTAACCCGTTTGCTCTTTTTTTACTTTGATATAACATCGTCAGCTTAGTATGTCTGGGGGTTAGCTCCTATAAGAGAACACTGCAATATATAGCCTCCACCATTATTAACCTCTGTTCTCTATACTTGAAGGCAAACAAGCTAGTCTAATTTACATTAATAAGTGTTCCCTGTCATGTAGTCCAACTTACAAAATGTGAAAAATACAAGTCAGATAGAGGAATGGCACATCAATAAAGACAATGCCAAAAATACAATTACAATTTTTTTGCTTGCGCTCCTGCCCCCCAAGATGTCTGTGCACGGCCCTGGATACACTCATTTATTTTTTGTAACAAAAAAACAAAACAGTATCCGTTTCTTGTGCAAGAATTGTACTAACTGTTCCTTTACATCCTGCCAACTATTTCTAAACTTAGTGAATGATGATGCTACTGAATTTTTGTTTGTCTCTCCCTGATATGGAGGATTAAACTCCCACTGATTCTGTTGCAGAGACCAGAATAACCCAGTATCAAATCCCTCCTTCAAACCCCCTTTGCGGATAAAAATGGAGGGACTCCAAGTTCTCGATAAGGCCGCGAGAATTCACGAGGCTAGTGACCTCCCACTTTAAAAACAAACATCAAGTCAAACGTGATGTTCTGGAGGCCTTTAGGGAAACTCCAGGCTGGTTTTACCTCCCATTGTTCAGTCCTTGTGACCAGTTATAAGCCTGGGAAGCTTTCAGCACATTTTCACTGTCACGTTAGCAACTGTTTGAGCAACATGTTAGGATTCTGGTCAGTGAAGTGCCACAGACACACACGCACATGCATAGTTGTGCATCATGCACTATATATTTAGGTATTTACCCACTGTTAAACTGCATGGGAATAATTGACTGTGAAAAAATAAGTATTGCAGAGAGGACAATACACCATACAAGCCATACATTTACATGCATCCACACTTCATTCTATATACATGTTATGTATCCTCTTTGAAGGCCTAGTGAAAACAAGACCTCTGTTTGAACCACAACAGAGCAGATGAATGGAGGAGAGGAATGCACACGCAGGCTGGATGACTGAGAGATGAAAGGGAAAACAAAGCAGCTCCACACACTGGCACAAAGCTTCATGTATTTTAGACCAAATGTACTTTTTGTGAATTTAAAGATGGAGTCAGTGGTTCACCTTTACAATGCAACAGTCTGTCACTGTGTTGTGGACAAACAGCATTTAGTAAAGGTTCTGATGAGGAATCAAAGCAATCTCAAGTATGGCGTCTCAGGGGATCAATAGTGTTGTTGGACGCTGACAGAAAGCTTGAGGCATCTTTTTCAGTTTAAATGCAGATGTGTGCAAACTATGCCGATATGATTAGAGTCATGTAGAACTGAATCATTTAGACCGGAAACCAGTCAGAGGAAACCGGCACAACTCTGCAGCATTACGGTAACAGGCATAGAGGTCTGACTATGACTGATGCTTAAAACAGCACAGGAACAAACTTCAAACACAGTGAATGCGTATTCAAATATTAGTAAAGGTTTTACTAGCAGCCCCAGACAAGGGAGGAAGTGCAAAAGGAAGAAATGGTCCTGGATTTGTTTGTTCCTTTGTGTGTATGTTTGTGTAATCAGTGTTTTTTCCATGTGTTGTCACGCATGTGGATTTTTTCTGGGCTTTTTAAAATGTAACCAGATTCACCAACATGAGCCCAGATTACATAACTGTAAATCAGGGAGAGGAAACTGAGATGGTGTTATTATCATGACTGTAATGAGCACTGTCATTTCCTGGAGTCTGTAAAACTACTCTATTTGTTAACCTGAGATTGGATTTTACTCAAATGTTATTGGTCATTAGGGTTGCAAAGGGGTGGAAAGTTTCTGGTAAATTTCCGGAAACTTTACGGAAACTTTCCACGGGAACTTTCGCTCGGGAATTTTGGGAATATTCTAAATTGGAAATGATAGGAATTAACTAAATGGTGGTAGTTTAAATGTTTTTTTTTCATATCCAGACATAAATCTAAACATTTAAACACTATGCAAAATACTACAATAAAAAAACATTACATTTGAACAGATTTATTTGTAAGAAGAACGTTGAAGATGAAAAAAAAGATGAATTTTTAGTCAAATATTACTCATCTGTCTGACCCCAACCATTCAAAAAATAAAGTAAAATGCCCCCCCATGTGATGGAGGAATGCACAGAGCATGTAGGGGGCGTGGCCTCAGTACCCATGTAGTAGGATGTGTGCTATGTGCAATTTGCCAAGTATACTTGAATAAAATGTGGTTGTTTTATTCAACATTATGCTAAAATATATTTTCCCCAACTATATTTAGAATCACAGTTTAAGCCTCTGTAAACCTGGTCTAGTAAAAATCAATATATGATATCAAGTCTGGTGTCTCAATAAACTTAAAAAAAATTCCCATAAATTCCCATAAATTCCCGTTAATTCCCATGGAAAGTTTCCAACTTTGAAAATTCCCGGAATTTTGCAACCCTATTGGTCATGTAATCATGCATTTGTGTGAGCTTTTTGTGATTTGCGTTGTGTCTGAATGGTACCTGTGTACTACATGCTACTTATTATTTTTTATGCTTTTAATAATGGATTTGTTTTTCAAATCATTTTCATTTATTTATTCAAGATTTTACTGGAATAAGTTGTGCAAAAGGAAATGAGTCAAACGAAAGAAAAATATTTTCCTCTGCAGCCTAATCTCGGCCCTCTATCAAATAACAAAGGAGAACAGATGAAAGAGGGGCGGTGAAATAACATTGGCATAATGGGATAAGTTCCTGGCATCCAGTTTAACACGGGCAGTGTAACATAGCACCGCTTTCTTGAGCCATGACCGAGCTAGTTGGAACTACAGTTATGTCAGTACATCCAGCTCACTATGCAGAGCAGCATGTGTGAGTATAGTAGAGCTGAAATAGTTTCACTTGGTATATGAAATTAAAACAAATGCATAGGCACTTAAAGTAGTATTAACCAGCTGATCGAGTATATTTAAATAACATTATCAATACTTATGTAGGATACATGGTTATTAAGCAAAGACTTTGCAGGCAAAACCACAGTTTTTTCAAGCACTGGTACATTTTGAGATTTGAGGCTATTTTCTACTTCAATAACGTCATCTTTCAAACGATTATAAACGAAAGGTTAAAAATGGACATTAAGGTGTTGCTTTTACAAGACCTTGTCTGTTTGCATCTGTATTTCTCCAATCCATCCATCTTTATCGGCCCTTATCTCAACATTATTCCAATACTACTCAAAGCTTCCATAATCATTCTTCGCACTATTCTGCAGGTTATTACAGAAGGATTTGTTCATGATGATATCTATAAGTTAAAAATATGACCCTATTCACACAGTGTCTCGCTTTAAAATAATATATATTTGCTTTCAGATAGAATAAAAGTCGTTGTGCTTTGTCATGATGTGGTTGTGCTTTGTCATGATGTGTGTGCTTTGTCTTCATGCACATTGTCTGTGTGTGTGTCATTGGGAATCCCTGGGCATTCTGGACATGAGCTGGCATGTACAGTACACACACTGATTCATCATTATGAATCACTCAGTCAGCCGTACACAGTAAAGTACATTAAGGGGAGTGGTTAATGAGTGAACAATGACTCATCAAATCGCATTCTGAACGTGTGACTGTGTTAAGACTGAAAGCATCAGTGACCCCTCCACTGAACTTTGAAACACCACACCGTTTCACTGTTCTCCCCTGTAGCTTCACCTGCTTCCTCCTTGTTTATTCACCTTCCTGCTCCCTGAACCAGCCTGACTGCTATTTACTGGATGACCTCAGTCAGAGCCGGCCCGAGGCATAAGCGAACTAAGCGGCCGCTTAGGGCCCCCGAATGCCTGGGGGGCCCCCTCCAAATTTTTTTTTTTTTTTTTTTAGTTTGTGTGTTTGATATTAACATCATATTATGCAAATGTGAGTTATACAAAAAAAGAAATAAAATGTTTTGGTCTAGATAATTAATAGCCTAAAAATGTAATCAGTTCATCTGGGAGGAAATCCGAAATTATCTGATCATGTCACGTTCACATCCATGCACAGTGTGTATTGAGTTTATTTAAAAACAATTGGAAATGGGGCTGCCCTCAGTTGCCCATGCACTGTGTATACTCTATATCCTATTTCAGCCTTGTCTGTGGAAAAAAAGATACAGTAGCTGGACAACAGAGTTCTTCTGCTTAGTTCCTCACACTGCATTTAAATGCATTCACTGTTACAGAGAAATATGTCCCGTAAAAGAAAAAGAGCTCCAAGCCCAACCCAGAGGACCCTCCATAATATTTTATTTTATATTAATATTTTTATGGAAAATCCATGTGTCCTTCTTCAATAGCTTCTAATTCATCTGACCCAGTGTCTCCAAATAATTTGTTCACACAAAATTCCTCAGATTTAGCCTCTTAATTTTCCTCTCAAAGTGCACCAGATTCATGCATTTCACTTTAAAAAGGTTAAAAAAATGATTAGGGGGGGCCCCCTAATCATATTTCGCTTAGGGCCCCCTGAAGGCTTGGGCCGGCTCTGACCTCAGTCATGTGGTGTAAATGTTAAGTTAAGTTATCTTTATTTGTCAGTTGTACACGAGGCACATGTTTGATATTGTTTCGGTCTATATATAAGTACAGTATAGTCATATTTGAGGTTTGGCTGTTACAATCAGTGCATTTTAATACTTGTACCTTTGAGTGTTTGTATTCTATGCTCATTTTAACTTGTAAATAGTGTTTGTTTTACTACATTAAGTCAGTGTTAGGTTGGTTAGGTTGTTAGGTTGCTATGATGCATTTGACTACCCAACAAATACAAAGTATTTAAGTTAGCTTCAAAATACAATTGATAAACCCATGTTGCTGGACTTTGTTCTAATTACTCTGCACGGTCATAATTTATTTTTTTCAAACTCATTTTTCGACGTCCCTGAATTGTTCTGTGTGCTTAAATAAGCTTTGGGGGTTTATGCAGTCAGCAGGCACGACTTCCCTTTTGTCCAAAGTGATTGTTTTTCACTCCTTCCATCTTACAGCACTTTGTTGAAGGCGTTGCTTAACAGATTGTGCAAGTTCGGGACGATCCTGACAGATTCACAGGATCTCCTTCTGCTGGAGGAGTAGGCCTATATGAGGCCAAACAAGCTGTTCTGGTTTAAATATAGAAAGATCATCAGTGTCATTAAAAAATACAATATAATCCTCCATGGAGGGGTGGAGGTTGGTTTGCATTGGAATTAAAACATGAATCATCCACAATCTTCACTATCAAAAAGTTGAGTCCACGTGCTGATGGCGGTCATGGGAAAACTGTACCACTAGATGGCGACAGTTGACAATTTTATGGAGACATGGGAGGCATCTTCTGTCACACTCACATAGCACTGTGCACTACTAAACAAAAGACATTATTCAATATGATAGTGACGTTGGAGCAGAAATAATTGGCAGAGATAGGATCATTACAGAGTTATTTTTTCTCATAATTTCAGGACTGATTTGATTAGTCCAAGGTGGCAACCCTATTGGGGGTGGGGGGTGGGTATAAATATATTATAACTATAAAAATATTATAAACATATTGATAAGTGCAACTTTAAGCCAATAGGCCAGAACATAGTGACTCTAATAGTATCGTTATCACCTATGGTTATCATCACATCATACTGGCTTTTTCAACGAGTGATGGTCGTCATTCAGCGAAGGAATTTACATTTGCGGAGGCTCGATGTCAACACCCAAAGTAAGTAATTAATTGGTTTGCTGACACTGTGTAGGCCTACTACTTACATGGATGGGTGGCAAGAGAGTGATATTATTTTCCCCAGTTTAACTTACTTGACACAGGTTTTAACTAAAACAAAGAAATTATAGGCTACTGAACTGAACTTGTGTTAAAAACCATTATTATGCTTTAAATGTGAACAATTTCGCGCGCTCGCATGCAAATCCGCTTCTGTCTCACTCTAAACAATTTCCAAAAGTTGAGAACCCTGCTGCTTCTTAAAATCAAAATGTAAGGGTTTATTTACTTAGGCAAGTTGATTAAAACGATACACATAGCCTAATCCAATAACCATGAACTAATCTAATTTAAGAACGCAGACATAGCACAATCAATAATAAGAGCAGTTTAGAATCAAACCCACAGAGGCTATAGTAGGCTACATGTGTATGTAGCCTACTACTGTGTGTGTGTGTGTGTTGTGTGTGTGTGTGTGTGTGTGTGTGTGTGTGTGTGTGTGTGTGTGTGTGTGTGTGTGTGTGTGTGTGTGTGTGTGTGTGTGTGTGTGTGTGTGTGTGTCAAAAAGAAAGGGGCGGTGGACCATGGACATATAGGCTAAAGTGGACACCGATATGGTGGACACCATAGACATTATAAATGTCCTTCATAATGTCTATGGTGGACACCATAGACATTATAAAGGATAGACGCCGCATTGGGCGTTGAGCGCGAGAAATGCGGGCGCCATCTTGGACCGGTCACACGTTCTACTCAGTGTAGTCTGTTTGGCAGGTGGAATGAACTGTCAGCGCATGTAATTAATCATAACTCATTAAATACCAAACTGATTTTCACGCGGTTTTCTTTGCTGCAAATGTCTATGGTGTTAACCCCCGAAATAACATCCTTGGAGGGACAGTATAACAGTAGAAGCTCATGGACCAGCCATGGACAGCCGTGATGACGTACATGGGGTCAAAAAAGTCCCATGTACGTCATTTTTCGAACCCGAAGGAAAAAGTTATTTTCAAATCTTAGTAAAGTTCTAAAATAAATATACAATACAAAACATTTCTTAAATTGCCAATATTTAACATATTGCATATGTGTTCCTTAACAACAGAGTCATTTAATTCAGCTTCTATCTCAAAAAACAAGTAAAAGGGTTCAGTTACACTTTAAATGTTTGAATATAATTCCATATTCTTAAAATAATTCTAAAAAATCCACTTGCATGTTTCTGCCTGTTGTATAGACTTTCACCAATAATTAGTTTACTTACTAAAAATGGACATTTAAATCACAATAAACATGGCAACACAAGTAACTTGCCAGTTAGATTTCCTTTATTTAATTGAAAGAACAAGTTTTTAACTTTTTATTTTCAAAGATTACAACAATTTGTAAAAGTAATGATAATTTGTAAGTACATTTTTATTTTTATTACCAATACACATACTTTTTTTTTCTTTTGACTAAATTTATTCTGGTGGAACACTCTAGGCTCTTCTTTATTCCTTATATTTCTATTCTCAACTATAAGAGTATGCTTGTTATGATATTTAATTTTGGTCTATTCCCATTCTTGTCAGGTTGGCAAAGATGGAAGCAAAGCTCCGAGTATTACTAGAGGACCGAATTGAGAAGCTGGTCCTTCCATTAGGAATCCCCCCCACTGTGGAGGAGCTGCAAACTGTTGTGAAGGAGACCTTTGGAATTTCGGACGAGTTCAGTCTTCAGTATTTGGACTCTGAATTTGAAGATTTCTTTACTCTTCTTGAAAGCGACCAAATTAAACACAAAGACACGATAAAGGTTGTTCAGGCTGACCCATTTATTCTTACCCTTCATCAGCTTAATGATAGCTTGGGCAGTCCTTTGAGTCAAACGTCAACTGATTATGGATCTGCCTCACATGCAGAGTCAAGTGCATCACATGCAGAATCATCTACCGGAACGTCTTCTTCACAGGACACCATTATTCTGCCCAAGCAAAGTACCACAGAACGATATCAGCCATGGCCAAAGCAGTTCCCCATTCCACTATTTGCATACGAAACTGAGATGTACCTTGAAAGTGCCTCTGATTACTACAAGAAGAATGGAACACTTCTGACTACCTCAAAAGTTAAGGCAGATATTCTTGAGAAGCTGGTCAAAACTATTTATGCATATACAGCCTATCCATCAAGTGCACAGATAAGTTATGTTGCTGAGGCACTTGTAAACAAATATCCATGTCTCAAAGAACCCGGCTCCCTTCGCCAAAAGCATCAAATACAAGATGGCAAATTATCGCACTAAACTCAGACGCTATGGTGTTCCTGAAGTGATGTGCAATGCACTGAAACGCAAGAGCCCTGCAGACCAGAAGCCTGCAAAAAGTGTAAAAAAGCCTAGAAAGGCAGAAGTGAACTATCTTCCCCCTTACCCAGCAGGAGAGGATGAAAAAAGCCAGGAACAGGAGAGGCTTCAGTTGCTTACTGAAGTAAAGAAAAAAGACAACAACAAATTGATAAAAGAAAAAATGGCCAAAACATTTGCGCACAGAAGAAACAAAATCATCAACCTATCACCCAGCATCGAGGACATCAAAGCCAGATGGCCCGCTTTATTTGAGGCATCTCATGTGAGTTAAAGAGTTAGGAAAATTAGATATGGTCACTAATATATGTATTATTGTAATATTTTAGGCTTTAATACTGGTTTCATTGTTTGTCTCTCTAGATTCAGGATGAGTTTCACAGAATCACAATGGTGAACCTTGAATCCAAGTTCATGTCCAAGCTGGATGAATACACTCCCAAGCTTCTGAGCCTCTTCCAGTCCAAAGGAGGATTCCTCGGGTTGAGGTTGCATGCGATCCTACTCAAGGTATCCTTCAGTTAGTATTTTATTTAATCACTCTAGGGCATTGCCCGTAGGAAGCAGCTATTAACTTATTCACGCTCGAATGTAACCTGTCTATGAAATTTGGACACAGTACAGGTAGGCACTGTCACACAGTAGAGAGTGACACCGGAGTGGATTTTAACTACCGTCCCGGAAAAAAGAGACACAGCTAAAATGTACAATATCAGAGTTTATTTACTGAGCACTACTTCTTTACTGGGACTATTTTCTGGGATACAGGACTTTCCAGAATCACTTCTGGTTTCCAGGAAACATTAGTAATTACAAAGAGCTATACATTAGGCTGGTCCCTGACATAGCAGTTCAGAGGGACTATTTTAACAATAATTTACTGTTAGAAAATGCAGCTTTAACAAGTTAAGGTCAGAGAGTGATTTTTACACACTGAAGTTGAATAATGCTTATTTTTTCATTTCAGGCTCCAAGCAATCAAAGCATCGACGTGACCAGAGATGTTGTCATTCGATGTTTGATGTTGTACCTTGGGGAATCGACAGATCAACTCTTAAAAGAGTATGATGTAAGTGAAAGTACATGTTAAAATACATAGAAGGTGTGATATCTATCTCTTTCATGTCTCACGTCTGTTGTGTCTTGGGAATCTTAAAACAGAGAATTCAGTTCAAGTAACTCCCAGTCATTTTTTGCAAGCTACTAAGGTTTGAGGATTCATATAAGTAACTCCCAGATATTGTACATTTGTTTTCCTTTGGCAATTTTAAATAACTACTGCAGAAATAAAAGGTTTTACTTAATACTCCCCATCTCTTTCTTTTCTTCCTGAGAACTCACAAACCAGTTGAGAGACATTTTTACAGAGAGACTGAAGTAACCTCTAAAATAAGTTGCTTAAGATGACTTTAAGCAAGCAAGAATGAGCTCACAGTCCTATATCATTTGTTAATAACCTGGTTGGATCCTTTTTTAACTAATCTTGGATAACAATGTGACAAATGGCGAAATAGACAGTGAGTCTGGCCTTTAGTTGTCCAAAGGGTTTGAAGCATTTTAGGAGATGTTCAATTTGGTCATTAACATTTTGCTGTTATGTGTTTGCTATTGCAGGATGCTGATGAAGACGTTGTGTCACAGGACCTTGCTGTACAAAAGATGAAAATCTACAATATAAAGACTAAGACATCAGAAGATCCCGACGTTGGTATCATGGTGGACGGTATCAAAGTTCTGAGCGCTCTGAGTAACATGCCAAGGGCTTGCTCCATGCTCGTTGGGTTAGCATACGCGGTGAATCTGGCCTATCCCAAGGAGCTCAGGTACACATTTGAAGCCTTCCAGAAGCTCTTTCTCGAACTGGATAGTTCGAAGCTGTCCCCAAAAGTGAACAGCCTCAAAAATAAGCTACTAGCTTAAGAAACTAGCGGCTTAAGAAGCGGACTGAAGCTTGTGCAGCTTGTTGATATGCTGTTTTTCGTTAAGGGTGATTCATTTACTGGTTCGAGGTAATTAAAAGACCACTGTGAATTGCATTCTTAAAAAGGCTTTTTTTTGTTTTCTTATTTACAAAGTTATCTACACTAAAGAGTACACCGAGTTTAAAATAACTATACTTTTTTACTATCCATTATGCTCTCTGTTAACATTTATTTAAGTTCTAAAAGGGCACAAGATGACAGCAAATACACTGGCACTTTTATTTTGCATGGAAACCACAACAACAGAATAAATTAAAGGGACAGCCTATTCTCCTGGCTCCTAAATTCTGAACCTGTAGGTCGACTACGTTATGTCACACAATAATAATAGCGTGCGCATGAGGGACTTTTTTTTATGAATGTAAAAAGAGAGAAACAAAGGACAGAAAAGTATAGGAAATATGCACGATCAAAAGATATAAAGCACAATTGTTCTGGACGGATGGATCATATAATGGAACTCTCTCTGCAAGGTTTGCATGTCCGTAACATTTGCATACATGCCCCTGAAATACGTTTTGAAAAAGGGGATTATATTTAGGCTACCGCACCAACACAAGCACACATACATACGTATGCTAATGCCTTGTTTGTTGAGGTCTGTGATGTAGAAAAGGGGTTTTAGAGGAAATTGTTAAGTCAATGTCAGTTATGTTAAGGGCTCTGTTCAATGCTTGATTTTCTGTGCTGCAGTTGATTGTTCTGAAAAATCCAATTAACCATACACATTTGAGGGGAGTGGCGTAATGTTTTTAGTTGGCAAAGGCAGCTGTTCCTAATCTTTGCTCACTGTGTAGGAATGCAAATTGAAGATTTTTTTTATTGTATTGGAACTAAATTTTAGCTGCTTGTAAAAGATATTGGTCCTTAAGATTTCAGTTTGCGCATGTACATACACTAATTGATATTAAAAAGTATTTTCCAGTCTGAAAACATTTTAGTAATGCAAATGTACTGTGATGTATTGTGGTGTGCCTGTAACACCCACAAGTGTGGGCAGATTGTCTGTTAAATTTCAGCCTTTTCCAACTAACCCCTCTTTCAAAAAATGTGATGTATTTGCACCTGAAAAATGTTTGATAACCATGTTGAGACACAGTGGCATAAATAAATGTTAACATGCTTGTATTGTTATACATGTGTATCATTTGAACCTACTTTAGTAAACTGTGGCACCAAAATGCATGATATTGAGTGAATTATACATAGAAAAATTATGGCAACAAAGCTACAGTTAATACTTTTGAGTAGATTTCTATTCTTTTAACCAAACGTATAGTAAATGTAGATCAATTTCCAACAAACATATAGTAAATGTAAATCAATTTATACCAAATATATAGTAAATATAAATCAATTTATCCCAAATATATTGTAAATGTAACTCAATTTATACCAAATATATAGTAAATGTAGATCAATTTACACCAAATATATAGTAAATGTAACTCAATTTATACCAAATATATAGTAAATGTAGATCAATTTATACCAAATATATAGTAAATGTAAATCAATTTATACCAAATATATAGTAAATGTAGATCAATTTACACCAAATATATAGTAAATGTAGATCAATTTACACCAAATATATAGTAAATGTAACTCAATTTATACCAAATATATAGTAAATGTAGATCAATTTATACCAAATATATAGTAAATATAAATCAATTTATACCAAATATATAGTAAATGTAGATCAATTTACACCAAATATATAGTAAATGTAGATCAATTTATACCAAATATATAGTAAATGTAAATCAATTTATCCCAAATATATAGTAAATGTAACTCAATTTACACCAAATATATAGTAAATGCAAGCCGTTTTCCTTGTTAAATTTATTTAGATTTACCAAATATTTTTGGGCTATATTGCTATGTATTTGGCAAGTTATTACTAAATCTAACACATTTGCTTTTAACACAATATACTTACTTTTTTTTGTTTGAATATAGTTAATTTATTCAATACTGTTTAATTAAAATTGTAGTAGTAAAATCTACTCAATTATATCACGTGTCACTTAGTTGCCATAATTTTTTTAAGCAGACAATGGTCACACTTTTTAGAGTGAGTACACTGGTCTAACCCTTACACAGCCAGTTCTTTGATGCTGAAAACCCTCCTCACAGCCCTACTGTGCCATCTACAAAATCCAGGGCAACAGGGTTGTTGGTAGGAAGCTCAATGGACCGGACCGAACCCATCCTCATCATTGCGTTGTCGGTCTCCTGGCAGTTCTCCACATACCGGTGCAAGGTGCTGTAGTGGTGGTCGTTGGTGTTGAACTTGTAGAGGCGGGAGATCTTCTCCCATTGCCTGTTGGAAGGGGTGTTGATGTCTTCAGGCGGCGTCTGCTTGAAGAAGCTCTTCAGGTTCCTCTCAGCAAGCTCTTTGGCATGTTGGGCGGAGAAGGAATCGAACAGGCTGCTTTCCTCGTGAGCATAGACCCTCCAGAACTTGAGCTGCAGGTAGCTGATGGGCGAGGTGCACCGGGCCAAACAGTTCAGCAGGAGGTTGGACAACATGATGGAGGCGATGAGCAGCCAACCCACAATCTGTGGTCAGCACAACACAGAGTGGATTCATAATCAGGTATAGAATATACTCAAATCTGTCTTGACACTTAAATATTTGTCTCAATGAAATATAATTTATTTGGCCATAAATGGAAATAACAAGAGAACAATGTTTTATGCAACTTTGCGTGTTGAAGGACTGTACCCTGACCACAGTAGGTGTTTCTCAGGTGTAGACATGCTTGTCAAGTGTGTAATACAGAAGATCTTATTCCTGCTTGGCATGTCTGCTTGCCGCACCTCCTCCGGCGCCCATCTGGTCAGCTGCAGGGTCGTCAGCTGGAGCCACCGTTCACTGATGTTTCGCCCCCTAGCCAGTACATCTCCCGGTGGGGGGGCAGTGGCTAGATGGGGACGTCTCCCCGCCACTCCCTGCAGCTGACCTTATTGGGGTGTTTTTAATTGAATGACTCAGAAACTATATCTGCCACTGCACATCATCACGCTGATGTTTTTCTTTGGTTTCAACATCTATTCTTCTTTGTAGTAGGGTGGCATAGCTCAACATTTCAGAATTTTTTTAATTTTACTGATAAAAGGACCACATTTGGAAGATTTGTTGATAGATATATTAGGAACCAAACACGATTTGGGGCCCTCGCCAACTCCCACCCCGGAAACGTGACAACATGGCAAACTTTCTTATCCCATCGGATGTAATGATCCTGCCTGGGCCTCAAGCCCTTGTGTTTGTTTTTCCCCTGTTCCCCGGTCGGTCTGGTCTGATTTGCAGGAGTTGGGTCAGGTGGTAGGAGCAAGGCACCATGCATAAGCTCCTCATATCAGCATCTAATGCACCTATCCGTTTCACCTTCCAGAAGCAGATTGTAGAACTGCATGTTTATCCATCGCAGCCTACTTCCCATGCCATCTTGGGTTTTTTAGAGATGCACTGTAATTTTTACACACGTTGCCATTTCTTACTTTTTTCTCTTCTTCCTATTTCCTTGTACCCTTATGCTCCATCGTCCTCGTCAGCCAACTCTTCCTCTTTGCTCTCCCCCTGACAGGCCTGTCCTGAGCCAGCTCCACCGGATCAGGCCCAAACGCGCTTGTTCACGCAATAAACATCTTGTGTTACGTACCGCGACTTGCTCGTCACCGTAGACATCGGAGACGCCACGTTTACAATAACCTTATAGGCAAAATCCTTCATATATACTTATATAAAGTGCTGTGATAGCGTATAAATCAATAGTGGTAAAATAAAACTATGCCGGATTCGTGTTTTCTGATTACTTGCTGTACTGACTTGATGGGCCAGTGTGTAGATCGGCTTCATGCATCTCAAACGTTCTTGCCACAATAATCTCTGCCTAGATCGACAATAGTCACACTTCCAGATGAGATTGTGACTTGTTTTAACCAGTAAATTCACCCAAAGCATCTTGATTCTCACACTAAAACTCACACTGATTTTTGTTGCAATCTGCTTTTTTAGTAGTATTGCTGATCCTGCACCATCCAGATCTGTACAGCCTTCGCCTTTGTACCAAGGACCCATTGGCCTTCAGTATCCGGAAACCCAGTCTTCCAAGCTCATAAATAAGCCCCCTGCCTCTGTTGCCACCTAAGTCGCATTCATTTTATATGGACACAATACATTCAGATGATTACAAAAGTGTGTACGCCAGCTAAACTCATTGGTAAATAATTATGCATTAGCAGATTGTTGCTATACAAGCACAACTTCATTCTCAATGTTTGGCAGATAATGCTTGACCCATTAGATCTGACAAGGCAATCTACTATATAGATATGTGAACCAGATTCCTAAAAATCTGTCCTACATTTCCATTGTATCTAACTTATTTTTGGATGTGATCTGCCAAAGAATTGGATGATGTTGTGATCAGACCTGGGATAGTACATTAGGAAGAATGTCCCACTTCCTAAAGCTGTGCACCTGTGTGATGAGCTGATAATTACATGATAGCAACTGCCCATGTATTATGAGAGGTTCATACCACTCTTATATCCACGCAATTGTCCAAATAAATATGGTTATTTGCCCTTGGTTATAAGGACATTGCATATTATCTCAGACTTGAGAACTGGTCTTTCAGATGTAATGTAGAACATACGTCCTGTTGTCTACACCTTCCACACGTGTACATGAAGAATTATAGTGTGTAGCTCCGTTCAATGACACAGATGCCAGTGACTTGTTGATTCCACACATGGATATGGATAAAAGGCAACGGTCACATGGACCACAGCATAAACTAAGTATTTGCCATTGAGCAAGCAACATGCAATCAATGAGGGGGAACCAGCGCACTGATGCTGAATTGGAACAGGACCATGCCTGCGGCCACGAGCTTCCTGCATTGGCACAACTTGGCCCTTCGACGGCACAGACCTGTCACTACTCTCCATGTCTTCCTACTGAGGATGACAGCCAGCAGCAGCAGCGCCAGAGCAGGCACCAGCAGGAACACCATGCCGTACACAAAGTTGAGCCCATTGCAGGGACAGCTGAACACCACTGAGGAGAAGATCTGCTCCCCTCCTGCAGTCAGTAGGGCGACAGCACCCATACCAAGTTTGGTCTGTTGTTTGGCAATATTCAGAACTGTCTTAAACTTATCCATCTCTGAAGCTGTGTGACACAGAGTGACTTGGTATATCTCAATTTCACTTCCCTCAACTTCTCTGTTTCGCTTTTGAAAAAGGAGGGGGCAACAAGGCTGAGTAAGTGTGTGTATGTGTGTGTGTGTGTGTGTGTATTTGTGTGTGTGTGTGTGTGTGTGTGTGTGTGTGTGTGTGTGTGTGTGTGTGTGTGTGTGTGTGTGTGTGTGTGTGTGTGTGTGTGTGTTTGTGTGTGTGTGTGTGGGTGTGTCTGTACACATTTGATATACTATCTATGGTGTTACGCCTACGTGGTTGAAGTCTCACTATAGCAGTTATGTTACTTAATAAGACAAGACAAGACATAGTATTTGATACAAAATACTTCTTGAGGGAAATCATTGTCTGTGGATGAGACCTTACGACACAATTTGAAGTGAACCAATTATATTAAAGCCACTACGAGTAACATTGCACGTTGGCGGCCCCTTTGGACAAAAGCGGTAGTATTTTTACGGCGCCTGCTGTCGCAAAGCTGTTTTCTAGCTCATGCCAGGCGTGCGAGTGTGAACTGAGAAGGGCGCACTATAGTGCATGTCCGTGTGTTGAAAGTGTTAGGACTCTTTTCGGCTCCGTGAGAGTGGTTTTGACACTGCATCAACTAATGCCAGTCAGTGCTACACACACCTAATTGCAATGAGTTGATGCAGCAGTGTCACCTAACTACTCTCTCTCACGGAGCTGAAAGATTACGTGTCCTCACAGAAAGCAAATGAACGAGAGACGGCAGTTAGTATGGATCACGATAGGGTAATGTGTTTGTGTTGTTGATGTAAATAATGACTATTTCAGATAATGGTTATCTGATGATGGTGAAGCAAAGCAAACTTTGTGTTAGTACCAACCGCTCATTCATTTAGGAGTAAACACTGCAGTAGTTTCGCTCTCGTGAAATTGTATACACGTTGCTTGGCAACGCCCTCGTCCCGCCCGTAGCCTATAGCACTCTCCCTTTTAGCTTTTTTTAATTGCATTCTCTTTTTTTTCTTTGATGGTTCAGCCCCGTTATCAGTCATTATGACAAACAACTGTCTCAAACAAGGCTCCCGCTCCCCTTCCCTCACCTGGAGGGATAGGCTTCTCAAATCACGTTGCTGCGCCACACTGAAATCTGCGACCAATACGGATATGTGACCATAGATAGAGCTTGCACGCGTGAACCGAAAATCGGACTGGGTGTGCGACCAGACCAAACGCAGTAATAAAAACTATATAAAAACGTCTTTCTTTGCACTGATGGTCTCGTTTGCAAAAGGTAATTTATGATTATGAGAGGAAACATGAGGCTGTTTAAAAGATATTTAAATGTTACTCGGAGCTGCTTTAAGCCTAAAAGGCCTTTTACTAAATAATGAGAAATAGTATAGAAATGACAGGGTGGAAATAGGCTATTAGAAGCTAGGCCTGATTCAGTTTTGCAAAATGCATTCTGCACACAAAATGAAAAATTAACAAAAACATTTGATTCTGCCAATTTGCCGATAGGATTTATTGCTTACATAATCATATACAAATCTTTTGAGAATTATTAGTCATATAATATTTTATATCAACGTTCAGAAAGGTATTATTATAAATCAACAGTGAACTATCACATTTAATACATTTCTGGAAAGAAAATGTAAAATGAAAATAACGAGTTACATTCTTAAAGGTTGACTGTGCAACATTTTCATTAAAAATTAAATGATAGAGTCACACAAAAGTAATCCGACTCAATTCTCAGTTCTACCTCACTAGAATGTGCGGTGGTGTGTTTACCTGCACAGTCTCTGTATTTTTTCCAAAATCGTGCAGTAGCTCAAACAGGGGGTTCAGTTACCCTTTAAAATGTTGTAGTGTGCCTTTAAGTCTCACAGGATAGGGGTCATGGTCCATTACACTTACAAGGGGAGGAAGATGTGAATGTGAGTTAGATGGGTAGGGGATGATCAGACACAAACCCCTAAATAATTTTTTTTTTTAAACTGGTACATAATTAAGGTTTGCCAAAGAAGTCGTGCACATTTTCAATATCTGACCAAAGATTTAAGAGTACAGATGTCTGAAGGAAAAACAGGATGTTTGAAAGTATCGACTAGGTTAAAAAAAGAAAGAAGTTGTGAATGGTGTCCTCCAAAGGCCATGTAAGGACGAGTAGAGAAGGAAAATTCCAGGAAACACACGCATACATGCAGAAACATAGTTATCTGCACAAACAGAGAGAGAGAGAGAGAGAAAGAGATAGAGACACGCAGGGCCGGCGGTAGCCACGGGCCAGGGTGGGCTGTGCCCACCCAACCAAAAAATAAATAAAAAATCCAGACCCACTATCGGACGAACCTGTTCATTCGCTGTCCAAGAAAATGTCAAATAAAATTCAGACAATTAATTAATACTAAAGAATATACCATTACCATGCATTGCTTCTAATTGTATTATTGGGTGGGCAGGATAGCCTGCCTCCAAGTTACCCACCCGCTTATAGTGGTCACTGGTCGGCAGAGCCGGCCCGAAGCATAAGCAAAATGAGCGGTTGCTTAGGGTCCCGACTTTTTTTTTTAGTTTGTGTGTTTGATATCAACATGATATTATATAAATGTAAATTATCATACAATAAAAGGAATACAATGTTTTGGTAGATAGTTAATAGCTTAATAATTGTATCAGTTCATCTGGGAGGTAATCCGAGGTTAACTGATCACGTCAAATTCAAGTCCATGGCATGCACAGTGTGTATTGAGTTTATTTAAAAATATTTGAAAATGGGGCAGCCCTCTGTTGCCCATGCACTGTGAATAGTCTATAGCCTATTTCAGCCTCGTCTGTGGAAAAAAAGATAACTGGACAACTGTTCTTCTGCTTCGTTCCTCTCACTGCATTTAAATGAATTCATTATATTACAGAAAAATATGTCCCGTAAAAGAAAAATAGCTCCAAGCCCAACCCAGAGGACCCTGCCTAATATTTTATTTCAAATTTCCATTTCTATCAGTGTTTCCCCTAGAATGTTTTTTAGGCCAGGTGGTAAGAGCTGATAAAGAGTATGCGTGCCGCGTGCCAAAACGAACCCCATTTGACGGCCCGTTAAAAATGAGGGCATAGGGTTATGCTTTCACATTCAGTACGTTTGTACTGTACATGTGGTGTTTCTCACAGGATTTTTAGATCCTGCTGGGTGAGAATGGACCTTCTAGTGGGGGGCCTGGGGGCATGCCCCTGCAGAAGAGAACCTTATCCTTTTTAAAGTTAAATGCATCAATCTGGTGCACTAATTCTGTGCTCTGTAAACAACTGTCATATGTCCTGCCTATAACAATTTTCTGTAATAATTTGGAGACACAAGGTATGCAAACTATTGAAGAAAAACACATGGATTTCAATAAAAAACAATAAACACTAAGATCTAATATAGACAGGTCCTGTATAGTAGGCCTACTCATTTCTGGAATAATCTGAATCACCTCACCTTGAAGCTAGCCTATTGAAACATTTTCTTTATTTTTTTAATGCAAATAGCCTTGTTGAAAATAAATGAATTAACATAGGCTACACATCATGATTAGCCTATCAACATGTGTGCTACATAAGGCAAATTCCCTATTCCGACCATTATATTTCATCTAGCCTATTCCTCAATTTAAAACATAAAAATAAAGTAGCATTGAAAATACAAAGAAATACAGCTTGTAGGCCTGCTGTTTTCAAGATAACTTAACAGTTAAAACATCCATCCATCCATCCATCTTCAACCGCTTATCCGAAATCGGGTCGCGGGGGCAGCAGCTTGAGCAGGGAACCCCAAACTTCTCTTTCCCGGGCCACATCAACCAGCTCTGACTGGGGGATCCCGAGGCGTTCCCAGGCCAGTGTGGAGATATAATCTCTCCACCTAGTCCTGGGTCTTCCCCGAGGCCTCCTTCCAGCTGGACGCTCCTGGAACACCTCCCTAGGGAGGCGCCCTGGGGGCATCCTTACCAGATGCCCGAACCACCTCAGCTGGCTCCTTTCAACGCAAAGGAGTAGCGGCTCTGCCCCGAGTTCCTCACGAATGACTGAGCTTCTCACCCTATCTCTAAGGGAGACGCCAGCCACTCTCCTGAGAAAACCCATTTCGGCCGCTTGTACCCGCGATCTCGTTCTTTCGGTCATTACCAGTTAAAACAATAAATTAATATGTCCCTTGAAAATAAATGAATGCTTTTCTGAGAATGTCAAAGGCAGTAGCAGTGTGGCACTTCTGTAAACTTACTGAAACGAGTGCATGCCGTTTTTTTTCTGCGCTGTCTCTGCTGTTGATAGAGATTGGTTGTGTTGCCACGGCGACGTAGCAATTTTACTTTCTAAGTTTTGCTCAGCACTTTTTCCTGTTCAACGTCCCTGTTACTGAGTCCTTAATATCGCCATAGAGCAGGCGCTGGTTTTATTTTTGCCATTAGTTCAGCGTTTGCTACTAGTCCTGCTCCTGCCATGGACATATAAAGAAATGGACACCGTATTGAAACATGGCGCCCATTCATTCCTATGAAAGCTGCTCATAGGCGCAGAGAAGCAACAAGGAAGCATAATCCGGAAATTCCATGTGGCCCAAAGCATGACGTTGCATGGACGTAGCTGCATTATGGACCTATCAAGAAAGAGGGCGGCAATCGTAGCGGACTGGAGGTGGGAGTAGAATCATTCTCGTTCTGTAGCATTTAGCCTGGCGAAAACAAACTGAAAGCCATTAAAAGCCGTTGGGCTAATAAAACGCTTGAGGTGGCGTTTTGAAATGAAAAAACTTCAGTTTTAATAGTAGGGGAGAGTGGGGTGAGTTGTGCATTTTGGAAGTTGCAAAACCCCTTGTTTCAAGAAAACCGTGGAAGAAATTGGAAATGTGACCACATATTTAAGAAGAGCCATCCATTTGACTCATCCTGTAAAGAAGGGAGGCACAAGGAATAAGATATAAGCACATTTAAGCTCAAAAAACTGTGTTTTGCCTTTCAAAGTAAAATTTCCATGATCAAGGTTTTTTGATTATTGTGTCTGAACAATTATAGACACGTTTGAAAACATTTGACACATGTTTTAGTGCTTTGGTATGCTACACTTTGAGTCTATATAGTTAGCACAATGTCAACCCTAAATTGCTGCATCATGCCTATTATCCAAAATTCTGGGGATGGGGTGATTTGTGCCAAAGGGCCTAGGTGAGTTATAAGTAAGTAAGTAAGTAAAATGTATTTATAAAAGCACATTTATGACAGTTTGCACTGTCCAAAGTGCTGTACATAGTGCATTCAGTAGGTAAACAATGAAAGTAAAATAACAATAACCAAAATAAAAGACGTAAAGCCCATACATCCACATAAACACAGATAGTAGTGCAGAGGTAAGTATGTAGTGCAGAGGTTAATGGGGAGGAAACACCACGGTGTACATATGGGTTTTGAGCCTTGATTTAAAGGCAGAAATGTAGGGGGAATCACATTTGTCAGGTGGCAGTTGGTTCCACAAGCACGGCGCAACTAGTGCAAAGTACATTTCTGAGAGTTGTGCCAGTGACATGGCTGTATACGCTGGTCACCAAAAGAAAGTGATTGTCTACAGTAGCTCAGAAGAGAGTGACATCTCAATTCCACTTAACGACACCACTGATGAGAGTTCAGATGGCCAGAAAGATGATGATGGTGACTTTGTCATTGTGAGCTTTGCAGGCAAAACCACCTAGATCTGCTAGGCCTTGTTTAAGAAAATGTACCTTCAATCTTTGTCAACTATTTGTGGATGACAAAACACAGTGGACCAACACCAGCAGCTGACATGGCACCCCAGACCATCACTGACTGTGGGTACTTGACACTGGACTTCAGGCATTTTGGCATTTCCTTCTCCCCAGTCTTCCTCCAGACTCTGGCACCTTGATTTCCGAATGACATGCAAAATTTGCTTTCATCCGAAAAAAGTACTTTGGACCACTGAGCAACAGTCCAGTGCTACTTCTCTGTAGCCCAGGTCAGGCGCTTCTGCCGCTGTTTCTGGTTCAAAAGTGGCTTGACCTGGGGAATGCGGCACCTGTAGCCCATTTCCTGCACACGCCTGTGCATGGTGGCTCTGGATGTTTCTACTCCAGACTCAGTCCACTGCTTCCGCAGGTCCCCCAAGGTCTGGAATCGGCCCTTCTCCACAATCCTCCTCAGGGTCCAGTCACCTCTTCTGGTTGTGCAGCGTTTTCTGCCACACTTTTTCCTTCTCACAGACTTCCCACTGAGGTGCCTTGATACAGCACTCTGGGAACAGCCTATTCGCTCAGAAATTTCTTTCTGTGTCTTACCGTCTTGCTTGAGGGTGTCAATGATGGCCTTCTGGACAGCAGTCAGGTCGGCAGTCTTACCCATGATTGCGGTTTTGAGGAATGAACCAGGCTGGGAGTTTTTAAAAGCCTCAGGAATCTTTTGCAGGTGTTTAGAGTTAATTAGTTGATTCAGATGATTAGGTTAAGAGCTCGTTTAGAGTACCTTTTCATGATGTGCTAATTTTTTGAGATAGGAATTTGGGGTTTTCATGAGCTGTATGCCAAAATCATCAGTATTAAAACAACAAAAGACGAAGTCTGTAATCCTTTAGGGACATTATGAAAAAAACATAAATTGTGTGTCATCTATTGGATAATTGCTAATTTACCTGTAAGAGACAGATCATCATTATCTACTATATATCTGGCTGCCCTATGCAAAAGTCAAGATGTTAAAACATTTGGTTACAGTCCAATTGTTCAACCATTACTAAGAGACCTTACAGCACTTCCCTTATAAGTTCTCAGACAAAACCAATTGCCCTCAGAAAATTCCAGTACATTTTCATTTGGTTGGAACAATAGGAGGGAATGGCCATGAAAATTGGACTCTGTTAAGGTTGTTGCCATTAATTATTGGTGATGTTGTTCCTGAAAATGATAACGCTTGGTCTGTGATTCTCGAACTGAAAGACATTGTTGAAATCTTGGTATCGTCCACTTTCACAGAAGAAAGCCTCTCTTACTTGGAAGCAAAGATCTTTGAACATAGGACACTTTTAATAGAAGTGTTTCCTGATGTAAAACTCAAACCCAAACATAATTTCCTTGAACATTATCCCTGTCTAATTCGATGCTTTGGACCTGTGGTTGACTTCTGGACATTTCGCTTTGAAGCTAAACATAGCTTTTTCAAGAAAGCGGTCCGTGATCTAAATAACTTCAAGAACATTGTTTTATCCTTTGCCAACAGACACCAACTTGTTGTCATACTTTTTGATGAGCCGTGCCTGTTCAAGCCAGCAGTGGAAGTAGAAAGAGCAACACAGTTCCCTTGAAAATCTGTCAACCTCAGTCAGACAAGCTATTCAGCACAAATTCAGTCATCTGACCAGTGCATCACTTGCAACAACAGCCTTTATACATGGGACAAAATATGTAAAGGGAATGTATCATTTGGAAGCACAAGCGGACTTCCTGATTTCTGTCAAATTCTGTACATTGTGGTAGTGGAGTGGACAACAAGGCATTCTTTATTCTTCAACCTTTCTCTGCCTGGTACCTGGACCACTTCAGATGTTTTGAAGTTTGCAGCGCTGATGATCTCCAACTGGTTGGGGTTAGGGTTAGGGTTAGGGTTAGGGAAGGTGCCAGTTGAGAAGGTGCTCTTTCCGTGTGGTTGCCCCAGGTCGTCTTCCTGGTGTATTTCCTTGGCATGATGGCTTTTCTACAATATGTATGACATTAAAATAAAACATGTTATGTAATATTACATTAAAATATGTTTAAGACTAAACTTAACTTGTGCGTCATGGTGGGGGAAAGTGAGACAGTGGCTCACTTTCCCCCACAGCATTTGGCTCACTTTCCCCCACCACCACAATTTGAGAAAAAACTACCTCTCAGGCTAATCTTCAGTTATCAGCATCACATGGTTTCACATGTTGGTAGTTCATCAACACGTTTGATAGAAGTTTTTCTACGTGAATACATTTGCTTTGGCACAATAGTTGATTAAGTTGATAGCAAGAAAATTTACTTTTACATGCAAAATACCTATTTTGGTGAAAAAAACATGCTTACCACAGCACCATGAGGGGCTTGAAAACATATATCTCACATGACCACAAATGTTTTCCGTTGCTTAGATACAGGGGGTGGCTCACATTACCCGATGCCTCAGATTCCCCGTTCTCCCCTATATATATTTTTTTTTATCAATCTTTCATTGATTCCGTAATACTCATTTTCGAGCGTCTGCGCGGCACTGTCAGTCTACCCCTCGTGTGCGCCTGTCTTTACAACCTCTCGTTTGATCATCCCATCAGCTGGTCTGTGTGTCTGCTTGTGTGTCTGCGCGCAGCGCGATGCGCGTGTGCATTCGGTGCACACTTGTTAAACACGGAAGCCAATGAGCAGAAGCATGACTAGCAAGCAAACGTTGAACTAGTGGCGAAAATAAAACCAGCGCCTGCTCTATGGAGATATTAAGGACTCAGTAACAGGGACGTTGAACAGGGAAAAGTGCTGAGCAAAACATAAAAAGTTAAAATCGCTACGTCGCCGTGGCAACACAACCAATCTGTATCAACAACAGAGACAGTGCAGAAAAAACCGGCATGCACTCGTTTCAGTAATGCTGCATCCACACCAAACGCGAAAATTTGCGTTGCTCCGCGCGAACCGCGTGTAAATCACCGCGGGGGTGAATGCGCCCCAGGGGTGAATGCGGCGCGGTGAAAATATTCGCGCCGCGTGAGGGGAGGGGCTTATTTGGTAGTTGAAAAACAGTTGGACAACAACAGTTAGAAAGAGGTTTAAAAACAAGCCGGCTTATTTTTAATTAGCCTACGCCGTTTTTATTCAGCAGACATGGTACATGTTAACACCCTGGCGTGTTTATATCTTCTCTGGAAGAAGCGTCGCACCCACCGCCGCCGTATCTGGGTTCACAGCATCACCCGCAGTCGGAACCAGCTGGGTGAATATCACCGGTTGATTCAGGAGCTGCGCCTGGATGACTGTCGTTTCCAGCGCTACCTCCGGTTGACTGTGGCCCAATTTGACGACCTGTTGGCCCGGATCGGTGACAGGATTTCCCGGCAGGATACGAACTACAGGCGTTCCGTCCCAGCTGCGGAGCGCCTGTCTATCTGTCTCCAGTAAGTGAGTTTACTAACAAATGTTAAAATGTATCAATAGTAACTGTAACCAACATTTATAGTAATCTCTCTGACCGGTACCAAAACGGAAATTTCACTGTGATCTCACAACAACAAATGTATCAAAAGTAGCCTACACTGAAATAGCTAGGCAACATCATTTTTGGTACATAAATGTGGCTATATTATCTTCTTTTTTTTTACAAACAGAAAGGCCTACATACTTTTATTATAGCCTATTATCTATTATTGATTACTCTGACTTTAGAGCCATATACATAAAATACTACCACCAATAACAGCACAAACTAGTATAGACCTTGACATAATAACTCAGTTAGCCTATATTAACTGTTGTCTGTGTTGCAGGTACTTTGCCACAGGGGATTCCTACTGGACCATCGCCAACAGCTTCCGTGTTGGGGTCTCCACTGTCAGCATCATCGTCCACAGCAGAAGATTGGAGGTCCATCGCGGCAGTGTTTGAGGAGCGCTGGAACTTCCCACTCTGCTGTGGAGCACTGGATGGGAAGCATGTGACCCTCAAAGCCCCTGGCAATACTGGCTCCCAGTTCTTCAATTACAAGGGGACATACTCCCTTTTATTGCTAGCAGTTGTGGATGCCCAGCGTTGCTTCCGGGTGATTGACGTTGGCGGCTACGGGAGATCCAGTGACGGCGGGACACTGGCCAACTCTGCGTTCGGTCAAGCCCTGCAGTCTGGAACCCTCGACCTGCCCACTGACCTGCTACTTCCTGGAGCTGACCTCATGAGGCCATACCCTGGGCGCATCCTCCCTCGTGAGAAGAGGATTTTCAATTACCGTCTCTCCCGAGCTCGACTGGTAGTTGAAAATGCCTTCGGGATCCTCTCCTCACAATGGAGGATGTACAGGCGTGCGATGGAGGTCAAGCCAGAAGTAGCAGAGATGTGTGTGAAGGCAACCTGCGTCCTGCACAATTTCCTGCGGAGGTCAGAGGAGGCTAGTGCAGTGAGGGGGAACGTCCCAGTTGTGGAGGTGGAGCCACTGCCAGACCTGGGCAGAGTTGCCGCCAACAACCCGGGACGAGAGGCTGTCAGGGTGAGGGAGGTCTTCACTGCCCACTTCTCAGCAGAGGGGGCTTTGTCTTGGCAAGACAGTGATTGACACGTTGACAGTGATTGACACGTCAGCAGGGAAGGAGCAAGATGGCGCCAGTGTGTTTGTCGGCCTGCCGTCAGCTCTTACCTGTTCAGCTCCCACCTGTTAGATCCCTTTTATATCTATGTGTGTTCTATCTGCTATTCCTGTGGCATTGTTCCGACGCCTTACGGACATATGATCGCCATATGCTCCTGCATATCCGAGAGTCACTGGAGATCCAAAACAGCGGATGCCTTGGCTCCTCCGACAGATGTCACCCGGCGTTTATCTACCCTGGCGCGGAATACGTTCGCCGGTTACCTTGCTGTGTCTCCCGCCGCAAGAAGCGACGCAGGGGTAGAGGCAAACGCGGCGGCATTCGAGTGAGGATTAGGAGTGAAGCTGGTGTTATCCCCGCGCGCCCATGGCACTGTCGGCCTTCCTATTCAGTGCGCACAGACCTCCACCTGGCACGACGATCGTGGGACCCGAGATACTCCTGCCACCTCCTCATCTCTCCCTTCCGGACTCCGACAACCGTCAGCCCGGCTCTTCCAAGACTGCGGGTCCGAGGCGGCGGTGTGAATTTCCACAACATTCGCCCATTAGAATACACCCGATGTCCAATAACCCCGGAACACCTCACCGCAAAACTGGCACTGCTTAACGCGAGGTCTGTTTCATCTAAAACATTCATTCTGAAGGACTTCTTCATTCAACGACACCTGGATATACTATTTTTAACCGAAACATGGATAAGCACTGGAGCCGGTGAGTCATCCATTTTTGGTGAAATTTGTCCAACTAACTGCTCATTCATTAGCACGCCTAGGAGCACTGGAAGGGGTGGCGGCATTGCAATGATTTTTAAGAACAATTTTAAATTACTGACGCTACCTGTTGGGACTTATTCCACTTTCGAAATCCAGTGCGTAAAAGTGGAATCCATTACAACCCCCTTAGTGTGCGCCTTGGTTTACAGGCCTCCTAAACCAAACAAAGACTTCATTAAAGAGTTCACAGACTTTTTATCTGATTTTATCACATCGTATGATCGTTTGTTGATTTTAGGCGATTTCAATATCCATGTTTGTTGTCCGGATAAACCCCTGGTTAAAGAATTTTGTCATGTCATTGATTCGTTTGGTCTGTTGCAACACATTAATCAGCCTACCCATATACTTGGTCACACCCTCGATTTAATTCTATCGTATGGGTTTTCTGTTGACAATGTGCTTATTGAGGATGCGTCCATCTCTGACCATAAACCCATTGTGTTTAATGTTAATCTACCAAACCCTCTGTCTGTAGCTAAGTCCCCAGGTCGCTTGTCTCGTTACATTAACTCTTTCACTGCTAGTCATTTCTCTGAATGTTTTCTGAGTAATAATGTGGCTAGCTCCATTTCTACTGCAAATGAGCTTCCTTGCAGCATTGATGACTTAGTGTCTCTATTTAACTCATCTTGCTCTAACATTTTAGATTCTATTGCTCCCCTTAAACTCAGACATCCCAAACCTAAGTCACAACCCTGGCTTGATGACACAACCCGCTCTCTCAGGCAGGCTTGTCGTAAAGCTGAGCGGAAATGGAACAAGGATAGACTTACCATCTCTCTTGACATTTTCAGAAATTCATTAGCAGCCTTCCAGATAGCGGCTAAGAAAGCCAGAGCCAAACATTTCTCAGATATTATTAACAAACACTCCAACAGACCGAAAATCCTTTTTAGTACCATCAACTCAATTATTAACCCCAAAGTCTCCCCAGAGGTCGAGTCATCCACAGGCATTTGTGAAACTTTTTTAAAGTTTTTTTATTGATAAAATAAAAAACATAAAACTGTCTTTTACCCCCTCTGCTTCCAGCACTTCACCGTGTCCCCCAGCTGTTAAAGCTATATTTGAAAAATTTTCACCAGTGACCCTTGAAGATCTGAGAGATATTATCAAGCACATGAAACCCTCTACATCCCCCAATGACGCTATCCCCTCTCAGATCATCAAAGACGCCATTGAAACCATCGGTTCAAGCATTCTGATCATTATAAACACATGCCTTGTCTCTGCTACTGTTCCCTCATGTTTCAAGCACGCGGTTGTCCAGCCGTTGCTTAAAAAACATAACCTGGATGTTAATTGCCCAAATAACTTCCGTCCAATATCGAAACTACCATTCATTTCAAAAATTCTGGAAAAAGCAGTCCTCTCTCAAGTATTGCCATTTCTTAACTCTGCCAACGTCTTGGAGCCCTTTCAGTCTGGCTTTAAGGCACGCCACAGCACTGAAACGGCTTTGCTAAAAGTGTCTAATGACTTACTCCTCACGCTAGACACAGGTGAGAACGCCATCTTAGTCTTATTAGACCTTAGTGCTGCCTTCGATACAGTCGACCACCCCACTCTTCTAGCCCGCCTCCATCAGTGGGTTGGTATAAGGGGCTCAGCTCTGCAGTGGTTCTCATCCTACCTCTCCCATAGATCATTTTCAGTGTCCATAGGTCAGCACTCCTCCTCCTCTGCTCCTCTGTCTTGTGGGGTCCCCCAGGGGTCCATCCTGGGTCCAATCCTGTTTTGTTTATATATGCTCCCACTGGGGAATATAATCCGAAAATATAACCTGTCATTCCACTTCTATGCCGACGACTCACAATTATATCTCCCTCTGAGATCCGGGGACTGCCTCCAGACGCTCCAAGAGTGTCTCAAGGAGATAAATGACTGGATGGGGGATACTTTCCTCCAGCTTAACAATAGCAAAACAGAAGTCATTATCTTTAGTCCCTCCAAATTCAAAAAACCCATCGTCACTGACCTAGGTAGTCTAACCCCATTCATCAAACCATCCGCTAGAAATCTGGGCGTCATTTTTGATTCTGAGTTATGCTTTAAAAAGCAAATTTCATCCGTAGTGAAGAACAGCTTCTACCAGCTCAGAACCATCTTTAAAATAAAGCACTCCCTATCATATCACAACCTTGAAATAATTATCCATGCTTTCATTACATCACGGCTGGATTACTGTAACTCCCTCTACCTTGGTCTCCCTCAGTCCCTCATATCACGCCTCCAAATAGTCCAGAATGCAGCAGCAAGACTGTTGACTGGGTCAAAAAAGTGGGAACACATCACACCCGTTCTTGCTTCCCTTCACTGGCTGCCTGTACAACAAAGGATCATTTTCAAAACAGTTCTCATGGTATTCAAAGCCCTCAATGGTCAGGCCCCATCTTATATAGCGGACCTTGTACACCCCCACTCAGCCCCTAGGACCCTAAGATCCTCCAATAAGGGTCTTCTCCACATCCCCCGATCCAGACTAAAACAAAAAGGTGACCGGGCCTTCGCAGTAGCTGCCCCACGCTTGTGGAACCAACTGCCACCTGACATACGTGATGCCCCCTCCATTACTGCCTTTAAATCAAGGCTCAAAACCCATCTGTACACCCTGGCTTTCCCTCCCCATTAGCTATCTGACTTTTACACTACTGTATATGTTTGTGTGTGGAAGTCCGGGTTATGTATTTTGTATTTTTTTTATCTTTATTTTTTCTATTGTTGTTGTTGTTATTTTACTTTCATGTTGGCCCATGTTGGCCTACTGAATGCACTATGTACAGCACTTTGGTCAGTGAAAACTGTTATAAATGTGCTTTTATAAATAAATTTTACTTACTTACTTACTTACTAAGACACCATAGTGTAGCAGGAGCACACACAAAACGGCTCTTTTAAGAGCCACCCACTCAGTTCAATTGAGCAAACTTCTTGCAATTTGTACATAACATAATGTTTAAGCACTGATGGTAAATATGTGTAAAGGTAAGTAGTAGTTGTGTTCACATTCAGGTATGTTTAATGTAAGAATATGGTTCAATTGAACTTGCCACTCCCACTGTCTGTCTCACACCTGGTCTGCATCACCAATCAACCCACCTACTTCACCTCTGGCTTCCCTGCTGTCGTCGCCAGATCGTACCATGCACTACTGTGGTAACTATGCGTGCCTGGCTCCAGTAGATATTATTACCTCGCTCTATTTTCTCACCTCTTGTAGCTTTTTGTGATTTTATCCTAACGCTGTTTTCCTCTGCTTGCAGTTACCCGGATCACTCTCTCCAGCTCCCCTGCTTTGGTCTCCCCCCGGCTTCCTCATTCATTCACCACCAGCTTCCCCTCCTCATTTCAATAAACCTTTGTTCATCAACCCTACTCTGCCTCTGTCTGCTCTTGGGTCCAGTATCAAACCGTAACAGAACTCGCACATCATTTAGAAACCGGTAAGAACAAGTAGAATGCACAAGCTTTCAGTATTCAGTCCTGTTAACTGTAATTATTTATATTTAAATAAAACAAAATAAATTCATTGAAAATCCAAGTGGAGTTATATTTATTTATTTTGTATGTTTTGATAAGAAAAAAATTAATAAACTATCAAAAATTAAATTACAAAAAAATTACAAAAATGCGGAAAAAAAAGAAAAGAAAAACAACTGAAGCCTGCTTCACTGCCAGACAAGGTTTGCCCCCTCAACAGTTTCCAAATTAAGAATTATAGTGCTGGCCTCGTAAATGAGTTTATAAATATTGAATTTGACATGTTCCTTCTGTTGAAGGGGCAACCTTTGCATGGCAGGAAGCAGGCTTTTGAAGAAGATCTCGTCTTCCGAAAGGGGAGGTGGAGCAGGAGTGTTCTCTCTGGCCAGGGACTGCATCAGCATCCTTTCTATGGTGCTCTCATTGTCCCTGGACCGTTTTTGACTTGCTTTTCTCCCTGTATCAAATGAGAACATTATAATATCACTTATATGGTTATTATAAGGGCTCGGCAATTTGCCCTCAAATCAATATCATGAGTAATTGAACATTTTACTTCAATTACCATTATTTAGGAAAATATGCCCATTAAATAAAAAATTAAGGGAATGCAAACAGGTTGACTATTTATGGTTATCAATTGAATATTCCAAAATGAAATCAAAGCATTGCTTCTAATGAAAATGATCACATTTCAGACTAAACAAAATAAAGTACATGTTATCGAGAAAAACACAGTATCCATGCATACATTATATTTAATATAATACATCGTTTGTCATGTACATACCTCTTGGTGGTATTGGGTGGAGCACTGGAGGATGGGGATCAACTTCTGTCTCTTCAGAGGCAGAGGGTGAGCCAAGGTCCTCCTGCTGCTGGTGATGATGATAATCTGTAATTGGTGACAGCAAATACACCCATGTCAGTACATTACATATTTCCAGTAACTACACTATCTGACCCTTTCCTGCAGTGAGCCTTTTATTTTACAAGAAGACAAGATCACAAACGTTCTTGTGACTTTTTAGGTTATCTTGAAAACAGCAGGCTATTGTAGGCCTACAAGCTTTATTTTTTTGTATTTTCAATTCTACTTTATTTTTATATTTTAAATTGAGAAAAAGGCTAGATGAAATATAATGGTCGGAATAGGGAATTTGCCTTATGTAGCACACATGTTGATAGGCTAATCATGATGTGTAGCCTATGTTAATCAATTTATTTTCAACAAGGCTATTTGCCTAAAAAACAATTAAAAAATGTTTTTCAGTAGGCTAGCTTCAAGGTTAGGTGATTCAGATTATTCCAGAAATTAGTCCTAGACAGGACCTGTCTATATTAGATCTTAGTGTTTATTGTTTTTTATTGAAATCCACGTGTTTTTCTTCAATAGTTTACATTATTACAGGAAATGGTTATAGGCAGGACATATGACAGTTGTTTACAGAGCACAACATTAATCAGATTTCGCCTCTCAAAGTGCACCAGATTGATGCATTTAACTTTAAAAGGATAAGGTTTCTTCTGCAGGGGCATGCCCCCAGACCTCCTAGAAGGTCCATTCTCACCCAGCAGGATCTAAAAATCCTGTGGGAAACACCAAATGTGCAAACGTACTGAATGTGAAAGCATAACCCTATGCCCTCATTCTTAACGGGCTGTCAAAAGAGGCTCATCCCATATGGGGTTCGTTTTGGTCAATTTCTTCTAGAAATTTGATACGCACGTGGCGCGCATACAAAAATTGTGGGAGGAGTAGCGAAAAGTCAGTTTTGCAGTTTTTACGATTTTGCGAAAAATCTATATCTACGCAAATGGGGCTATATCAATGCCAAAAGATGCAGCTGACTCCAGTGAAACTGTGGGACGTTCGGTGTGGGAGTTATAGCCCCAAACGCGTTTTCCTTGGTGTAGCGCCACCTAGTGGCCGGCATGTCTGAATTGTGTTGTGTGCGTACACCGGATGGACCTGGATCTAGTCATGCAATTGGCATGTCTGCACCCTTCACGGTTTGGGCTGTGGACACACTTTTAGGGAGGTACAAAAAATAATCCTTACAAAAACTATAGGGTTCCCTGCCCAGCAGGGCTTCGGAACCGCGTTGCTCTGCAAAACGCGGTCCCAGCTCCTGCTCGGGCTTGGCCCCCTAATAATAATAATCGGAGCAAAAACAATAGGGTTCCCTGCCCAGCAGGGCTTGGGAACCGCATTGCTCTGCAAAACGCGGTCCCAGCTCCTGCTCGGGCTTGGCCCCCTAATTACGCTGAAGGACATGTTCCGTTTGAATTGACAGTAACTTAAATGCGAGCCTTATGTATAGTTTGTGGTGTTTCAGTTGTTCTAACATTACTAGTTGATACAACAGCATGTGAAAAAACCACAACGTTTCCTAGGCCATGACGA
This sequence comes from Ammodytes dubius, assembly GCA_026122265.1. Lineage (NCBI taxonomy): Eukaryota > Metazoa > Chordata > Actinopteri > Uranoscopiformes > Ammodytidae > Ammodytes > Ammodytes dubius. The sequence goes on from CM047517.1 coordinate 25,544,097, forward strand.
GCGTTAAACGCCGTTAATAACGCGTTAAACTGACAGCACTAGCTCTAACTCTTTTTTCCAAATGGTTTTCAAGACTGTTTCACAGCTTGCCAAACTGAACTCAGGAGTATATGATGGTTAAAATGACTACATCTGGGTTGTCACCTCCGTCAGATATGTCAACCCCGTCAGATATACTTGTCAACTCCGTCAGATATGTGTGAACTCCATCAGATTTATATTATTTTGATAATATTGCATAATGATATTTCATAGTTGTTGAGTCATATGTGAAAATCTAACCTTTCACCTAACATAAGAATGTGTTCTGAAATTTGAAAAACATCTTGATTGCTGTTCATTTTAAAATTAAAATAATAGAACAGTTCAATTAAAGGACATAGAGGAACATTGTTATAAAAATTATAACAATGTTCCTATGGGTCTAGCATAATTTGAGGGAAAACGAATTGGTGTTTTTGATGTCCGATTGTGTTGACACATTAAGTGAGGTAAAAAGCACATTTTCATTAAAAAGAAAACTAGGGAGGTTGTATCAAAGCGTATTTCAGAAGCTAAGTATATTTTGGATAGATACATGTAATTCAACACAGGATTTTTATTTTTCAACATTGTAACCTGTTTTGTCCCACTTCTCAAGAATCACTGACCTCAAAGTTTGAATGGCGAGCATGTGTCCTATGATGTTCAATTAAACATGTCACATTAAATCAGAAACGTACACAAAACAGTCATGGCAGTAAATTAAAATAAGATTTTCCGAATAAAAATTGCAACTCTGGCCCCTGACCCTAACCAGCCTGGACTATCAAGAAACCTTAAAGTCAGCCATTTATGTTCATTAATCATCTATTTATTTATTCAGTGTGAAAATTCATACAAACATTTTCTCAAGAAGTGATATCTGATAAACGAAAAAAAAGTGGTATCAATTAAAGTTACATTCTATACAGTGAATTCCACTTAGCCTTGCCCTCCTCTTCCAATGGCAGGGTGTAGAGGGAGGTGAAACCTGCCATCTCATTGTTGAATTCTGGACTTCATAAATCAATTTTTATCATTTCAAATATATAAATGTTCTGATGTGATATGGTATCAGGTCTACTTAAGGTCACAATATTCCTGCACTGTCCACAAAGACAAGTGGACACAGACACATATACACACCCAAATGCACATTGAATGTTATAAATTCAGCATCATATGTCAATCAGGAACCCAACTGAAACATACAACTCATGTTTTTGTTACCCGCACACACTCAGAGCTCTGGATCAGAGTTCATTTCTACTCAAATGTGATCAGACAGAGTCCACTGTAAAGACCAAGAATAAATCCATAATGTCAGAAAAACAAGCAAAACAAATAAAACAGTCATAACAATGAAATGCAGAATGTATGTTCTTCAGTGCATAAAATCTGGTGATCTGGTGGCTTAATGTGGATTTCAATAAGTAATTGATTTTACCCGGGAACAACACAACATAAACATACAGTCCCCTCCATAAGTATCGGAACAGTGAGGCCAATTCCTTTATTTTTGCTGTAGACTGGAAACATTTGGGTTTGACACCAAAAGATGAATATGAGACAATAGATCAACATTTCAGCTTTCATTTCCAGGTATTCACATCTGGATCTGATACACAACTGAGAATATATCATTTTTTGAAAAGGAACACCACATTTTTAGGCAAGCAAAAGTATTGGAACAGATAGACTTTAAATGAATTAAAGTAAATAAACCATAATATTTTGTCGCAAATACTTTGCTTGCAATAACTGCATCAAGCCTGTGATCCATTGACATCACAAAACGTTTGCATTCTTCTTTTGTGATGCTTTTCCAGGCTTTCACCGCAGCCTCATTCAGTTGCTGTTTGTTTTGGGGGGTTACTCCATTCGGTCTCCTCTTTAGCAGGTAGGGGAGAACGGGGTAAGTAGGCACACTTTTTAATCTAGTGAGAATTGCTTATCACCTAAACATCTTTCAATAGTCATTCCAACATTAAATTGAAGCTTAAGGTGTTGGCTTGAAATGTGTACCCCCCACTTTTTCTATCTTATTGTAATAAAGAAGAAATTAATCATCAAAGACACCCTTACACATTGTGACAACCAAGCCCATCAAGGGGTCGGTTGTCAAACACTATGGGGTTGTTTGTCACAATGTTATCTTAATGGGAATAATCTTAAAAAGAAGGCAAGCAAGTAGAACTAAATTTGAAAGTTTAATTGCATTGTCAAATTGACAAATAGGCCTACATAACTTACTGTAGCCTTGGCAGCTGGTCTAGTTTGGGATGCACTGGGTTGTTTTGATTTTGTTGCCCTTTTTTCTTTTGCATGCTAGCTGCCTTTTCCTGCTCTATTCTTTCCTTCTCTGGGGTGTCAGTGAGGATACTGCTTGACAATTTATTTCGTTATTGGGTTCCTTTTCTGGCTGCAGCCTTGAGATAACATGTGACAACCAACCCCCCAAAAAATGTGACGACCAACCCCAACTTGAATTTCTTGCTAGCATCAAGGCCAACAACCACCTGACAACTAATTAGCTTGCTAACCACAATCTAAACTATAGTTTACCCTTCACACTTTGTATGGGTAACAAGTGTTTTGTTATAAACCCATTGTGTAAAAGCCTAGAATAAAAATACTGAGGAGCTAAATATTTTCAATTTGACATGAAAAACACAAACAGTCCTCTCACCTCAAATTCAGCAGTCTAACTCCAAGGAAGACTATGTAGGTGACCTCTGATCCCAATTCTGGATATTTACATACCAACATTTCACAGACAGCGCCTTCTGGTTCCGAGATATAACGATTGTGACATCCAACCCGTGTGACAAATTACCCCGTTCTCCCCTAAAATGCATGCTCTGTAGCGTTTAAGTCTGGAGATTGACTTGGCTAGTCTAAAACCTTCCATTTCTTGCCCCTGATGAACTCCTTTGTTGTTTTTGCAGTTTTTTTGGATCATTATCTTGCTGCATGATGGAGCATCTTCCAATCAGTTTGGTTGCATCTTTCTTTAAATTGGCAGACCGAATGTTTCTGTAGACTTCTAAGTTCATTTAGCTGTTGCCATCATGTGTTACTGTGTTGTTGTCAAGATGAACCTTTACCAAAGTGATGGAAAGGCTAAAGTTTGGAGAAAGAAAGGATCTGCTCATGATCCCAAACATACAGGCTCATCTGTGAAACATGGTGGAGGCAATGTCATGGCTTGGGCTTGCATGGCATCTTCTCGGATGGGCTCATTATTCTTCATTGATGATGTAACACATGATGGCAACAGCAAAATGAACTCAGAAGTTTACAGAAACATTTTGTCTGACAATTTAAGGAAAGATGCAACCAAACTGATTGGAAGATCCTCCATCATGCAGCAAGATAATGACCCAAAACACAACAAAGGAGTTAATCAGGGGCAAGAAGTGAAAGGTTTTAGACTGGCTAAGTCAATCTCCAGACTTAAACACTACAGAGCATGCATTTTACCTGCTAAAGAGGAGACTTAACAGAGTAGCCCCCTAACACAAACAGCAACTGAATGAGGCTGCTGTGAAAGCCTGGAAAAGCATCACAAAAGAAGAATGCAAAAGTTTGGTGATGTCAATGGGTCACAGGCTTGATGCGGTTATTGCAAGCAAAGGATTTGCGACAAAATAGTATGTTTTATTCACTTTAATTTATTTAAAGTCTATCTGTTCCAATACTTCTGCTCGCCTAAAAATGTGGTGTTCCTTTACAAATAATTATATCTTCTCAGTTGTGTATCGGATCCAGATGTGAATACCTGGAAATGAAAGCTGAAATGTTGATCTATTGTCTCATATTCATCTTTTGGTGTCAAACCCAAATGCTTCCAGTCTACAGCAAAAATAAAGGAATTGGCCTCACTGTTCCGATACTTATGGAGGGGACTGTATATATATACAGTATATATATTAGAATACAATGGTGGAAGTGATCACAGGATAATGTCAAAGGTTGCATCATGAATAAGGCCCTACATTTCTGAGAATAAACGGCTCTTTCAGTTAAGATGACCAAAAAAGAATTGTGATGTTAAGAAAGCGATCAGTGTGATATAAATGTCACCGCTAAATAAGAACATTATTATTAGTTAGGCTAAATCCAAGATCGGTTTGTGGAAGGTTTCCTCCTTATCAAGACAGTCAAAAGATTAAATATTAAAAATTTTTGTGTATTTATCATTACCAGTGCCACCAGGTCTATACAATCTACAAGATGCTGGTTGTGCGCTGAGTTTGTATGTAAGTATGTATCTAGTAAAACAGAGTGTTAGTGGGAATTTAATAAAAAAAAACAAGTAAAATTAGATTTTTTGAGAAACCAATGATGAGAATAAAGTCTGAATATGAAGGAAAGTCATAATAATTCAACAATAAAGGTGGGATTGTATGAGAAACAATATTTAACAGAAATAAAGATAAGTCTCAATCTCAATTAAGCCTTAATGAAGTAAAGTTTACATTAGAAAATTTTAAGAATACATTTAGTTATTTTGAAGATACAATTGATGTGTATATGTACAGGCTAAAATGTATGTTGGGATAGTTGAGCTCAGTCATATTTTAATGAGAAATTTCATGTTAATAGAAGTCCTAATTTTTTAAAGGAAAAAAATCTATCTAAATGAGAAAAAAGTTAATATTTTAGAAGATATATCTGTTGTATTAGATTGTTTCATGAACAACATATCAAGTGTTGTAGAATTGAGTACATTTGACTAGAAATCAGGTTGACATAACAAGAAAGTCAAAATATTATAAACCAAAACTTTGGTGCAATTTTGAGTAAAAAAACATTTGACACTTATATTTTACAGAAAAGTTAATATCACACGAGAGTCCTAATTTTACTGGAAAACAACATGTAAAATTTTGAAGTATAAAATATTACAAGGGGGGCTATTGTGCAAACAATATAGAATAGAGCAGCAAATAATATAATTTATAATAAAGTAAAGAATAAGAAAAAAATTACAGGTTTAATACTACAACTGGATACGTTTTGGAGTTAGCGCAGGTGGGAATTGGTGTCCTCCTGACAGCTGAGCCAAACAACACACAGAACACATGTGCATGACATCAGAGAAAAATACAGTTCATCAGGCATCAGGTATGTCTTGAAAACGCCAAGGGAATATGCCGAAGCGAAAGCGGTATTGAAGGAGAAGAAAATCTGATTTCAGACGCCGTTCCCCACCAGGTTCAGAGTCTTCTACCAGGAGGGAGTTGTGATGTACGCTCGGCGGAGTATATGGCGAAGAAGGGGCTCCCGGTGTCGGTGATTAAACACCCGGGCTCGCTTTTGGAGCGGATCCAGCGGTTCACGTGGCACACCGTTAAGAGACCAGGGAACCGGGACAGAGCTGGCAAGGCTTCGGACTTTAAGGAAAAACTACAGGATTTTAGACGCCAGGACTCAGGGTGACTGTAAGTTAACTGAAAATTGCTGTACGCGAGTTTGCTCAGAATATAACGGGTGCGACCGGTAAGTGGATATTTTCTTCTTTTTTTTCCTCCGGGGACTCCCAGCATACGGAGGAATTATGTCTGTTAACATGTCCTGCTTATTAAAGGAGCAGTGTATGGGCTAAGCAACTACGATTATAACGTAAACCTCGGGGGGATTTTTCTTTATATACTCAACAAAAATATAAACGCAACACTTTTGTTTTTGCTCCCATTTTTCATGAGATGGACTTAAAGATCTAAAATTCATTCCAGATACACAATTGTACCATTTCTCTCAAACATTGTTCACAAATCTGTCTAAATGTGTGATAGTGAGCACTTCTGCTTTGCTGAGATAATCCATCCCACCTCACAGGTGTGCCACATCAAGATGCTGATCTGACATCATGATTAGTGCACAGGTGTGCCTTAGACTGTCCACAATAAAAGGCCATTCTGAAATGTGCATTTTTTTGCTTTATTGGGGGTCTGGGGACTCAGAAACAGTCAGTATCTGGTGTGACCACCATTTGCCTCATGCAGTGCAACACATCTTCTTCGCATAGAGTTTATCAGATTGTCAATTGTGGCCTGTGGAATGTTGGTCCACTCCTCTTCAATGGCTGTGCGAAGTTGCTGGAGACGGCTTATGGTGGAGAAATGAACATTCAATGCACGAGCAACAGATCTGGTTGACATTCCTGCTGTCAGCATGCCAATTGCACGCTCCCTCAATGCTTGTGGCATCTGTGGCATTTTGCCGTGAGACAAAACTGCACATTTCAGGGTGGCCTTTTATTGTGGACAGTCTAAGGCACACCTGTGCACTAATCATGATGTCAGATCAGCATCTTGATGTGGCACACCTGTGAGGTGGGATGGATTATCTATAGCAAAGCAGAAGTGCTCACTATCACACATTTAGACAGATTTGTGAACAATGTTTGAGAGAAATGGTACAATTGTGTATCTGGAATTAATTTTAGATCTTTAAGTCCATCTCATGAAAAATGGGAGCAAAAACAAAAGTGTTGCGTTTATATTTTTGTTGAGTGTATGTTGCCGGGACAGAGACATCATGCATGAAGGCCCTCTCCCACCTGATAGGGGGGAGGCTTTACCTCAGAGCCCTCTTACCATCAGGGCTTCTTCAGGGTCAATATTAAGACCCCACAGTTGGAAGTCTTATTTTCTGCCTTTACTGTTCTTATTGTGTTCTGTGTGTTGTGGCAGTTTTTGCTGACGTTTTTTGCTGCTGTTCCTTGCAGCTTGTGGGGTGAAACCTGTGATTCTTTATGTTACATATGGAGGTGTGTTTTTGGTTTATTTCATTTATCTATTTTACCTTTCTTGTACACTGAATGCAATCAGTTAAAATAGCTACTTATAATGTGACTGGCCTAGTCAATCCCAATAAGAGAAGTAAGATTTTAACTAAACTGAAAAGACAGAGAATCGAGGTGGCGTTTTCACAGGAAACACATCTTTCGGATACAGAACATGCTAAATTAAAACGATTGGGCTTCAAACATCAGTACTCATCATCTTATACTGCTGGGCATAGAAGGGGGTGGCAATATTGATTTCCAACAAGACTAGTTTCGAACCCATTTTTGAAAAAAAGGACACAGGGAAGATTTATTTTTCTGAGGGGAAATGTAGGGGGCCCATTGGTCACTCTATTAAATATTTACGCTCCTCCTAATTCTGACTGGAAGTTTTTTAAACTGATATTTGATTTGATAACAACGGAGACCCATGGGGTTCTAATCTGCGGGGGAGATCTCAACATTAGATTAAATCCCAAACTGGACTCTTCAAATACACATACATCCCAGCCCAAATTGACAAACAAAAAAATCAATATGGCTATGAAAGAAATCAGTTTAATTGATATCCGAGAGAGTTAAATCCTTCAAAGAGAGACTACACTTTTTTTTCAAATCCACACTTGGCATATTCGAGGATTGATTATTTTCTTACTTTTGCTAAAGATCTAAACAGGGTTGGTGGCTGCTACGTGGGGAGCATGGACCTTTCAGACCATAGCCCCATTTATTTAAAGTTAAATCTTGAACTGTATCGGAGAGACACCTTATGGAGGTTAAACACTTTTGTACTTAATCAGATGAAGGAACAAATTAAGAAGGATGTTGCTGAATTACTACAATATTATGGGATGCATGTAAAGCTGTGCTTCGGGGCAAAATAATTGGATATAGTGCTCACCTAAAGAGAGTAAGGCAAAAAGAGTTAGTTCAGTTGGAAGCGGAATTAAAACAATTAGAACAAAATCACAAAGACACAAATGATCAAAAAATTAGAGAGCTACTTAGGAAGAAAAAGAATGAAATAAATGAGATCTATACAAAAGATATACAAAAAAAGTTAATTTTTACAAAACAGAAATATTATGAAGGGGGCGGAAAAGCCAGTAAATTATTATCTTATAGGCTGAAAAAACAGCAAGCAGAGAATTCAATTAATAAAATAAAAAATCTTATTACTAATTATATGCATTACAAATTAAAAGAAATACAAGATTGTTTTGAGAAATACTATAAAAAGCTATACTCCCAACCTCAAATTGACTCCAGGGGCCTCATTTATAAAGCTTGCTGCGCACAAAAACCTTGCGTATACAGGCAGAAATGGCGGTAAAATGTGCGGTGGCAAAACGTTGGTATTTATAAAGAAATTCTTTGCGGAGAAGTGTGCGTATTCCCACGCCAACTTTCGACCATGCGTAGAGCTCACGCAAGGTTTTCCTGACTCGGGGAATCAGCGACCCTCAATGGCAACACCATGAAATGAAGCTAAGTCATCAGAAAAACACACACATATTACTGTGAAATGCTTGACACGACACCCAATATATTTAATCAATTATATGTATGAGCCTACCTATAGTTGCGAATATAGACCACTGTAGTATATTGCATGCAGTTATGATGTTGGTTGATTTACTTATCAAGTAGTTCTTTACATGTTTTGGTTATATCTTTTAATTGAATCTTATAGCGCTACTCTATAATAATATACGTCGGGAGGTGTGTCCGTGAGTGGCCAGCGGAGAGCAAGTCTATACTGTATTTTAGGCGGTGTGTCAAATAAGTTTTTTACAAAGTTAAAGCCAACAAATGTATTTAAAACTGTATATTTCGTTAAATCATGTTATGAATTTAGCAAATCATTACATGCATATCTTTCCTATAGCAATTCACCCTGGAAGTTTTAATTAAAAGATTACGTTGTTGGAAAAGTGAGGATCTCACGTGAGGGAAACAATGCTCTGGAATAAACTACAATGCATTATTTCACTTCTCACAACACATTTTATATAGGCCTACATACAGTAGGCTACTAGGTATGCTAATACCTTATATGCAATATTTCATACAGTACAAAGTTGGGCGAAACTGCTTTACAAAGATTACTGACCGGGCCAATCATGATACGTGATAAATGCGCGCGCGTGTGTGTATGTGTGTTTGTGTGCCAGAAACTGCAGCACAAGCACATCACAGGCTTTCTTACTTCCCAGTCGCTTTCTTTGCGGCCGGTTGCCTCCCTTTTCTCCTCGTGTCAGTCAAAATGCCGTGCTTATTAAAAGCATCACCATATTCAGGAGCTGTCAAGCATTGACCAAGTATGGTAAATTGTGGGATGAAACTGGGAGGTGAAGTGGGAGGACACGGGGAGGAGATCGTCCGCGCACAATTCACCGCAGGTGGGTATTTATTAAGGGAAGATTGCGTGCAACTGTGCGCCGCACAGTTTTATAAATCTGAATAATTTTTTGCGCAGCACATTTTTGGCTTTGTGCGGACGCAATGTTTTAGGATGGTTTCTACGCACACCGTTATAAATGAGGCCCCAGGTCCGGACGGGTTTCCCTCCGAATGGTACAGAGTCATGGAGGGTTCCTTGCTTCCTGTGTTGCAGTCCACCTTTAACTGGGTTCTTAAAGAGAACAGTATACCCCCCTCTTGGAGGGAGGCGGTAATATCTATAATTCCGAAGGAGGGGAAGGATAAGTCTGAATGTGGTAATTTTAGACCAGTAAGTGTGTTTAACCAGGATTATAAAATCTTTACCCATATACTAACCAAACGAATAGAGGGATTGTTGCCACAAATTATTAGCCTTGACCAGACGGGATTTATTGGCGAAAGACAGACTCAAGATAGCATCAGAAGGACACTACATGTAATTAACCATATAACAGAATGTAATTTAGAAGCAGTATTAGTGGGGCTAGATGCAGAAAAAGCTTTTGATTGCGTAAATTGGTCTTTTTTGTATAGACAAATTTGGATTCCATAGTACCTTTATTAAAACAATACGAACTCTCTACGATAGCCCAAGGGCGAGAATTAAAATAAATGGGGCTGTATCCAGCCCCTTTTCATTAGAACGAGGAACAAGACAGGGCTGCCCAATTAGCCCCCTCTTGTTTGCAATCTTTATCGAGGCCCTGAGCCAATGGATCATTCAGGACGACAATATTAAAGGAATTACTATGAATGGGGGAGAACAAATTATTTCGTTATTTGCTGATGATGTATTGGTGTATTTAACCGACCCCGAGCAATCTTTATCACGGTTATTTGAACTCTTGGAACAATATGGATCCTTCTCTGGATATAAGCTGAATGTTCCAAAAACACAAATTCTCTGTTTTAATTATAACCCTCTGTAAATGTGAAAAATAAGTATAACTTGAAATGGGATTCGGATTTTATTAGATACTTGGGGGTGAACATTCCAATAGATTTGACGAAATTGTTCTCACTTAACTATCTCCCCCTGAACAAAAAGATTAGAGAAGACATAAGGAGATGGGACCTTATACATTTTCTTAATTTCGGATCACGTGTGGAATCTGTCAAAATGGTTATTTTGCCGAAATTGTTGTACCTCTTTCAATCACTTCCACAAGATATACCTGACCAAACATTTCAGGAGTGGGACAAGCATATTTCTAGGTTAATTTGGCAGGGGCGAAGGCCAAGAATCAGATACCAGAGTTTACAATTGGCAAAAACACAAGGGCGGAGTCGCTCTCCCATGCTTAAAAGATTACTATACTGCTGCTCAAATATGCTGGTGCAACCCGGAATACTGTGCTAGATGGAAGGAGATTGAAGTTGCTATATCAGATGTATTCCCAATCCAGGCTGCAATTGGGGATAAGGGCTTATTGAACAATTTAAAGGAATTGGGGAACCCATGGATATGTTTGTCACTTAAGATGTGAAACAAGGTAATAGCTCAAAATAACCTGAAGGATGCGGTGAAGGTCTTGAGATGGTGCGCATTTGATCCAGATTTTTTGGCTAAAAGATGGGACACTAGACTTAAGAGATGGAGTTCGCAAGGTTTAACAGCATATTGCAAATTTTTGCACAAGGGGATTATGAATAGTTTTCAAAATCTGAAGAGACAGTTTGGCTTGGATAAGGATGATTTTTACAGATTCCTTCAAGTCCGGCATTATGTTGACCAAATACAGAAGGGGTGTACACAAGTAGGCTGGGATAATATTCTGTTAAAAGTGTTTATAGATGCTTATTTTGCTGGCTCTAACCAGAAACTTATCTCAAGAATCTACAAGGGGTTACAACAAACAAAATGTAGTTCACTGTATGTAAAACAAAAATGGGAACGTGAAGGAAACATTGTTATAAAGGAAGAAGATTGGGAAAACTTATGTGAGACACAGTGGAAAACTTCCAGCTCAACTGTATGGCGAGAGTTTTGTTGGAAAACCCTTGTAAGGTTTTTCATTACTCCAGCTCAAAAAAAGCACTGCACAAATTCTTCGGCATGCTGGCGACAGTGTGGTGCCTCGAAGCAAATAATTTTCACATATTTTGGTCCTGTACATCAGTGATTCCATTTTGGCAGGAAGTTCATAAAGTTGTGCGAAGCATTTTTCAGACGGACATTCCATTTAATTTTGAGTCTTTATATTTGGGTGCCATAACATCAGAAAATGTCTCTTCTAATGTCAAATATTTATTTCGGATCCTAAGTGCTGCTAGTAGAAAAGCTATTACTAGAAGATGGTTAAAACCAGGAAAACCTAATGTAGAGGAATGGATTGACATTATCTATAATATTTTTAAGATGGAAAGGATTACTTTTGCTTTGAGACTGCAACAGGAAACTTTTTAGAAAATATGGGAAAGATGGATGGAACACCAATACGACCTTCATTTGTCTAAAGTGGATTTGTGTGTCCGGTTTGTTTTCTTTTCTTTTCTTTTCCCTCTGTTATGTGTCACTGAGGTTTACCCCAACATGTTTGTCTATTTTATTTTGTTCTTGTTCTTATTTTACTATATTTAAAAAAATTGTTATATGTATAATACAGTATGTATAAAGTCTTAATGTGTCCTTGCTCACTTTTGTACTGCTTACTGGGCCTTTGATACTTTTCTGTGGCTATAAATGTACATTTACAGACGGCATAGTGAGTATATTGATATTTATTATTATTGACTGTAATGTATGGACCTGGAAAATAACAATATATATATTTTTTTTAAATGACCGTCTTTACTCAATATTGCCACATTATGACTTTGTTTATGAAATATTTCAATATTTTTCAAGTTAAATCACATCTTTTTTTTGTTTTATAATGACTTTTCCTCATTAAATATTAATTTGTAATATTAGGGTTGTTTTATTTATAACATTAAAAATGTATATATATATATATATATAGAATTACAACTTTTTCTCATAAAATGTGCAATTCTCAAAATGTCCAATTCGTTCCGCCCCCAACAGTGGCCCAACACTACGTTGTACGTAACTTTCTCGCACATTTCAGGTTCCAGTTAGTTAAATCTCCAGAAATGTGAACTCAATTGTCTACTTCATGACTCGTGTGTGTGTGTGTGTGTGTGTGTGTGTGTGTGTTTTCAGCGCAGCCAGGAGCAGGGCACCCACTGGGGTTCAGTGTCCAGTTTGTTGATGAGTCGTAGCAGCTCGTTGTGGGCTTTGTCCTGGTCGCTGTTGACGATGACGGCATCAAACAGGTGACCGCAGCTCTGTTCCATCTCCCGGGCTTTCTCGATGATGTCCCTCAGCTCCTCGGGCTGTCCACAAGGCAAGGCAAAAGGCAAACATTTTAGAAACACCAGGGACGTTTATCTTCGACTGAGTTGAAACAGACACAGTAGACTGTTAGACAGAAACCTTAGGATTCTTGTTGTCTTTTGCCAATAGGGCTCTGAGTCTTTCTTGAGATGGTGGAGCTATGAAGATGATGTAAGGCTTCAGGTCTGATCCCCTAAGCACCTTTAAAGCCTAAAAGAGACAAACAGACGCAATATGTTAGGACTATTTACATTTTTTTGGGAAGCAACCCGGCTCAGTCAATGTGTATACCAACCTGTGTATGCAGACAGAGCACACAGATTTTCCCAGTGTTGATGACCTGTCTCACACAGTCCGTACTTGTACCATACAGGTTCTTCTCAAACTCACCAGACTCAATCAGCTTTCCTGGGAAAACCATATTGGGGAAAAATACATGTTATCGCATTTTGTTCATGCATTGATATGGTATCAATTGGGCCAAATGTCCTTGTATAACTTTGATAAAGTTATACTTTATTTATAGCACTGGATATGTCAGAAATTAGTTGTATGTTGTAATCAATTCTCTCATTCCAGTCTGAAATGTATACTAATGGCGCTTTTCCACTGCGTGGTATCAGCTCAGCTCGCATTTTTGGCGTTTCCACCGCAAAAACATGGTCCCTGGTACCTGGTCGCTCGAGGTTCCAAGAGAGCTGAGCCTATGCTAAAAGGTGACGTCTGCAGACTGCCTGCCACTGATTGGCCAGAGACTACTGGCTTCATTCTGTTATAGGTCCATGTATATACTCCCAAACTCTCTGGGACTTTGAGTGTATTTTGTCTCGCCGCTTGCAGCCTTCTCTGGCTCCCTTCATTTGATTTGCATCACAGATCCGAAAAAACGAAATTAAATGTCCATATATTCGCTAAGCTCACCCAGTTGTGTTGGTTGTTGGGGATGTTACTTTAAACATACTGTACACGACACGAGAGGAGACATGTAGGGCAGCTAGCAGCTATATAGCCTATTAGCCAGGTGGGACAGAAATGATAGCGACCGATTACCTTACTTGTAAGCCTCGGACTGCACTGATTAACTCAATAAATTATTCAGGCTCAGGCTTGCATTTGAAAACACGTATCCTGAAACAAGCACAAAACATCAACTTTATGAACTTCATGTGTTTACGTGTATAGGGATGTACGTGACGCATCCCGACAGCTGACTGAGTCACACATCGGGACACCAATCCTCCCTTTTAATGGCACGTCGAAATATTCATCTATTTCTTTTAGCAAACAGATACAAGGGGGGTACTTCTTAAAAATTTTCCATCCGTATTTTTGGCGGTTGGTTCAGTTAGTAGCACAACAACTGCTCATAATTTCAACTTTGCTACTTAGCTCCGGAGTCGCCTTTCTGACCCTTTGTATGACGACCCCACCCACGTTCAGGAGGTACTATTTGCAGTGGAAAACGACCCGTGCTGCTACCAAAACCGAGTTGAGCTGAGTCGAGTAGGTCTGTTTTAGCAAATTTTCCACTCAGTCTTATTATACTCTTTCTACAGTCACACAAGGCACACTATAACTACCAGTACCAGTACATTTTCCTCCAGTCTGAAAAAAATATTATTTTAATAATTGCAATAACAAATGGATTTGTTATCAATATTATATTCTAAGTATGCATAATCTGGTGGCTGATCGAATTTGAAGTATAATGGCCCTGCGTGGAAATGTTCTTACTTAATGGAGTATGGAAAATCCCTGTTGGATTTATGACATGTGCGTACAAGCCAAATGTGTTCCTACCATCGTGTGTATGTTAGTAAATTAGGACCATTCTAAATTAACGGACACTGTTTTCTACAATCAGCATACTGGCGAGTCCCCATTTCTCTATATAACTAAAACAAAAATGCCGATTTGTATCCGATAGACCATGGATGAAGTGGTGAAGGTTGTTGAGAGAAGCATGGCCCCCTAAAGTATAAAGAAGCATTTCACACCTGAAGAAATAATAATAATCCTGTTTTAAACCATTGACTCATATGGCAATCTAGGATACATCCTTATCTCCTGAGTGTTTTCTGAAAAAATACTACGAATTGTCAACGTCTACCAAAACCTTAATATCTAAGCCTCTGTAGCACATAAAATCATAAAATAAAAGACATTTCAAAAAGGTAAGGTTCATAGGTTTCATTAAAGCAGCTACGAGTAACATTTAAATATCTTTTAAACAGCCTCATGTTTCCTCTGATAATCATAAATGACCTTTAACAGCAAACGAGACCATCAGTGCAAAGAAAGACGTTTTTATTACTGCGTTTGGTCTGGTCGCACACCCAGTCCGATTTTCAGTTTGCGCGTGCAGGCTCTTTGGTCACATATCCACATATTGGTTGCAGATTTCAGTGTGGCGCAACAACGCGATTTGAGAAGCCTATCCCTCCAGGCGAGGGAAGGGGAGCTTTGTTTGAGACAGTTATTTGTCGTCATAATGACTGATAACGGGGCTGAACCATCAAAGAAAAAAAAGAAAATGCAATGAAGAAAAGCTAAAAGGGAGAGTGGTAGACGAGCAGGAGGGCGTTGCCAAGCAACGTATACACAATTTCACGGGAGCAAACTAGACTGCAGTGTTTACTCCTAAATGAATGAGCGGTAGCCTACTAAAACAAAGTTTACTTTGCCTCACCATTAGGGTTGCAAAATTCCGGGAATTTTCAAAGTTGGACACTTTCCATGGGAATTAACGGGAATAAATGGGAATTTACTAAATTTAAAGCAAGGCAAGGCAAGGCAAGTTTATTTATATAGCACAATTCAGACACAAGGCCACTCAAAGTGCTTTACAGGGGCAAGATTAGAATACATAAAACACATTATAAAACATTTAAAAGCGAATACTCGATTTAAAAACATTTAAAAGCAAATAAAAAAAAGCAAACCAATGCACTAAATTCTCCTAACTACACTCAACAAAAATATAAACGCAAGACTTTTGTTTTTGCTCCCATTTTTCATGAGATGGACTTAAAGATCTAAAATTCATTCCAGATACACAATATTACCATTTCTCTCAAACATTGTTCACAAATCTGTCTAAATGTGTGATAGTGAGCACTTCTGCTTTGCTGAGATAATCCATCCCACCTCACAGGTGTGCCACATCAAGATGCTGATCTGACATCATGATTAGTGCACAGGTGTGCCTTAGACTGTCCACAATAAAAGGCCGAAAAATCGTCAATTAGATAGAAAAAAAGAAGAATAAATTATATAAAATATTAAAAAATAATGTGCTAAATGAGGTTATAATCCTGCTTCCTACGTAGTGACTGAGTGTACAGTGGAGAGAGAAAGATAGATGGATAGAGGGAGGAAGAGATAGCTTTTTCTTTGATAATTTAGTTCAGTTATCACTTGCTTTAGACTCACTCCCGCTGTCGGGAGCCGATCAGCTGGTCCAAACAGCTTTTTTTTTATTGACGTTATTTTCGGCAAACCACACAACATTTGGGTTGTCACGTGGTTTTAAAAAATCAACAAGACCCACCTCATGTGATTTTAAACCAATGACAGTGCATTCTATGCTGCAAGCGCCATGAAATTGACGACAAAACAACAATGCTGCGCCACGCAGCAGCCGGCAGGAGATACATTATTGCGTTGCGCAGCATCCAGTATAAATGGGTTAAGTGTATGCCAAAAAAGACACACTGTGTTGGTGACTATGGTTTAGAGAAATAAATAAGTTGGGAAATGTTGCCTGAGATATGGACAGATGTGGCTAAGGTAAAAAAAAATAGTTTCACATTAAAGCCAAAGTCAAAATGAATCAATCAGGTGCTATTGGTTAATGCTCTTTCCATCCCAACAGTCACAGTGCACATTATCTGTGTATACGGACTGAACTACACAGACTACTTTGCTCAAACATTCTAGATGAAATATTCAGTTGCAGTTCAGTTGCATCCTTTACTCCAGTCAGTTTTGTTGCCAATTTATACATTGCCTGGCCAAAAGAAAAGTCACCACCTGGATTTAACCAAGCAAAAAGGTAAGAACGCTCCATCAGTTAACAAAATGCTAGGCCCCTGAAAAGGTCCAGTCAATAGGCTCCCTTCACTCATGCGTTACTCCTATCAGTGCGTCGTATAACTCCATGAAGCGGGCTACATGTTGGACTGACACCCTTTGTTGCCCATCGAATTGTCATCAAACAACTTGTGGGTGTTGTCTGCGTTATCAAACAAGACTTGATGGTTCCTACTATAATTGGCCAATTGATTTGGGCTGCTGGGCACATAGTGATAGAACGCTTGTTTGGTTGACCTTATGACGTTGCATGCAAAGATTACGAGGGGCAAAAACGCCTCATTAATTTTTTTGAGTTAGTCTTAGTTAGGGGTTTTTGGCCTCCAAAGAAAATGGGCCCCATAGTGGCTGGACCTTGGTCAGCTTTCCCACTTTCTGGGAACAACTTATTCAACCTTAACTGATGCTGTGAATAGCATCTTATTTCTCAAGCAACCATTTTGGAAGACATATACTGTGGTTGTGGAAAATATATTTCTCTGTTTCACAAGGGTCAAATTATCGGCCTGCATCAGCAAAGAAATCAACTAAGGAGATTGCTGAATCTGCTAAAATTGGGTTAAGAACTGTCTAACGCATTATTAACCTGGAAGGATAGTGGTAACCATCATCAATAAGGAAGAAATGTGATCGAAGAAAAATCGTGAATGATCTTGATCTGAGATCACTGGAACAAATCTTAAAAAAATTGAAAATGAGACGAGCATTTCCACAAGCACAATGTTAAAGAGCACCTATTATGCTTTCCTCTTTTCTGACCTATAAATGTTGTTATAATGTTTTATAGTCATGTTAAATGATACTTAAGTGTCAAATAATGACGCACATGCATTTAGATGTATTCCTTGCCGACCGTCTGGAGTGGCAGTGCACAGCGCTAAACAATAGCTACGCCGGTCTGGAATCATTTGTTCAAATTTCCTGGATCATGTGACGTGAACCAAGCAGATTTTTCCATATATGGTAATGCTGCTAGACACTCAGGCCTAGGGATGGGCATTTTAAGATATTTCATTGATCGATTAATCTGGAAAATTAACGATCAATTATAGATTTAATCGTTATCCTTTTACATAAAAAAAATGCCAACAGAACATCCAAAATACAGCGTTTTTTTACCATAGACTGTATACAAGAGGTTTTTACCCAATTACATCTTTATTCCAAGATCTTCTAGGCCAGTGGTTCTCAAAGTAATAAAAAGTAAGTAAAATAATAATATTATATATAGGGGAGAGTGGGGTGAGTTGTGCCGGTGGGGAAGTTGTGCCACCCCTTGTTTCTAGAAAACCATTGAAGAAATTTCAAAGTAACATTTCCATGATCAAGGTTTTTTGATTATTGTGTCTGAACAATTATAGACACGTTTGAAAACATTTGACACATGTTTTAGTGCTTTAGTATGCTACACTTTGTGTCTATATAGTTTGCATGATGTCAGCCCTTAACTGCTGCATCATGCTTATTATCCAAAATTCTGGGGTTGGGGTGATTTGTGCCAGAGGCCTGGGGTGAGTTATAAGTAAGTAAAATGTATTTAAAAAGCACATTTATAACAGTTTGCACTGTCCAAAGTGCTGAACAGTAGCCTGGCATTCCCAGACCTGCCACTAGGCGCTGACAAATTAAATTTACTGCGCGTGTTGGTCTGGACACGCTCCGTTGAAGCTTTATCAAGAAAACCAGAAATCTGGCTATGGTTTCAATTGGTTCTATCTAATATGGGCGCGCCAGAGCCCTTTATATGGTACTCTGGGGAGGACGTAACCGGATGACGACAGTGACGTGCACGCGATTTGGAAGACGGCACTCAAATCTTTCATTAGCAAGTAAGTGGAATGTTCTGTTTTGCCAACCGACAACGGCAAACGTTTAATTTAACAGTTTAACAGCTGTTCGCTAAATGAAAGGGGCTTACGTCACCTTGTGCATCGCTCTGATTGGTTGTAGTGCTATCCAACTGCGTGCAGTGGCATTTGAAATGCACGAGTAGGAGCCGCCCCTTGAGTTGGAAATTACTATTGATCGTGGCCAGACCCTCTATCGTTCAAGATATCAGGGTCTGGATTTCCAGGCTAGCTGAACAGTGCATTCAGTAGGTAAAAAATTAAGGTAAAATAACAATAACAAAAATAAAAGACATAAAGCCCAGACATCCACATATAAACAAAGATAGTAGTGCAGAGGTAAGATAGCTAATGGGAAGGAAAAACCAGGGTGTACAGATGGGTTTTGAGCCTTGATTTAAAGCTCCCATATTATACACTTTTCGGTACTATTATATGGTCTTAGTGGTCCCTAATACGTTTTTCTTTAATTGTTTGCTGAAAAAAACTTTCAGGTAATTTATTGTACTATGCTGATGTTCAGCTAATCTCACAATGGCCTATTTTAAAAAAAAAGAGCTGCAGCTCCCCTCGTAAATATACAATCTTTGAGCTCCCCCCCGCCCCCTGTCCGGAAGCGAAGCCAGATACGCCTCGCCCTCTGTCTGTCAGGGCCGTGGACCAATAAGAAATAGGGGTGTGGGCTGCACAGTGGAAGCTTCTGGCTTTCCAGTTTGTGAGGTCAGAAACGAGGAGAATTATGACTGGAGTATACTGGGGGCGGGGGGGTGGGGTGGGGTGGGGGGGGGTCAGAAAGGGGGCGAGTGAGAAAAGGAGAGATTGTTATTTTCTTTAATATTTTGGCAGTCTCTAGGCACACCGTGGACCCATGGATACGTTACTTAGAACACATTTAAAAAGCATTTAGCATAATATGTGACCTTTAAAGGCAGAAATGGAGGGGGAATCGCATATGCCAGGTGGCAGTTGGCTCTACAAGGGCAGAGCAGCTAGTGCAAAGTACATTTCTGAGAGTTGTGCCATTGGCATGGCTGTATACGCTGGTCACCAAAAGAAAGTGATTGTCTACAGTAGCTCAGAAGAGAGTGACATCTCCATTCCACTTAACGACACCACTGATGAGAGTTCAGATGGCCTGAAAGATGATGATGGTGACTTTGTCATTGTGAGCTTTGCAGATAAAACCCATTAGATCTGCTAGGCCTTGTTTAAGAAAATTGTCCTTCAGTCTTTGTAAAATATTTACTTTAAATAAACCTTAAATAAGTGATTGTCTAATGGATTTGTCTTGCATTACAGTTTATGAGATATATATCAATGGCACAATTTACCCCATTCTCTCTTGTGGCACAACTTACACCACATCGGGGGCAAGTTGTGCCACAAGACAACTTTTTTTCCGAAAGCTATATTTCTTAAACAGTTTATTTCAGATCCAAAGTTATTGTTGCCGGGGGTGCAAAACATCCTGAAATATATGAACACATTTGAGTTGGAGACTTTACTGTCAAGGCCTCACTTTGAGTACAAAGTGGCACAACTTAGGCCACTCTCCCCTATATTTATATATATTTAATTTTAATTTTAATTGAAACGCACGGAGGGGATGCGTCATATGATAGAAGATTTCCAGACAGAGGGGATAGAGTGTTCAGCCAGTGAGCGGTTAAAGAGGTGGCAGTAGGCACCAGCAAGCTGATTGCTGCAGGCCTTCAGCAAGCGGCCACAGATCTGGTCTGGCCCTAGTGCTTTGTTTAGCCTCATCCTCCTCAACACCAGCTCAACCTCCGCCTGCTTCAGCTCCCGATTTACATAGCCTGGCATCCTAGCAGTGAGCTCCTCCATTAGCTTCTCCCTCTCCTGTGAGTAGTCTAATGTCTCAAACCGGCAGTAGAACTGGTTAAGGTTCTCTGCCATGTCAATGCAGTCTTTTGCCCCAGTGGTGGGTAGAGCTGAGTTGTTGTTGGGGAGGCCAGCTAAGGTTGACACCTTGCCAGGCATCTCTTGGCTTACCCTCCAGAAAGGAGTTTCCCAACTCTCTCCTTATATTCCCTCTTTGCTGCTTTTAATTGTTTATTCAGTTTATTTTGAATGAGTTTGGACTCAATTTTATTTCGAGAGAAGAATGCAATTTTCTTTTCATTCAGGGTTGATTTCAGGGCTTTTGTAATCCAAGGCTTGTTATTAGAAAATACCTTAAAAGTCTTAGTAGGGACAACCATCGCCTCACAGAAAGTTATGTAGTCAGTTACCACCTCAGTAGCCTCCTCTAGGATTTCACCTGCTTCTTTATAACCCCCTCCCTTTGCAGCTTTGTGCGATAAGCAGGGATGAGATGGACATAGTGCATTTAACATATTGTTTGTAAGTAGGGAGTATTTTATTTAGTCTACAGGAATTAAAATCCCCAAGGATCAGAACAGGTGAGTCAGGGGATGCGCATTACATTTTGTGTACACACGCAGCTATGGCCTCAGATGCACGTGTGACGTTGCCGGAGGGAGGGATGTAAAAAAGCAATAGGGACAGCTGACTAAACTCGCGGGGTAAATATTTGGGTTTAAATGACATGGCAAGCAGCTCCAAGTGTGCAGCAAGAGTCCTTCACAACAGCAGTTCTGCTCCATTCCTGATTTACATAGACACATAGCCCGCCACCGTGCCTTTTCTGGCTACTCACAGTGTCCCGGTCCAATCTGAGCGGAGTTCCGAATCCGTCCATAGAGAGTTCTGAGTCCGCGATGTTCTTATCCAACCAGGTTTCTGTGAGACAGATCAGGTTCGCTTGGCTGTAAGCCCATTGACAAGTTATGTTTGCATGTAGTTCATCTAACTTGTTCCGTAATGAGCGAACATTGGCAAGTATAATGGATGGGAGCGGTGGGCGTTTCGATGTGCCGGTGAGTCTTTTCAGCCGTTGCCTTACTCCTCCGCTTCCTTCTCGTAGTATCCCGCCGGCAATCAAGGTTGGGGCTATGTCATTTCAGTTCTCCCCAGTTTTCAAGACACGGGACTAAAACTTAGACAAACAAACAAACAAACAAACAAACAAAACGCAGGACGCACGAGAGACACTCGCCATTACAGCGCCAATGCTACATAGTTTTTTGTGATTCGCAAAAACTTTAGACAAAAGCGGTAGTGATTTTACTATGCCAGCTAGGGTAAGGGACCCATGACAAAGGCATTAAGAAAAACTATATAAAAATAGCATTCTTTGCATTGATGGTCTCGTTTACTGTTACATGTCATTTATGATCATCAGAGGAAAAATGACACTGTTTAAGAAATATTTAAAAGTTCCTCGAAGCTCCTTTAATGATTTCTAACTAACCCAAAAGTGAAGATAATTACAAGAAAAATGTGTGCTGTCAGTTAACCCATTGATACCGGATGCTCCTGCTGGCTGCTGCGTGGCGCAGCATTGTTTTATCTAATTTTCATGGGCGCGTGCAGCATATAATGCACTGTCATTGGTTCAAATACACATAAGGTGGATTTTGTTGATTTGTTGTTTTTTTTCTAAAATGTGACCACCCAAATGTTGTGTGGTTTGCCAAAAATCACGTTAAAAAAAAAAAAAATAAAATAAAAAGAAGACGGCTGTGTGTTCTCGTGAACGGCGATAGTATTACAGAACAGTTAGTGGGGTTCGGAGCGCAGAATCTAGGTTTACTGTAGGCTAGGGATGTAACGATATGAAATTTTGAGTACGATACGATACTGCGATTGATATCACGATACAATATTAAGCGCGGAATTAATTTCTACCCCCTCAAATTAAATGGTGCACCGCTGATTTAAATAAAACATAAACACAAGAATAATTGTTTTTATATATCTTATTATGAAGAAGAGATTTCTGAGAGATTCAAACAACTTATCACCAAACAAAGACACTGCTTCTCTACTGCTGTTTTTTAAAGAAGGTTTACACCTATATTTTTCAAACTGAAATAGGAATTTTAAATCTAAACTTAATTTAGTCACTTGTCTGTAACTGTAAAAGTATGTATAAAATAAAAATTATTTAAATAGTGTGATAATTTCCCCATTTATTTATGTTTTATTTGCTTATCAACTCTATTTTTACAAGCCATGTTTTTACCTTAATAGGCCTACATTATGACAGGCACAATGAACTCTGTAAAATATTAATTTATGATTTTTATTTGTTATAAACTTAAATTTCAGTCTCAAAATCAATGTTTTTGCAGTGCACTCCTCTCCCCCCTCCCTTCCTCACACTTTCGCAACGTCACCTACATTTTACCAAAGTAGTGTCACCTAAGTTTGACATAGTAGGGATTCCATAGTATTGCGCAACATGCTGGTATATACTGTGTATGCTGAGTTCACGTGAAGTTGTATCTTTGGACTTATTTCCTTCATCTGCCTTTCACGGAAGTTCGCCGACTTTACCGGGGATTTAACGCGCGTCGCGGTAGATTGTATTGTATTGTATTTTTTTAATTTTTTTTAAAAATTTATAATCTCATTTCCTCACATTCACCTGGATTCATAATGATATAACTCACCCACGAGCAACTTTCTCTTCAGTCTGGTAAGCTACTCTGTCAATCTTTTTCTCTATCTCTCCCTTTTCTCTTTCTCCCTCTTCTCTTTCTCCCTCTTCTGCTTTGCTGCTGCGTGACTCAATGTGGTGAAGCTGCACGCGTTGCTCTGCGTAGTGTAAACAACGGCCCACGTGAGACGTGACTGTTCAGTTTAAAGTTAGAAGTCATGTTTCAGTGATAAGATGTTGTGTCAATGTGTTATTGTTTGGTTTCCAATGTTGGTGTGGCCCATACAGTGTTAGATTGAGTGCTACGTTGCTCACGAGACTCTCCAAAATGACGGAGCGCATTTAACATGCAAGCTCGCCTGTAATACCATGACGCGGTATTACAAGAAAAAAACATACGGTTGACATTCGTGGCCTTTTCATATCGCGAACGACCGTTTTGCGGTATATTGTTACATCCCTACTGTAGGCTAGTGACGAAAATCACACAACACATTACTTCTTTTTAGTATCAATATTTATTCATTTAAGCTATATTTGGCTGCTCTAACTCACGTCAGCCCAGCCAGGTGATAGTTTCGTTTTCATCTCCGTGTTATACAGCCGTTTTGACCAGCTGATCGGCTCCCGACATCGGGTGTCAGTCTGCGTTCCAGTTGTACTGGGAATTCGGATTCATGGTGCCAGTGAAAACTAAATTATAAAATACAGGTATCTCTTCCTCCCTCTATCTGTCTATCTTTCTCTCTCCACTGGATAGTCAGTCACTACTATCCTTGCTTAAAGGAAGCAGGATTAGAACCTCATTTAGCAAACTATTTTTAAATATTTTATATAATTTATCATTTTTAAATTTTCCCCCATCTAATTGATGATTTTTAGAAAAATATGTTGCTATGTAAGTGCTAAGGGAGCATGTTTCAATAATACCTGTGAACCTCAACTTTTAAATGTCTTTTATATCATGTTTCTATGTGCTACACAGGCTTAGATATTGAGGTTTTGGTAGACGTTGACAATTTGTAGTATTTTTTCAGAAAACCCTCTGGAGATAAGGACCTGTATCCTAGATTGCTATAGTCATCAATGGGTTAAATGCGTTATTAAGGACATTAACGCAAAACCATTTTAACGGAGTCAAGCTGGTCGGCATCTTTTATAACAGGTCCATGGTCGGCAGTTAATTGCACTTTTTTGAAAGGACACGTTGGGGCTTCCTGTGCTTAGCGCCGCCCAAGACGATTGTGATTGGTTTAAAGAAAACAGGCCAGCCCAAGTATGAATTACTGCTCCAAGTGAGAATGTTAGTGTGAAATTGAACACTACAGTATATACCAATGTTGTTTTCAATAAAAAAACATTTGCACAAAGCAAGCCGATCCACTTTTAAATGTTGATAAGAGCATTAAAATGAGAAAAAATATAGGGACATCCAAATACCTCAACCGCTCCACTTGTTCTCTTTGGTCCCTCCAATATGGTCCCTCCCTGACACGCTCTACACCAACAACATCATGCCAAAGTGAATGGACAGTCCCAACAGCCAATAAGAACAGAGAATCGGAGCCTCACTTTGATTGGTCAAAGTGTCAGCTCATGTTAACTTTGACCAATCAGAAATCATATACCCCAGCTTTAAGTCAAGTTAACGCCGGTTAGCATAGTGAAACTCAACCAGCTGTGTGCTGTTCCGGAGATTAATATGAACCCAAACTTGACACCAGTGTCCGTGTGGAATACAACAATAAGTACAACGAAGCACAGGTGTTGTCCTCCGCCAGACCCGGCGCACTTTCACGGACAGGTAGGCTAACGTCTGCGCTTATGTTTTGCCGCTGCGCACACAATGCTGTTGTTTATGTATTTAGTATGTTGCTGACATGTTAATTTGCGAGTGGGGTGCGTCTTCATGATGTTTTAATACTATTTGTGCCGGGGCTGCCGCTGGTTACATAGTTTACAGATGTAAATCTGTTTTGTACTTTCAGTAGCTGTTTATTTGTGCATGTTTGCCAGCTACATCTGTCTTTTTTTTTTTAGATATTTTTTTGGGCATTTTTATGCTTTATTGCAGAGAGACAGAGGTGAAATGGGGCAGAGAGGGGAGTGACATGCAGAGAACGACCGCGGGTGGGAATCGAACCCGGGTCTGCTGCTGGGCCCGGCCCGGGAGGGGGACGCCTTACCAACTGAGCTAAAGGCGCCCCCTGCTACATCTGTCTTAAGGCACAGCTTTACCATGTTGTTGTTGTACCGCCAGGCTCACAGTGCAAAGTTGTGCCGGGGAGAATAATTGCCATTAATTCGTCTCCGTACCATATTGTTAATTTATTAATATTTGTAACTTGACTGGGAGTGGAGCAGTAGGAGGATCAAGCCTTTTTTCTCCTCTTGCCATGGTGAATCATGTGGTATGGAAGCTGCACTGCACGCGACCAGGCTGCCCTGCAGAGGGTGGTGCGCTCAGCAGAGCGAACCATCAGGCTACCCCTCCCCACCCTGGAATATACATACAGCAAGAGGGTGAGGCAAGAACCAGGAAAATCAGGCAAGACGCCTCTCACCCAGACACTGGCCTCTTCACCCTGCTGCCGTCAGGCAGACGCCTACGCAGCCTTAAAGCTCGGACTGAGAGACTGAAGAGGAGCTTCTTTCTACAGGCAGTTAGACTGCTTAACTCCGATGGATTTTAGCTGGCACTCCTGCACTTTCTGCACCACTTTCTAGGCACTTTTATATTTATATAACATTTTAATTATTTTTATTTTTTATAGCATAATATTTAAGGGATGTTTTTAAATTACTATTACCTATTATTTATTCAGGTTACAGTGTTTTTGCACAGCGAACGACAGAGTGATAACCCTTTTTTATTTCACTGTATGTAAAAATGTTATTTTTGCAATCATGTGACAAATAAAACCTTGAACTTGAATCAGTGATCCATTGACGATGGCTTTTACGCACACGCTCAACCCAGAGTGAACATACTCAGTTGACTGACCCAACCCTGATCAGCTGTTCTGAAACCGATAACTTAGAGTTGCTCATCTAAGAGTTGCTCATCTCAGAGTGGAGGGATAGACTCAGTTTGTTTACCCTGCTTCCTGAAACAGGCCCCTGGTCTTTAGCAACAAAAACCAGGTAAAGTCTGACACTTAATGAAGAACTCATATTCAGTAACATTAAATATTACCTGCTGCCAGTTCTGCCTCAAAGGTCTGACGAGACACAAAGTGGTAATCTCTACCACTCAGCTCGCCTTCTCTGCGGCTCCGTGTGGTGTCTACAGCACACACAGACACACACACAGACGTTACTATATCCACTGAAAAAATGTGTGTACAGTGCACAGTGAATGTGTGTGCAAGTCTTACGAGGTACAGCTCCAGCAAACCGCTCTGGTTGGTCGTTGAGCAGTTTCTGTCTAAGCTCTGCCTGCCCGCAGCTGGTTGGACCGATCAGTGCAATTGGTCGCTTTCTATTCGCCGGCTGGTGGTATAGAGCCATCTCCTCGTAGGTGAGAATTTCCTCATTATCAATTTCTGGGCCAATGAAAAGAATGTGATGAAGATGTTATAATTAAATCAACTGTACGAATACATGTGACAGAGTGAGGATATCAAAGAAGAGAGCTGAAAACAAAAAGAGAAAGCTGCAATTGTAGCCTAATCCTTTATGTTGAAGATTTTATTTCATGGCTTTTATGTATATTCAAACTTTGGAGCCTGAGACTTTAACAAGCATCATTATCTAATATACACTCAACAAAAATATAAACGCAACACTTTTGTTTTTGCTCCCATTTTTCATGAGATGGACTTAAAGATCTAAAATTAATTCCAGATACACAATTGTACCATTTCTCTCAAACATCGTTCACAAATCTGTCTAAATGTGTGATAGTGAGCACTTCTGCTTTGCTGAGATAATCCATCCCACCTCACAGGTGTGCCACATCAAGATGCTGATCTGACATCATGATTAGTGCACAGGTGTGCCTTAGACTGTCCACAATAAAAGGCCACCCTGAAATGTGCAGTTTTGTCTCACAGCAAAATGCCACAGATGCCACAAGCATTGAGGGAGCGTGCAATTGGCATGCTGACAGCAGGAATGTCAACCAGATCTGTTGCTCGTGCATTGAATGTTCATTTCTCCACCATAAGCCGTCTCCAGCAACTTCGCACAGCCATTGAAGAGGAGTGGACCAACATTCCACAGGCCACAATTGACAATCTGATAAACTCTATGCGAAGAAGATGTGTTGCACTGCATGAGGCAAATGGTGGTCACACCAGATACTGACTGGTTCTGAGTCCCCATACCCCCAATAAAGCAAGAAAATGCACATTTCAGAGTGGCCTTTTATTGTGGACAGTCTAAGGCACACCTGTGCACTAATCATGATGTCAGATCAGCATCTTGATGTGGCACACCTGTGAGGTGGGATGGATTATCTCAGCAAAGCAGAAGTGCTCACTATCACACATTTAGACAGATTTGTGAACAATGTTTGAGAGAAATGGTACAATTGTGTATCTGGAATGAATTTTAGATCTTTAAGTCCATCTCATGAAAAATGGGAGCAAAAACAAAAGTGTTGGGTTTATATTTTTGTTGAGTATATTTGTTGTTGAGATGTACACATGAACATCCTTAACCCATTGATGACTATGGCAATCTAGGATGCATGTCCTTAATGCCTGAGGGTTTTCTGAAAAAATAGTACGAATTGTCAAGTCTACCAAAACCTTAATATCTAAGCCTGTGTAGCACATATAAACATGAAATAAAATACATTTAAAAGTTAAGGTTCACAGGTTTTATTTAAACATGCTCCCTTAGCGCTTACAAACCAACAAATATTTCTAAAAATCGTCAAAATTAGATGAATTAGAAAATGATTAAATATTGTTAATAAATAGATGCAATGTGTTGTGTGATTTTCGTCAGTAGTCTATAGTAGACCTTGATTCTGCGCACCAAACGCCACTAACTGTTCCGTCGCCGACATAGCCGGCGTATTTTTATTATTATTTTGTTTTATTTTTTTATTTTTTATTTTTTTGATTGAAGTGATTTTCGGCAAACCACACAACTTTTGGGTGGTCACGTGGTCTTAAAAAAATCAACAAAACCCACCTCATGTGTATTTGGACCAATGACAGTGCATTCTATGCTGGGAATGCCATGAAAATTAGATAAAGTAATAATGCTGCGCGATGCAGCATCAGGCAGGAGAGCCAATGTGGCATCGCGCAGCAGCCGTCATCAATGGGTTAAACACTTTGAACAATACAGAATAAATAAATGTTTAGTAGGGTGGGCCTGAGTGCTCACAGCAGTGCAACTTAAGGAAACACATGCACAAAGATAAAACACAAGCAAATTAAGGCGAGACACCCCAGGTGAATAGGGATTTTTTTTTAACTTATAGATATCAACATGAAACTTTGCCAGTTGATTACTGACATTAACACAATTATTTTTTGTATTACATATTTTTCTTTAATCTTTTATTAAATATGCAAATATGGCAATATTGAACCAATTATGCATAAATTTGGGTAATTTTTCAAACAAAATCAAGATGTTGGATAAAGCCAGAGTTAAAATCACTATTTTATTTTAAGCACATATTAGTTTCTAAAGTTTTTACACAACAAATTTTGGATACAGCCTTTTTTCATTTAATAAATCAAAAAATACTATGTGGGGCCTTGACAGTAAAGTCTCCAACTCTCATATGTACATATATTTCAGGGTGTTGTGCATCCCTGGCAATAAAAACTTTGGATCTGGAATAAACTGTTGAAGAAATATAGCTTTCGGAAAAAAAGTTGTCTTGTGGCACAACTTGCCCCCGGTGTGGTGTAAGTTGTGCCGTTGGAGAGAATACCATGTGAATACATATTGTGCCATTGATATATATCTCATAAACTGTAATGCAAGACAAATCCATTAGACAAATCACTTATTTAAGGTGTATTTATAGTAAATGCATTCATTATATTACAAAGAAATATGTCACATAGAAGAAAAAGAGCACCAAGCCCATCCCAGACGACCCTGCATAATATTTTATTTTAAATTAATATTATTATGGAAAATCCATGTGTCCTTCTTCAATAGCTTGTAATTAATCTGACACAGTGTCTCCAAATAATTTTTTCACGCAAAATTCTTCAGATTCAGCCTCTTAATTTTCCTCTCAAAGTGCACCAGATTCATGCATTTCACTTTAAAAAGTTAAAAAAAAATTCCCGGGGGTGCACCCCCGGACCCTTCTAGGAGGGACGGGAACTCGGCTGGCTACTATTTTCACTTAGCTGGACATTGGAGGCAATAGCAGAAACACTGGGTGTCTGAAGGCATTTAACAATAGTCAATGATTTGGGCGGCGCTAACATTGGAGAGGGGCCCCCCCCTAATCAAATTCTGCTTAGGGCCCCTTGGAGGCTTCGGCCGGCTCTGAGGGGAAGTGTGTTTGTTTAATCTGCAAGGAAAGTGTTGCCGTGAAGAAGGATTACAATTTACGAAGACACTATGAAACTAAACATCAGAGCAGCTAAATGTCCTGATAAATGTGTTATTTTTGCCCGGCCCTTGGTAGATTAAGTGGCCCGGCCCTTGGTAGATTTTTCTGTATGTGGCCCTCAGTGAAAAAAGTTTGGACACCCCTGCTCTATAGGGTTTAAGTCTGGAGATTGACTTGGCCAGTCTAAAACCTTCTATTTCTTGCCCCTGATGAATTCCTTTGTTGTTTTTGCAGTTTTTTTGGATCATTATCTTGCTGCATGATGAAGGATCTTCCAATCAGTTTGGTTGCATATTTCTTTAAATTGGCAGACAAAATGTTCCTGTAGACTTCTGAGTTCATTTTGCTGTTGCCATCATGTGTTGTTGTCAAGATGCACCTTTACCAAAGTGATGGAAAGGCTAAAGTTTAGAGAAAGAAATAATCTGCTTATGATCCTAAACATACAAGCTCATCTGTGAAACATGGTGGAGGCAATGTCATGGCTTGGGCTTGCATGGCTTCTTCTGGGACGGGCTCATTAATCTTCATTGATGATGTAACACATGATGGCAACAGCAAAATGAACTCTTACGGCCCCCACACACATCCTACCTCTACTGCGCGTCTACCTCGCGTCTGCGTCTGACTTTTTGTCACAGACTGTGAAATCAACGTAGAGCGAGCACACATCCAACCTCAGACGCACTGCTGAGGCGCGTCGGAGGCACGTCTGCAGCGACGCTCCCCTTCACCTCAGGAGGCTCGCCTATTTTTTTTCTGAGAGCAGCGCGTCTCTCTCGCGTCTCTGTGCTTTAACTGATAGAGAAATACTCTGCTGACAGTCATACCAGCAGCATTCACTCTAGTTACACGTTTACCCGGTGTGTTTATTTCAAAATAAAACATCCCTCAGTCGTATACGCGAATAATCCCTTTATTTTACGATTTAATTGTGCAATCAAAATCCGAGGGATTTAAAACCTAATTTTCAATTAGTTCTGGCATTTCATTTTTGGATAAATGACACATATAGAGATCCAATATAGTGAAGAAATAAAAAAGATCATGATGAGCGCAACAGTTTTCCGTTGCTCTATCTGTGTCTACGGCCTTCTTCTTCCCCGACCACACCCCCTCTCTCTCTCCCGTATAAATCAGTAAAGTGTTTTTTGAAATACTCTGCTGAGAGTCATATTGGCCCAATCTAGATTCACCCCCAACACCCTATCCCTATCCACTATCCCTCCGTTTGCGCGTTCGCGAGGAGGGCCCGCCATATTGAGTGTCCTCCCAAACCACAGAGCCTCGAGTGTGAGTGGGTTATAAAGCCCTCGATCACCGAGTCTGCATCGATAGTGGCTTAGCCCTACGTTTGACACAGGTGTCCGCCAATCAATTAAGTCCGGAATGGATGAGCCAATTTACAAATGAGAGTTCCGTGGAGTTTGTTTCCCGAATTATAAATGAAACGTTCTCTTACCTCAAACAGACATTTGATTGTTTATTTTTATGCATAGCCCTAAATGACGGAACCAGAGGGTAGCCTACAATTTTGGAATTAACATGTTGTTTTACACTTGTTGATTTGATTATGCCACTTGTCTACCGTTAGTGTATTTTCAAGGCGTGGATAAAAGATAAAACGAAGCAGATGAAGAAAATGCCCACAAGTTAATAAGGGACAGTGATTATTATTTCCTTAAATTGTTAGTAAGATTTGTGTTACTGTTAAAGCCAATGAGGGGTAGTAATAGCGGCGGTGACGTCAGTCAGCTGGAGCGCTGGAGCGCATGACTTTTATTTATGACCACCCTTGCAGTGCATTATAATTTATGCACGCTAATTAACTGCCGCGATTCGCGGGTCGAAATGGCAGATTAACGTATCATGACAAGTGGAATACATGCTTTAGCAGACTATTGTTCTTTTCCCTGGTTTTGTATGCTGCTGTGCATGTAAACTAAAAGGATAATTAAACAGCGGATCACCCACCCGTTTTCTCCACTACAGACTGAGCTGGTAAAATTAAGAATATGCAGTTACAAAATGTTTAACAAAAAATAAATTATGCAGCCAAAAAATCATGGGAGTGAGTTTGTTTTTATTCAATACTACATTTACTCTCACATGCGTAGCTTATGAATGTAAAGATCGTTTCAGGTCAAATATAAAAGTGGTGGAATTTTATTTTAGGGTGAGAAATAAAGACTTAACAGTTAACTAGTGTCTCCAGGTTTCTTCCTGTTTCCGTCTGACAGAGGCGAGGGCTTGCCAAAGCCGCGCCGTTGTTATACCCTCCCCTTAATGATCGAGTGGCACTCCACAGCCGCGAGGGTGACTCCACAGCGAGTCACACTCGCTCACGGAGTGGGAGTGCATAGGGAGTCATTTGGGAAAGGGCCATTGACTTCATACTGGAAGCTTTCGCTGTAGTTTCACCATTTCCTGGTGTGTCCCCTTCAAGATAAAACTTCCAACAAGCGAAAATATGGCAAAAAAAAGAAAAAAAATGGCAATGGGGCGCACAGATTACTGTCCAGACTCAATATAAATCATATGCATCATAGATGACATGAAATAACTTCATTTTTAATGGGAATTATCTATGAAAACTCTATGTAGAAAGATAGGGCTTTTAGAAGCAGCAGCTGCTGAGACGTTGCATGTGTGTCCGAGAAAAGTCCGAGAGAGGCAGCAGTAAGGTAACGCGACGCGCTCCAGAGGTAGACGCAGGATGTGTGTGGGGGCCGTAAGTCTACAGAAACATTTTGTCTGCCAATTTAAGGAAAGATGCAACCAAACTGATTGGAAGGTCCTTCATCAAGCAGTAAGATAATGACCCAAAACACAACAAAGGAGTTAATCAGGGGCAATAAGTGGAAGGTTATAGACTGGCCAAGTCAATCTCCAGACTTAAACCCTATAGAGCATGCATTTTACCTGTCAAAGAGGAGACTTAAGAGAGTAACCCCCTAACACAAACAACAACTGAAAGAGGCTGCGATGAAAGCCTGGAAAAGCATCACAAAAGAAGAATGCAAAAGTTTGGTGATGTCAATGGGTCACAGGCTTGATGCGGTTATTGCAAGCAAAGGATTTGCGACAAAATATTACGTTTTATTTACTTTAATTTATTTAAAGTCTATCTGTTCCAATACTTCTGCTCGCCTAAAAATGTGGTGTTCCTTTACAAAAAATGCTATCTTCTAAGTTGTGTATCGGGTCCAGATGTTAATACCGGGAAATTAAAGCTGAAATGTTGATCTATTGTCTCATATTCATCTTTTGGTGTCAATCCCAAATGTTTCCAGTCTACAGCAAAAATAAAGGAATTGGCCTCACCGTTCCAATACTATTGGAGGGGACTGTATAAGTCTATTAGAACTAAAATTGTGTAAACCATTCATACATTATTTAGTCTCTTTTACTCATAGTTGTATATGGAATTTTCACAATTATAGTTACAGTATCTGACAAAAGTGAGTACACCCCTCACATTTCTTCAAATATTTCATTATATCTTTTCATGGGACAACACATGAAGAAATGACACTTTGATACAATGTGAAGTAGTCAGTGTACAGCTTGTATAACAGTGTAAATTTACTGTCCCCTCAAAATAACTCGACACAGCCATTAATGTCTAAAGTGCTGGCAACAAAAGTGAGTACACCCCTAAGTGAAAATGTCCAAATTGGGCCCAAAGTGTCAATATTTTGTGTTGCCACCATTATTTTCCAGCACTGCCTTAACCCTCTTGGGCATGGAGTTCACCAGAGCTTCACAGGTTGCCACTGGAATCCTCTTCCACTCATTCATGATGACATCAAGGAGCTGGTGGATATTAGAGACCTTGCGCTCCTCCATCTCCCATTTGAGGATGCCCCAAAGATGCTCAATAGGGTTTAGGTCTGGATACATGTTTGGCCAGTCCATCACCTTTACCCTCAGCTTCTGTAGCAAGGCAGTGGTCATTTGGAGGTGTGTTTTGGGGTCGTTATCATGTTGCAGAACTGCCCTGCGGCCCAGTTCTTTAAGGGAAGGGATCATGCTCTGTTTCAATATGTCACAGTACATGTTAGCATTCAATGAACTGTAGATCCCCAGTGCTGGCGGCACTCATGCAGCCCCAGACCATGACACTCCCACCACCATGCTTGACAATAGGCAAGACACACTTGTCTCTATACTCCTCACCTGGTTGCCGCCCCATAATCTTAACACCATCTGAACCAAATAAATGTATCTTGGTCTCATCAGACCACAGGACATGGTTGCAGTAATCCATGTCCGTAGTCTGCTTGCCTTCAGCAAAACTTTTGTGGGGTTTCTTGTGCATCATCTTTAGAATAGGCTACCTTCTGGGACAACAGCCATGCAGACCAGTATGATGCAGTGTGTGGCGTATGGTCTGAGCACTGAAAGGCTGATCCCCCACCCCTTCAGGCACTTCAGCAATGCTGGCAGTATTCATATGTCTATTTTCCAAAGCCAACCTCTGGATATGATGCTGAGCATGTGCAATCAACCTTCGTAAACTGGGCTGCAGGGCACTATTCCAACATGATAACGACCCCAAACACCCCTCCAAGACAACCACTGCCTTGCTAAAGAAGCTGAGGGTAAAGGTTATGGACTGGCCAAGCATGTCTCCAGACCTAAACCCTATTGAGCATCTTTGGGGCATCCTCAAACGGGAGATGGAGGAGCGCAAGGTCTCTAGTATCCATCAGCTCCGTGATGTCGTCATGAATGGGTGGAAGAGGATTCCAGAGGCAACCTGTGACGCTCTGGTGAACTCCATGCCCAAGAGGGTTAAGGCAATGCTGGAAAATAATGGTGGCCACACAAAATATTAGCCCCTTTTACACAGAGATTGCGGCATATTGACAGAACAACATCACTCCAATATGCCGGCTTTGCTTGCTTCTGTGTTATTTACACAGAACCAAGCAACGCCGGCCTGCTAGCGCATCAGTAGCCCCTTTTACACAGCGTCCGGAATGAAAGAGGTGCTTGTAAACAGCGTCAGGTGTGACGTAAACATTTAGCGCCGCGCCGGTCAGCTGCTTTACAACAACAACACTGGCCGGTGAATTGAGAGCAGAAGTGCTGGAGCTTGCAGTAAGAGGGCCGTATTTTACTGTCCCCACGATGTGCCGGTTGATCTCGCGACGCGCTGAGTCCAACATCTCTGGGACGCTTAACCAAACTGACAAAAATCACTCCGCTGCTCACTGCTTCACCTCTTGTCTGTCTGTGTGTGTGCGTGTGTTGTGTGTTTGTGTGACAGGTTTGCTGTGAGCGAGTCTCTTTGTAAGGGCAGCGATCTGCCAATTAGACACACATACACACATTGGCCCTCATTTATCAAACTTGCGTGGAAACTGGTGCAGATTCTGGCGCAAATACCTCCATACGCCAGGTGTCGCGTGATATTTATCAAACAGTCGTATCTCGCCAATCTCGGCGTACGCCACGCCATTATTGATAAATGCGGTGGCTGAAAACGAGCGTATCACGCCCCTATATTTTCTCAGTTTAGAGGCCTCGCCCAGAGGTTTTACGACATGGATATGCGCAATACGGCACTTCCCTGAAGTAGAAATTGACAGAATAACAGCGAAAGTAGAAAAAAAAAGAGTTTCATTTCGGAGCATTAGCCTACAAGCAACATCAAAGAACGACAGAAGGCAGCAGTTAGGAAGGAAATAACTGCTGCGGTCAACAGCGTTGGTGTTGACTCTAAATCGCCACTAAAAAAAAGCGTGTTGCTGTTCTGAAATGCAACCAACTGGGGGTGCGGGGCTGCGGGCATAATATAAGTGGTGGAGGAGAAAAAGACGCACCAACTGTCCGATAATGGTCCCCATACAATAAATACACGTCTGCAGAGATTTGAATGATTAGAATGTATTGGCCCTTTTAGATAGCACATTCAAAAGGGGTTTAAAAACTAAAAATAACACATTTAGCGTTTTACTGTATGACAGCATGCGCTTGGCACGAGTGGTCAGCCCGGCCGTCAGCTGCACAAGCCGACCCGGCAGCGATCAGCTGTGAGAGCGCCCACCGTCCTGCTCCACCAGCAGATAGGAACAACGTGCCGGTTAACGTTGGAAATAAATCGCTCGCTTTAGCATCAATGACACATTAAAAGAGGAACTAACATCTACAAAGTGCGTCAAATAAATAAAATGTTAAGCTGAATGTTGTGCCGTGTATTTTTTTGTATCATAAAGAGCAGTGTATGTCTACTACATATTTAATACTTAGGCTAACATTTTGAATGAATGCAGCCCCCGTGCCTCAGTGTCCCCCCAGCTGCTCCAAAACGGAGACAACTGCCCTTACGCAGTTCCATGCAGCCCTCCTAAGTGGCCAGTGTGCGCACTATTGAATCAGCTCTCCTACTCAGTTGCACACCATAAGCTGCTCATTTTTAAGTGATTAATATCTTTATTTCGGTCTTATTTGCACTGCATTTGTATTATCTTCTAATAATTGTCCAACAAAGTCATCGGCTACCCGGCACAGCCTGCACTGCGAGTCCAAGCTGTTTTCAAATTTGCGTACACGAGCTGAGAGCTGGCGTGGGATTTGAGCGTACCCTACGCTCACGTCCATATTGATAAATGCCGAGATTTGCGTGGATATGTACGTACACCCATTTTTCTGGTCTACGCAAGATTGATAAATGAGGGCCAGTGTGTGAAGTCACGTTACTGTAGACAGAAATAAAGTGTGGATATACGCTCAGACTTAGGATAATAATAGCGGTGGCAAACCGGTCGCAGCCTAGCTTAGCGTAGCCTAGCTTTCCCATTGTACAACTTCCCCTGGGCAGAAATAGACTCATACACTCTGCAAAATGAAGCGTGGGGGTTTGGATTGAGCAGCGGACCTTTATGACCAGCTAGATTATACGCCGTTCCTTTTATTTGGTGATTTTTACTGGACATCAGGCCGCCGTGGTTAATGTTAAACACACGTCCTTCAACTGCTAACATGGTCGCATGTTAAGAACGTCAAACGCCCCCCTGTTCCGCAACAACAAGCTGGCCGCATTTAAACAGAGAGGCGGAACTGATTGTGTCGGGAATCTTACTACCCCCCCGAGGTAGTAAAATTCCCGGAACAATCTCTCGCACCTTTCTTCCCTCCTTCCGCAACGGTCGCATTTATACAGCAGGGCGGAGGGCCGAAATTCCAGCATATTCCTGGCTTTCACTGGCTGTGTAAAAGGGGCTATTGACACTTTGGGTCCAATTTGGACATTTTCACTTAGGGGTGTACTCACTTTTGTTGCCAGCACTTTAGACATTAATGGTTGTGTGTCGAGTTATTTTGAGGGGACAGTAAATTTACACTGTTATACAAGCTGTAGACTGACTAGTTAAAATTGTATCAAATAGTCATTTATTCAGTGTTGTCCCATGGAAAGCTATAATGAAATATTTGAAGAAATGTGAGGGGTGTACTCACTTTTGAGAGATACTGTAATTAAATTAAATTTGAGTTACAGAAAAACAGGTAAACAGGTCATACCATCATTCCTGTACGCATTGTACAGTAGCTTCTTTCTCTTCCTCTTGTTCTTCTTTGCACACCACAGCTTCCCTGTAAAAAAGCAGACAACTTTTACATTTTCATGCTAAGTGATCACTTGTGGATAGCTGTTTAAAAGCTAAGTTCTTGTATATGGGTGGGTTTTGTGTAACACACCTTTGAATTAAGAGGCTAAGAGCACTTACTGTAAAGGAACAATTGCTTATATAATAATATACAATATTATACTCGGGTTATTGTGAGAGTAGAATAACTGACCAGACTTCTCAGGTTCCTTGTCTTCTTCTATGGTCTGTTTCATGGCCTCTCTCTGCTGCTGGAAACTCTTCCCTGTGGATAGAAATATAAGAATATTAAGAGGAGTCATATCCTGCAATACAGAGTGTCATACAAGTTTACACAACCATTTTGGCTTACACACTCACAAGAGTTTAAATAGGCAGTCTTCAAATGGCGCTCTCACATATACAAGACAAAAAAAGATACCAACCACAGACACAACAGAGAGACAGACACACGGACCTGGTACCAGTCCTGCCAGTGGCTGGTTATCCTCATCCCCATCCCTGTAAGCTTGCCACCAGTTGGGGTCTGACTGGCTGATAATGTGGAGAATATCTCCTTTCTGGAAGGACAATCCCAGTTCTCTGCATGGCACATAGGGGTCGTCTGATGGGTCATAGTCAAAATGAGCTTTCACATGGATCTGGAGTAGAGAAACAGAAGTGACATGAAGGAAGATTCATGAGACTATCTTGGGCTGAGAGGTATTTTTAAACCTCAAATATTTTTAATTATTTCAAATACATTTTGCTAACTGTTATCCTGATCACAAATCAAAACTTACCACATTCTCCTTGACAGGAGGTGGTTTGTAATTAGTGCATGGAATAAGCACAAAAGTCAAGAGGCCGTGCATGTCAGCCTGCCACAAACAAACACAAAGGAACAAAGAGATACAAAGAGAAAAGCACTTCTTAATTATCAGGTTGCTTTCATCATATCATGCAGTTACTATTCTTTAAAATGAGCTTTTCACTATATTGTCCTGTAGTGCTAAACATTTAAAGGCCTACTTCACCGGTTTGAATATGAAGGTGTATTGAATTCTGAGATCCTATGTAGTATAAATGTGCGAAAAAAATTGAAATCGGTTCATCCTAGCCTGAGAAAAGGCAGAAAGAGTGTTTTTTTTAACCCTATATTTCTCTTTCTCGTGACATCACAGAAAGAGAAATATAGGGATAAAAAAAACCTACTTTGTAAATATTACTGTGATGTCTTTTACTGTGACATCACAGTAATATTTACAAAGTAAGTTTTTTGTAACCCTATATTTCTCTTTCTGTGATGTCACGAGAAAGAGTAATATAGGGTTAAAAAAAACACTCTTTCTGCCTTTTCTCAGGCTAGGATGAACCGTTTTTATTTTTTTTGCACATTTATACTACATAGGATCTCAGAATTCAATACACCTTCATATTCAAACCGGTGAAGTAGGCCTTTAAACAAACCATTGACATTTTGTAAACTACTTTGCCATATTTTAAAAATATCATAACACTTCCGATATAAATACTAAGATTGAAATACTAACTGACTGAAGTAATCACTCAGTGACCATCTAGGCCAGGGATGGGCAGCTGATAAAAGGGAGGGCCACACAATTTTCACCTCACTACCAGAGGGCCACGTATATCAACATGCACTTTCACCATTATAACCTTGTCACTTAATTGGCCTACTATAGCTAACTAATTTAATAAATAGAACAAAATATACTGGCAATCAAAGTTTATTATACCAATTTTCAAACATTACAGACAATTTGGCTCTTTCAGTCAAGAACACATTACCCAAAAAAGGCTCACTAGTGGGCCAACATTTTGAACATTTCTATTTTTCATTAGAAAGATCAAAATGTTACCATTTACATATTTATTTTTCAAGAACAATCCATATTCCAACAATAACATTTCTATTTTCATAAGAAAATTCAAAATTTCAACATGGCATGGGTGTGTTGTGAACTTTACACATAAACAAACATCCACATTCCTGAGTCATATTATTTCAGTGCAATGGGGTCTCAAACAATTATTTAATATTGCTACAAAAACCAAAACATATCTCTTATAGTGCAATTCTTCTCTGCTCTTACGTTACATAACATTTTTCTAATTATATTTCTCAAAATGTTATCCTCTGTAAAATCCTGTCTTAATGAGACACTTGTGGTCTCTCCTGCTGGCACACAATAGACTGAATGTCAATCTCAATATTGGTGCATCCAATCTGCATGAGCTGGAAAAGTGTCTCATCGGTCAGTCGGTTTCTTTCTTTGGACTTGATGTGCTTCATCATTGAGAAGTTGCTCTCGCAGATGTAAGTGCTCCCAAACATGCTGGCCATTGAAAGTGCAAAATCCCTGAGGATTGGAAATCGGGACTCTGGTAGCAGTCTCCAGAAGGAGATTCCCCTCTCGTTGCGGTTTGCTTGAACAAAAGGGTATGCCTGTAGTTCGCACAGTTCAAGCTGCAGCTCAGGGGGCTGCTCGCTGACAGCAGCAGAGAGCGGGTCAGTGAACAACGCGATGCGTGGCTGCATTGCGTAGAAATCTTGGAAGCGGCTCTTAAACTGCAGCTGCAGTTTTTCGATTTCTGCTTTGTACTTGAGCATGGTTTCTTCACATTCGGGAGCATCTTTGCTCATCTCTTCACATGAGGGGAAGTGTGCCAAATTCGGACGGTCGGATTGGAAGCCTTCTTTAAACAGGACTAGTTTAGAATTAAACGCGTTCATGTATGCATATAGATCCGACACAGTTTGGCCTCTTCCCTGCAACTGCAAATTCAGGCGATTGAGATGAGATGTGATGTCTGCAAGGAAGGCCATGTCACAGATAAAATCCGTGTTCCTGAGTTGACTGCAGTACGCACTGGTGTCACATCGCAAGCTCTCAAGAAACACAGGGATTTCCGAGCGCAGCGCCAAAAACCTCTCCAAGAACTTCCCGCGGCTCATCCACCTTATCTCCGTGTGCATCTGTAAATCCCCGTACGCGGCGCTCACTTCATCCAAAAAGGCTACAAACTTCCGATGATTAAGAGACCTTTTCCTCCTCGAATGAGATTGGTAACTTTCGTTACTAAATCCATGACATGGCTGAAGTTCATAGACTTGGCACAGAAGGCCTCCTGCAATATAAAATAAATTGGATTCAGCAACATTGTAGTCATTATTTATTTTTAAATCTCACTAAGAAAAAACACATTGATAACTAGGGCTGCCTCATAGGCGAACAAACGTTAGTCGACCAGAAAGGACGGGAAGAGAACGTGGAAACTGTCTCAGATTAAAATCGTGACTTTTAAAAGGACCAAATGACTTGCTTTAACAAATTTTGTTAGTTTATAATTTTATGAATTGTAAAATATAATTTCCATGAGGTTGTTCAGTCAGAAAATGATGGATCATTAGTAAAAGCGTTTGCCCGGACGCTCTGTGCCTGCTGCCGCCACCACACACTCTCTCTGACAGCACCGCGAACCATTCGTCGATAACCGGAATAAAGTGACAACGACTAGGAAAGTTCTTAGTTGGGGGCAGCCCTATTTATCACCGATAATAATAGCTGAAAATAACGTTACCCACCTGATTTATGATGCAGTGCAGTATTGGAACAGTCAACGCCACTCGGTCTGAGAAGCCCGGCGAATCCAGTGCATCTTCCTTGCATTGATGGTGCACCGTCAGCAACAACAGCTGATAGCTTGTCAAAGCCTCCGTGCTCACTTAAAACACTTTCAACATCGTTGAAAATGTCCTGTCCCTCGGTAGTGTCATGCAAAGACACCAGTTTCAATAACTCCTCATGCACTTCAAATGAACACCTACAACTGCTCATGTGTAGATGAGGAGCTGGCTTACATCCATCACATCTGTACTCTCATGTCTCTCAGGAAAAGTACTTGCAGTCGTTCATGATTTCTTTGAGCTTTCCCTCGACATGATTTTGAATATCAAAGATTGTTCGGGTCACTGTGCGTCGGGACAGAGACACCGTTTCAAAGTTCTTAGCCATGCTGTCGACTCCAAAAGCTTTCGCCATCTCTACTGCACATCGCTTTACCATTTCACCATCAGACAGGGGCTTCTTTGCTTTAGCAAGCTCAAGGGAAATCATATGACGCCTTCAGTGACGATTCCTGTGTAGTCGTGGCTTTGGTAAAAGAGCTTTTCTGACGATGTATTTTTCGCTTGCGATCAGCAACGATAGTGGCTCTGGCAGCTCTGGTGTACATGTCAAACTTTTCTTTCTGCGTCGTGTTGTAGTGGCGGCTTAAGTTAAAATCCTTCATTGCCGATTTTGTTTCCAAGCACACATGGGTTTTCCTTTACAATCTGTAAAAAGATAATCTGTTTTCCATCTTGGCTGGAAAATGCAGTTCTCTTAGTCCAGCTTTCTTTTTTGGGCGCTCATGTTAGTAAAAATTTTTTTTTTTGTAAATCCCGCTAGAAGAGGAGTTGAGGTCGACCTGGTTACATTTTCGGGGAGCGCCCTTTAGCGGCTGACATAATTAATTACAGTTGGGGTCCGGTTCAAATTACATAGGGGAGAACGGGGTAATTTGTCACACGGGTTGGATGTCACAATCGTTATATCTCGGAACCAGAAGGCGCTGTTGTGAAATTTTGGTATGTAAATATCCAGAATTGGGATCAGAGGTCACCTACATAGTCTTCGTTGGAGTTAGACTGCTGAATTTGAGGTGAGAGGACTGTTTGTGTTTTCCATGTCAAATTGAAAATATTTTGCTCCTCAGTATTTTTCTTCTAGGCTTTTACACAATGGGTTTATAACAAAACACGTGTTACCATAAAACAGTGTGAAGGGTAAATTATAGTTGAGATTGTGGTTAGCAAGCTAATTAGTTGTCAGATGGTTATTGGCCTTGATACTAGCAAGAAATTCAAGTTGGGGTTGGTCGGCACATTTTTTGGGGGGTTGGTTGTCACATGTTATCCAAAGGCTGGAGCCAGAAAAGGAACCCAATAACAAAATAAATTGTCAAGCTGTATTCTCACTGACACCCCAGAGAAGGAGAGAATAGAGCAGGAAGGGGCAGCTAGCATGCAAAAGAAAAAAGGGCAACAAAATCAAAACAAACCCAGTGCATCCCAAATTAGACCAGCTGCCAAGGCTACAGTAAGTTATGTAGGCCTATTTGTCAACTTGACAATGCAATTAAACTTTCAAATTTAGTTCTGCTTTCTTGCCTTCTTTTTAAGATTGTTCCCATTAAGATAACATTGTGACAAACAACCCCATAGTGTGTGACAACCAACCCCTTGATGGGGTTGGTTGTCACAATGTGTAAGTGTGTCTTTGATGATTAATTTCTTTTTTATTACAATAAGATAGAAAAAGTGAGGGGTACACATTTCAAGCCAACACCTTAAGCTTCAATTTAATGTAGAAATGACTATTGAAAGTTGTTTAGGTGATGAGCAATTCTCACTAGAGTAAAAAGTGTGCCTACTTACCCCGTTCTCCACTACTTTTTTTCGACGACTGTGAAACCAATAATATATACATTTTTATAAATGAACTCGCGGGCCACACAAATTCGTCCCGAGGGCCGCATGCAGCCCGTGGGCTGCCAGATGCCCATCCCTAATCTAGGCCTAGGGGCAGCATTTATCACTAAACTAAAGAACTGCGTTAACTATGTGCATCTGGATATACTTACAAGAATATCAAAGACTTGATTGACATCTTTTCCTCGGATTTCTATTCCATTTATTTCCAATATTTCATCTCCTTCTGATAAAAGTCCACTCCTTTCAGCTGCTCCACCTCGAACAATACGACTGATCACTACACTCTCCATCTCATTACGAACAGTTGCCCCCTATGTAACACACACAGGAAAGCACCAAAATATAAAAATTCATAAATTAAAATATAATTAAATGTTTTCATGACAGTATGTTTTGTTATTTACATTGAATCATTCAAGGTACATTTGCCACAGATAAGAAAAAGTCAGTTGTTTGTTACTAATAATATAAATCATACTGCACATAAAGTATGCTTAAGAAAAAATTTGAATGTTTGTGGAGTGATGTAAGCAGAGACTGCTGCTCATAATTTGTCTTGCCAGTGGTATGTCCTGGGCCTTCTCTATGCGAACTAGCTTGACATTATCTCCTCCCCACTGCGTCAGCGTTTCCCCTTGGGTGGGTAGTGGCTCAGGCTGCATTTCCCTCTCTGCTATGCTGTCATGGGCCAGGAGCAATGTCTGCAACACACGCCACACACACACACACACACACACACACACACGCCACACACACACACACACACACACACACACAACACACACACACACCTCAAGTAGATTATTGGATCAGCCTTAATACAGCTTTTTATGTTTGTTTGTGGGTCTGTACCTGTATGTGTGTCTCTGACAGCAGGCTATAGAGTTCGAGTCCCTCTTTGTTTTGGCTCGTCTGGATGAGATTCCTGACCTGAAACCATGGCAACATAAAACATAATTGCATAAACGAGTTATTGAGTTATCACAGTTGCAACTGGAGAGAATTTAAAACATAACAGTAATTTCGCAATTTCTCATAATAACAGCTCTGAAACAAAATTCCCACAAAATATCTACGGGCGGCAGTGGCGAAGTGGGTAGGAAGATCGCCTCTGGAGTGCAGGGTCGGAGGTTCGATTCCCCGCCTACCCGCCACATGTCGAAGTGTCCCTGAGCAAGACACTGAACCCCAAATTACTCCTGATGGTACAGAGAGCGCCTTGCATGGCAGCTACTGCCATCGGTGTATGAGTGTGTGTATGAATGGGTGAATGTGGTAAGATATGTAAAGCGCTTTGGGGCTGAGAAAATCGGCTAGAAAAGCGCTATATAAGTCAAGTCCATTTACCATTTACCATTTACTGGCTTGTTGAAAGCTAGACTTGTTGAAACAAATAAAGTGCCTCAAATTTTGTTTTGTCTTTATAAACCAGGTTATCTGTGCATTTTTGAAATACAAATTGAATTACATAAGACCTTTTTAAGAACTCTAAAAGGGAAAAATACAAATAGCACGGCAACATAAATCATCAAACTGCGCTACAGTATATACTATATAAGAGTTGTATTAAGTTTGAATATTCAATGCACTTTAGTCAACAAATGTTGTCTTATCACAGAAAATAAAAATGTTTGGCAGCCCAAATGAAGACAATGTCCCCCTGCATCCACCATCAAATAAACTCAAGGGATCACAGAGTGTATTTGATTCTGCAAACCAGACAATCCATTCATTACAACCTATTAAGCTCTAATAAAGCTGTATCCATTGGTTTATATTATCTGAAAAATCCAGTAACAAGAACAACAGAATTATCAATAATGAAAATATGCGTTAGTTGCATCTGTTGGGAATTCATAAGGGGAAGATTTGGTCAAA
The DNA here is from genome assembly GCA_026122265.1 of Ammodytes dubius. Taxonomy (NCBI): domain Eukaryota; kingdom Metazoa; phylum Chordata; class Actinopteri; order Uranoscopiformes; family Ammodytidae; genus Ammodytes; species Ammodytes dubius. Next base: position 25,588,737 of record CM047517.1, read on the forward strand.
GTCAAGAATATTATTAATTTCAAGGAAATTATAATATTAAGAAACATTCTTAATTAATGATCAATTAAATTAGTCTAGCTAATCAAATTCAAAGTTGGTTACAATGTACATTAAAGATAATAAAGGAGTAAATATTCGAGCATAGACCTTATTTACCAGCAATTAGTTAAATACAAGACACAAATATCACAGACACTGCTTCTTAAAATCAAAAAGGGAAGGGTTAGGCAAGTTGATTAAAACAATACACATAAGTCAATAACCATTTTACTTAAAATTAAGAAAGCAAAACAGCACAAGCAATAACAATAACAGTTTAGATTATAAAACCCATGTATTTAAATCTATGTGTGGGTGTATGTATATGTGTGTGTTTGTGTGCGTGTGACAAAGGAATGTCACTCTAGGATTTAAGATGGCGAACTACAAAGATAGCGGATGTTCTGGTGGGAAATAACCGCCACGCGATAGTTTGAGGTGGCTATTACGCCACGGGGTAGATAAATTGCTTTGAGCAATGTGATGGACAACTTCTGAAAGTTGAATATTCTACCTTTGAATAAGAACAAATTATGCTACCATAACTATGCAGACGACACACACATTTACATAACCATATCACCAGGAGACTACAGTCCGATACAGGCACTGAGTAAGTGCATTGAACAAATCAATGATTGGATGTGCCAAAATTTCCTTCAATTGAACAACGACAAAACTGAAGTAATTGTCTTTGGTGCCAAAGATGAACAATTAAAAGTCAGCGCACAGCTTACATCCGTTATGTTAGAAACCACACCCCAAGCCAGAAATCTTGGTGTTGTCGTAGACCCCGACTTGAATTTCAGGAAACACATTAAATCAATTAATAAATCAGCCTACTACCACCTAAAAAACATATCAAGAATTAAAGGGCTTATGTCACAGCAAGATTTAGAAAAACTTGTCCATGCATTTATCTTTAGTAGACTTGACTACTGTAATAGTGTATTTGCAGGCCTTCCAAAAAAATCTATCAGGCAGCTTCAGCTAATTCAGAACGCTGCTGCTCGAGTCCTCACTAGGACCAAAAAAGTGGATCACATTACCCCAGTTCTGAGGTCTTTACACTGGCTTCCAGTCACTCAAAGAATTGATTTCAAAATACTGATGTTGGTTTATAAAGCACTAAATGGTTTAGGGCCAAAATACATTACTGATCTGCTGATTCGTTATGAACCGTCCAGAGCCCTTAGGTCGTCTGGGACAGGTCTACTTACAGTCCCTAGAGTTAGGACTAGACAAGGAGAAGCAGCTTTTAGTTATTATGCACCAAGAATCTGGAACAAACTCCCAGAGAACTTGAGGTCTGCTGCAACTCTAAGTTCTTTTAAAATCGAGTCTGAAGACTTTTTTGTTTCCATTTTAACCTGCAATTTTTCTTATTTTATTTGCTTCTTTTATTCGCTTTTAAATGTTTTATAATGTGTTTTATGTATTCTAATCTTGCCCCTGTAAAGCACTTTGAGTGGCCTTGTGTCTGAATTGTGCTATATAAATAAACTTGCCTTGCCTTTATTATACTACTTTTTTGGTCTTAAATTCTCATTAATGACTCCTATAGAGCAACCTGACATGAATCACAGCACAAAAAACCATGTCAATTTTCGGGAAGTTCTTCCTCTCATCTCAGCGATTTCAGCATTCTCTGTCCACACTCAGCTTTGTGCTTCTCTGCCCCCTCGCCCCCCTCCATTGGTTACCTTCCGGAACACTTTCAGTGGCGCACAGGCAGATTTGAGCAGGCAGGTGGGGGCGTAACGAATCCCGGAAATTTGAACAAGTGAATCGCGACCGGCTGCCATAGTGTTTAGAACTCTGCACAGCCACCCCAGACGGTCAGCAGGGAATACGTATAAATGCATGCAAGTCATTACTTGACACTTTAGTCTGGTTAAACATGACTATAAATCATTATAAAAACGTTTATAGGCCATAAAAGGTGAAAAAGCACAACAGGGCCTCTTTAAACAGTAGAAGTAGCATGCAAAGCATGTCTGTAACCTACTGCTTCAATCAAAACACAAGAATCATAAAGGATGATGCGAGAAGACTTTGGTTTCGTCTTAACACAATCTTAACTTTAAAATTACAGAAACTCAACACTCATGTATTCATTACAGAGCCTGAGCCCCAGAGCTATTTTGGGCGTTTTGCATACTTTTGATTAATCCATACTAAACTACAGGAAGAATTGTTTATCTTGCCAAAGTTTGGTATATTTCTGTTCAGCACACCCTAACCTATATTACCTGATAGTTATCTTTTTTCATTTTGACATAATAAATTATCATATTGGACCCAAAATCAGATGATAAATGTAAATACGGATTTAATTTTTCATTTATTTCTACTATAGGTAACTCAAACATTCATACTGAATTTTTTTGAAAGCTGAAAATAAATACATGGGATGTTATTATGGTAATTTAAAAGTTTGATTGAGGTGGCATCAACCTAAATACACATTTTATGAACAAATAGCAGGTGAATCCATAGGCGTTTTCCCCAAATTACACAAAGTTCTTTCAATCATGATACAGAAGGCACATACAAAAATGTTAAGCTTGCTGTGTTTGGTATCTTTTGTTTCAGTAAAACTTCACCTACAATGCCTGCAAGTTTTAATTTAACTTTTTTTTTTTTTTTTAACTTTTATTTTAGTGGTTTTACAAGTTTTTTTTCCACAGACGGACAAAAAACAAAATAAGTAGACACATACAATACTTACACAACCCCCACCCCCCTCCCTCACATAAACAGACAAGAAAGACAAAAAATAAAATAGAAATAAATAAACAAGTCAGAATGATTAAGAAAAAAAGCTATAAATACATTAAAAAAAAAAAAAAAGCAAAAACAAAAAACTGGGCAAATTTAACATGTTCATTGTGATAGTCTCTACACTGCGGGACCCAGGAGGGGCACCCGACAGGGCAAGTGGCACCAAGGGGGCAGAAATGTTAGACCCTGATGTGGGTGTGGGACTGGGCTCCATATGCCGGACAGTTCATACCTCAGCAACATACCTACATGCAAGATGCCCATTAGTTCCCTCAGCCAAGTGTCACACTGAGGGCTAATTCAGATTTCCACAGTTTCAAAATACATCTTTTAGCAATTACCATGCCATAGACCATGATTGTGCGAGCATTATGGTCCAGCTTGAAGTAGTGGAATCGGACAATGAATACTCTCGGTCTGGACCCCCCGCCCTCCTCAGCCGAGCGCGCTTGGCCGATGCGATGAGCTCTATCCAGAACCGGTGGGGATGAAAAGAAGGTAGTCATGAACTTTACTGGGTCTGCTCCCTCTGTCTTCTCTGGGATTCCAATGACGCGTAGATTATTGCGACGCGACCGTGATTCCAAATCTTAGCCATCAGCTGTATATTTTCAGACTGCTAACGAGCACATTGCTCCTCAAGGGCAGTGATCCGGTCGCTGTGGTCAGACATGGCTGTCTCCATGGCGGTTATCTTCAGGTTGAGCGAGTCGGTGGTCGACTTGACGGCATCTAAGGCAGCGGAAATGGGCCTCAAGGCTTCACTCACTACCATTTTCATGGTTGTAGTAAGGGTTGTTGTTAGGTCGGATAGCAGCACAGCGCGGAGCTTGTCGAGACCAGGCGGCTGGGAGTCGACTCCGCCATGACAGTGCGACATCGTGGCTGCCTCTTTTTCCGGTGAATTCTGCCCTTTCTCTTTCTGCCTGCTGCGACCCATCAACGCCTAACAGTCAGTGGTCGCAATAACCAAGCAAAAAAAAACGTATTTTAAGTAGTGTGTGGTGCTAAAATATGTCAAATAATAGTGAACGCTTGGGAGCCCCCGTCCTGCACGTCCTTCTCCTCCACATGCTAACCCGGAAGTCTCTTTAATTTCACTTTGACATAAAATGTGAACATTATGGACCCAAACCACAAAAAAAAAAAAAAAAAAAAATCATATTTTTTTCATATAGCCTATGCCTTTTTATGAAAAAAGCTAGGCCTAGGTAGACCTATATAATAAAACATATACAGTATATGGATATATATATGACATTTATATATAAAGTACAGATTATTAGGCTACTGTATCTGTAGGCTACACGTTATGAAGGCTGGCTGCTGTGTGTGTACTCAGTGCTTCAGTCAGACAACAATGGCTTTATGTACCGTACTTTTCGGACTACAAGCCGCGACTTTTTCCCCGTTTTTCGACCCTGTTATTACACAGCACAGTATATGTTCTGTAGCTACTAGGGATGGGCGTTAGTAATCGAGTACTCGAGTACTCCTCGTTTCAAATGATCTCGATTGGTGGATGAGGAAAATCGTTTTTTGTTTTTTTTAGTGTTTGTAGCCTTTAGGCCGGCCGGCGGGCCGCCCCTATTTTAAAATGTTATATACGTGTACAAAACGGCACAAAACGGAGTTAAATAAACTAAGCGTTGTGTCAAACAGCAACCGCAAATAACTGCCACCTCCGTGCAGCGCAGCTAGTGTGTGGTCTCCACAGCACCGCGGAGCTGAATGCGGTGCTGGAAAACTTGGAAAGTCACGTAAAGAAGCCAGGCTGACTCCGGGCACATTCGAGCAAACGACAGTTAAGAAGCCTTTATTATGGAATATAGGATTGAGATTCAAAAGCCGACCGGTGTAACGGTCCGTTAACGAGGTATTAGTCGCGGTAATTAGTCACGGACACGGAGTGAGCATACGCGGTTGGATATAGCCTACAACTACTACTTCTACTGCTTTGGTGAGTTATTTAGCCTATCTATGTGTTTAAATTGTAGGACAATCATTTTATTGTATTTGCTGCCCTTCTTATTTTAAATGGTGTCTATTTTTATTGTTAGCCAACTGCCCATGCTTTTTTTTCTCTCTCTTTTTTTTCTCTCCACCGCAGACCTAGCCTACTCGATCGGTTTAAATTGTGGCCCGCTTATTTAATTACTTTCAGTTAGGAAAATGTGTTTTAAACTTGTGGAAAATAAATCCTTACAATCATATGGTAACTGTGACTGTTTGACAAGAAGCATTAAGCGCAGGTTATTGGCTTTATTGCGATGCACCGTTCTGCTGACAGATGCGCTGCGTTCTAAAAATTGAAAAAAGTTTAACATTCATCCTCGAGGAATGCAAGCGATCACACGAGTAGTGGAAATACCCGTGCCCATCCCTAGTAGCTATTGCACTAAATGGTAACACTTGAATACGATATGCAAATATGCAACTTGTTTGTTGAAATGTTAATAAATGGGAGCTTCCTCAAGCAGCCATCTCTTTCCCGACAATCCCCTCTGTGCACGAATTCTTACATATGGTAATTAAACATTATAACACCTGCGGCTTATACTCCAGTGCGTCTTATAGTGCGGAAAGTACGGTAGTCACTCTGACTCGAAGGATGAACTGTCCTCCTCCTTCATGTCAAAGAACAAGCTGATAGCTTGACTCACGTTCACAGTTTTCTTCAATATGACTAAAACATTCTCAGTAGTCTATCTTCAAAACTCTCAGTACCTCTCAATCTTCCTCCGTGTGTGTCACTTTTGTTGCTAGCAGGCAGCCTCGTCTCTCTCGCATAGAGGGACTCCCGCCCTGCTCCCACCCCCTGTCACTCTTCTTCTTCGTCTCTTTTCGTGTAGCTCCGTATCACTCCGCCAACCCCTCCCCCTCCTCGGTAAATGCAGCCTGTTGAGCAGGAACTAGTTTCCAGCATCATTTTCTGATCGTAAAATAACAAAATAATGGCCGCGACCATCGAATTCTCATACTTTTGAGCCCGCGAAAAAAAAAAAGATTTGTATCAACTTTAAACCATTGTATCTCCGGTTATACTGGGTCTATTTGGATGAAACAAAGACTGGCAGATAGTTTCAAATCAGTACTTTCTACATACGCCGCCGAAGTTGTCCGCGCTGTGGTTTTTATGCTGTGTCGGCTCGAACGTTATAATGCACAAATGCGTGACTGCGGTTCTAAGAGTTAACAGGTTTTTCCTGGCTCAGAATGGGCCTTTGGGGGGTCAGTACACGACCAACTTTTTCTGGAGTCGCGACTATGTGCAACAGTAAAGGCAAACGGTTTATATATTTTAAGAGTGTGTGGGGTTGGGAGAGGGGAGTTTCTGTCCAGCTCAAGAGCATTTCAGTCAGCCTGTCAATCACTGCGTAACCATGGAGCTCACTGACGCTTATGAAATTACAACAAACAACCTGTAAATATGAAGTCAAAATACTAATAATGACTAGGCCTACCTATTTAATACTTTAATTGTTTCTAATTGATCTAAACCATGGAAATTGCAAGAAGAAAGAAATAATCATGATTATTTTGAGTAATCACATTGTGTTATCATGATTATTAAAGACAGTTAATCATTCAAATCAATCAATCAATCAAAAAAAAAAATAACATTATGCATTTATTTTACTTTTAATTTTCTAATAACACCATTACTTTGGACTTTAAACAAAGGCCTAATTGAACTGAAAATAGGGAGAATAGAAATAGGCTAAATAAGTGAAACATATTTTTAATAATTGAATAAAATAAATATGTCAAAATAAAAATAACCCGTTGTAAATGGTGTTGATAGGGCACGTCTTTTGATAGCATTAAATGTAAGGGCATGATTTATTTATGTCAAGGCAGTTGCATTGTAGTGTTGACAGTTGTGGTGGCAGGAGTCAAGGAGCTTTAAACTTCCTGTGTTTTTTATTCAGTGATTGCTTGGTCATAGACCACTATGATTCGACTTTAAGTGAATAAACAAATTGGTCGGGATGTTTAGAGGTGCAGATCAGGTCGTATACCTTTTTCTCGCTCTCTCTCTCTCTGTCTCTCTCGCGGTCGTGTAAGTCAGGTTACTCTCGTGTCCGCGCGTGACAAATCTTGCACATTATTTTAGTTTGTTGTGAGTCTGAAGTGTTTTCAGACAACACAATTAGTTTTACCTTTATTCTTGTCATCTAGAAGTTTTTCAAAACACCCTGCAATGCGCAACATCTCCCTCCTACTCTCTGGTTGCGTAAGTCGAGTTACTCGCGTGTCTGCGCGTGACAAATCTTGCACATTATTTTAGTTTGTTGTGAGTCTGAAGTGTTTTCAGACAACACAATTAGTTTTACCTTTATTCTCGTCATCTAGAAGTTTTTCAAAACACCCTGCAATGCGCAACATCTCCCTCCTACTCTCTGGACCAGCCGATAGCTAAATTATCAGGGGCCTCATTTATAAAGCTTGCGGCGCACAAAAACCTTGCGTAGACGGAAAGAAATGTGCGGGAAAATGTGCGGTGACAAACGTTGGTATTTATAAAGACATTATTTGCGGAGAAGTGTGCGTATTCCTACACCAACTTTCGACCATGCGTAGAGCTACCGCAAGGTTTTCCTGACTCGGGGAATCAGCGACACTCAATGGCAACACCACGAAATAAAGCTCAGTCATCAGAAAAACACAGACAAATGATGCTTGGCACCCAATATATTTAGTCAATAAAATGTATAAGCTTACCTATAGTTGCGAATATATGGCTACTGTAATCTATGGTATGCAGTTGTGATGTAGGTTGAATTACTTATCAAGTAGCCTAGGTCTACATGTTTTGGTTATTTTATAAATTGAATCTTTTAGCGCTACTCTATAATAATATCCTATACGTCGGGAGGTGTTTCCGTGATTGCCCAGCGGGAGAGCAAATTTTAAGAGGTGTGTAAAAAGTAGTTTTGTACAAAGTTAAGCCCAACAGATATTAATTAAATTGTATATTTCGTTAGATAAAATCATGTTATGAATTTAGCAAATCATTACACGCATCTCTTTCCCATAACAATTCCCCCTCTGGAAGATTAAACTATAATCTGACGTTGTTGGAAATGTGTTGATCTCACGGGAGATAAACAATTCTCTCAAATAGACTATAGGCATTATTTCACTTGTCACACCATATTTTATATAGGCCTACATATAGTAGGCTACTACAGGTAGGCCTACGCTAATACGTGATATTGCATACAGTACAAAGTTGGGCGAAACTGCTTTACAAAGACTACAACGACTGTGCCAATCATGATATGTGATAAGCACGCGGGTGTGTTTTTGTGTGTGTGTCAGTTTCTGCAGCACATGCACGTCACAGGCTTTCTTCCTTCACAGTCGCTTTCTTTGCGGCCGATTGCCTCCCTTTTTTCCTCATGTCAGTCAAAATTCCGTGCTTATTAAGTGCGTCATCATATTCAGGAGCTATTTAGCATTCGCCATGTATGGTAGAATGTGGAATGAAATTGGGAGGTGAAGTGGGAGGACACGGGGTGGAGATCGTCTGCACACAATTCACCGCAGGTGGGTATTTATGAAGGGAAGTTTGCGTGAAACTGTGCGCCGCACAGTTTTATAAATATGAATTTTTTTTGCGCAGCACATTTTTGGCTTTCTGCGGACGCAATGTTTTAGGATGGTTTCTACGCACACCGTTATAAATGAGGCCCAAGGTGAGGGAGGGGCCGAGCAAGCGCACCGCTCGGCTGAAAGGGTTCGCTGCATTTAACAGCCTGCATGCCCCGGCGTGCGGAACCATGATAGTTTAATAACGATTATTTTGTTTTCATGATTGAGGGAAGCCGTAATAGTAATCGAAAATGAAATTCAAGTTGTTGCCCAACCCCTCAAGAAGGATGACTTAAATTAGGCTGAATTTGGAGAGGTTTTAAATAGCTATATTTATTCTCAATCTTTATCATCTTGGCGCTCCTGATTTTCCTTTGGCGCTGGATAAATCCGCTTTGGCGGGCGCCAACATTTTCTCTATGCAGGAAAAACCCTGGTTAAGAATACGTGAGGGGAAATAACAAGTGTAAGAGTGGATGTACGTAGTTGAAATGAGAAGGAGAGAGGAAATAAAAGACAGTTGCCGCAGTTCCAAAGCACAGTGAACTGTTTCCTTCAATCACACAGTGGCCGCAGATGCGCATCTGGGTACACTGAGTTGATTTGATTGAGAGGGAACAATTCACTGGCCTTAAGAGTGACGGCAACAAAAACACATCAATACATTACCGGTTAACGGGAGTAAAACACAGTGAGCACAAAACACTTATTTCAAAACATAAGCAAGTCAGAATTAAATAATTGCCCCGATGAAGACTGAGTAGAAACACATAATGGTTGTATATGGGTACAATGTTGTAATGAAAAACAACCTCCAGAAAAGTACTCAATATCATTGGCAAGTAGAGCATTAAAGTACGGTCGCTACCATGTAATGGAAAAGGGTTGTGTGTGTGTGTGTGTGTGTGTGTGTGTGTGTGTGTGTGTGTGTGTGTGTGTGTGTGTGTTCAACTTCTTTTGGATGAACATGATACTTCAAGAATTGTAAAGGAATAAAAACAAATTAAGTAAAAAAAAACTGGTTTGTACCTCCATTGCCAGCTGAAGCGCCTGGTGTGTGAGTGGGTAAGGAGGAGATGGTTGGTGCATGCTGGTGGCCACTGCATTATGGATCTTCAGAGATGACTGGAAGTCAGACTAAAGAGGGGAAAAAATGCATCAGAATGTTCAGTCAGATTCCATGCAACCAGACCTCAGTCATTTAGTCTGTGCATATCCTTTTCCACCACTAAACAATTGTCAATGAAGCCAAAGTTCAACTAAAATACAATTATTTTGTTACCGTGTATCACTTAAGTTTCAGTTTATAACTTACTCATGAAAGCTTTTCCATAACAAAAACTACCAGGTAAATTTCAGATTAGTATTTTATTTACAGTTATTTAAAAAAAATGCAGACCGCATTTTGTAGGTTCCTAGCAACAGCTTCCAAATGCAAATGCCACTCCTGGAATCAAATCAAGACCTTTTACCTGCCTAATTGATGATGAAATAATGAAGGAATAGCCCACACCTGTCCATGAAACAGCTTTTGAGTCAATTGTCATACTACTTTTGGTCCCTTGAAAAACAGGGGGTTACATATTAAAGAGCTGTAATTCCTTAACCCTTCCTCTAATTTGGATGTGAATACCCTTAAATTTAAGCTGAAAGTCTGCACGTTATGCCCATATTTGTTATATAACTGTGACAAGATGGTTGAGTAAACGGGTAAAATAACAAAACATATATGGACCTAACTGTAGTTATTTTTTTGTGTTACTACCTACTACATGTTTTTTTTGTGTTACCTACCACGTAATTTTTTTTGTGCTACCTACTGCATACGTTTTTTTTGTATGTTACATACCACAGAAGTTTTTTTTTGTGCTACCTACTACATCAGTTATTTTTTTGTTGTTCTACCAACTATTTTTTCGTGTACACGTTAAGCCGTTTCATATGGGGGGTGCATAATTTTTTTTGTCGATGCTGAGTGCGCAGTGGAGAGAGAGAGACAGGCAGACAGATAGAGAAGAGAGGCACAGAGATCTTTATTGAATGATTTTGCTTTTTGACTTGTAAGTTATCAGCTGACTTCAGACAGAGTCCGCTGTCCCGAGCCGAAACAGCTGAGCGGGTCAGCTGTTTGACAAGAAGATGAAAAACGAAAGTGAAACTGAAGGTGGAGCACAGTAGCTCAGACCTGCCCTCCTTAACCCATTGATGCCGGCTGCTGCGCGATAGGGCTGGGCGATATGGACCAAATCTTATATCACGATATAGGTAATTTTATATCACGATATGGATATATATCACGATATAGCATTTTTCCTTAAAATTCAATGGATTACAATAACCGTACTGAACTTTAATCACATTAGATTATTTTAATTTTTGCTTGGAACTTAAATTTCCATAAAAAAGAAAAACTGGTGCAAAATACCACACCAGTCAGTGCAAAATAAAAATGACAGCATCAACCAAAGAGCCTACATTTTCCAATTGATAGTAGCCTATATCAAAATAATGAAAGATTTGAATTTTCCTGCAGTATTTGCTCATCTTCATTTAAAAAAGCTGTCAAAATTAACTAATGAGCAAATGTCTGGTAATACTTTAACTCCAGCTTCAACACAAATAATATTTTCAAGTTTGACATGTTTTAAAGTTACATAAAACCAGCCTTGCTGGCTGTCACCAACAATAACAGCACGAGGGTGAAGCCCCTAGTAGGCTAAAGATGTCATTATTAGCCAGCTAGCTCACGAGAGCTAACCCATGTAGTTTGCTGCTTAAAACAAGCCAACTCTGCGTCACGGCAACAGCACGCTGAAGCAGCAAGCAAGTTTCCTTTGCCCGATGACATTTTTGACCGTTAAAACCAGCTGCTCTGCCACCGTGACACGGAGTTGGTTTGTTAACTTTAGTGACGGCGCACCGAAGCTAGACCATGAGCTAGACAGCTAGAGCAACAGATGAGGCTTCTTCTGTTGCGGGTAGAGAAGCTGTATTGCAGCCAAGAACTGCAGAGCCCCGTGTGGGGCGGCGGTGTAACTGCAGTGTAACTATAGGGACTCGGAGGGACAGCTGCCTCCCGCTCCATATGCTCCCGCCACATGAACTTTTTTTCTCCGCGATATAAACGGTATGGCCAAATCTCTCCCGGTAGACACTTTCATATCGTCCACGATATGATATCGTCATATCGCCCAGCCCTACTGCGCGACGCAACATTGTATCTCCTGCCGGCTGCTGCGTAGCGCAGCATTGTTGCTTTATCTAATTTTCATGGCACATGCAGCATAGAATGCACTGGTTCAAATACACGAGGTGGGTTTTGTTGATTTTTTAAGACCACGTGACCACCCAAATGTTGTGTGGTTTGCCGAAAATCACGTAAATAAAAAATAATTAAATAGGGGAAGGTGGGGTGAGTTGTTCAACTTTTTACTCAAAGTGATTTTAAAGTGAGGCCTTGACAGTTATGTCTCCAACTCAAATATGTACATATATTTCAGGATGTTGTGCATCCCTGGCAATAAAAACTTTGGATCTGGAATAAACTGTTTAAGAAATATAGCTTTCGGAAAAAAAAAAGTCACCATCATCATCTTTCTGGCCATCTGAACTCTCATCAGTGGTGTCGTTAAGTGGAATTGAGATGTCACTCTCTTCTGAGCTACTGTAGACAATCACTTTCTTTTGGTGACCAGCGTATACAGCCATGCCACTGGCACAACTCTCAGAAATGTACTTTGCACTAGTTGCTCCGTGCTTGTGGAACCAACTGCCACCTGACAAATGTGATTCCCCCTACATTTCTGCCTTTAAATCAAGGCTCAAAACCCATATGTACACCCTGGTGTTTCCTCCCCATTAACTATCTTACCTCTGCACTACTATCTGGTTTTATGTGGATGTATGGGCTTTACGTCTTTTATTTTGGTTATTGTTATTGTACCTTCATTGTTTACCTACTGAATGCACTATGTACAGCACTTTGGACAGTGCAAACTGTCATAAATGTGCTTTTATAAATACATTTTACTTACTTACTTACTTATAACTCACCCAGGCCCTTGCGCACAAATCACCCCATCCCCAGAATTTTGGATAATAAGCATGATGCAGCAATTTAGGGTTGACATTGTGCTAACTATATAGACTCAAAGTGTAGCATACCAAAGCACTAAAACATGTGTCAAATGTTTTCAAACGTGTCTATAATTGTTCAGACACAATAATCAAAAAACCTTGATCATGGAAATTTTACTTTGAAAGGCAAAACACAGTTTTTTGAGCTTAAATGTGCTTATATCTTATTCCTTGTGTCTCCCTTCTTTACAGGATGAGTCAAATGGATGGCTCTTCTTAAATATGTGGTCACATTTCCAATTTCTTCCACGGTTTTCTAGAAACAAGGGGTTTTGCAACTTCCAAAACGCACAACTCACCCCACCTTCCCCTAAATAAATAAATTTAAAAAAAAAATAAGCCGGCTGTGTCGGCGATAGTGTATTACAGAACAGTTAGTGGCTCTTCGGAGCGCAGAATCTAGGTCTACTATAGGCTACTGACGAAAATCACACAACACATTGCATCTATTTATTAACAATTTTTAAGAATTTAGGCTATATTTTGCTGCTCCAACTCAAATTCAGCCCAGCCAGGCGATAGTTAAGTTTCAGTTTTGTTTTCATCTATGTGGTATAGGCTACAGTCGTTTGGACCCGCTGATCGGCTCCCAACAGCGGGAGTAAGTCTGCGTTCCAGTTGTACTGGGAAGTCGGATTTATGGTGCCAGTGATAACTGAACTAAATTATTAAATAAAGCTATCTCTTCCTCCCTCTATCTGTCTATATTTATCCCTCCACTGCACACTCAGTCACTACTATCCATGCTTAAAGGAAGCAGGATTATAACTAGGGCTGCAACTAACGATTATTTTGATAATCGATTAATCTGTCGATTATTTTCTCGATTAATCGATTATTAAACGATTAGTGTTTTGGTCCGTAAAATGTCAGAAAATGGTGAAAAATGTTGATACATTTTCCAAAGCCCATGTTGAGGTCCTCAAATGTATTGTTATGTCCAAAACACACAGATATTTCAGTTTACCGTCATAATAGGATTAAAGAAACCAGAAAATATTCACATTTGAGAAGCTGAAATCAGAGAATTTGGAATTTTTTTATTAAAAAATTACTCAAAACGATTCATCGATTATCAAAATAGTTGTTGATTATTTTAATAATCGATTAATCATCGATTCTTCGATTAATCGTTGCAGCTCTAATTATAACCTCATTTAGCACATTATTTTTAAATATTTGATATTATTTATTCTTTTTTTTCTCCCCCATCTAATTTTGACGATTTTTAGAAAAATGTGTTGGTTTATAAGCGCTAAGGGAGCATGTTTAAATAAAACCTGTGAACCTTACCTTTTAAATTTATTTTATTTCATGTTTCTATGTGCAACACAGGCTTAGATATTAAAGGCCTACTTCACCGGTTTGAATATGAAGGTGTATTGAATTCTGAGATCCTATGTAGTATAAATGTGCGAAAAAAATTGAAATCGGTTCATCCTAGCCTGAGAAAAGGCAGAAAGAGTGTTTTTTTTAACCCTATATTTCTCCTTCTCGTGACATCACAGAAAGAGAAATATAGGGTTAAAAAAAAAAAAAACTTACTTTGTAAATATTACTGTGATGTCTTACTGTGACATCACAGTAATATTTAAAAAGTAAGTTTTTTTTAGAGGTATTTTCTCAGATTTTACATACTACTATAAATATCTATTTTAAATGTGCAAGAAGATCAATTTAACCAAAGTGTTTGATATAGAAATGTTCAGAACACATTAGCCCTTTGTTTTCTGAGGTCTACTTATGTCCTATTTTTGAAAAACCTGGGGCCTCATTTATAACGGTGTGCGTAGAAACCATCCTAAAACATTGCATCCGCACAAGGCCAAAAATGTGCTGCGCAAAAAAAAAAAAAAAAACAGATTTATAAAGCACGCAATCGTCCCTTTATAAATACCCACCTGCGGTGAATTGTGCGCAGACGATCTCCACCCCTTGTCCTCCCACTTTCATCCCACAATCTACCATAAATGGCGAATGCTAAATAGCTCCTGAATATGGTGACACTCTTAATAAGCACGGAAATTTGACTGACATGAGGAAAAAAGGGAGGCAAAGCAGCCGCAAAGAAAACAACTGTGAAGGAAGAAAGCAAGCCTGTGACGTGCATGTTCTGCAGTAGGCTAACTGGCACACAAACACACACACACACACACGCGCGCTTATCACATATCATGATTGGCACAGTCTTTATAGTCTTTGTAAAGCAGTTTCGCCCAACTTTGTACTGTATGCAATATCACGTATTAGCGTACCTGTAGCACTATATGTAGGCCTATATAAAATATGGTGTGACAAGTGAAATAATGCCTATAGTCTATTCGAGAGCATTGTTTATCTCCTGTGAGATCCACACATTTCCAACAACATCAGATTATAGTTTAATCTTCCAGGGTGAATTGTTATGGGAAAGAGATGCGTGTAATGATTTGCTAAAATCGTAACATGATTTTATCTAACGAAATATACAGTTTTAATTAATATCTGTTGGGCTTAACTTTGTACAAAACTACTTTTTACACACCGCTGACATTTTGCTCTCCCGCTGGCCACTCACGGAAACACCTCCCGACCTATAGGATATTATTTTAGAGTAGCGCTATAAGATTCAACTTATAACCAAAACATGTAGCCTAGACCTAGGCTACTTGATAGTAGGCTAATTCAACCTACATCACAACTGCATGCCATAGACTACAGTAGCCATATATTTACAACTATAGGTAAGCTTATACATTTTATTGACTAAATATATTGGGTGCCAATCATTTCAGTCATTTGTCTGTTTTTTTCTGATGACAGAAATTTATTTTGTGGTGTTGCCATTGAGTGTCGCTGATTCCCCGAGTCAGGAAAACCTTGCGGTAGCTCTACGCATGGTCGGAAGTTTGCCACCGCACATTCTGCCCATCTACGTAAGGTTTCTGTGCGCTGCAAGCTTTATAAATGAGGCCCCTGGGCATTTATGTGAAATAAGAACCTTTAGTCATCCAGTTGAATTGTTTTGGCTCTTGAAATTGCTTCTCCTAAGCCTTAGCTTCAGAAATGCAGTGGAAATCTTTCAAAACACATTAAAGAAGTGTACAAAACATGACCCTCAGCATACCGTGGTAAGCGCAAGTTTTAGATTGTCACCATAGCTTCCATGGAAGGAAAGCTGTTTCCTTCAGTAAAACCCCAGGTATTACGGTAATGGGGAATGTCCTTATTGTTTAACTTAGTGCTGATTGGTTAATTTCATTTGAAAAATATTGATAGACAAGCAGATCCAACCAATAGCGCAAGGAGTCACGCACAATGGGGCTAGAAGGGGGATGTGTTGCGAGGCTCACTTCTCGCGTTGTTTTCTAAGGCTGTAGTGGACGGAGAGTATCGTGAGAACATACCATGGAAACGGAAGAAGCTCTAGTTTGAGACAATGTCGTTGACATCCACTTGTTTGGTACATTGAGCTGCATCTTTCTATCTAACGTAGTTTTGCCAAAACCACAAAAAGCAAAGAAAACGCGTTTGGGGTTATAACTTCCACACGAACATCCCACAGTCAAACACTTTATATCCACAGATCTACATCGCAAAAACTGTGTCAGTCACCAAAACACACTCCTCCTACAGTTTTTGCCCGATTTGGACGAAACCAAAAGCATTATGCTCTACCGACTCCCACGAGCAAAATTTGTATAAATAATTTTTTCTACGACCATCGGAAGACCAAACGGTAGCGCTTTAAAGATTTGCACATTAGCTACCTTGTACCAAACTGCTCCTAAATCCAAAACGATTCATCCTATTAACACCAAACTTGACACATGTGTTTGTTCTATGGTTCTCAGGTTGGTTCTACTTTTTCTTACATTTCCTTAAACAAAAGGGGGCGCCAAAAAACACACTTGAGCATCTTTCTCTGCAATTTTTTTGCCTTTTGGTCTATAACTCCCAAACCGAACATCCCACATTCAAAAACTTTACATCCCCGGATTCCTTGAAGCGAGGGGCCGGCGCCGCGGACGACGACGCCCGTTCCCGAGTCGCGTGGGAGGCTTGGCCCCCGTTCACAACTGCTTGCAGTTCTAGTTCCCATTAAGATAACATTGTGACAAACAACCCCATAGTGTTTGACAACCGACCCCTTGATGGGGTTGTTTTGTCACAATGTGTAACCCCGGATTTCCACTGGCTGCGGGTGCGGTGTCCAACGGTTTTGCTCCGTGCGCTCACGTCCGGCAATACCCACCGGCTCCGTTTTCAAACCAGCACGGCCAGCTCCTCTGAACTGCTGGGGTCGCGAGACCGAGGAGTTCCCGCGGTAATAAAAGTGACGGGCGATCGCTCTTGATAATATGATTCTCCTATATGGTATTTACACAACAACGACCGCACGGAAGGTTATTGTTCCCATCCGAACGAGTAAAAGAACAGTGGACATGCTTGTATGTGTCTCTGTTTTGAGAATGTCACCTGCAGTGAACACCGAGTGTCTTATTTTGAAAATTAACCGGACGCTTTATTGTTTTATCGGCGCTTGTGTTCCTGTCTATCTCGATGTGTTCTGTGCTAAATTGATGCGGTGAGCTCCGGCATCCGGCAGAAATAGAAGCAGTGCGTATTTCACCGGAGAGCTGGAGCAGCAGCGGAGCAGAGAGACGGCGCAGCGGCCGTGGTGGAAACTCACCCACTGACTGCTCTTATTTCTATTTTTGTTTCTGCCGTGCTGGAGCGGAGAAGGACCGGAGATGCAGCCGGTGGAAATCGGCCTTAAGGGTGTCTTTGAGGATTAATTTCTTCTTTATTATAATAAGATAGAAAAAATGAGGGGTACACATTTCAAGTCAACACCTTAAGCTTCAATTTAATGTAGGAATGACTATTGAAAGATGTTTAGGTGATTGGTGATGGCAATTCTCACTAGAGTAAAAAGTGTGCCTACTTACCCCGTTCTCCCCTACTACCTTAAAACAAAAAGGTAAGTTTGGAACAAAAGAGTTGTATGAATTTCGGCATTATAATATATAATAACCAGTGGCGTCTTTGCATTAGGGGCCGGTAGGGCACGGCCCCACCAGAGGGCGCTGCCGTGCAGGGCAGGATTATAAACTTTTTATTTGTATTTTTTGGTCAAAAATGTCATTGAGCATAAGTTAATAATAAATTAATTGTTAATAATGAATTACATGTCCGCATTTTTAATTTGATGAACGCAATTGTCTTACTTTTTGTAGTGTAGTAGTTGTGTGTGAACTAGTTCGTTGCTCCGTCTCGTCTGTTCCGCTCGGTGGGGCCCAGTCGAGATGGCCCTGCTGCTGTGTAGCCGCGGACTGGGGAGCTGGTGCGCGAGCATGCGCGTGCGCAACGCCCGCTTTAGTTTCGACAGTGGGGCCCGAAGGTTAGGGCCCCAAATCGCTTCTCATTGGCTGATTTGTAAGGCGGGGTTTGCGGCGGGAGCTGATCAGATCTTGCTAGCTAGCTAACGTAGTAATACTGTTACAGTAAATTGACGTCACGTTTCATTCATTCATTAAATGATGATGAATCGTGTTGAGTATCTGGCTACTGTGCGATTTAGCACTTTGCCACTTGTTATTTCTCGTTTTTCCCAAAAATGGTCCTATGTTCCCCGGTCGCAATAGTTTCATGCGCCGTAGCTGGGGGCAGAGCCGCTCCAGCCCTGCCCGACTCGCTGGCTCTCCCCGCGGGAAGAAGCTCCAGTGATGCCCGGCTCAGTCGCCCCCTCGACCGAGCGAATCTACGAGCGGCCGCCCCCCGCCAGATCTGCCTTTTCAGTCCAGAGATTTGACTATTCGGCTGCCGTGCAGGGGCAGGTCTTTTGGAGGCTTAAATGTGTTTTCATTCTATTAACACTTTTGGTAGGCTAAATAATAGCCTACATGCTTGCGCGTTGCGCTCATTAGCCATACGTTCTCACCTGAACAGTTTTCTGTCAATCAAACTCGGAATTGTAGCCAATTTATTCCTGTCGGGTTGTAGGCTCCTGCCCATAATGTGGTTCGGTCAGATTCAGGCTAATGAACACAGGGCTCATGTAGGCCTAGTGGATCCACTAGTCCTAGATGAGCACCTTGTTCACGATCTGATTGCATTTATTGTGCCCGAACACAGCGCTGTGTCGCCATACTGACCATATGCAAATGTAGCCATAATGTGAGGGGAGACAGCCGCTTCCCTCTGTGAGATTCTGTATAGCTAACAGAGTTACAATGAATCAATCACCACCGTCACATGGATAGTGTTTGAATAAAGCTTCTCTTTATTATCATTAAAGCTATGAACACATTTAATAGGACTGTCCTAAAATGATCACCGGGGTACTGATATAATAGCCTGATGTATGTCGTCAGATTCGCGTTTGAGTGATGGCATTATTCAGCTGCAATTTTGGTCCCCTCTGTCGCTTGCTGCGTTGTTTTTGTTGTGATGGTAGTAATATGTGGTATTTCTGGATTGCGTTTTAAGATTTTCCTGCATGGCCCCACCAGAAATTTCAACCCAAAATCGCCACTGATAATAACCTATATTTTGATTTCCAAAAAGTGACTAATTTTGAAGGTATTACACTGATAGTAGCCTATACTATTGTAAAAACATCAACCTATATCACCTAATCTTTTCCATGTTGTAACAAAAAGCTATACCACCATATTACCATTTCTGAATCCAAATATTGCACTAATATAACCACTTTATTATTTTAATGTTACCAAAGTATTACTGTAATATTTAAACTCGTCTCTGTCTTTAAAGTAGTTCTCATCATTGCTCTTAGTGAGGGCTGAAACTATCGATTATTTTCTTATCAATTAATCTATCTTCCTTTAGACTAGAGGAACAAGTCATCTAGTGCTTTGTCTGCTCCTGAGAAACAGACACAGAGCATATGGGAATAAGTTACATATTTTAAAAATGTGTTTAATTTCTTTATCACTGCTGTTTTATATAAAAAATACATACACCATTGAAATAAGTCACTGTATATAAAGGCAAGCTGAACTAGAGAATAAGTTTTTTTTACTTCAAATTTAAATGGCTGTGACACAGATTAATTCACAGACTGTAACAATAGTCTGCAATGTTAGTTTAAGCCATTTTATTTCATAAACGTGGCTGATGAAGTAAAGAGCAAATGTAAACTAGAAAATCCCGGGGCGATTTTGAAAGTACGGGCCACCCTGCGCCGGCCACCAGCCCCGCATCGGTGGCGTCCCACCCGTCGGCCGGGCTCGAACGCTTCTACGAACCGCCTCTGCGCGCTTTCCGAACTCGAGTCCCGAGTTGTGGCCGATTGAAGGTCGCAATCGTGGCAAATCTGCAGAAAAACGGCCGCTCTCGCGAAGACGTTTTTGTTAAGGGCGGCCATGTTTTTTGAGTTATCTGGCTAAAACTTTATACACGTGTGTATGTCGGTCCCCTGATGCTGTGTACACAATTCGGTGATGATAGGTTGGAAATCCACGAAGTAGATGTCACTTGACTGTATTTCAGGTCATGCAAATTTGGGATGCGAATAAAAATCATGGCTGACCCCTATGGTCCAAGAGGCTTTATTGTAGAGCACCATGAGCTGTACAAGTGTAAGAAATTTCAAGTCAATCAGAGTCAGGGGGCGAGGGCGTGGCCTGTCAAACATTGCATTTTTTAATGATGTTTTTTCGCATTTGTGGCGCCCCCTATGGGTTAATCTAAACAAACTTTAAGGGATATGCTACCACGTGTATTTTACACATTTCCAGCAAGTTTGATGATGATAGGACCTATGGTCAAAGAGTTATGGCTAATTTGCTGATAAGCCCTGCCCTGAGTAAACGTTTTGGTCAATGGTGGCCATGTTTTTCAAGCTATCCCACTAATATTTTTCGGATACGTGTGTCATAGTCCCCCGAGGTTTCGTGAGAAGTTTGGTGTAAATACAGTGAAATTTGAGGAAGTTGTGGTTAAAACCCTGTTTTTCAGTTTATGCTAATTCGCGGAAAATATTCCCAGGTGGACTTTTATGGTCCCAGAGGCTTTTTGTAGAGCTCCCTAGCATACACCTGTGTGAGAAATTTCAAGTGACTCGGACTTACGGTGTGCGGGGCGTGGTCTCTTAAACTTTTTTCAGTCAGGGCTTAATAACAGCGCCCCCTTGTGGAAATTCAAAAAACTGCATAATAGCACACCCCGTGGGGTAGGGACGCACGTTCTGTGAAATGTTTGCATGTCTGCGTGTAACGGTGTGGGAGGAGTAGAAGCTAGAAAAATGTCATGGAAGAATAAGAACCACCACCACCACTCAGAATAAGTATGGTGGATAACAATAATTACGGGCCCTCAATACTTGAGGGCCCGTACTTAATTATGCACATCAGGGCCGCTGCTAAGCTTTTGGGTGCCCTAAGCTTAAATTGTCAGTGAATTGCCATTCAAAAACAGCTTGATAAAGCTGGGTAGGCTATAATTGTGGGAAACATCTAATTTGCCCAAATTGAGTGATAGGTTACACAATTAAGAAAAAAACACAATTAAGAAAAAAACAACCATGGGCCCGTTCATAACTAATTTATATATTTTTTGGAATGTAATGATTATCATGAAATTGTTTAAGAAACCTACATTTTGGGGGACCCCCGGATCATTTATTTTTCCTTTGTAATAAAAAAATAATTATAAAAAAAAGGTACCCAGGTACTTGGTGCCCTACGCGCTCTGCGTACCCTGTGTATAGGGAGCGGCGGCCCTGATTCACATACTATGTCAAAGTGAAAAAAGAAACTGTTAGGTAATGTACGTGAAATTTTACTGAAACAAAAGATACCAAAAACTGGCACGCTTAACATTTTTAATGTGCCCTCTGTGTCATGGTTGACAGAACTTTGGGGAATTTGGGGAAAACGTCTATGGATTCATCTGCTATGTGTTTATAACATTTGTATTTAGGTTGATGCCACCGCAATCAAACTTTGACATTATTATTATTATTTTCAGCTTTCAAATTTGTTAGGAATGTTTGTGTTACTACCCATAGTAATCAGGTAATATAGGTGAGGTTGTGCTGGACAAAAAGATACCAAACATTGGATGTTTGCATAATAAACATTTCTTAATGTAGTTTAGTAAGGAATGGATAAATCAAAAGTATGCATAAACGGTCAAAATAGCCCAGGACCTCAAGGTCACATTTAAAACAGGCAACAAAAAGTGTGCAAGAGGTAGTTTTGCAGACGCACCAGAAAGAATCTGATGCGCATGAGATACAGTACTTTCCTTGTTTTTTTTTGCCCATGTCACTTTAAGGGCTCTGTACAAGTGTTGAAAATACAATTCAAAGCTCTATCTAAATATCTTCATATTACCTTGTTTAGGAGTGCAAGAACCAACTCTATGTCATTCTGACTCTGTTGATCAGAGAGACAGCTCCTGACCTGCTTCAGTGACAACAGCAACTCCTCCAACTCTGCAAAAAACAACAAAAAAACACACACCGGCAGTTACATAAATAACCTTTGACTTGCATATCAACCTTCATAAGAGAAACAAGGCTCACAATTAGAGCTCTATACCATCTAATTCTTTACTAGATGAAGGCAAGGCAATTTTATTTATAAAGCACATTTCAGGCACAGGGCCACTCAAGGTGCTTCACAGGGTTAAAATCAAATAAAGAATACAAATACAAAAAAGGAACAAATTTAAAAAATGGATAAAAATACAACATTTAAATAAAAGAATTAAAACATTTTACCAAAAAAAAAAAAAAAAAAATACAGGTTAAAAGGAAAACGAGAACGTTTTGAGACCCGATTTAAAAGAGCCGAGAGTCTCAGCGGACCTCAGACTCTCTGGCAGTCCGTTCCAGACATTGGGCGCATAAACGCTGAATGCCGCCTCTCCCTGTTTAGTCCTAGCTCTGGGGACTTTTAAAAGACCTGTCCCAGACGACCTAAGGGCTCTGGGCGGCTCATAACGTATCAGCAGATCAGTAATGTATTTTGGCCCTAAACCATTTAAGGCTTTGTAGACCATCATCAATATTTTAAAATCAATTCTTTGAGTGACAGGAAGCCAGTGTAAAGACCTAAGAACTGGGGTAATGTGAAGGCAGATGACAGCCTGCTCGTCCTGGCTGCATCCCATTTCCTAGTCAAGACTTGTTTTTTTTTGTGTGTCTTCGTCACCACTCCAAACAAAGTCTTAATTAAATCCTAACAAGAGTGTCCTTTGTGCCTTCCTGAGGAATTCACGCCCAGCTTACCAACTAACTCTCGCTCAATCTCTTTCCTTTCAACCGCTTTAGACTACTACTTGTGGCTGTGGCAAAGCGGGTATGGCGGTCGTCCACTAGATTGCAAGTTTGGAGATTCGATCCTCGCCGCCACATGTAGAAGTCTACCTGGTTGAGTCAGCGCATTGCATGGCAGCTACTGCCATCGGTGTATGACTGCGTGGTGAATAGATTAATGTAGTAAGCAATGAAAATTGCTTTGGGGCTGAGAAAATCAGCTAAAAAGCATTATATACTTTAAGTCCATTTACCATTTTGAGTCCATTTAGACTTAAGACTCCTGGCGCCGTCCTGGGCTGCTGCATGCTAGAGTCGCTCTTTGTTTTGTTGTCTCTTACCTACTGATCACTCTGACTGATTTTTTTCCAACAACACAAAGCTGGTTCTAGTTCTGCCTGGTGCTAATGCCGCTTCGCAGCTGGTTAAACTTGGGAACCATATAAGACTGTATAAGGTGTATTCACACTGGGAAAGTCCGCTAGTTCACTTGCTTTGGTCCAGACCAAATAGAGTTTAGATTTTTTTTGTTGGCGTCGTCCACTTTCATATTGCCCCTTTTGTAAGTGAACCAGCATTAAGAAGTAAAACCACAAGTGATCTGAGGTCATTCATTCATTGGACAGACATTCTGGGGTGGAGAGAAGCAGGAAGCACAAAGTGAAAACTGCGAAAAATATAACTGATACGATATGGGGTTAAAAATAATAAATAGGCCTACATCTAGCCCAGGGGTCCCCAAACTTTTTTCACTGAGGGCCACATAGGCTACAGAAAAATCTATGAAGGGCCGGGCCACTTTGCAAAAATAACACATTTATCAGGACATGTAGCTCCTCTGATGTTTAGTTTCATAGTGTCTTCGTAAATTGTAATCCTTCTTCACAGCAACACTTTCCTTGCACATTAAACAGACACATTTCCCCTCTTGTTTATATGCCAATGATACACCCAGTGTTTTCTGCCTTTGCGTCCAATGTCCAGCAGGGTGAAAATAGTATCCAGCCGAGGTCCCGACCCTCCTAGGGGGTCCGGGGGTATGCCCCCCCCGGGAGATTTTTTAAAGTTTTTAAAGCGAAATGCATGAATCTGGTGCACTTTGAGAGGGAAATTAAGAGGCTAAATCTGAAGAATTTTGTATGAAAAAAAAAATGGAGACACTGTGTCAGATGAATTAGAAGCTATTAGAGAAGGACGCATAGATTTTCCATAATAATATTAATTTAAAATAAAATATTATGCAGGGTCCTCTGGGATGGGCTTGTTGCTCATTTTCTTTTATGGGACATATTTCTCTGTAATATAATGAGTGCATTTAAATTATTTAAAAATTAAAAGCGCCATATTACATTATATTTTAAATTTTAAAAATTACATTTATATTTTAAAATCGGCCGCGGGCCAATAAAAAGCGGGCCGCGGGCCGTAGTTTGGGGACCCCTGATCTAGCCTATAAATAAAACAAAAAAACATAAAATTATTGTTGTTTCATATGGTTATAATATGTAGGCCTGTGTGTAGCTTGTAGCCTACGTGAAACATAATATTTACTGTATTTTTGCTGCTGGACGCGCGGCTCGCGAGGAATAGGCTCAAGCTGACACACAGCTGATTTAGCCGTGTGTCAGCTGGGTGTGAGTCCGGCGCGGTTCAGCTCCAAACTGACAAGGGGATAGTATTGACGGTCCCGTACATGGGAAGCAAAATAAAAACAGGCACTTCATACAAAGCTCAGCGTGAACCTGTTGTCACTGTGCGGAGACGCTCCCCTCTCCTTCATCTGATCACTGAACACATCAGCATGTTTACGACAACAACACTTTCCCATAATGTGAAGCTGACGGCGATTTATTAAAAAAGAAAAGGCACAGTGCTTCCTGCAATTGGGTCGGATCGAGTCCGGACAAATTCACACCACAAACGAACTGTAGCAGAGTGCGTATGGAAGCGCATCGAGACCACCTCTTCAGCTAGGTCTCGGAGCGTTTGTTTGGTCCGCCCCCGAGTGTGATTGCTGTATTCACACATGTCTGAAAGATGCTCACCGAAGGCGGAAGTGCATCTGAGTTCGTTTCAACCGAACTAAACACGGCATGTGTGATTACACCCTAAGTCTCTGTACGTTGCCGCTATCCCACCTAACACTTGTACTCATTTTAAGCACAACAACGAAAGAGGCAGATACGTCGTATTCTGACAGATTTTGTCTCTGGCCATGTTTTGTCAGCAAAACACGGCTTATCCAGCATGTTTGCATTACTTGTCGTGATCATGATGGTCAGGGATTGTTCTTTGAATACTTCTCGTAGTAACTGTGTTTTTAAATATGGCAATGACAAAGTTTTCGTTGGTCTGGTTGTTCACGATAATCCCATCCTTTCCTCAGCTCCTCCTGTGACTCCCCTACCCCTGCGCACTCACCTCAAACCTCATGGTCCATTAGCTATTCTCTTTCCCCAACCTTGATCAGCTCTCACCTCAACTGCCCTCTCCCTGGCCCAGCACCGTCATCCCACCTTCCCTCCTCAACGACTTTCTTTGCCCTTGCCTATTCACCTCAGCCATCCTGCCCCCCTCTACCAACTTGGCCTTCTAACAACTCAATTACCATCATAGTGAAGGATGTGAGAAGACAGTTCAATCAAAACCCTCGCAGTTAGGGTGCAGCAAGAAGATTAACAGATGCAAAGCAGAGTGGACGGGCAGGGGTGTAAGGTTTGACCATGCCCTGGATGTAAGCTGGGCCTGATCCATTCACAGAACAGAATGGAAGTTCTAGTATCTTGAAGCGGATGCGGGAAATACTGGAAGCCAGAGAAGGGAACGCAGAAGCAGTGTAGTGTGGGATAAATTGGGTAAGTTGAAGCCCACTCGAGCTGCTACATTCTGGGTGAGATCGCACTTGCAGGCAGACCAGCCAGGAGGTAGTTGCAGTAGTCTAGGCATGAATTGACAAGTGCCCCTGGACCAGAACCTGTCCCGCCTTCTAGGTTAGACAGGTACAGATACTTCTGATGATGCACAGTATGTATCTGCACGATTGGATTGTTGCAGCAATGTTAGCATAGAGCAGGGGTCGGCAACCCTAGGCACTCGCAGCAAAATCATTGGCACACTGGCAATAAGCAGTACCCACTCAGCAGCATTTGCAATCAACTAAAAGACACAAGCTTTATATGTGGCGTGTGACTCTTGTTTGATTGGGTAGGTTACGCGCTCCAGCGCACATTTCCCACAGTGGACGCTGCACGCTTCGGCAGTGCCCACATTTCTTACCGCGCGCAGGGTTCATGTGCCGTAGCTGGGGGCAAAGCCACTCCAGCACTGCCTGACTTAATGGCTCTCCGCTTTACATACATGTTTACATGCTCCGCCATTGTAGGCGCATACACATCTTGTTTCCGCCGCTGCTATGTAAATCCTTTGCATATCAATTTTGGTTAAAATAAAAATTATTACATTTTTATTTAATTTTTTTGCTGCATGTGAAGCCTGTGTCATATCCGCACGTCGCACACGCTCCAAACGGTTAGGACACTCGTGCAGCTTACAGCTAAGAATGTCTGCTGAAAGTTCCACAGCTCCGGATCTTAAGCCATGAATTGATGAACTTGCATATCAAAGAAAAGATGTTAGTTTTCTGAGGGCTGTAAATAAGCCAATCTATGTGGCTCAATAGCATGCTAATATTGATGATTGATTGTGTCAAGTGTCTCAGGATGAATGCTAACATTATCTGGTTATATAGCCAACGTTAGCTAGCTACTGATAGCCTATCCCTTTTGTTTATAATGGTGACTTGGCATTTCATTACTAATGTAAAGTGTCATAAATAGTTATCATCGGTGCTGGGTCATGATTAATAATTTTAGCTATAGTACCAAGCTGGATTCAACTCTTATGGTCCGGCAACATTTGTGTTGATCATGATATTGAAATTTCTCATATGATTCTTGAACATATAGTGTTATCATACATATTGACATTACTAATAATTATAACTAATAATAATGACTAAATTAAGTGATTTACAAGAACATAGATGAAACCAATTGGCGGCAAGTAATAATACTTGTTATTACCATTTAGTGATTTATAAGAGCAAAGATTCAGAATGAGTAACATCATTGAAATGTGGCTACAATCTACTTTCTCATCCCATTCTGCCAAGTGTGTGACAGTAACCTGGAGAAATATTTTTGCAAACGAAAAATCCCAGCTGTCTTCCATCACTATCTGTTAGAGGGAACTAAATCTGATATATTCCACTGCCTGTGAGATCAGTAAAAGCCGAGGATGAGGTTGAACATAATGTTGATGCCATGTTGTAAGATGGACCAGCAATTGTTGATACGCTAAAGCCAGGGTCTGCTACAATATTTGATGATTATGCCCAAGACATATGCATTCCATACATAGATATGCAGTTGGACAAAGCACAGAGGTTAGATATTGTATGGGACACAAAGACCCAATTTGCAAAAACAACAAACCGAGGGTAAGGTGTGCATCGAGTAGAACCCCAAATTGCAGTGAAAAAAACTAGTGAGTTGATGACAAAACTTAACTGTTTGGTTTCTCTAATCCAACAGAAAACACATTTTCAGTACACATTACATATAGTAGTTTATTGGCAGGCAACATCAACCTAAGGCATAAGTCCCCATGAGGAGGCTGACAGTCGCATTATGGTTCACGTGGCAGATACAGCAATGCTGTACAATACTATTCTAATCCAAGTAAGAAAGCGATGTAGTAGTACTTTACATTTTTGTCATCGTCCAGCTGACCTCATTTCTGTCAGTGCTGTAGGTTAGCATATGGAACTGGCATATTTCTTTGAATTATTGCACTGCATAATATAGTTGCTGCAATAGGCCGTGAAAAAATCCTGAAAGTGCATTTTCAAAATTAATGAATCAGCTGCAACTCACTGAAGTTGGAGTTGCCACTTTCATGAGGAACGCCACACTATATGGACAATACTATTTGGACATCTACACATTAAGCTTTTATGACATCCCTTTCTAAATGAATAGGCATTAATATGGAGTTGGTCCACACTGTGCAGATCTAATAGCTTCCACTCTTCTTGGAAGGCTTTCTACAAGATTTTGGAGTGTGTTTGCCATAAATGTTGCCCATTAATCGAGAAAACATTTATTAGGGGTGTGGAAATTGTTTGATTATAGGGGAGAGTAGCCTAAGTTGTGCATTTTGGAAGTTGCAAAACCCCTTGTTTCTAGAAAACCGTGGAAGAAATTGGAAATGTGACCACATATTTAAGAAGAGCCATCCATTTGACTCATCCTGTAAAGAAGGGAGACACAAGGAATAAGATATAAGCACATTTAAGCTCAAAAAACTGTGTTTTGCCTTTCAAAGTAAAATTTCCATGATCAAGGTTTTTTGATTATTGTGTCTGAACAATTATAGACACGTTTGAAAACATTTAACACATGTTTTAGTGCTTTGGTATGCTACACTTTGAGTCTATATAGTTAGCACGATGTCAGCCCTAAATTGCTGCATCATGCCTATTATCCAAAATTCTGGGGATGGGGTGATTTGTGCCAAAGGGCCTAGGTGAGTTATAAGTAAGTAAGTAAGTAAAATGTATTTATAAAAGCACATTTATGACAGTTTGCACTGTCCAAAGTGCTGTACATAGTGCATTCAGTAGGTAAACAATGAAGGTAAAATAACAATAAACAAAATAAAAGACGTAAAGCCCATACATCCACATAAACACAGATAGTAGTGCAGAGGTAAGATAGTTAATGGGGAGGAAACACCAGGGTGTACATATGAGTTTTGAGCCTTGATTTAAAGGCAGAAATGTAGGGGGAATCACATTTGTCAGGTGGCAGTTGGTTCCACAAAACGGAGCAACTAGTGCAAAGTATATTTCTGAGAGTTGTGCCAGTGGCATGGCTGTATACGCTGGTCACCAAAAGAAAGTGATTGTCTACAGTAGCTCAGAAGAGAGTGACATCTCAATTCCACTTAACGACACATGATGAAGTTCAGTGGCCAGAAGATGATGATGGTGACTTGTCATTGTACTTGCGCAAACATGATCTGCTAGCCTTTTTAAGAATGTACTCATCTGTAAACATTACTAAATACACCTTAAAAGTTTTCTAATGATTTGTTTGCATTACAGTTTGAGATATATAGAAATTGGCACAATTCACCCCATCTTATTTTCTCCAAATGCACAAATCACCCCACGTCGTGGGGTGATTTGTGCGACAAGACAACTTTTTTTCCGAAAGCTATATTTCTTCAACAGTTTATTCCAGATCCAAAGTTTTTATTGCCAGGGATGCACAACATCCTGAAATATATGTACATATTTGAGTTGGAGACATAACTGTCAAGGCCTCACTTTAAAATCACTTTGAGTAAAAAGTTGCACAACTTAGGCCACTCTCCCCTAAGATGCATCGCGATGCGGACATGGAAGATTCTGCAATGATGCAGAGACATGGCATAAAGGAAAGTTTTGCTGACAACAACAAAACAATAGACCAACGTACTAACATCGATTATTTGGTCTTGGCTGAAGGGACAATAAAGTTAAGTTAGGATTGCAAGCAAATTCATTATCTTGTTCTGAATTGTGGGTGAACTATAAACTGTGTAACAGTATAAGGTAGGAGGCTATGGCGGAGGAGGCATCGTGCAGCAAATGAGACACAATTGACGGATAAAGGTTTGAGTAACGCGCTCATTTTTATCCAATCAGGAGACAGAGCGCTATAAAGAGGCGGGTCTCTGTGCCCGTGAACGATGACTGGTTGCTCTCCATCGTGGCACTATCTGATGAAGACGGCTGTGTGTTCATGTGGTGGTGACGTAGGGACGAGGGAGGGGACTGCTAACTGCAGTCACTTGCCCTTTTCACACCAATGCAAAATTGGAGCTAGTTCGTAGCTAGAGCCCAGTTAGAGCCAGTGTTTTGGTTTCACACCGCCAGAGAGCCGGCTCCGGGCTGTAAAAACTGGTGCGAGGCCAAGTTCCAGTTTTGAGCTGGGCTATAAAATGTGAACCGCCTACGTCAAGAGGCGGGGGAGGGATTATCCTGACCAACCAGACCAACTCAAACCTCATGCCCACCATATTTAAAAACACCGCTACTACGAGACGTAAACACAAACTTAATTACCAAACATAGCGATCAAAGTCGTCCGTATGGGTCCTGTTTGGTTAGCAAAGCAAAGCGAGAGGCTACACGTGTAAAAATAAGACTAATCCGCCACTGTTGTTGTGCTTAAATCTAGCGCTAGAAAAACCAACCTGTTCGTAACTGGTATAAGACAGTTTTGAACTGGCCCCAGCACCAGCCCGGCGCTGGCTCTTGTTAGTGTGAAAGGGTAACTGAAAGGAAATTAGCTAAAAGGGACCATATCACTTACTTTCCTTTAAAGCATCTTCTGAACAAATAGTCATGTGCACTGTGCGGTAATAATGTAATTCATTGAGATGCATCTTGAATAATTTTGCAATTGAATCTTTGACGGTGAATCATAATCAAATGTATACACAAGGCCAGTATTCAAACCTCCAACATTTGTTAGGTCAGACACTGATGTCGGAAGAGAGGGCCTGGAATACAATCTCCGTTCTTGTGCATCCCTAAGGTGTTGGATGGGGTTCAAGGTCCCATACGGGTGTGCCAGTCAGGTCCTTCCACACAAACTTATCCAATCATGCCATTATGGAGCTTGCTTTGTGCACTGGGGCACAGTCAAGCTAGAACAGAAAAAGGTCAAATCCAAATTGTTCCCACAAAGTTGGATCCATTGAATTGTCCAAAATGTCTTGGTAAGCTGAACCATTAAGATTTCCCTTCACAAGAACTGAGGGGCTTATGGGCTAACCCCAAGCCCCAACCACAGCGAGTTCTAACAGCATCCAATAAGGAAGTGACACACAGTGCAGTACTTTCCAGTGGCCACTGGGGGTGGTACCAAGACTGAGCAATTTTTCTTTGACTCACTTGCCGTTTTCAGTCTTATTGAACCTATTTACAGCCTGGTCCACAAAACCATTCTAGTCTGTATGTTTAGGTCATATCTCCATGACAACACTGAGGGGGGTGAATTTTTTTCTAGCAGGCTAGTTTTTATTCTTTTAGAGGTTAAAATGTATTGGCGTGATCTCTTGAGTGACAGCTCTCCGCCCGTTGTCCCTCACTTTGCCTCCGAGGTATACGTCAGCTAGATGGGCGTATCTCCCTCCCCCGAAGTGAGGCGGAGTAAAAATCTCACAAGATGGCGATGCGCTTAAACCAGGATTATTGGATGCCGTGTGAATAACTGAGGTCAGCACGGATGATACATCCATATTATATACTATCTATGGCTAACCCCAGAAAAACAACCCATAGTGTAATCCCTCCTCCACCAAATTTGACCGAATAAACCCTTTGGTCTCAAACTCGGACTGCTCCATGAGACTGCCAGATATAAATAAATTAATATATGTCCACTGTGGCGGTGTGCTTTGCACCACTCCATCCTTGGCATTGTGGTTGGTGATGGAAGGCTTGCATGCAGCTGCTTAATCACTGATTTTTGGCATTGATTTTGACGCTTATAATGACCAAAAGTAAATTAGCATATTCTGGCAATTTTATCCAAAGTCGCCTTCACAAAACAATTTAAATATTATTCAGAGGTTCTCTAAACAGTATTTATTTGAATCTATAACTTTGAAAAACTACAACAAGTCACCAAAAATTGGTTTGTATCACCAACAGGTTCAGACATAGGAGGGTTTTTAGGTGAAAGCGTCAGTTTGGCGGCCATTTTCCAAAATGGCCACCAATTGTGTTTCTATTTTCTTATAAATCACTTCATTTAGTAATTATTATTAGTTATAATTATTAGTAATGTCAATCTGTATGATAACACTATATATTTTCTAGGGATGGGACGATCCACTTTTTTTAGTTCCGATCCGATTCCGATACCTAGGGTTTGGATATCGGCCGATACCGATACTGACCGATACGATATCATAATTGTTATACATTTTTTTGTTGGTGGTGATTTTATGCATTAGGCTAGGAAGGCTTAAGCAATTCTAATTTAAAAGAGCAATAAATATACACAAATGCATATAGGTTTATCTTAAAGGCAGAATTATAGAGTCACACAAAAAAAATCCTTCTCAATGATCACTTCTGCCCCACTAGAATATGTGGTGGTCTGTTTGTCTAAACAGCCTTCCTCTCTCTGGCTGTATTTTACATAGTAGAATTTGTCTCAAGCCTCTCCACTTCCTTGACTTTGATTAGCTTTGGTTAGCTCACTGGCTAACAAACTGATATGTAGGGAGAACGGGTAAGTAGGCACACTTTTTACTCTAGTGAGAATTGCTTATCACTTAAACATCTTTCAATAGTCATTCCTACATTAAATTGAAGCTTACGGTGTTGGCTTGAAATGTGTACCCCTCACTTTTTCTATCTTATTGTAATAAAGAAGAAATTAATCATCAAAGACACCCTTACACATTGTGACAAACCAACCCCATCAAGGGGTCGGTTGTCAAACACTATGGGGTTGTTTGTCACAAAGTTATCTTAATGGGAATAATCTTAAAAAGAAGGCAAGAAAGTAGAACTAAATTTGAAAGTTTAATTGCATTGTCAAGTTGACAAATAGGCCTACATAACTTACTGTAGCCTTGGCAGCTGGTCTAGTTTGGGATGCACTGGGTTGTTTTGATTTTATTGCCCTTTTTTCTTTTGCTTGCTAGCTGCCTTTTCCTGCTCTATTCTTTCCTTCTCTGGGTGTTCAGTGAGGATACAGCTTGACAATTTATTTCGTTATTGGGTTACTTTTCTGGCTGCAGCCTTGAGATAACATGTGACAACCAACCCCCCCAAAAATGTGACGACCAACCCCAACTTGAATTTCTTGCTAGCATCAAAGCCAACAACCATCTGACAACTAATTAGCTTGCTAACCACAATCTAAACTATAGTTTACCCGTCACACTTTGTATGGGTAACAAGTGTTTTGTTATAAACCCATTGTGTAAAAGCCTAGAAGAAAAATACTGAGGAGCTAAATATTTTCAATTTGACATGAAAAACACAAACAGTCGTCTCACCTCAAATTCAGCAGTCTAACTCCAAGGAAGACTATGTAGGTGACCTCTGATCCCAATTCTGGATATTTACATACCAAAATTTCACAGACAGCGCCTTCTGGTTCCGAGATATAACGATTGTGACAACCAACCTGTGTGACAAATTACCCCGTTCTCCCCTACTGTATGTCAAATTATAAAGTGATGTCCTCTCTCCCTCCACCGATCGTCGGCGCATGTTCGCTCTTACATAGTAAAAAAAATAAATAAAAAAAAATAATAAAAAATAAAATAAAATAAAAAATCGGATTTTAATATCGGAGCTGTCAGTCCGATATCCGATACGCAGATTTCGGCCATATCGGACCCGATACCGATACTGGATCGGATCGGCCCCATCCCTAATATTTTCATCAAGAATCATATGAGAAATTTAAATATCATGATCAACACAAATTTTGCCTGTTCTCGCCACCTTAATCCAAAGTCGTCTTCATGAAACAATAAAAATATTATTCAAAAGGGTCTCTAAACAGTGTTTATTTGAATCTATGAACTGAAAAACCTACAACTAGACACAAAAAATAGGTTTCTATGACCATCAGACCCAGAGATATGAAGGTTATTAGGTAAAAGCGTGCGATTTGGCGGCCATACGGACCGTAAGAGTCGAATCCAGCTTGGCACTATAGCTAAAATGCCATATTCTAGCTACATGCAAAGTTTCATGCTTTTATCGCAAAGTGCACAATTTTTGTCACTATCCTCTGGACAATTGGACTTTGAAATACTGGCCCACTCCTTCCAAATACTTTTAGTTGTAGGCTTCAAATTCAATATGTTTGTCTGGTTTTATTTTATGTGTATAAGCAATATCAATATTTCATATCATTAACTAAAAGAAAAATAACCAAATCTAAAAGGGAATATCTAAACTGTATAATTATTGACACTAAATTATTAAGAAAAAAAAAACTGTGTGCAGGGCCAGTGAAAATATACAAGGGGCAAGTAAAACTCGGAAAAAAGTTATGTTGAACCCTGGTGTGTGTGTGTGTGTGTGTGTGTGTGTGTGTGTGTGTGTGTGTTGTGTCTGTGTGTGTGTGTGTGTGTGTGTGTGTGTGTGTGTGTGTGTGTGTGTGTGTGTGTGTGTGTGTGGTGTGTGGGTTACCCAGCAATGTGTGCTGGCTGACCAGTGCTGGCTGCTGCGGTATGAATGTGTCTTGCAGGAATGTTGGGTTGTCAATGCCAATGTGGGGATGCTGGGAGAGTTTCCTGAGTCTGAGCGAGGCGTTCAGGTCCAGCTGCCGACCTTCCTCCTCTCTACGACGACGAAGATCCTCCTAACACACATTTGGATAAAGAAATGCACCATATTTATAAATTAGGGTCGTCAAACGATTACACATTTTAATTTAATCAGATTAAAGACAGGGTAGCAGTGGATTTATCACGATGAATTCTACCATTCGAAATATGCCTGAAAATATATTGTTGTAGTAACGGAAAGATAAATGACAGGTGGAAATATTGTATTATGCGTGCGTGGTAAATCAGCCCACGTTCTTGGAGACAGCTCATTTAAGGTGCTGGAGGAGTTCGGTCTTGGGGCCCCTTTTATTTCCTGGGTGCGTTTAATTTATGCCCATTCCACCGCCTCCATTCTAACAAACCAGGAAAGATCCACACCCTTTGCCCTTCAGAGGGGCATGCGCCAGGGTTGCCCTCTCTCGCCGCTCCTCTTTGGGTTGGCCATCGAGCCCCTGGCTATTAGCATAAGAGGGCACGCACTTATAAAGCCAATAACACTAGGTGGGATGGACCATAAGATCTCTCTGTACGCAGATGACGTCGCCCTCTTTGTAGCCGACCCCGAGAATTCCATCCCTCACCTACTCCAGCTAATTAATTATTTTGGCGAAGTATCGGGTTACACTATAAACTAGCAAAAAAGTTAACTTGTCGTTAACAGCAGATCTGGACCCAACATTCCTAGCCAATAAGCAGTTTAAAACAAACCAGGTCAGTATAAAGTATCTGGGCATTAAATGATCTAAAAACCCAAAGACACTTTTTAAACTTTATAAGTTAAATTTTACAGAAAGGTTGAACAAACTAAAGGAGAACATAGAGAAATGGAGAACATTACCGATCTCCCTCATTGGCCGTGTGAACGCAGTAAAGATGGTCTCCCTGCCGAGATTCCTGTATCCATTTCAGAATGTGCCAATTTAAATTCCTAAATCTTACTTTAAGTCAATTGATTTGATTATAATGCCTTTCATTTGGGGATAAAAAGCACATAGGATCTCAAAAGCCCACCTTCAGAAATCCAGGGAGCATGGCGGACTGGGGTTACCGTGTTTTTTACATTATTACTGGGCTGCCAATGCTAGAGTCATGGTGTATTGGCAATTTACATATGAAAAATACGTTAGAACTGATCTGCCCCCCTGGTTGGCCATTGAAAAAAGCCTGGCCCGAAAAACTTCTCTTACTGCCCTCCTTTTCTCTTCTCCCAGACCGCCTGCCTCCTAT
This sequence comes from Ammodytes dubius, assembly GCA_026122265.1. Lineage (NCBI taxonomy): Eukaryota > Metazoa > Chordata > Actinopteri > Uranoscopiformes > Ammodytidae > Ammodytes > Ammodytes dubius. The sequence continues at coordinate 25,624,210 of CM047517.1, forward strand.
AGAGGAGACCACTTTATCTTATCCAACGGTCAATTTGGTCGGAGAATTTGGAACCAAATTTGGAAGGCCTGTGAACTACCGAACACGACCATACATGCCCCAATCTGGCATAATCATGCCTTCGCCCCCATCGTTCACAGATTCAACATTCAGAGATTGGAGCCGGAAGGGAATAGTAACAGTAGAGGACCTTTATATAAATGGTCACTTTGCTTCATTTGATCAGCTAGTATCAAAGTTTTCACTGTCGAAAGCCAATTCTTCAGGTATCTACAGGTGAGGATTTATGTCAGACAGAATATACCAGTCCCTGCCCGCAGATGATTCATTGTCCAAAACTTTGCTGGGCTCACCAGAAGCTAAAATCCTGATTTCATCTTTTGTGGGAATATTTCTAGACCGGCAGGACAAATCCACTTTAAAAATAAAGCAAGCCTGGGAAAAAGACTTAAACATTGGAATAGCTGACGATAGGGCTGGGCAATATGACGATATCATATCGTGGACGATATGAAAGTGTCTACCGGGAGAGATTTGGCCATACCGTTTATACCGCAGAGAAAAAAAGTTAATGTGGCGGGAGCTTAGATAGAGCGGGAGGCAGCTGTCCCTCCGAGTCCCTACAGTTACACTGCAGTTACACCGCCGCGCCACACGGGGGCTCTGCAGCAGAGTTCTGGGCTGCAATACAGCTTCTCTACCCTCAACAGAAGAAGCCTCATCTGTTGCTCTAGCTTTTTAACTCCGGTGCGCCATACAGTTAACAAACCAACTCTGTGTCACGGTGGCAGAGCAGCTGGTATTAATGGTCAAAAATGTCATCGGAAAAGGAAACTTGCTGCTGTGTGCGGCGCTTCAGCGTGCTGTTGCCGTGACGCAGAGTTGGCTTGTTTTAAGCCGCAAACTACATGGGTTAGCTCTTGTGAGCTAGCTGCCTAATAATGACATCTTTAGCTTACTCGGGGCTTCACCCCGTGCTGTTCTTGTTGGAGACAGCCAGCAAGGCTGGTTTTATGTAACTTTAAAACATGTCAAACTTGAAAATGTTATTTGTGTTGAAGCTGGAGTGAAAGTATTACCAGACATTTGCTCATTAGTTAATGTTGACAGCTTTTTTAAATGAAGATGAGCAAATACTGCAGGAAAATTCAAGTCTTTCATTATTTTGATATAGGCTACTATCAATTGGAAAATGTAGGCTATTTGGTTGATGCTGTCATTTTTATTTTGCACTGACTGACTAAAGCCAGACTTATGTGGTATTTTGCACCAGCTTCTCTTTTGTATGGAAATTTAAATTCCAAGCAAAAGATGAAAATAATCTAATGGGATTAAAGTTCAGTATGGTTATTGTAATCCATTTAATTTAAAGGAAAATACTATATTGTGATATATATCCATATCGTGATATAAAATTACCTATATCGTGATATAAGATTTGGTCCATATCGCCCAGCCCTAGCTGACGATGTGTCTTGTATTTCAATGGTATTCTAATGTCTTAAATGTTCCTTTAACTTCTGATCCGTAAACCGCTCTGTTTGGACATTCCGCAGCCTTGGAAAAACTGGACCATAATGCTCGCACAATCATGGTCTATGGCATGGTAATTGCTAAGAGATGCATTCTGAAGCTGTGGAAATCGGACTTGGCCCCTCAGTTCGACACTTGGCTGAGGGAACTGGTGGGCATTTTACATGTTGAGAGGCTGAGATATGAGCTGTCCGGCAACGCTCACAGTTTCCTCGCCATATGGGGCCCAGAGCTGCAGCACATCGGGGCCTGAAATGTCTGCCCCCTTGGCGCCACCTGCAGTGGATGTGAGAGGTTTGCCCCAGTTTTTTTTTTGTGTGTATTTATAGATTATTTTCTTAATCATTTTGTCTTATTTGCTTATTTAATTTTTTATTTAATTTTTTGTATTTCTTGTCTGTTTGTGTGAGGGAGGGGGAGTTGTGTGTGTATTGTATGTGTCTACTTATTCTGTCTTTTTGTCTGTATGAAAAAATTGATAAAACCTTTAAAATAAAAGTTTAAAAATAAAAAAAATCATGGAAAGAACTATTAACTGCACTTAAAAAAAACATTGGTCACACCAATGTTTTTTTTTTTTTACCTTTTTCTTTTTACAACAGCAATTCTTTAAAACTTTTTTCTGCAATACATTTTTTAAGGCCTACAACACTACGTTTTAAAAGTTTTTTATTTTAAATCTCAAAATGTAGCTTAGGACAGTCTGTTTTGAACACTTTTCAGTAGCCTACTTTCAAGCTTTCACTGCCTCCTCAGCCATTGACACTAACGGTTTCCCGGGGCAAGTGAAAATAATTTTCGGGCAAGTTGAGATTGCTTTTTGGTTGCCCGGACGGGCAAGTGGATATTAGAGGTGTTGTCAGTAGTCTAGGCTATTTATTCATGTGTTTTAGAGTCCGCAAAACATTTTTTTTTCCTCAAACCCACACAAAATAGATATGCTATATTTGCAATTGAGCAGCTGCGCATGGCAGCCAGCAGCATCACGCTCTCTCTCGCACTCTATCTCTCTCTCTCACACACACACACACACACACACACACAAAACAGCCTGTGTGCGCGCGCAGTTTCGCTGTCTACGTTCCGAAAAACCGGCTCTATTAGGCTATACGGACCTGGTTCCGCTATATTCGAAAAATAAGGCCTTAATTGGCATTAAAATGTCTTGAATTAATCTTTAAAAAGTAGTGTTTCCCGCACAGGGCTCCAGAGTGCGCCTAATTTCCTCACAAATGGCTGCGATTGCGATTTAATGTAGGATAAATGTGCGCGCGTGTGTCTACACGTTCCAACCGCTCCTCTCGTCTTTTTGGTAGCGCTCCTCTGCTCCTCTGACAGTGTGTATGTGTGTGTGTAGCTGCGCGCGCACCTACACGGCGTGCAAGACAGATGCAGACTATGGTGCAGACAGCAGAGTAAACGTCTGCTATATGGGGATTTTTAGGATTCAGTAAGGTGACGTTGAACACATTGAACTGCTGTCTAAAACTTGGAAAGTAAGTCGCTATATGTCGCGTGGCAACCGGTGGCAACTCGCCCCGTCTATCAATTCAGTGCGGAGAAAAGTCGAATGCATGAGAGTGAAGGGCCACGCAAGTTTCAGTAAGTTGATAGAGACTATTGTCTTGAGGAATGCCTTTATTTTCATGGGGAAATTATGATTATTTTTTAATTAAGTGTTTTATTATTTTGAAAACAGTGTAGGTAAGGGGTGTGCACGAGTACACGTGTACTCGTTTGGTAAATCATAAACGTTTAAGAAAAAAATCAATAAATGAAAACCGTTTTTTTTTTTTTTTTTTTTTTTTTTTACTTTGGGAAATGATTATTATCTCCAGGAGTGGAGGGCGATGTGAGCTACTGTAGGCTACTAAAGCAGATAACACAACACATTATTGTGTTTGGTTACAATATTTATTCATTTAAATATTTAACTGCACGCTCCACCTTCAGTTTCACTTTTGTTTTCATCTCCGTCTCAAACAGCTGATCCGATCAGCTGTTCGGCTCGACAGCGGGAGTCAGTCTAATGACAGATGATCACTAGGCAGTTATGATCACTGAAGTCAAAAAGCAAAATCATGAAATTACTGCCTCTCTGTCTGTCTGTCTGCTTGTCTTTCTCACTGCACACTGTCACTCCAACAGCCTCGGCAAAAAGTGACGTTGGAAAAATGGATACCGGAGGTGCTTGGTGATACGGCTCTTCAGTCATCAGTGGTCATTGAGAGGGCGCACCGAGTCGGACCGGCGAGGGACGCCAAGATGCCGCCGAGAACACTGATCATGAAGTTTCTCAGCTACAAGGGCAAACAGGCAGTTGTTGCTGCTGCACGGGCTAAAAAAGACATTCGGTACAAGGACCAGCAAATACGGTTCTACCCGGACTTGGCTACGGGAATACACCAACTGAGGAAAAAATTCGACCCGGTCCGACAGGAGCTGCGCAATCTAGGGATCCGACATGGAGTGATTCATCCTGCGAAGATGCTGGTCACACATAAAGAACGAACCTACACTTTCAACACCCCGGCCGAGGTACAAGAGTTCATAAAGAAGATTCAGATGGACAATGGTGGGGGCTAAATCACACTTGCACGCAAACACACCGTGTAGTGTGGCCGACATACACATGCAAAACATACGCATTATACACATTGATCTCATATATATCTGTTATGCGTAGGCGGTAACTTAAGCCTTACGTGTGGGGAAAATATAAAAGGCACAAAAAGTATTAAAAAAAAAAAATGTTTTATAAATGTGGCTATTTAAAACTGTTAAAATTACTAATTAGAGCAAACTTATTACACGCGTTGCAGATGAGTGTTTATTGAGGTCAAATTAAACAGAAGCAGAGATGGTTTGGTAAGAGAAAAGTAAGCAGTGGTCTGACTGATCCTCACTTGGTGTGGAGTGGTCGTCAGCGATAGCAGAAGTCAGAATGTTTTGGGGGGGCTTCCACGAGAGTGGGTAAAGGGGAATTGTTCATGTTCAGTGTATTGGATGTGGGTTCTAACGTCCAGGTTTGTTATGCTTCTCTGTACATTCTTTTTATATTGCAAGGTAATCTGTTTTTATTTTTTTTGTAAATGTCTCAAGGAGTAAAACTTAATTTTGTTTCTTGGAACTGCAGAGGTCTGCAAAAGCTTAAAAAAGTGAAACAAGTCATGAATAGATTAAAGGATATAGACTCCAAAGTTGTATTTCTACAAGAAACCCATCTTCTAGAGGAGGACAATAAAAAAATCAGGAGAAGGTGGCAAGGCAGCGTATTCACAGCTTCTTATTCATCCCAGGCCAGAGGAGTTATGATTCTTATTCATAATACTGTCCCATTTCAAGTGAAAAATGTAATCAAAGATAGAGGGGGAAGATATTTGATAGTCCAAGGCTCTTTATTATCAGTTAATCTAAATTTAGTAAATCTGTATGGTCCTAACATTGATGATCCTAAATTTTTTGTAGATCTGTTCCTTTCTATCTCATCATTTACAGGACATCACATAATAGCAGGAGACTTTAACTGCACATTAAACCCCAGTGTGGATAGATCCACAGGAGTAGATCAATCACACAACCGGTGTAGAACAGTTATAAACCGTTGTATTAAAGAATTGAATCTGCTAGACATATGGAGAGAATTGAAACCACAAGCTAAAGCCTACTCTTGTCACTCTAACACATTTCAGACATACTCTCGAATTGATTATTTTTTAATCTCTTCAGAACTGCGGTCCAAAATTAATAACTGTTCCTATGGAAATATAGTGGTTTCAGATCATGCACCATGTTGTTTAGTGTATGTCGATAAACAAATGGCAAAAGATCCACCTAGATGGCACTTTCAGCACAAATGGTTACAAGATGAAGAATTTGTAAAATATATAGAAAAACAGATAAAATAATTCTTTGAAATTAATACTACACAAACGTCTGCTTGTATAAAATGGGAAGCATTTAAAGCCTTTCTCAGAGGGCATATTATAAGTTATACAGGTTCTAAATCAAAAAAGGTGCGTGAGGAGAGGTTACAATTGGAACATAAAATAAAGATTCTTCAGGAAAAAATCTATGAGAAACGTGACCCACAAATGGAAAAGGATTTGCTTATTTTGAGAGCTGAATATGACAAGTTGTCTGCCTTCAGAGCTGCATCTAGTCTTCTAAGACTGAAGCAATCTTTTTATGAACAAGGCGATAAATCGGGTAAATTATTAGCATGGCAGATTAAACAACTCCAAACTAGAACATCAATCACCACCATTATATTGAATGGGCACACTGTAGTCGATCCTGTTGAAATTAATGATGCCTTTAGGGATTATTATAAAGAATTGTATGACACAATAAATGAAACCAATGTACAAAATTTAAATAGGTTTTTAGATGACTTAACTATACCAAGTATCCCAAATGAACAAAAAGTAGATATGGATTTAGAAATTAATAAAGAAGAAATTGGGCACGCTATTGATAGTATGAAAACCGGAAAAAGTGCAGGACCAGATGGTCTCCCTATTGATCTATATAAAAAATTTAAGAACAAATTACTAACACCACTTCTTGAAATGTTTCTAGAGTCATTTCAGAATGGCAGTCTTCCGCCAGCTATGAATAGTGCTGTAATTACTCTACTGCCAAAACCGGGTAAACCCTCAAACAAATGTGAGAACTTGAGACCCATCAGTTTATTAAATTCTGATCTTAAGATAATATGTAAGCTTTTAGCAAAACGATTACAGCCATTATTACCAAATATCATTAATAAAGATCAAAACGGTTTTATTACAGGAAGGCAAGGTTTCCACAACGTAAGAAGAGTACTGAATATAATTTATGCTAACAAAGAAATATCAGATACAGCACTTCTAACGTTAGATGCTGAAAAGGCCTTTGATAGGGTCACATGGCCTTATCTTTTCAATATTCTAGAAAGATTTGGGTGTGGAACTGACTTCATAAAATGGGTGCAGATAATATATAAAAATGCTACTGCGGAAATCTTAACAAATAGAAATATTTCAAAATCAATTAAAATCAGTAAAGGTTGCCGACAAGGTTGTCCTCTTTCCCCCCTTCTGTTTACATTAGCAATAGAACCTCTAGCAATAGCAGTACGTTCACACCCTCAATTTTGCGGAATAAGAGTAGGACCGATAGAACACCGAATTTCATTGTATTGTGATGATGTAATTTTATTCATGTCTAAACTAAATCAAACCATTCCGGCCTTGTCACAGCTAATAAAAACATTTGGTGATATTTCGGGATATAAAGTGAATAATACAAAATCTTCTATATTACTACTTAATGAACAGGACAGAAGAAACCCAACTTCTGAGGTAACCCAATTTAATAGTGTAGAACAGTTTAAATATTTAGGAGTACAGATACTGCCTAAACTAGAAAATGTTGTCAATGCAAATTATGAACCGTTAATGATTGAAATTAGTGAATTGATTGAAAGATGGACGTCGCTACCAGTTTCTATAATTGGGAGAATTAATATCTTAAAAATGACTATATTGCCGAAATTCCTTTATTTATTCCAAAATATTCCTCTGCCACCACCTTCAGACTTGTTCTCAAAAATTAAAAAAATATTTGTTGGATTTATATGGAACAATAGAAGGGCGAGACTTCGTTTGTCTTTGTTGTATTTACCATTTGATCGAGGGGGATTAAAATGTCCAAATTTACTATGGTACTACTGGGCTGTGCAGCTGAGGTCTATTATGTTCTATTTCTCAACAAATGATACCCCTCATTGGAGCGAAATGGAATCCGAAGGTCTTAAAGTACCTCTTCCCTTATACATATACTCAGATACAGAAAAAAAGCTACGGAAAAAAACGAAAAATCCAATTGTAAAACATATGATAAAGATATGGTATGATGTAAAAAAATATTTAAAAGAACCACAATCATTGTCATTATATAGTCCAATATGGGGTAACCAGTTATTTATACCAGGTAGAGCTGATGCAACATTTAAATTATGGAACTCCAAGGGACTCAAAATGATTAAAGACCTTTATTCGACTGATTCAGGTGTCATGATGTCTTTTGAGGAGTTGAGGTCTAAATTTAATCTTGATAGGAAACACTTTTTCAAGTACCTACAACTAAGAAGCTTTGTTAAAGTAAACCTAGACGATGCTCTTACTAGACCTCTACACTCAGATTTGGAAAAAATTACGACAAAAGACAGTTTGAAAAAGGGTATTATATCAGAGTATTACAAATTGATGACATCTTACTCTCCTGAAAGTTCACAGTATAAGTTGAATGCCTGGAGGGGAAATTTGCACCTTTCCGATCAAGATTGGAATGTAGCTTGTGCTGGTGCTCATACTAAGTCTATAAATGTACGTCTTAAACTGATACAGTATAAATGGTTAATGAGGACATATGTGACACCTGTTGATTTAAATCGATACAACAAAAACATCCCTGACATTTGCACAAAATGTCTGGAATTTGAGGGAACATTGTTTCACTGTATATGGCAATGCAGAAAAATCAAAACGTTCTGGGAAGAGGTACGAGATATACTTGAGAAGATAATTTCAAAACAAATTTTACTTGACCCTAAGCTTTTTCTGTTAGGTTTATTCCCAGAAAAACACAATTATAGTAAAAATGAACGAGCATTCATAGACCTCGGCTTGCTGTATGCCAAAACATGTATTGCAATGTTATGGAAAAAGGTTAATAAACCAAACACAACTCAATGGATCAGACGGATGTTGTCATGCCTCCCTTTAGAAAAGATAACTTACATATTGAAAAATAAACAGCAACAATTTGAAAATATCTGGAGACCCTTCATGAACTATGTTAAAGATTTAGATTTAACAGAGGATCAAGAAGATGAATAATTGTGAAAAAGTGGCTAATGTAGTTTCTAGGCTAGCAGAATTTATTTTATTTTTGAAATTGTATTTTACATGAGATATATTTACTAAACCTTGTAAAGATTACCCGTTTTTAAAACAGAAGAAGCACTGTTATGTATTTTTTTTTTCTTTTAATTTTCTTTTTTTGTTTGTTTTGTTACGTCATTGCAATAATGTAAGATGTTATTTCATATTATATGACTGTGACGGACTGTATTTTATGCTGTTTAAACTGAAATAAAAATATTTCTGGAAAAAAAAATGTGTACACAAAAGAAATTGCAGACTGTAACCATTTAGACATTTTTGTAAACATTCACACCCTTAGTGTAGGCTGCTAGCCTAGTACAAGCTTTATTTTCTATATATTTTCAATGATTCTTAATATCTGTTTGTTTTAAATTGAGATCAAGTTTCAAAACTATCAATAATTGCAAATTTTCCTTGAAAACCAAGAATCATAATACCATTTATTTATTATATTGCATCGCAAATCGCAATATTAGCCACTATAATCGCAATCGCACAATTTATCTAAAACGTGCAGCACTAATTTGGTGCACCCAAAATATATGTTGGTAGCCTGGCTCCGCCCGCCTACCTACATCCGGTCAAATTTAATTTTCCCTTCAGTAGTCAGTCTGGTGATGGGGCGTATTATTTGGATCCTGCTCGAACAGATTTCTGTGTGTCCAATCAGCGAGTGGCTGAGAACGATGACGTCGAAGTCGCGCTCCAGTTTCAGTTGAATGCTGCGTTCCTTTATACTCGGAAGAAGGAGATTTCCGACTTGGTAGTTCCGACCTGTCTGTGTTCCAGTGCATCTGCTCGCGAAAGTATGGACGCCGACAACCTTTCTCGTCCATAACTAAACTTTAGGCTCTAACAAGTTACCGTTGCCAGGTACCGGTAGATCCATAGTGAAGTCGGAAATTTCCGAGTTCCCTGTCCAACTGGAACGCACCGTCAGAAGCCGGCTCATGACACACGTGACGACCAAACGTTATGCGATTGGTTGGCTAATCCAGAGTGGCACTGGGCAGATCCAATAGTTCCAATAGTTTTAAACTTCAACAGACACCCGCCTCACAGTGAGTGAACGTTTGCCAATTACAGCACTTCCAGACCTTCTGTACAAATTAAAGGAAGTACGATGGTCTGGTTGGACCAGGCTAATATGTTGGTGCACCTAGATGAAAAAGTTAGGCGCACCGGTGCCCCAATGAAAAAGTTAGTCTGGAGCCCTGCTCAGCTTAATAAAAAAAAAATCGCAAACGGTTAAAATTTGATGTGTTCAGGTCGGCTCAGTAAAATGATTATTAGGCAAAGGTCAATAAAAGGACATGATGTGTTCAAGAAAAAAAAATATTTGTTTTTCGCGAGAAGCTTGAATAATACAGTTTGGGTGTACTTGTTTTCCCAGCAATATAAAACAATTAGAAGGCCTATATGGAATTATGACCTGTTTAAAGTCCTATCCTTAGCTCTGCTCATCTTATAAGCAATTAAAGCAATAATACCAGTTCTCTTTTAACAAAATAATACAAAAAATAAAGATTTGGATTGTGGAGTCTTTATAATGTTATCCATATGAAAAGAAATTAATGATCCCCCTCCTTACTTACAGTATAACCAGGCAATAGCTTTAACATGGTGGACTTTAATCATTGTATGGCAGACAATCACTTTTTGGCACAATGTGACCGTTTTAAATAAGTAAAATAAGTAAAAATTTTCTGAACACATTTGTGTGGAAGCTAATTCAGCTTGACTCTGAGCTAGACTGAGTTTTCTGAGACCCCCAAAACCAGGCCAGGTGCATTGCAAAAAGAGGCTCTTTCACGATGCTGCAGCGGGACCAAGCACTTGGCTGTATGTGTGATGTCATGATATCTAGGCTTATATGAATTGTTGTTGGCTGTATGTGGTTAGGATGAGACAAGTAAGCAGTGTTTGCATTTAAGAGATAAGGTTCGCTAAAATGTATATTTTAATAAGCATATATCACTGTTTAAAACACTTTTTGTTTTCTTTGGGCAAGTCAACACGACATTCGGGCAAGTACAACATTACCTGTACTTTCCCTATGGGCAAGTGCTTTTGAAATCTTAGTGTCAACCCCTGCTCCTGGTGTGTGAAGTCAGACACCTCAGGTCTATTTATTGAGATATAGGCTACACTCACACCGGCCACTTTATTAGGTACAGCGGTTAATTTTCTGGTTAACACATAACTAATCAGCCAATCACATGGCAGAAACTCAATGCATTTAGGCATGTAGACCTGGACGGGACAACTTATTGAAGTTAAAACTGAGCAACAGAATGGGGAAGAAAGGGGGTTTAAGTGACTTTGAACATGGCAATGTTGAGGGTGCCAGAAGGGCTGTTCTGAGTATTTCAGTAACTGCTGATCTACTGTGATTTTCACTCTATTTGTGTGGACGTAAAATGCCTTGTTAAAGTCAGAGGTCAGTGGAGGATGGACATACTTGTTCGAGATGATAGAAAGGCAACAGTAACTCAAATAACCACTCGTTACAACCAGGGTATGCAGAATACTATCTCTGAACGCAAAATACGACCAACCTTGAAGCAGATGGGCTACAGCAACAGAAGACCCCACCGGGTGCCACTCCTGTCAGCTGAAAACAGGAAACTGAGGCTACAATTCTCACAGCATCACCAATATTGGACAATAGAAGATTGAAAAATCATGCTTGGTCTGATGAGTCTCAATTTCAGTTGCGACATTCAGATGGCAGGTTCAGAATTTGCCGTAAACAACATGAAAGTATGGATCTATCCTGCACTATCAACCATGCCACGTTCAAAGTCACTTAAACCCCCTTTCTTCCCCATTCTGATGCTCGGTTGGACTTCAGTACATTGTCTTGACCACGTCTAAATGCCTAAATGCATTAAATTGCTGCCATGTCATTGGCTGATTAGCTTTTTGTTTTTATAAGCCATTGAACAGCTGTTCCTAATAAAGTGGCCGGTGAGTGTACATGCAGGCTGTAAAGATGTTCCTCTGCTAACTGTTGCTGATGTTTGTGTTGACCTGCACATTAACTGGTAGTAGGCTACTAGCAGCAGAGCTAACGTTAGCATCCTCGCTACTACAAGATTCACGTTGGGTGCATTTAAAAAATGCAGATATTTTCGCAGTTTTTCAGAAGGTTGGGGTCGACTAATTTACTCGTTGGCTTTTGGACTTTGTGTCACACCAACGTAACTCGTGTAGTTCTCTTCTCTATCTCTGACTGTGTGTGCGGCGCGCACAGGTGTTGTGCCGAGATATGCGCGTCTATCGGCAGTGGAGCCCCGTCCCCCTTCACAAAACGGAGCAGACACTACCATGCGTATATAAATTAGATAAATAACATAAGCGTTCATTTAATAATTAGCACCAGTTCCATATGAAAATAGACCGTAGATAGATGACTTGTATTTGGTGCAATATAAAAATAAATAAATAAATATATATATTAGTGCTGTCAAACGATTAAAATATTTAATCGCGATTAATTGCATTTTAATTTATTCTAGCCTGAATGTCCCACCATTGTGTCTACACCATTGTAATTCAGTGTATTTCTTCTAAAATATCATAATTTGCAATTCAGTGCAAATAACAATATTATTGCCAGTTAAAGGATTTTAATGTGAAACTAGAAAATCCCGCAGAGATTTTGAAAGTACGGGCCGCCCATGTAAATTAGGGAAGAAAAAAAAAAATCACGGCTGACCCCTATGGTCCGAGAGAAAGCAACACGAGCTAACAAATAATAAGTCAATCAGAGTCAGGCGTGGCCTGGCAAACATTGCATTTGTGAATTATGTTTTTCGAATTTGTGGCACCCCTTATGGGTTAATCGCGCGATAACCTTCGAGGGACATGCTACCACATGACTTCTGCACATATCCTGCAAGTTTCATGATGATAGGACCTATGGTCAATTAGTTATGGCCAATTTGTTATTAGGTCCCGCCCCTGCGTAAACGTTTTAGTCAATGGCGGCCATGTTTTTCAAGCTATTTTACTAATATTTTTCGGAGATGTGCGTCATAGTCCCCCGGGGTTTCATGAGACATTTGGTGTTGATAGAGTAAAACTTGACACAGTTGTTGATAAAACCCTGTTTTTCAGTTTATGCTAATTAGCCGAAAATATTTCCAGGTTGACTTTTATGGTCCAAGAGGCTTTTTTGTAGAGCACCCTAAAATACACCTGTGTGAGAAATTTCAAGTTAATCGGACTTAAGGTGCGAACACACTAGGCCAGGGTCGCCAACCTTTTTTCAACTGAGAGCTACTTTGAAAAAATGTAAGTGGCCAAGAGCTACTTGTATCAAATCGCTTATATTTATGTACATCGCACACATCAAATGAATTAAGCTTCTGTTTGTACACGTGTGAAATTGCAATACCCAATGCTTATCATAAATAATTTCCCAATCAAAGGTCCAAGAACACATTACTTTACACTTTTTGTGGGCCACATATCACTGAAAATTGACATCAATGTCTATATTACACTTCTATTGTGACGTAACAGTGTTTCCCCAGGTGTGGAGGACGTGTGGAGGAGGCGCGGCGCAAAGCGGCGCGCCGAAAATTTTGGGGTATTTTGCTCAAAGATGCCAATATGCACTACAGAAATAAACAACTGCTTATTTGAATAAAACAGACAACTGACCTTACAGTTGTACATTTTTAAAGTTCCTTTTTGGATAGGGGGCTGTTGTGAGATTATTGTGGACAATTAGGCCTACTGTGATAACATTCATTAATGGTTATTATTAGCCTACTTGCTTGATTTCTTTTTAAATACAGAGGTTATTGGTCGTTTTGGAACATGTATTTCCCAATTTAAAACATAAAAATAAAGCAGCATTGAAAATTCAGAAAATAAATCTTGTATGGCTACACTAGCAGGCTGTTTTACAATAACTCAATAGTTGAAATAATAAATAAAATGTGTTTTCCCCTTAAAATGATTAAATACATTTATGCAAAGGTCAAAGACAGTGCATGCCATAGTCATGCATGGCCGCATGCAGAGCCGCAGAGCAGCACACACACCAGCTGATAGAGAAACGCTTTGAGACACATGAACATTATTTACCGCAAATCGCAAAGTTTTTGACCATGGGAAGAGGTGCATTTACCTTCATCAGATTTTTAACTTGTGAAAAAAAAAAAAAAACATTTTTTTTTTTTTTTTTTTTTTTACAAGTCGGTCAACCTATCAGGCGAGCTACTGAAAACCCGCCCGCGAGCTACCGGTAGCTCGCGAGCGACCTGTTGGAGACCCCTGCACTAGGCACTTTACACGCGTAAGATTTACGTGCGTAACGCGGCTAAAATGTTGCTTGATTATTTTGTGTCAAAAATGGTTGTACGCGCATAACGTGCCTAGTCTACCTACCGATATTGTATTTCCCCTAATCAACCATGGCTGCGATCGGACCCGACCCGACACAATAGCGTGCATGTCCGCACAAAAACAAAAACAACACGGCCAACAACTGTGCCAAAAGACAAACTGAACAGCACAAATAGCCTAGCATTAACAGGGTTCAACATAACTTTTTTTTCCTACTGGCCCGCCGGGCCAGTGGATCCGAGTTTTACTGGCCCCTTGTATATTTTCACTGGCCCTGCACACACTTTTTTTTTTTCTTCATAATTTAGTGTCAATAATTATAATACCTGTATTAGAAAAATAAAGAAAATAACCAGATCTAAAAGGGAATATCTATACTGTAACATTATAGATATTCCCTGTAGATTTGGTTATTTGTCTTTTAGTTAATTATATGAAATGTTTTTTTTGATATTGCTCATACACATAATATAAAACCAGGAAAACATAATGAATTAGAAGCCTACAACTGAAAGTATGTTGAAAGAGTGGGCCAGTATTTTAAAGTCCAGTAGTTTGATGGTTGTTTTTATTCTTGAATTTGGGCAGTTTAATGAATAGTTCACCTGCAGAAGTCATGTTCAAACATTAACAAAGAAATAAAAGATGAAGGTCTGATCATTCTTTGTGGTGTGGTAGGCTGTTTTTATTACTTTCTCTATATGCATTAGGGATGTGAATGTGTCGACCGAATGACCGGTTTGCCACTTGCGCTCAAGTTGACTTTAAAAATAGAATAGAAAATCAGTGGGTTATGCCGTTTTTTTTAATGGGAGTCGTGAGCGCGCTGCAGGAGTGTCACTTCTCCATGAAGTGTCAGCTTCGCATAAGTGAAGGTGTGGGACCATTTTTTCAAACTATTGATAAAAAACAATGCAGTGCAAAATATGCAGCATAAGTTAAACGCTCATCTAAGACTATGATGTTAAATCACCTTAGAAACACACAATGCCTTCGTCCGACCACAGCAGCGTTTCACCGTGTGATCTCGCCAGCGAGTGAGCCGCCGCGCAGATGAACTGTGGTTTGTGGCTAAAATAATAACCGGGGATATTCTCCCCGTTAGCGATTTCAATGGGAAAGACTTCCGCGATCTGGTTGAATGTCTCGAGCCTGAAAACACAGTGCCAAACTGCGCGACTATAGGAACTGTACAGTGAGCGGAGTCCCTCCGTTCGTTTCTGTCTACAACCGACACAATCACCGGAGACGCATTCACAGCGTTTAAATAACGCCTCTCATTTGTATTACCGTTGGGGCTTGGATGCAAATACTGTAACATTACGGCGGCAGATAAAGGAAAAGCGCAGTTATCATTTTCTGCACCTCAACCTCTGCTGTGGGAAGAAAGAAAGGGGGCAAAGCAAGTCGATTGATTTGTCGACTCGCAGGCGGACGGTAGGCAGCTCTGCCAACGGAGCGAGAGAGCACCCGCTTGTTGCTCCGCCTGTCAAAACGCCCACGCATCGGTTGTCCACTGGCCTTTCATTAAAAAATATATTTTATATTAGGTTTATATTATATTGAGTCTTAAATAAACACAGCTTTCATTCCGACTCTCAACGCGCATTTCAATGAACCATGTTATAGTCTACAAAAAGATACTGAACTGTGATTGGCCAGTCACTGGCCCGGGCGGGACAGTGACTGGCCAATCAACTTGCCCTGCATATGATTTTACTGGCCCCGGGCCATTGGGCTATAAGTTATGTCGAACCCTGATTAAAACAGCATTGCATATTCACGGCAGCTACATAACAAAACACAGTTACAGCAGCATTGGTGCACGGCGGCACAACAAAAAGCCAAGTAGCCAACATTAGCCTACCTGGCTGTGACAGGGGACCGTGGCTGGCGTAGATCAACACCAGTGCTTCGCTGTACTCGTTGTGAAAGTCCCCCGGACATAGCCGTCATGTTTGGGTTCATAATATGAGGCGCTAGCCGCCCGCACACAACAGGGTGAGTTAACCCTTCCAACCCGGAGCCCGCAGTACTGCGTTCTACTGCGTTCTGTCGGTGATTTCGTTATGTTTTAATAAATTATTTAACATTATTAAATCGCAGCAAAATGGTTTAAGTATCTCCGGAAAGCTGGGATTCTGCCCTTTCCGGGATATATTCTCGCGATAGTATACGTGACTCACAGCCAGAGATATGTTGCTGAGAGGCGCGAAAATGTATCAATCCTTTCCCTTGCGCTACTGGCTGAGCCGCTTGTCAATCAACACCCTTTCCCTTGCGTGATTGGTAGAGCTGCTTGCTGTCAGATTTTGTGAAAAACCATCCAATCAACTTAGTGTAATCACTAAGGACCTCCCCATTACTTGTCAAACAACATTCACTGAACAAAGGACAACTATTCATGCTCCTATTTCGGCTTCACCATGGCGCGGATGTTGAGCTACAGCTGAGGCCCGCAACGAAATTCAGAGGAGCAGTGACGAAGAAGACGCCAATTCCGACATTGAGGGCTTTGACGAAGAGGAATATGAAGATGACATGGATCCATTTGAAGACGGGTAAGAGCATTTATTTGACAAAACGTCTGTTTTTGTAATGGAAGCTAAGTGTGAACATGTAAACTAGCTTGAATGTTGCGTCCGTGACATGACCGATTTTTTTTTGGAACTGACGTGACAGAGCTGTATACTCTTGTCGCCAGCCTTCTGTTGTTTGAAAACAAGTAATAGTTTTCAAAAGGTAGAGGAGAGAAATATATTTCAATAGTCTTTATTTAGTCTTTACTTTATTCTCCGCTAGTGTCTGTGCATTATTGATTTAGTGGGTGCAACAATGTAGGCTAGGTTCAAAACAGTACAATCTTCCCCGTGTGTCTCAATTTTGTTTGCTAGCTGTCTCGCATAAATGGACACCCGTGTGTGTGTGTGTGTGTGTGTGTGTGTGTGTGTGTGTCAATATTTTTGCGTATGAGTACGAAAATGGTGAATGAACCGGCATAGGCATTAATCGGTGGCTGTTGTGGGAGATGGGAAGTCGTCATTTAGTCTGGCTGAGGGGAGGAGACAGAAGTTACGAGAGAGAGAGAAACAAACAAACTGTAGTAGGCTATACAGCTGTTTATAAACGGGTATAATAATTTATTTTAGAAATTGCAAATGAAGCTCTGTGTGTAAATGTAAGCTAGCTTGAATTTTGCATTCTTGACATTACAGGGACTGATTTCTCTATTGATAGCACTACTTTTGTTTACTTTTGTTTGAAAATAATAGTAATAGGTGTGTATTCTGTGTAAAAGTATTTCCCTTTACAATTTACAAATAGTACAGAATGGAAATGTTTTTGCATCGACTTTTATTACACTGTTGTTTGCAAATACAAGTTGTGAAGTTTGAATATTTTTGTTATGAGATAATGAGACTGATTTCTGTGAATCTGTGGTCCAGGTCCAGGAGAAGAGGAGAACCACCCGCAAAGAGGTCCCGTGTCCCAACTCCACCAGCACCCCCTACGCAGCAGCGGCTTGGAAGACTGAGGAAGACCAGGACACCGCTCCTCCTGTCTCCAGGTTTCAACCTGCACACACCCCTGGCCCACAGCTAGGCACGCACTTCTACACACCAATTGAGCTCTTCAAATTGTTTTTCACTGCACACACTGTACACACACTCTGTAGCAACACAAACAAACAGGCTGTCAAAAAAATTGCCATGGGTAAAAAGTTTAAATGGACTGATTTGACAGTTGAGGAGTTTTACAAGTACATTGGACTCCTCTTTTACATGGCCTTGGTTAGACTACACCACATTGCTGATTACTGGAGGCAGAACCACAGTTTAACCTGTTCATTTGCCGCAACAGTCATGAGTAGGGACAGATTTGGTGTCATCTCCTGGAACTTACACATAAGTGATCCAGTTGATTTTAGTCATGTTTTTTGCAGTTCCCAACTTTTTTTTGGAAAATGACAGTGCATTATAGAAGCTAATGCTTTGTAAATGGGGATAATGCTTTCGCTCAGCAGGATAGTCTTTTTGTTTTCATGCCTGTTCACTTTTCTTGGCTCATTTGTTGTCTGTCTGTTCTCTTACAGTTTTCCCTGGTGGAGACGAGACGGTGTGGATCAAGTCCTTCCTCTGGCAGCATCTGAAGTTCTCCTGCATCCACACTATTCATATTTTATTTTAGTATTAGCATGTTAACATTAGTCAATTATTGTATTCCTTCATGATTTTTTTGTATTGTTTGTACAAGTGACATCTATTGCATGATGTCCATCTTGGGAGAAGGATTTATTCATCTGTCACTCCATGACATTTCTCAATATTTTTCCCATTAAAGGGACTTTTTTCTCAGTGGAGAAGAAATGTGAAGCCTACTGAGGCAAATGTCTATTTGTGCTATTGGGCGTTAAGAAACTGTTGGCTTGGAATAAAGGTATTATTTCAGACAAATTTCGAATTTCTTTAAAAATCGGACTTCAAATTTCAACATGTATGTCAAAATATTTTTTTTTTACATTGGACTAGGGCAAAATTGAACCTTCCTCTCTGAGAGCGGAGAGTGTTCTGAACATTTTGATATGAATCACCTGGGTATTATGTTATCTACTTGCCCTCTAAAATGGTAATTTATAAAACCATGTAACATCGAGAAAATGCCCTTAGATCTCAACCCAAAAAACGTTTGGACAAAAAGATCATTTTAGTCATGTTTTTTAATCTTCCCAACCTTTTTATGGAAAAATTCTAGTACATTTTAGAAGCTAATGTTTTGGAGAAGCAATTTCAAGAGTCAAAATAATTTAATCAGATGAATAAAGGTATTATTTCACACAAATTTCGAAAATTTTCAAAAATCGGACTTCAAATTTCAACATTTATGTCAAAATATTTTTTTTTACATTGGCCTAGGGCAAAATTGAACCTTCCTCACTGAGAGCTGGGAGTGTTCTGAACATTTTGATATGAATCACCTGGGTATTATGTTATCTACTTGCCCTCTAAAATGGTAATTTATAAAAGCATGTAAAATCGAGAACCAAAAAACCAAAAAACGTTTGGACAAAAAGATCATTTTAGTCATGTTTTTTGCTCTTCCCAACCTTTTTATGGAAAAATTCCAGTACATTTTAGAAGCTAATGTTTTGGAGAAGCAATTTCAAGAGCCAAAATAACTTAATCAGATGAATAAAGGTATTATTTCACACAAATTTCGAAATTTTTCAAAAATCGGACTTACAATTTCAACATTTATGTCAAAATATTTTTTTTTTACATTGGACTAGGGCAACATTGAACCTTCCACATTGAGAGCTGAGAGTGTTCTGAACATTTTGATATGAATCACCTGGGTATTATGTTATCTGCCTGCCCTATAAAATGGTAATTTATAAAAGCATGTAAAATCGAGAAAATGCCCTTAGGGTTCAGAGGGTTAACCCATTGATGACTATGGCAATCTAGGATGCATGTCCTTAATGCCTGAGGGTTTTCTGAAAAAATTGTACGAATTGTCAAGTCTACCAAAACCTTAATATCTAAGCCTGTGTAGCACATAGAAACATTAAATAAAATACATTTAAAAGTTAAAGTTCACAGGTTTTATTTAAACATGCTCCCTTAGCGCTTACAAACCAACAAATATTTCTAAAAATCGTCAAAATTAGATGAATTAGAAAATTATTAAATATTGTTAATAAATAGATGCAATGTGTTGTGTGATTTCCGTCAGTAGTCTATAGTAGACCTTGATTCTGCGCACCAAACACCACTAACTGTTCCGTCGCCGACATAGCTGGCGTATTTTTTTTATTATTTTGTTTTATTTTTTTATTTTTTTGATTGACATGATTTTCGGCAAACCGCACAACTTTTGGGTGGTCACGTGGTCTTAAAAAAATCAACAAAACCCACCTTATGTGTATTTGAACCAATGACAGTGCATTCTATGCTGGAATGCCATGAAAATTAGATAAAGTAATAATGCTGCGCGATGCAGCATCAGGCAGGAGAGCCAATGTGGCATCGCGCAGCAGCCGTCATCAAGGGTTAACTGATGCCAGTGTTTCCCCCAGCGCTTTATAGCTAAGGCGGCCGCCTTAGCAACGCCAGCCTCCCGCCTTGACTACCAACCGACCCCCCCCCCAAAAAAAAAAAAATATATATATATATATATATATATATATTTAATTAATTTTTTTTTTTTTTTTTTTTCGTGCTGCACAATTAATGTAATAGCAAGCGCGATGTGTGTGTTGTGCATGGTCATAACTGCGCGAAAGGCCGCGATTTGCGGTAAAAAGCATGTGTCCCCAAGCGTTTCTCTATCAGCTGCTCTGTGTCTGCGGCTTTGCGCGCGCGACCGTACCGCACAGCGTGCGACTACGGCATGCACGCGGGAGAGTTAAACGAGCAGAAGCAAACCGAGATTTAACTGGTGGCGATAATAAACGCAGTGCAGTTCTATGGGGATATTTAGCTGAACAGAAAGAAGTGCTCTGCAAAGCTAGAATAGTTTAAGACTCCACATCACTGTGGCAACACAACCTTTCTATCAGCTAGGACAGCGCAGAGAAAAGTTTGATGAATGCATGAGAGTCAGAGCCGGCCCGAGGCATAAGCGAACTAAGCGGTCGCTTAGGGCCCCCGACTGCCAGGGGGGCCCCCTCAAAAAAAAAAAAAAAAAACATTTTTATTTTTATTTATTTTTTGTTTCTGTGTTTGCAAATGTGAGTTAACATACAAAAAAAAAAGAATACAATTTTTTGGTCTAGATAATTAATAGCCTAAAAATGTAATCAGTTCATCTGGGAGGTAATCCGAATCGGATCATGTCACATTCACATCCATGCACAGTGTGTATTGAGTTTATTTAAAAACAATCGGAAATGGGGCTGTCCTCAGTTGCCCATGCACTGTGTATAGTCTATAGCCTATTTCAGCCTCGTCTGTGGAAAAAAAGATACAGTAGCTGGACAACAGAGTTCTTCTGCTTCGTTCCTCTCACTGAATTTAAATGCATTCATTATATTACAGAGCAATATGTCCCGTAAAAGAAAAAGAGCTTCAAGCCCAACCCAGAGGACCCTCCATAATATTTGATTTTATATTAATATTTGTATGGAAAATCCATGTGTCCTTCAATAGCTTCTAATTCATCTGACCAGTGTATCCAAATTATTTGTTCACACAAAATTTCTCAGATTCAGCCTCTTAATTTTTCTCTCAAAGTGCACCAGATTCATGCATTTCACTTTAAAAAGGTTAAAAAAAATCTCCCGGGGGGGCATACCCCCGGACCCCCCTAGGAAGGTCGGAATCTCGGCTGTCTAACATTTTCACACAGCTGCACAGTGGAGGCACTAGCGGAAAACACTGGGTGTGTGAATAATATTTAGCAAAGATCTATAGTTTCAGCAGCGCTAACATTGGACTGAAGGCTTGGGCCGGCTCTGAATGTATGGTCCATTATTTGTATTTAGTGTGTCTGTATAGTATTGCACCAAAACAGTAGAAGTTTTCTTTAATTGTGCTTTGTACTGTCTGCACGTTTACACATAATTTGTACCTGCACATAGCAAACAAAATTGCACAACTGTAAGGTCAGTGTCTGTTTTATTTCTTTACGGCGCATTGGCATCTTTGAGCAAAATACCCCTAAAATTTCCGCCGCGGCGCTTGCACCCCGCCTCCCTGACACGGGGCAGTGACCACCTTGACTAAGACATATTTCTGGGGAAACACTGCTAATGCTATAACGGCGCTAACTTGTTTTATCGGCTTAAGCACAGCCGCACATGTTTACTGAATTAACCAGGAAGTCCATTCTCCTGTGTTACTCTCCCCACGTCTTCTATTCCCGAGCTGCTGTCATACAGCACCGGCTCGGCTGCCTGCAATACATTTTCCTCCTCAGTCTCTATCAGTCTCTGTGTACAGTACACTGTCCGTCTCTCTGCCTGTGACGTCGGGTCAAGCTCAACGCTGATTGGCCAACGCGGCTAATCGTCTCGCGTAGGAGCAACAAAAGTTCAATTTTTTGAACTCCTCGCGTAGCTGCGTAATATATACGCGGCTAACGCGGCTAAAATGTTGCTTTAGCGCGAGTGACGTATTTAAGCGCCATGTACGCGTGTAAACCAATGGTTCCCTATGGAAAAACGGCCGATTTCATACGCGTCTGTACTCGTGTAAAGTGCCTAGTGTGTTCGCACCTTTACGGTGTGCGGGGCGTGGCCTCTCAAAGTTTCTTCAGTCGGGGCTTAATAACAGCGCCCCCTAGCGGAAATTCCAAAAACTGTCCGAGAGGCTATATTGTAGAGCACCATGAGCTGTACAAGTGTAATACATTTCAAGTCAATCAGAGTCAGGGGGCATTTGTGGCACCCCCTATGGGTTAATCTCGATAAGCTTTGAGGTACATGCTACCACATGACTTCTGCACACACCCAGCAAGTTTGATGATGATAGGACCTATGGTTAAGGAGTTATGGCCAATTTGTTAATAAGCCCCGCCCCTGCGTAAACGTTTTGGGCAATGGCGGCGAAAAAAATAATCATGGCTGACCCCTATTGTCCGAGAGGCTATATTGTAGAGCATCATGAGCTGTACATGTGTAAGAAATTTCAAGTCAATCAGAGTCAGGGGCATTTGTGGCGCCCCCTATGGGTTAATCTCGATAAGCTTGAGGGACATGCTACCACATGACTTCTGCACACACCCAGCAAGTTTGATGATGATAGGACCTATAGTTAAGGAGTTATGGCCAATTTGTGGATAGGCCCCGCCCCTGCGTAAACGTTTTGGGCAATGGCGGCGAAAAAAATAATCATGGCTGACCCCTATTGTCCGAGAGGCTATATTGTAGAGCATCATGAGCTGTACATGTGTAAGACATTTCAAGTCAATCAGAGTCAGGGGGCATTTGTGGCGCCCCCTATGGGTTAATCTCGATAAGCTTTGAGGGACATGCTACCACATGACTTCTGCACATACCCAGCAAGTTTGATGATGATAGGACCTATGGTTAAGGAGTTATGGCCAATTTGTGGATAGGCCCCGCCCCTGCGTAAACTTTTTGGTCAATGGCGGCCATGTTTTTCAAGTTGTCCTACAAATCTTTTACGGGTATGATCATTGTAGTCCCCCGGGGCTTCACAAGAAATTTGGTGTTGGGTGGCCTTTTATTGTGGACAGTCTAAGGCACACCTGTGCACTAATCATGAGGTCAGATCAGCATCTTGATGTGGCACACCTGTGAGGTGGGATGGATTATCTCAGCAAAGCAGAAGTGCTCACTATCACACATTTAGACAGATTTGTGAACAATGTTTGAGAGAAATGGTAATATTGTGTATCTGGAATGAATTTTAGATCTTTAAGTCCATCTCATGAAAAATGGGAGCAAAAACAAAAGTGTTGCGTTTATATTTTTGTTGAGTATATATATATATATATATATAAAAATTATAACTATAACTTTCATAAAAGACAGCAGTTCAAGTGCTCAACGTACCGTATGAATCCTCAACGTCCATAAGCAGACGTGGCTTTGATTCCGTCACAGTTCACGTGGGTGCGATGCCGATCGGTGTCCATTTGTTTGTTTACTCGCTGTCTGCACCCTAGTCCGCACCTGTCTGCACGCCGGTGTGCAGCGCAGCTAACACACACACACACATCAATTCATCTCGTCGAGGCCGAGGGCCCTACCAAAAAGACGAGAGAGCGTTGGACGTTTGAACACACCGCGCCGAACATTTATACATTAAATCGCAATTGCTTTGTGAGGAATGTAACGCACTATCACATCGTGATTAGATGAATCTGCAGCACAGCACCAATATTACAAATATGAGTGAAAAATTCAGGTGGCACTGGTGCGACCATGGAAAACTGCGCACTCATCAGATTTTCGGCGCACGTGCGCCCAAATTAGGCGCACTCTGGAGCCTGTGCGAACACACTTTAAAGATTAATCAAGACATTGTAATGCCAATTAAGCCTTTTTTTCGATTATGAATTAATGCTTTTAAACTTTTCTAAGAATCCGGGAACCCTGCATATTGTGATATAAGATTTAGGTAAAGCTCAAAAAACATTTCCGCTTTTTGACGAAAACGTCTTTGCAGAGCGGGCTTTGCTGCTAATTTACCCAAACTTTTGGACTCATCTTCAGAAAGAGCGCGGTGGCGGGTTCGACGAAGCATTCCAACGGCCTACGCGAGCAGACACATAGCTGAATTCGACGACATTTGTTGGCCTTAAAGCTGGTGGAGGATTTGGGGGCAAAAATGGCAGTTGGATAGAGATTTGAATCAAATACCACCGTCCACTTGTTCTCTTTGTCCCTCCCCTATAGTCCTTCCGACACGCTACACAACAAAGTCGTGCCAAAGTGATATGGACGTCCAACAGCCAATAAGAACAGAGAATCGAGCATCGCTCTGATTGGTCAATGTGTACAGCTCATTAACATGAGACCAATCAGAAATCATATACCCCAGCTATAACATAAAAAAATTAGAACTAAAAGTTAGATGTTACAAGTGTGTTAGTGTGTGCGTGAAAACCTGGTGCTGTCGAATCTCTCTAGCTGCCGAATCTTCTAAGCGGTATGTTCGACTCCAAGCTCTAATGACAATCAACGCCCTTCCGTGCTGCTGTACACCACTCAGCTCTCATCTCCTCCACCTCCATCCCAGCAACATGGCTTTTCAGATTGGAAAGGTTGTCAATCCCTCCAGCACACAAGCCAAAGTAGGTGTGATTGTAGGATTAAGGAATTATGGAAATGTATCTGATGCAAGTCTGTGAGGCAAGCGCATAAACAGGAGCCATGATAGCTCACCTGTGCACAAAGCAGGAAAATTACATATTAATTAGTTTGACTTGTGACAATAACAACAACAACTAGAAAGACATTGCAATATGTCCCTTAAATACAGAGGAATCTTTTACCACGGTGCAAAAATGTACAAAGATAAAAACAAGAACAATATATTGGGATTAATAAAGTATGTCTTATTCTTCTTCTTCTCATTATTGACAGTTAATTGTCAGTAGCTTTGATACTAACCATGCAAACAACACGGGTATTCCCATGATGCTCTGCAGCAAGCCAGTCACTGTTTTTTTTCCACAATATATTTATTATCGTTTTTCTTTTCTTTTTTAAAACACACACAAACACCTGCACCATCACAACAAGGACATACAAAAAGTACAAAGGAAAAAAAGAGAAAAAAGAAAGCAAAGAAACAGAACAAAAAAGAGTCAAATTTATCCCATGGTCTTATCTGTTATAATAGTCATGTATAGCTCCCAGAGCTTGACAAAGTCCCTCCGCTTGCCCTAAGCTAGTGTTACTCAGTGCGGCTCGCATGGCAGTAAAAAAAAGTGTGATATGATCATGCAGTTAATACAGATATTTCATAAAACCATTACAAACAAGCAGATCTATAACATTAAACCTGTTAAACTAACGTGGCTGCTCTTTTACAAATACTTATTAAAATAATAAGTCAACAGCGGCATTACAAGGTGGAAATACAGACTAGAAAATATATTTAAACTTGCTCAGCCCTACGCAGACTGACAGCGGGGTTGCCAGATTTTCGGTTTTCATGCATTACAAGGTAGAACATGCTCTTGGATGGATTGGGCAACTGTGGGCAAAAAAAAAACAACTCACGGCCAATAAAAATATGTTATGCATACCGTCTATTACAAGCATGCTCACAAATATGGAGTATACTAAATAATTTGCAAAAAATAGATCTCGTTTTATATCGCTAAATTGGACATTTAAATTGGAGGATACTAACAACCTGGCAACTAGGGCTGCAACAACGAATCGATAAAATCGATTAAAATCGGTTACTAAAAGCATTGGCAATGAATTTGGTCGTTGAGTAACCGTTAGTATTTACCGGTTAAAAATCTTATCGGTTGACTGGTTTACCATGGACATCCCTTATATACTGTACAAATGTATATCATACATTGTATGTTTTTTTTGTTGTGTTATCCCAGTTAAGTTTATTTTAAAAATGTTATTATTTAATATTACTTTTAATAGTTCCGGGACGTTGGAGCAATAACCTGGTGTTTTGACACTTCAGTCTGCACTGTGAATTTGAAGTAATGTTCAGTTTTTGAATAAAGATGCGGCAATTACAAATGTTTCTTTTTTTTATCCAATTCATCGATTAATCGAAAAAATAATCGACCGATTAATCGATTATTAAAATAATCGTTAGTTGCAGCCCTAGTGAAAATAGTAGCCAGCCGCGACCCCGACCCTCCATCCTATTTTTTTTTACCTTTTTTTTTTTTTTTTTTGCATTTTTATGCTTTATTGACAGTGTAGAGACAGAGTTGAAATGGGGCAGAGAGGGGAGTGACATGCAGAAAACGACCGCGGGCTGGAATTGAACCCGGGTCCGCTGCTGGCCGAGGCCCATGGGGGGACGCCCTACCAACCGAGCTAAGGGCCCCCCCCCCCCCCCCCCCCCCCCCCCCTTATTTTTTTACCTTTTTAAAGTGAAATGCATGAATCTGGTAGCCTGGAAATCCAGACCCTGATATCTTGAACGATAGAGGTCTGGCCACGATCAATAGTAATTTCCAACTCAAGGGGCGGCTCCTACTCGTGCATTTCAAATGCCACTGCACGCAGTTGGATAGCACTACAACCAATCAGAGCGATGCACAAGTGACGTAAGCCCCGTTCGTTTAGCGAACAGCTGTTAAACTGTTAAATTAAACTTTTGCCGTTGTCGGTCGGCAAAACAGAACATTCCACTTACTTGCTAATGAAAGCTTTGAGTGCCGTCTTCCAATTCGTTAAGGGTCGAGGCCAAAGCAGTCTCAAACTCACACAACATATCCGCAGTAGGGTTGCCGCGGTAGTAGGTGTTACCGGTGTTACTCGGTGTTGAGGCTCACACCGGTGGGAGCCTCAACACCGAGCAACACCGGATAGTCTAGGCATATGCCTATTAAAAAAAAAATAGACATAAAAGCCAATTGGTTAAATTTTGCGTGACGGCGGCAGTTCATTCGGCTAAATAAAAAACTAGTAGCCTATGTCTAAGGCTACTCTAAATTCTAAGTTATAATAAGGCTACTCAGAAAACAATGAAACTGAAAGTGTCTGCTCCGCTCCGTGCAGCGCAGAGCCGCGTCACAGCAGTGGAGTCTCCCGTAGAGAGTTTATAAGACGATGGCGGAGGAGTTGGCTTCAAAGCCCAAAGCAAACGCGCCTATTTGGCAATATTTTTGATGAAACCCCAATACTAGGGAACCTGAACACGTAGGTTAAACTAGGTAGTCTGCAAACTGTTGAAGATTCAGCAACGGGAGGTAACCGGAGGTAACACACACTCACACACCCGCGCCTACACAGCGGCAGGCTGTCTGTGTGCTGCTGCTCCGTGTCGATGACAGCTTGCGGTGAAAAAATTATAAATTGTAAAGTGTGGGGGGGGGAGAACATGTTAAATCCCCAGTGGAAATCACGCCGCAAATATAGGCCTATCCGTGGTAGCTTCACTTAAAACATTTGGAGCTGAAGCCCCGGTAAAATGACGTCGCGTCACCGACACACCTCAAAGTGCACGACAACAGTTATTGACAACGCTGTAGAAAGTTCATATGGGTTGGTATGAGTCAAGGATCAAACCGAGTTTAAACGAGTGAATTTAATCCAAGCATTCAATAAACTGCGCTCCGATCATGGCTCTGATAGCCTACAGACAGGTAAAAGTGAAGTAGCCCACCAGTCATTCTGATTCGATGAGGCAACACAGTACGGTGGCTCTGGTGGCTCATATTGAACAAATTGCATAATAATTTAACCAAATAATCTACAAACACTAAGCATTTGTTTTGTTCAAGAATAAATTGCGCGATCTAATGTTAAGATCAAAGTAAGCGCCTACAGAGCCGACGGACCGTCTTCTCTTGAAATCTGCGGTGAAGCCTAATCATTTTTTTTTTTTTTTTTTTTTTTTTTATTAAGACCCTGTCTGGTGGTGTTTACTCGGTAACACCGGTGTTGACGCACGTGTATTACTCGGTATGAAAATGTCCACACCGCGGCAACCCTAATCCGCAGCCATCTTTGATGTTTACTATCACGGCTTCGATGTTGCATGCACGTCACTGTCGTCATCCGGTTACGTCCTCCCCAGAGTACCATATAAAGGGCTCTGGCGCGCCCATATTAGATAGAACCAATTGAAACGTGAGCCCAGATTTCTGGTCTTCTTGATAAAGCTTCAACGGAGCGTGTCCAGACCAACACGCGCAGCAAATTTAATTTGCCAGCGCCTAGTGGCAGGTCTGGGAATGCCAGGCTATGAATCTGGTGCACTTTTAGGCCTTTCACACCGCCGCAAAATCAGCGCTAGTTCGGAGTTAGAGCCAGTGTTTTGGTTTCACACCGCCAGAAAGCCTGCTCCGGGCAGGCTCCGGGCCGTAAAAACCGGTTCAACTCATACCCCAGGATTGAGCAGGGTTTGAAGTGAACTGCTTGCGCCAGCGGCCGGGGGAGGGATTATCCTGACCAACCAGACCAACTAAAACCTCATGCCCGCCATGTTTAAAAAACACCGCTACTACGAGACGTAAACATAACATAATTACCGAACGTAGCGATCAAATTGACCGGCGAGAATACGCTGTATGGGTGCGGTTTGGTTAAGAAAGCAAAGCGAAAGCTAACACGTGTAAAAATAAGACGTATTCGCCGCTGTTGTTGTGCTTAAAGCTAGCGGTAGCTTTAGCGTTAGCCACAAGAGCAGAGGCGTCGGGCGACGTACACACACGTTTACAGTGACGTCATGACGTTGCTCTCTTGCCGGCTCCATGGCTGTCTCCGGTCGATGTGAAACCAACAGGTTCATAACTGGGATAAGGCTGTAACCAGTTTTGAACTGACCCCAACACCAGCCTGGAACTGACTCTTGGTTCATTTTGGTGTGAAAGGCCTATGAGAGAGGAAAATTAAGAGGCTATATCTGAGGAATTTTGTGTGAACAAATAATTTGGAGACACTGGGTCTGAATGAATAGAAGCTATTGAAGAAAGACACATGGATTTTCCATAAAAATATTAATTTAAAATAAAATTATTATGCAGGGTCCTCTGGGATGGGCTTGGTGCTCCTAAGAGGCCTCGGGCCGACTCTGATTGTGAGCGCACTGCAGGTAGGGCTGGGCGATATGACCAAA
This sequence comes from Ammodytes dubius, assembly GCA_026122265.1. Lineage (NCBI taxonomy): Eukaryota > Metazoa > Chordata > Actinopteri > Uranoscopiformes > Ammodytidae > Ammodytes > Ammodytes dubius. The sequence goes on from CM047517.1 coordinate 25,653,275, forward strand.
ATCTCATATAGCGATATAGGAATTTCATGAATTGGTGGATTCCTCGCCACTACGATTAACATGGCACGTTGGCGGCCCGTTTGGACAAAAGCGGTAGTATTTTTACGACGCCAGCTGTCGTGAAGCTGTTTTCTAGCGCGTGCCGGGCGTGCAAGATTCAAATGATCAGGAAGCAATATAGTGCATGTCCGTGTGTTGAAAGTGTGAGGGCACCGGACTCTTTTCGGTTCCGTGAGAGTGGTTAGTGACACAGCATCAACTAATGCCAGTCAGTGCTATGTACACACCTGATTGCAATGAGTTGATGCAGTGTCACCTCTTACGGAGCTGAAAGAGTCCGTATCCTCACACAAAGCGAATGAACGAGAGATGGCAGTTAGTATGGATCACGATGAGGTAATGTGTTTATGTTGTTGTAAATAATGACTATTTCAGATGAATAATGGTCATCTGATGATGCTGGTGAGGCAAAGTAAACTTTGTTTTAGTAGGCTACCGCTCACTCATTTAGGAGTAAACACTGCAGTCTAATTCGCTCACGTGAAATTGTGTATATACGTTGCTTTGCAACGCCCTCCCGCCCGCCTATCACTCTCTCTTTTAGCTTTTCTTCATTGCATTCTTTTTTTTCTTTGATGATTCAGCCCCGTTATCAGTCATTATGACGACAAATAACTGTCTCAAACAAGGCTCCCGCTCCCCTTCCCTCACCTGGAGGGATAGACTTCTCAAATCGCGTTGCAGCGCCACACTGAAATCTGCGACCAATACGGATATGTGACCATAGAGCCTGAACGAGCGAACCGAAAATCGGACTGGGTGTACGACCAGACCAAAAGCAGTAATAAACTATATAAAAACGTCTTTCTTTGCACTGATGGTCTCGTTTGCTGTTAAAGGTAATTTATGATTATGTGAGGAAACATGAGGCTGTTTAAAATATATTTAAATGTTACTCGGAGCTGCTTTAAGTACATTTTAAATCAGCTACTTTTACGTAAGTAGAATGTTTTTGTACTCTTTCCACCTCTGACAATTTGTATTGGGGAGTATGGGGACCAGTTGAATTTCCCAGGACCCATTCAAATCACTATCCGTGGGTCCTGGGGACTCACTACATTTAAAACCAATAAACCAACTGCTACAGCGATAAGACGCTACATATTCCTGACAATGATACTGCTTACAGTGATATTGGTTTAAAAACATATTTCACCAAAATAAAATATTGATGATTGAACGCTGCTGTAGCATGGTTATTGCAGATGTTCTTTTACAACATGTAGGTCCTAGTAGCCTACACCGATAATAGGCTATGCCATAGCACAGGTTCTTCATTCAATAGACTCATTGCAGTCTATAAATTTCGAATGACAGTCCAAACGTCGACGACCTTCAACTTTTTAGTTACTTTGAGCTCAGGTAGTATTAACACCGATTTAAAACAGCGGGCAGGAGCGAGTTGTCAATAATAAAAACTAGGATCCTACGTAATTGCAATGTACGTTTAGTAGGCTATAGTAAGACTGTAGCGAAAGGTATAAATCACACACTGTTACACTTCCCTATGATATTGGATACAAACTGCACGTTCACGGAAGCTGACTAAAGGCAATTGTCCTACCCTGTAATTTCGAACTATTAGCCTGTCAAAGTTATAGATTCGTTCTGTATTTGACATGGCCGAGTGAAAGTTAGCAAGCGTAAAGTGAGTAGGCTAATGTTAGCAAGGATAAATTGCTTTTAAACTGATAGTTCCACTATCAAAGTAGCGAACCCCTAAAGTAGTTGGGCAATAGGCTAATAAGCTTAACCTGCAGTGTTTAAATGAAGTGCCTTTAGTTGGCGATCGGTAACGTTTGCATCAGTTAAGCGACGGTCGGTCAATTTAACAGGGTATCGTTTTATACCGTTATCAGCGTAGTGTTAGCAGCTAACTAGCTAGCTTGCTCCTTTCTGCAGCAACTGGTGTTAACAAAGCCGCTTCAGACTAGACAGGAAACACTGGAATACTCACTTTTTCTGAGTCGCAGACGTAATCCTGTCGCTGCTTATTCCAACTAGGAACTCCTAGTTAGCTGTTACTTTAAAACCAACCAGTCGTAGTTTGGAATTTACCTTTAAAATTCACAGGTTCACTCTAACAAACTTGTTGCTCGTTTATCGGATACAGCGGAACAGACCCACCCCTAACTCCCCTCCTCTCTCTCTCTCTCTCTCTCTCTCTCTCTCTCTCTCTCTCTCTCTCTCTCTCTATCTCTCTCTCTATCTCTATCTCTATCTCTCTCTCTCTCTGTTGCTCTCAGACTGTCAAATCCAACTCTAGGTGTAGTCTAGCAGCAAGTGCTCAAAAAAGGCTTTAGTTTTCGAGATACCCCTACCCGAGGTAGAACAAACCTCAACAATGATTTTTTTTATATTTAGAATGTCCTGTTCATGAAATTGATTCTGACACTTTATCTTTGGGCGAAATATGTTTTTTTGGTTATTCTTTAGAACTACCCCAGTCCCTCAAAAAGAGCCAAATTAGGCCATTCCGAATAGGGGATATGTGACAAAAAAGCCCATAACTTGGGAATGCTCACTCTTTTCTTCATCAGATTTGCTGAGGTACTAACCAGGTGTCTGTCCCACATCACCAAAAAGTTAGAATGTAATTTACCAAAACATTTATTGAAATAGAGTCTTGTATAGAGCTTTAGTTTAGGCGGAAATGGTACTTTTGTGGTGATAGGAAAAGAGGGTTCCTTTACTTTTCTCTCAAATATCACCAAAACATAAATCCCTGCCAAATATACCATTTATGTATTGTCTAGGATGCTATTGAACAATAACCAGTGGTTGTATGAAGATATATGTTACAGTTCAATTTCTAATGAGATTTTTCTCGAAGTACTCCTCCACTGAAATAGCCATATTAGGACATTCCGAATAGCCTATAGTCCAGCAGATATGTGAATGCATTGTGCTTTTTAGGATACAAACATGAGCTTTGGCACACTGTTAGAGCATGCCCTAAGGAAGATGTTTAGCTATAGGGCCATCGCCAATTTTTCCTATGGCCACCAGCAACTCTTATAGTACCAGTAGCTTGGGTTGTAGAGCACCTAGGATCTTGATTATGGTGTCTAATCCCACATTTTCAAGGATGGACAAGGCAGTGGTGCTATTTAAAACATGCTAGAAAGTACCCAACTTCATATATCTGGCATTCAGGGAACACCAGATCTCAACCCAATAGAGCCCCTTTGGGATGTGGTGGAACCAGAGATTTGCATCATGGATGTGCAGCCGCCAGTCATACCGGTTGTCTCTCTCTCTCTCTCTCTCTCTCTCTCCTCTCTTCTCTCTCTCTCTCTCTCTCTCTCTTCTTCTCTCCTCTCTCTCTCTCTCTCTGTGCTCTGTCCTGGCTGTTTGATGGAATGTTTATGGATCACTGCTGGTTCTCTGTGGATGTGTCTAGGGATGGGACCCAGTCTATCCAATATCAGTATCGGGTCCAATATGGCTGGAATCTACTTACCAGATATCTGACTGACAACTCTGATTAAAATTTAATTTAAAAAAATTATTATGAAAGTAATTTCGATTTTAAGACCATAGCTACAGGATGTGATATCACACAGGTTAAAAAGGAATTTAGCAATTCAAAAGTGGATGTCTGATGTTCTTCTGTATTCAAACCTATCAAAGCAGTTTATGCATTTTTCTATATTTGTTGATCTTTTAAATTACAATTGGCTGTGTTGCTTAAACTTTCCTAACCTTACACATAACATCACCACACCAACAAAGAAATGTAGAATAATGATGATATCGGACAGTATCGGTATCGGCCGATATCCAAAACCCAGATTTCGGAATCAGATCAGAACTGACAAACAGTGGATGGGTTCATCTTTAGATGTTTCATCTTCAAGGCCAGGCTTCTTTCCCCTCAGTGCTCAGCTGACTGCAGAGGGAGCTCTGGCTCTTAACTACACTAAGGTTGCGTTCCGAATCGCATACTCTTTCTTTTTTCTATTCTACATACTACATCTGACGATAAAAAGAATCTAGTTAGGATGCAGTAGGCATACTATTGGGACATACTTTTCTGTCGTATTTCATCATAACATTGCGCCTTGATCTTGCCTCTTGCTTTTATATCCGTCGCATCCCCGTTTGTTTTCATATGGAGGCTTCGTCGATGTTACGTCACTTCACGTGCGCACTGGATTGTGGGTCAGAATCGCCCAAATAGGATGCACTTTTCAACACTAACAATCTTGGCCGCATGAAGTAGGACATCCAGGTACTTCTAACCATCCTAAATCTGGCCACAAGAATCGGGACATCCTAAATCTTTTTTCTACATACTATATAGTAGAAAGTATGCGATTCGGAACGCAACCTGTGTGTGAGTGTGAGAGCCCACAGGAAAAGTGTTGCTCCAGGGAGAATTACAAAGGTCACTGGCCCTCATTTATCAAACTTGCGTGGAAACTGGTGCAGATTCTGGCGCAAATACCTCCCTACGCCAGGTATCGCGTGGGATTTATCAAACAGTCGTATCTCGCCAATCTCGGCGTACGCCACGCAATTATTGATAAATGCAGCGGCTGAAAACAATCGTACCACGCCCCTATATTTTCTCAGTTTAGAGGCCTCGCCCAAAGGTTTTGCGACATGGATATGCGCAATACGGCACTTCCCTGAAGTAGAAATTGACAGAATAACAGCGAAAGTAGAAAAAAAAGAGTTTCATTTCGGAGCATTAGCCTACAAGCAGCATCAAATAACGACAGAAGGCAGCAGTTAGGAAGGAAATAACTGCTGCGGTCAACAGCGTTGGTGTTGACTCAAAATCGCCACTAAAAAAAGCGTGTTGCTGTTCTGAAATGCAACCAACTGGGGGTGCGGGGCTGCAGGCATAATATAAGTGGTGGAGGAGAAAAAGACGCACCAACTGTCCGATAATGGTCCCCATAAAATAAATAGAGGTCTGCAGAGATTTGAATGATTAGAATGTATTGGCCCTTTTAGATAGCACTACTCAAAAGGGTTTTAAAAACTAAAAATAACACATTTAGCGTTTTACTGTATGACAGCATGCGCTTGGCACGAGTGGTCAGCCCGGCCGTCAGCTGCACAAGCCGACCCGGCAGCGATCAGCTGTGAGAGCGCCCACCGTCCTGCTCCACCAGCAGATAGGAAAACGTGCCGGTTAAGGTGGAAATAAATCGCTCGCTTTAGCATCAATGACACATTAAAAGAGGAACTAACATCTACAAAGTGCGTCAAATAAATAAAATGTTAAGCTGATTGTTGTGCCGTGTATTTTTTTGTATCATAAAGAGCAGTGTAGGCCTACTACATATTTAATACTTAGGCTAACATTTTGAATGAATGCAGCCCCCGTGCCTCAGTGTCCCCCCAGCTGCTCCAAAACGGAGACAACTGCCCTTACGTGTGCGCACTATTGAATCAGCTCTCCTACTCAGTTGCACACCATAAGCTGCTCATTTTTAAGTGATTAATATCTTTATTTCGGTCTTATTTGCACTGCATTTGTATTATCTTCTAATAATTGTCCAACAAAGTCATCGGCTACCCGGCACAGCCTGCACTGCGAGTCCAAGCTGTTTTCAAATTTGCGTACACGAGCTGAGAGCTGGCGTGGGATTTGAGCGTACCCTACGCTCACGTCCATATTGATAAATGCCGAGATTTGCGTGGAAATGTAGCCTACGTACACCCATTTTTCTGGTCTACGCAAGATTGATAAATGAGGGCCATTGTCTCTGCTGATTCATTACCACTATGTGGTGTTCTACAGGACCTGTTATTCTAAACCTGAATTGCTCCACATTTAGTTTAAGTCATTATTATGGTTGGGATTCATTGATTGTTCCTCTGCTTTCTTTTTCAGATCAGACCCTATAGATTATGGTTCACAAATGGTTTTGAAACGATAAGGCCTATTGCATTGAACTGTACAAAAGGTGTATGAATGATTTTGAATACAGGGCTGCCTTGAGGTTTTGGTCTGCGCTTTGGTGTTTCCAATAGCAGTCCTTCGGCCATGGATTATTTTAATCTTCATTTCTCTGTCAGAATGATTTAGTAATGACATTGGCCGCGTTTCCCAGATTCGTTAAGAGCCTCTTTGGGCTAAGTACTTCTTTGGAGCACTCTTAAGAACGCTGTGAAAGAAGAATGCGTTTCCCAGATGCGTTCTTAGCGAAAGTAGCTCTTTCACTAAGACCATACCCGTCGCTATGGGCGGGTCATAGGGGGCCGGGCCCGCCCCCAGAAATGCTTGTGCCCCCCCACTTGGGGCACAGATCTCTCCAAAAAATAAATACTTTAATTTTTATTTTATACTATCATAGTAGCTAATTATGTGTTGATAAATACTAATGTTGCATTCTTTATCATCAAAACATTTAAAATATAAATAAACAATGGTGTGATTTTGTTTGATTGATGGGAGTCTATCTACATGCAACAGCCTATCACAGCCTTACTGAAAAGAAAGTAAGGCTACGCAACTACGTCAATGCAGCCGCTCAACAGTTACCGCGCATTTTTGAAAGTGAAGCTGGATGAGTTTTCGCCGGCTTACTATTTCATTTCTAGTTCAACATAATCCATATTCGGTAATGGTTGAAAAGCCCACCAACAGTCTCCTCTGCCAAATCGGATCGTCAAACTGTCATTTTTCGAGCCGCATAACAGACTACTGACTAACAGACAAGCCGAAATTATGGACTTGTTCTGCGCGGTGACACTTCTGATTGCGTGAAGCCACAGTTTTGCACTGTGGGAACTCTGCGCTCCTCCAGCCACGGCCATCGAGGCTGTGCCGGAGACCGGCCGAGAAGACGCACAATTTACAAGAACCTCCGCGGATTTGCAGTTGAGGAAACAGTTGGTCCGTCACAAAGTGACATAGACGAAAAAGACTGAGTTCAAGAGAGTATTTTACAGTGTAATTGAAGCTGTGCAAGGAGAGATGGATGCGCGTTTTGGAGAGTGCAGTAGCGAGCTCATTGGCGCACTGGCTGCTTTGAACCCAGAGGCCGAAAGATATGTTGATGAGGAGGTTGAGCTCGGAGAAACGCCGCCTCCCGCTGTACTGATAGAAGGGACTGGAGAGAGTAGCCCTGCCTCCACTCACAGTAGGCTACCGTTTGTGTGTGTGTGTGTGTGTGTAATGGCAATGCATATCCCTCTGATGACTGCTTTAAAATGCAATGTTTGAGATATGCGTCTGGTGTTAGGCTACATCTAATATGTTGAATAGTCAAGTGTTTTATGGATATTCATAACATTGCTTCTATGTACGGTAATGTATTGCTTTAAATTATGAGGACTGATGTAGGCTATAGGCTATACCGCTGTTGGTTAGTTTAACGTGATGATTACGTGCTGTGCGAATAGAGGACTATTAAAAATATACGTACTGTAGGCTAATAATAATTGTGCCCCCCTATGCATTTCATATGCCCCCCTTAAGACTGAGGTCTGGCGACGGGTCTGACTAAGACAGAACTGAAAGACGGAGCTGACCCACTCTTTCAACCTTCTTAGCGACCAAATCGTCAGTGATCATGCCGCGTCAGGGAAATTTATTTCCTCCACTTTTGAAATAATAAAACAATGCTCAATGCGGACCACTGGCGCAAGAAACATAGACTAATAGTAGAGAAAAAAAATGTTTTAATGAATTAGACGTTTACGTTTTCCACACACATGTGAGTTTATAGTACTACTACACATACAAAAAAAACATCAACAACCCTGTGGCATTTTACAGATATCAAAGAAACAGATTTAATTGAACTCAGCTGAACCTCATTCAGAGCGGCTCCACCTGCTAAAGGCGTTGCCAAAGTCCGCGCGTGTGAGAAACCATGGCTGCAATACAACACCTTCTCGCTGCGAACCAACAGCCTCGCCGTGCGCGAAGCCAGACGGTTTACATAAATGCATACGTGCGTCGGCACTTCTCCCCACTGGACGTGCTATCAGACCGGGCCGTCCAGGCAAAGTACCGGCTGCCCCGTGCAGAGATCCAACGGCTGATCACTCTGGTGTCTCCACACATCCAGAGCAACCCGCTGCAATTTTGCCTTCAGCCCGGTCCAACAACCCGCAGCCCCTACCTCTTCACCACCAGTCACCAAGCACTAAACCATAAACCCACAACCACCACACATCACCCATATCAACTCTCAGGCCTGAAGGCTGAAATAAATAAACAGAACCAGCAGATGTAGGCTACATGTAACGTCCTGCACACTATGATTATTGCTGCAGTGTCCGGGTGCTTTACCTGAAAGTCTGGCACTGGAATGCAGTTGAAAGGGCGCACAATAAGCACACGTCATTAACCTACACTTAGATACATTACAAATTGCCTGGGACTTTTTGTTGCTAGGTTTGACACTGTAGTGGCACTCCGTCTCATTCCTTCTCCTGTGTACCACTTGTTGGAGTTAACTCACAGTGTTTGCAACGCGAGCGAAAAGACGAGACAATGTTCCTTCGTTTTAAAAAGTTTACTTGAAAGTCTTCAAAATAAAATACACGTCTTCACATGGTAAAGTGCACGGTCTAACGCACGGTCAAAATACTGTGTAGCTTCCATCAAAGTCAAACTCCAAACTGAATTACGTTACAGCCGTTACCGTTATAACTACACAGTGATGTCATCACGTACAAATCCAAAAACATAGAAAATAACTTATTTAACATATTACATAATAAATTATGCATTTTAACAGCTTTAACATATTATGAATTAACATGAAATTACTGTTAGCAATTTGTAACCATTTTAAACTAAATATTTATTCTAAATCAATTATTGGCATATTGGCTCTTACATTACCCGGCCCCTAATTGGTTAGGCCGGTGGACTAAGCAATTATAAATCACAACATCAAGAGCCAAAATAAAACAAATGTCCAACTTAAACTGGTTTCTTGTGATTCTTCTTATTTTTCTCAAATGTTCTCTCCTGATGCTGCTTCTTCTAACAAGCACAGTTTGGTAACAGGCCTTTCCAAGATGCTGGTCTTGGTCTTTATCTTCACTCTTCGAACCACTCCGCTGGAGTCCGGTAAGGTTTCGACAACTCTCCCCATGAGCCAGGAGTTGTGTGGTGAAGAACTGTCCACTAGCAACACAACATCTCCAGTGGTGAAGTTTCTTCGTGGTCTCGACCACTTCTGCCGTTCTTGGAGGAGTGGGAGGTACTCACGGGTCCATCTGGTCCAGAACAAGTCTGCTAAATATTGGACTTGCTTCCAGCGTTTTCTTGTGTATGTGTCGTGTTGGCTGAAAACGCCAGGAGGCATGATGGGTTGCGATTTCAGCAGCAACAAATGATTGGGGGTCAGAGGCTCAAGGTCATTCACGTCATCAGAGATACTCGTGAGAGGCCTGCCGTTGATGATGCTCTCGACCTCGCACATAACGGTCTGAAGACAATCTTCATTCAAAGCTTGTTCTTTCAGCAGAGAATTGAGGATTCTTCGCACTGTTCGAATCTGTCTTTCCCAAACCCCGCCCTGGTGGGATGCTGCTGGGCTGTTGAATATCCACTGTATTCCTTTTGGTTGCAAGACTCTTTCGATTTTGTCATGATCAAGGAGTTGAATAGCTTCCCTCATCTCCCTTTCAGCGCCAACAAAGTTTGTGCCGTTGTCCGAGCGCATTATAGTAACCTGACCTCTTCTTGACACAAAACGACGAATCGCATTGATGCAGGAGTCCGTATCGAGGCTATCTGCAACTTCGATGTGCACGGCTCTAAGGGTAAGGCAAGTGAACATTACGCCATATCTCTTGACTGTACTCCGGCCCCGCTTAACATCGAACGGCCCGAAAAAATCAACACCGGTGTTCGTAAAGGGAGGTTTGTCAGGCAAGAGGCGGTCTTCAGGCAGGTGCGCCATCTTTTGCTCCCCGACTCTTCCGCTGATCCTGCGACACACTGTACACTTGTTGATTATTTTTCGGATAGCAGAATTGGCTTGTGGGATCCAATACTTGCTTCTTAGTTGTGCCATGACATAACTGCGTCCGCAGTGTCCTGTTCTGTGGTGTATGTCTCTTAAGATTAGTGTGGCAACTCTACAATGCTTAGAGAGTATTGCTGGGTGCTTGACGTTCTCTGGCATGGCCGACTTGTTGAGTCTTCCACCAACTCTCAATGTGCCATCTTGCAGAATCGGATCCAGTTTGAACAGCTGACTGTTTCGACTGACTTGTTTTCCTTTTTGCAGAGCTTTTACATCTTCTCCGTACTGTTGTCTTTGGCTGAACTGGATCAGTATGGACTCTGCAGCGACCAGATCATCTAAGGTAAGTTGTTTCTTTTCTTTTGTTGTTCTGTATTTCTCCATGTGTTTTTCTAACTTTAATCTTTGCTTTACAGGGTCCTTTTCAGTTTGATTGACTGTTGTTGAGAACTCCTTTCTTTCATCTTTCAGCTGGCGCAAGGTTTCCTTCAGCTTTAGAATCCAGGCCACTGACCTTTTCAGCTTATGCCAGTCCGAATAGTAGTCGATCAATCTGTTCATTGGTTCCACGTTACCTTCGACTATGACTGTGTTGACTGAAACTGTGTTCTTGACCTCTGGGTCATCCTGAAGGCTTTCCTTCCTTTGCACCGGTTGTTTGGGCCAATCATGTTGGCTTTGCAGCAGGAAGTTTGGTCCATTAATCCATGTTCCTTCTTGCATCAAAGTTTTGGCCTTCAGGCCCCTGCTAGCTTGATCTGCAGGGTTTTCTGCTGTGCCGACGTAGTTCCACTGAGAAGGCTTGGTGGCTTCACGAATCAGTGTAACTCTATTTGCAACGAAAGTCTTGAATCGAGCTGTTTCGTTGTCGATGTACCTGAGTACGGTAGTGCTGTCTGTCCAGAAGGTAGACGGTTGAAGTGGCAATTGAAGCTCTTGACGTAACATCTTGTCCATCTTCACCGCCACGACTGCCGCAGTCAGTTCAAGCCGGGGGATTGTGACCTGCTTGAGCAGTGCCACTCTAGATTTCCCCATCAAAAACGAACAATGTTTCCCGCCTTGCTTGTTCTCTAGCAGCAGATAAGTTACAGTGCCGTATCCGTACTCTGAGGCATCCGAGAAATGATGTAACTGCGCTACGGCACTGCATCCAAAGTCTGGAGGCTTTAAACATCTGTTCACGTGGAAGTCAGTAAGGTGAGTAACATCTTCTTTCCATTTCTGCCAATCTTCAGCATGTTTTTTACCAATGCTCTCATCCCAACCATGCTGCTCCTTATAAAGCTCTTTTAGCAGAAGCTTGGCTGGCAGGACGACTGGCGCCAAAAAGCCGAGGGGGTCGTAGACAGCGTTGACGACGGATAAAATGCCCCTCCTTGTCATCGGCTTGTCTTGCAGTCTCATGCTGTAAGTGAAAGCATCCATGTCTGTATCCCACTTTATGCCGAGGGTCCTCTCGACTGGTAGTGCATCATGGCTTAGATCCAAGTCTTTCGCTTCAGTAGCCCTGTGTGCTTCTGGGATAGACATTAACACCTTCCGGTTGTGGCTCATCCACTTTGTTAGATTGAAACCTCCACTGGCACACAAGGTGCGGAGATCACTTGCCAATGTTATGGCATCTTCTTCTGTAGCTACGCTCTTTAAACAATCATCCACGTAAAAGTTCCGCAGGATTGTTTGAACGGCTTCTGGGGAGGCAGTGGCTCTGTGATCCTCAGCGGTTCTCCGAAGTGCATATGAGGCAACGCTTGGAGATGAGGTGGCACCAAAAAGGTGCACTGCCATTCGATATTCCTCCATGGGCCCATTCAAGTTGCCAGTGGGCCACCAAAGAAAGCGGAGGAGATCTGTGTCTTCTTCTGGCACCTGAACTTGATAAAACATCGACTCGATATCTGCCATCATGGCTATTGGCTCCTCACGGAATCTTAAGAGGACACCAACCAACGTGTTGGTCAGATCGGGTCCCTGCAATAATTCACCATTCAAAGACCGGCCCTGAAATGAGGCTGTGCAGTCGAAGACCACTCGTAGTTTTCTTTTCTTAGGGTGGTACACCCTGTGGTGCGGTATGTAGAACACCCTGTTGTCGTCACGGTTCAGCTGGTGTGCCGGAACTTGGACAGCGTAGCCTTTGCTTATGATGTTGTCCATGAAGGCTTTGTACTCTTCGAAGAACTCAGGATTCTTCTTGAGCTTTCTTTGCAAACTGGCTATGCGCTGCTCCGCCACACAACGGTTATTAGGCATTTGGAGCTTCTCGTTCCTGAGTGGCAATCCAATGCTGTAATGTCCGTTCTCCAGAGTTGCAGTTTTCTGCACAGACTGCATGAACTGTTTGTCTTCTTGCGACAACTCTTCTTTGTCATCGCAGTTGCGCTCTTGAAAATCAGTATTGTACTGTTGGACAAGTAACTTCTCAACTTCCATCAATGAGATCCTGTTCACTGAACATCTAGGTGGTTTGTTATCTGTGTCCTCCAGTTCCTTTCTCATGGGCCCATTAACTACCCATCCAATGGCAGTCTTAACGGCATAAGGGCCTCCATGTTGACTGTTAATGATACGCCATGGCTCCATAGCTTTTGGACAGTTTGCTCCAATAAGTAGGCCTACATCTGCAACCAATTCTGGCAAACACACTTCACTGAGGTAAGTCCACTGCTGGATATCTGATTGCTTGGGTATGTTTTCAGCGTGAACTGGTATGTTGCTGTGAGTGTACACCTTAGGAAGATCGATATGCTCGCTGTCTTCCAGTCCGCACACTTCCAGGTCCGATATCACGTAGCTACTGATGAGCTTTTGTTCTCCAGGTTTGTCTTGACCCATGGTGCTGAGAAGTATTTGTGTTGGTTTCCCTTTAACATTCAGTTTCCTTTGCAGGTCTACCGTGCAGAACGTTGCTGTACTTCCCGGGTCCATGAAGGCGTAAGTCTCCACATACTTGTCGCTCTTTTTTGATTTAATCTTCACCGGTACAATTGACAGCACACATTCAGCTTTTCCGGCCCCAGTTAGGCTACAAGACTCATGCGTGACAGAAACTTGAGCACATGATACTTCGTTTCCGTGAGCACCAGCTTTCTTCTCAGGTAGGGCAGAACCTTCTCTTTTCACTATGTGTAAAATGTCTGGATGCCTTAACGAACATTCTTTGCACTCGATCCTTCTTTTGCAGAACTTGCTGAGATGGCCGGGGGTTAAGCAGCCAAAACACAAGCCATTTGACTTCAGGAACTCCACACGTTCTTTGTGAGGCTGGTCCTTTATTTTGTTGCATGAAGCTAGATTGTGAGACTGCTGGCAGTACAAACATGGCTTCTCAAAGGCGATCCTGGTCTTGCCTGGATTAGCTGGCGTCACATATGTTCCTTGAGGCCTTGTATCTTCAGTGGAAACATTGGTAGCAAAGCTGCTTCCACGAACTTCTCTCTTAAAGGGATGCCTTTCCTTTTGTTCAACCTTTCCAACCGTGGTTGGTCGGCTGTCTGGTAGATTACCGAAGAGGGGGTCGATCATTATTTTAGCTTGGCGGTCTATGTATTTCACCAAGTCAGCAAACTTTGCTCTTCTGCCTCCTCGCTCTTTGACGTTGTAAGCTTCAGCACGCCAACGTTCTTTCATTTTGAAGGGCAGTTTGGATACCACTGTCCGTAAATTGGTAGGGTTGTCCATCTCTTCCAGATAGTCTATGTCCTCCATTGTGTTGCGACATCCAACCAAGAACATAGCATAAGCATTTAATGCCTTTCCATCATCAGACTTTATCTGCGGCCATTTTAGTGCTTTATCAATGTACGCGCTGGCGATCTGTAGCTCGTCCCCATAGTGCTCTTGAAGCAGTTTCTTCGCTTTAGAGAAGCCTTTGTTAGCCGACATGTGGGCGCAGCTGCGGACTAGCTCCTGGGGTTCACCAGCTGTAAATTGTTCCAAAAAGTACAATTTGTCCTTATCATTGTCTGTCTTTTGTTCAATTGAGTGCTCGAATGCTCTGATGAAAGATTTGTACTGCAGTGCGTCACCCTTGAAGACAGGGATGTCCTTCATTGGTAGCTGGGATTGCCTTTGTTGTTTTACCAGTAGCTGAGTGATAACGTTCTGATTTTGCATGACTTTAAGCATCTCGTCACCTCCGCTGACCTGAGCGTTACCGTGATCTTGAGGAGCCACGTTAGGTACTTGGGATTGCAGCATTTGTGGTTGAGCGTTAACACCCGGATTAACTGGCTGAGGAAGTGTAACACTGGGTTCTTCTTGCTTCACTTTCCCACCTCTTAGTATTTGTGCAAGCGCGTGGCTACTGTAACCACAACTACTGGAATCATCTTCGGATCTTTCATATTCTTTGAGCACCTTTAATTTTGCACTGCTTTCTGCTAACGCAGTTTCCAACTCAAGTTCTTCTTTTACCCCTTTAAGTTTGGCCATTTCAAACTCAAGCTGCTGCTTTTTCTTCTGAGCTGCAGCACGTTCAAGCAGAGCTGCATGCTCAGCCTCTTGTTTAACACGTGTCGACGAAACTCGTGATGTGGTTGTTTTGCGACTTACGTGAGATCCATTTTGTTGATTGTGTCCAGCCTGGCTGGCACCCAACTGCGATATACTGTCATTTGGTTTAACAGCATCTTGCGGGTCATTTTCCGCATCATCATCCTTTTGCAACGTGCCTTTGTGCACGGCCGCAATCCATGTTTTAGTTGTTTTCATGAATTCTTTGATCGATGCCATTTTGTGTTCGAACCATTGCTCTTGATCAAATACTTTTTCCTCTTCAGGCAAAAGGCTTGCAACTTCTTTGTTGAGGCAATTAAACTCGTTAACAGCAAGTGGAAAATAAGTTTCCATGACGTCTTCAACCTCATGTAAATTTTGAGTATCACTCATCATTTTCTCCACTTCATTTATTTTACATGTGAGAGCTCCTAATTTTCTTCTTCTCAATGCTGTTGGGAATTCATAAGGGGTAGATTTGGTCAAAGTCAAGAATAGTATTAATTTCAAGGAAATTATAATATTAAGAAAAATAGTTAATTAATGATCAATTTAATTAGTCCAGCTAATCAAATTACTTATTAATACCTACGGAGCACCACCCTTTGAAAAAGGGAACTTTGAATCAAATCAGAAAAACAGTCTCATAATGTTAAAGGGATGTATCTTGAAAATGTCAAAGTTGGTTACAATGTACATTTAAGATAATGAAGGAGTGAATATTCGAGCATAAACCTTATTTACCAGCCATTAGTGAAATACAAGACACAAATATCACAGACACTGCTTCTTAAAATCAAAATGTAAGGGTTTATTTACTTAGGCAAGTTGATTAAAACGATACACATAAGTCAATAACCATGAACTAATCTAATCTAAGAAAGCAGACATAGCACAAGCAATAACAAGAACAGTTTAGATTATAAACCCATGTATTTCTATTTATGTGCGGGTGTGTGTGCACATGTGTAGTGTGTGTGTGTGTGTGTGTGTGTGTGTGTGTGTGTGTGTGTGGTGTGTGTGTGTGTGTGTGTGACAGAGGAAAGTCACTTTAGAATTTAGATGAATTTAGATGGCAAACGCGAGAGTTTGACATCACGCGAGAGTTTGAGGTGGCTTTTAATCCACGGGTAGATCAATTGCTAATAGCAATGTGGACAACTTCTAAAAGTTGAATATTCTACCTTTAATCAGTAGGGGAAGTAGCATGCAAAGCATGTATGTAACCTACTGCTTCAATCAAACACATAAGAATTATAAAGGATGATGCTGGGAGACTTTGGGTTTGTCTTCACGCAATCTTAACTTTAAAATTACAGAAACTCAACACTCATGTATTCATGAAGAATACTTGAGGGGAAAATCACGAGTGTCAGTGTGTGTGTGTGTGATGTACGTAGTTAGAAATGAGAAGGAGAGGAAACAAAAGACAGTAGCCGCAGCTCCAGCGCGTAGTGAACTGTTTCCTCCAATCACACAGTGGCGGCAAATGCGCATTTGCGTATACTGAGTTGAATTGATAAAGAGGAAAGAACTCACTGGCTTTAAGAGTGACAGCAACAAAAACACATTAATGCATTCCCGGTTAACGGGAGAAAAACAATGTGAGCGAAAAACACTTGTGTAAAACACAAGTGAGTCAGAATCACTTTAAATCAGGAAATAGTGAGCTCGTCAGCTCTTACGTTTACTTCAAGTTAATGAACAACATAAAATAACTATCTTAGCCCAGACAATAGCCTCACGTGAATCGCTTGGTCCAGCGATGATTTGTGGAAGGCAGCTGGAGAAGATGAAGAAAAAGGCTGCTCGCCGGGCCTTGTGCGCTGATGGAGCGCGTCTTGTGGAAGACAGTGGTGTGGAAACAGCTCAGCTGATAAGGGCAGCGTGCCTCACCATGCCAAGGGAAGGAAAGCAGGGGATCAGCAGCTCTTCTTGGCAATAGCGGGCTGTCTGCGGTCCGATGGGCAGCGTAGGCAAGGAGGAGAGGAGGAAACGGAGAACTCCCTCTGCGTCGGGCCTTGCTCTCTGCTGGCGCTGCGTCTGGGGCAGCGTAGGAACGGCCCAGGTGATAAGTGATAGGCGGCTTCACTTCTCGGCGGGTCCGCTGGCTGGCTCCGGTCCGTGCAGGCGTCTTGATGAAGGGATCCTGCGGCTTTGCGCACGCTTTGCGCATGTGGGGGTCCTGTTTTGAGGAGAGGTTGAGGTGGCTACTTCAGCTCTGGTGAAGAGGTTTTCTGTAGGAAACTCTCTCGAATCCGGGAAAACGGAAGAAGATGTTTCAAGCAGTCCATGAACTCGTCCAGCGAGAATAAAGACTGGGTTGAGGTTGCTTATATTCCTAGGCCTCAGGTTTAAGCATTTCGTACCTTCTATCACGGCTGGAAGCCGATGGCGAATGGCAAAGATGAGAGGATTGCATCCTGTATTAAAACAGTCAAAATGCATTCTCATCCAATCAGAAGTTAGTTGTCTAATCAGCAAGCAGTGTTTACATTCAAACCAGCCAATAAGATGCTTTTCCTTCCTTAGGAAAAGAAAGCTTTGAAGCTTGTGTCTCAGAGTTGAGATAAGGTAAACACAGCAGGGTGCCTGGGCCCTGCCATGTCTGGTTTGAACTTTATGGTAGCTCCCAAATAGAGCTTCATCCTGTGGAACTTGCAGAGACTCAGCCCCCAAAGGTCTGGTTGGATTAACCAACCTTTTCAAAGGGACTATCCAATCTTAAATGAGTTTATGACCTCTGCAGGGGTCTGAGATGGTTGACTCTACAGAGAAACTTATGTAAACATGCGTTAGACTTTGTCTCTTGGAATGCACTATGGCATCAGCATTAACCCATTACAACATTTCAAATGAGACACTCTGTGTAGGCACAACAATGCTATATTTCTTTGTAATTTCTCCTCTAAGGCTTTCTCTGTCAACTTGCGTGTCCGTCCTGGATCCATTGTATCCTTCAAATATCCAAGCTCTTTTTCCTTTTCATCAGTCATCTTAATATTGCAGAGTTAGGCTTTAGTTGCATGCAAAGGTTTAAAAGCACTTATCCTTTAAGTAACTTTCTCTTTAAAAAACGAGTGCAAAACAACTTCTTAAATGAAGCCAAAAAATCCACATTGACTGTAACAAGGCTTAAAATATGAGCTGACACGGAGAATCAACAACTTGCATTTTTTCTATACAATCCACCTTTAATTTCGGCACGGGCTTCAGTTATCTTCCAACAACGGCGTGACGTCCTCTTGTGGGAATGCACGCGGATAATATGAACTGATCACGTTACCTTTTATTGGAGAATACTTCAGAGGATTACCCTTTCCTTGAATAAGATTCATCAGGTGAGCTCTCTTTTCTTTTTCTCCCGATCTTCCGAGCGGACAGCTGCGCTCTCCACACGGCCCGGGCGCGCGAAGCTTATTGTTCCGTTAAGCTAGTTTTTTGACAAAATGTAGTGGCACTCCGTCTCATTCCTTCTCCTGTGTACCACTTGTTGGAGTTAACTCACAGTGTTTGCAACGCGAGCGAAAAGACGAGACAATGTTCCTTCGTTTTAAAAAGTTTACTTGAAAGTCTTCAAAATAAAATACACGTCTTCACATGGTAAAGTGCACGGTCTAACGCACGGTCAAAAAACTGTGTAGCTTCCATCAAAGTCAAACTCCAAACTGAATTACGTTACAGCCGTTACCGTTATAACTACACAGTGATGTCATCACGTACAAATCCAAAAACATAGAAAATAACTTATTTAACATATTGTAGCGTGTAGAGACGGGAGTCGGAGGCGGAGTGTCAAAAGACGGAGCTAACTGCTTTAATTACATTAATACACTTGTCTAGTAACAACAACGGAGCAGACAGTAAACTCTTGATAGTCTCAAAACGCCAACAAGACAAAACAGGAAATTCCCCCAGTCATAACAGTCCCCCCGGAACTTCAGTTCCATAGGTGAATTATGTAAAAGCACTACACAAGCCCCCCCAGAATTCACCCATAGTCAAAGTCCCCGCGCCGGAAAGGCACGATGGCCCGGCCGCGACTAGAACGAGTGGCAGGGGCCGAAGAGGGGAGGGGCGTGGTGAGTGCGGCAGGACCAAGCCCAGGACTGGGCGGCAACGGCACCGACAAGGCGGCAGGGAGCCCAGCGGGGCGTGGCAACGGGGGGCGTCCACGGCGCGGAGCCTGGGCCAACTCCAACGGTCTGGAAATGTCCACGTGGGCAGGCTTGATCCTGTCGACAGAGACAGTCTCGGGCCTACCACCGACGTCCACGACCAGGCTCTTATCCCTGTGTCGCAAGACCCTAAACGGCCCGTCATAGGGGGGGCGCAACGGTCCACGGTGGGCGTTGTGGCGGATGAACACAAACTCCGCCGTGTGCAGATTGGGTGGCACCAGGGAAACGGGGGTGCAGTGCTGCGAAGTGGGGACGGGTGCGAACTGCTTGGCGACCTCCAGCAGAGAGGACCGCTGCCTGGCCGCCGACCAGGGTGTTGTGGCGTTCGGAATGAAATCCCCTGGAACTCGCAGCACCTGACCATAGACTAACTCGGCAGACGAGGACTGCAGGTCCTCCTTAGGCGCCGTCCGGAGCCCCAGCATCACCCAGGGAAGTTTGTCCAACCAGTTGCCGTCCGTCAAACTGGCACGCAAGGCCGCCTTCATGGAGCGATGGAACTGCTCGCACAAACCATTAGCCTGAGGATGGTATGCGGTAGTGCGATGCAGTTTAACCCCCGGATCCTTGGCAACCACATTCCAGATCTCCGAGGTAAACTGTGCACCCCGGTCGGAGGAGAGGTCCGAAGGTGTCCCAAAGCGCGCGACCCACGTGCCGATAAACGCACGGGCCACATCGGAAGACGATGTCGAGGTGAGTGGCACAGCTTCAGGCCAACGCGTCGTCCTGTCCACCATCGTGAGGAGGTGGGTGAAACCATGCGAAGGGGGGAGTGGCCCCACCAGGTCGATGTTGACATGGTCGAACCTCCTACCAGGGACGACGAATGGCTCCAACGAGGCCTTGGTGTGGCGGTGCACTTTTGCACGCTGACAGGACACACACGAGTCGACCCAGGCCTGTACGTCCTTCTTCAGTCCTTTCCAGACAAACTTCTGAGAGACCAGCCTCACGGACGCCCTCCTACCGGGATGGGACAGGCCGTGTATTGCCTCGAAAACAGCCCGCTGCCAGCCGGCAGGGACCAGTGGCCTGGGCTGGCCGGTGGAGAGGTCACACCATAACCTGACCCTTGAGTCGCCGATCGCCACTTTTTCCAGGCGCAGCCCGGTGTCCGAGTCTTTGAGGGACTGAAAACCGTGGTCCGTGGCCTGTTCCGCACTCATACGCGAGTAGTCGAGACCCAGCTGCACCGCGCCGACGATCACTCTGGAGAGGCAATCCGCGACCACGTTGGATTTGCCAGCGATGTGCCGGATGTCCGTGGTATACTCAGAGATGAATGACAGCTGGCGCTGTTGGCGGGCGGACCACGGCTCGGCTACCTTGGACATGGAGAACGTGAGGGGTTTGTGGTCCACAAAAACCGTAAACTGACGGCCCTCCAGGGCGAGGCGGAAATGACGGATTGCCAGCCAGACGCCGAGCAGCTCCCTGTCGAAAGTACTGTATTTGCGCTCCCGGGGTACCAGCTGGCGGCTGAAAAAGGCGAGCGGTTGCCAGGCGCCACCGTCCCACTGCTCTAACACCGCGCCAACCGCGTAGTCGGACGCGTCGGTTGTGAGGGCCACCTGAGCTCCGGGCAACGGGTGGACCAACAATGCGGCCCGGCTCAATGCAGTCTTAGTGTCCTCGAACGCTCTGTCCCTCTCTGCAGTCCAGTCGACGTCTTGGCCGGGCGTCTTGTCCTTGAGGGCCTCATACAGCGGGCTTATAGTGTGGGCCGTCCGGTGTATGAATCGGTGATAGAAGGTGACCATCCCCAGGAACTCCCGGAGCCCCCGGGCAGAACGTGGGCGGGGAAAGTTGGAAACAGCCTCCACCTTCGACGGAAGGGGGACGGCACCATCCCTGTTGATGAGGTGCCCGAGGAACTGGATGGACGGCACCCCAAAAACACACTTCGCCGGGTTAATGATCAAGCCGTGGCGGTCGAGCCTTGTGAAGAGGGCCCGGAGGTGTGTGAGGTGCTCCTCCTCCGAGGAACTGGCGACCAGGACATCGTCCAAGTAGACGAAGATGAAAGGCATGTCCCTCAGCGCCGAGTCCATCAGCCGCTGGAAGGACTGGGCCGCGTTTTTCAGGCCGAATGGCATCCTGAGGAACTCAAACAACCCAAACGGAGTGACCACAGCTGTCTTCGGGACATCCGCAGGGTGCACCGGAACCTGGTGGTAGCCCCGCACAAGGTCGACTTTGGAAAACAGGAGCTTCCCCGCCAGATGCACGGAGAAGTCCTGAATATGGGGCACTGGATAGCGGTCGGGCGTGGTGGCGTCATTTAGGCGGCGGTAGTCTCCACATGGGCGCCAGCCGCCATCCTGCTTCGGAACCATGTGGAGTGGCGAGGACCACGGACTGTCGGAACGGCGAATGATGCCCAGGCGCTCCATGTTGGCGAATTCAGCCTTAGCAACCGCCAGTCTCTCCGGAGCGAGCCGTCGGGCCCTGGCATGGACGGGGGGCCCTTTCGTCTCAATATGGTGCTCCACACCGTGTTTCGTCGACGTGGACGAGAAGGTTGGTTGCAGCAGGCTAGAGAACTCTCTGAGCAGCCGCTGGTACTTGTCACCCTCAGAGAGCGAGCTAGAAAGGCCGTCGTATGTCCCCTCATCGCAGACACATGCGAACGAGGAGAAGGTCAATGCGTCCACCAGGCGCTCGTTCTTGACATCAACCAGCAGCCCGTGTGCGCACAGAAAATCTGCACCGAGGAGGGGGAAGGAGACGTCGGCTGTAACAAAATCCCATGTGAACCGTTGACCTCCAAAACATAAATCCACAGACTTCGTGCCATACGTTCGGATCGGGGTGTCGTTGGCAGATGTTAAGGGAGGGCCGTGCAACCCGCCGGCGGCGTCGTCTACCGTAGCCGGCACCACGCTCCTCTGTGCACCGGTGTCGCAAAGGAATTTACGCCTGGAGAGGGTGTCCACGATGAACAGCAGCCGGCCCTTTGTGCCTGCGCTCACGGCCACTACTGAGCGCAGGCCTTGGCGTTTCCCGCCGCGTTGAAAGTGCACGGAGAGCGGCACCTTTTTGCCTTGGCCCCGAAACGTGCATGGAAATAGCATAAGCCCGCAGCGGTAAGGCTGTCGGTGGACGCGTGTCCTCCGCCAAGGGGAGCGCTGCTGCTCGGACGAGTGTAACTGCGTGTCGGGGCCAGCACATCCGGGGCGAAACGCTGGGTGGCCAGAAAGAACCTGTCTGCCTCCTCTGCCAGAGCCCGTGGCTCCGTGATGGATGTATTCGCGAGCGCTGTCTGGACGTGTGGTGGCATGTGTCGCAGGAAGAGTTCGATGAAAAGGAAATTTGGTACCTCCGTCCCCAGCAGGTTTAACATCATTTCCATATGTTCGGAGGGTTTGCTGTCCCCCAGGCCTTGAATGGCAAGAAGACGCCGGGCTCTTTCCGATCTTGACAGTTCAAAGATTTTGAGGAGGTAAGCCTTGAGCCCTGCATATTTATTTTGGGCAGGAGGAGATGTAATAAAGCTTACTGCCCTGGCTGCAGTGGAGCTCTCCAGTGCTGAGACGACGTGGTAATAGCGTGTGGCATCATCTGTAATCCCACGGAAGGTGAACTGAGCCTCTGCCTGTGCGAACCACGTTGCCGCGGACGTCTCCCAGAACTTCGGCAGTTTGAGAACGATGGAAAGCGCCATGCTGTTGCGATCGATATTCAAATCAGTCTCGGAATCTTCAGCGGGACTGACGTCGGGGTCACCAATGTAGCGTGTAGAGACGGGAGTCGGAGGCGGAGTGTCAAAAGACGGAGCTAACTGCTTTAATGACATTAATACACTTGTCGAGTTACAACAACGGAGCAGACAGTAAACTCTTGATAGTCTCAAAACGCCAACAAGACAAAACAGGAAATTCCCCCAGTCATAACAGTCCCCCGGAACCCCGGAACTTCAGTTCCATAGGTGAATTATGTAAAAGCACTACAATATTACATAATAAATTATGCATTTTAACAGCTTTAACATATTATGAATTAACATGAAATTACTGTTAGCAATTTTTAACCATTTTAAACTAAATATTTATTCTAAATCAATTATTGGCATATTGGCTCTTACAGACACCCTCATTTCAATGCAAAATGATCCACACAATACATGGTTGAAAAGAAACCAAAATAGTTTATTGAAACCATATGGGGGAGGGGTTACTCGGCGCTGTCTTTACTGGGCGTCTGCATCACCTGCAACGAAGGGAGATTGATTAGTGAAACCTTCGCACTCTTCCTTTTTGTTTGGTTCTGGAACTCCTGCCACTTCTTCCTCACAGCACGCCAGTCACGCAGGCCACATGGGCTGGAGGGCGACATCTTTTCGGCTATAGCCTGCCTAACACGGTTCTTCGCCGTGATATTCTTTTTGCCCCTAGTTCGAGAGGCACCTATTTGCAGACGCATGGGGAAAGTGGAGCTCCACCGGAAGTGGATTTCATTGGTCAGAATTGTAACCTACTCTGAATTTGTTTTCTTCTTTTTGTTTTACTGCCGGAGTTCACCTAGCGGTGAATAATAATACACGGTTTCCACCGGTTATGGTGCTAGTACACAGTAAAATACGTCAGTTTGTTAAGGGTCCCAAGTGGCCAGGACGGTGGTAAAAAGTAGATGTTGAGGTAGAAGATGAATGAAGCAACGAAGCTTTGTGTACATCTTCTGAAATCCGTCTGTTTAATTCACAATCAGTGCAATCTCTGCTATCAACAAATGCACGTTGTTCAAGCAGCTGATCAAAGAAGATAAACAAACCTTGCGATGTCCAGAATAATACTCGTGATAACCATCAAACTAAATCGTACACATTCACTGAGTGAAGATTGTGAAAGTATGACACACATTTCTCACCAACAATGTTATCAAAAACCCAATTAATAACTTATAAATCTTTTAAAAACCTGAATTAAAAACTGTAGCAATGGCGGCCACAGCTTGGATTTCATTTTCGCCGGGAGAAACTGAGAGTGTACTGAATGTACACAGACAAATGATCGATTAAACGTAACATCATCAGGAAATTATAAAAATGGAGATTTCTATGGAGTGATTTTGCTTTAAACTGTACAGGGTCGCGTTGTTGCAGTGACACTCTTTCTTCAGTCGGAGCTGCAGCGTAAAGTGAAAACAAACTCAGAGTAGGTTACAATTCTGACCAATGAAATGAGTTTGGGGCGTGGCCCCATCTTGCTTCCGGTGTAGTGGAGGTCTGTTTTCTCCATGGGTCTGCAAATAGGTACTCTTGCCTAGTTCCCCCGAATAAAACTCCCCGGTGCTGCCAGACCTCGTCGACTAACGGCCTCTGCACACATCCTGCGTCTACCTCTGGAGCGCGTCGCCTTACCTTACTGCTGCGTCTCTCGGACTTTTCTCGGACACACATGGAACATCTCAGCAGCTGCTGCTGCTGCAGCGCTGCTTCTAAAAGCCCTATATTTCTACATAGAGTTTTCATAGATAATTCCCATTAAAAATTAAGTTATTTCGTGTCATTTATGATGCATATGATTTATATTGAGTGTAATATTGAGTCTGGACAGTAATCCGTGCGCCCCATTGCCTTTTTTTTATTTTCTTTTTTTTGACACATTTTCGCTTGTTGGAAGTTTTATTTTGAAAGGGACACACCAGGAAATGGTGAAACTACAGCGAAAGCTGCCGGTGAGAAGTCAATATGACTCTCAGCAGAGTATTTCTCTATCAGTTAAAGCAGAGAGACCCGAGAGAGACGCGCAGCTCTCAGAAAAAAAATAGGTGTTGAATGGGTGGACTGTATAAGGCTAATGGGTTAGAGCAGAGTGTCTTCCTGGGGTGTCGGTAAGAACACACAGTAGATGGTAGGAGTCATGGGCTTTAATAGCAGACTTTGGTGGTTTACAACACAGCACAGCAATGCACAGGATAATTAACTTAGGCTTTGGGGTTATGTCTGCATAAGTGACAGATTGTGTGTGGTCTGAAAAGGAAATAGACAAGAAGCCATATTTGCATTAATATCAAATAATATAGGCTATACAGTATGTTCACAAATATGATAAAGGGAATAACAGTATTGCCTGTGCATTACTAGGTAGGCTAAACAAATATACTCTTTCACTAAGGGCCCACTCACACTAGTGCCGTTGGCCTGTTCCGTGCTGCAGGAAGATTCAGCACGATTCCCCCCCTCCCCACTCCCCCCCGCAGGCCCGTGCTCACACTGCTCGTGGCCTGGGCACATTTGCACCTTGCCTACGTCACCGTGCGCGTTTAGGATTTGGAGCGTATAGTCTACTTGTAGGCTATACGACTGTTTGTGAATATTTTCATCCGGCCAAATTTGAATCATATATTCCACTTCCACATTAGAGCAACGGAAATCCTTAAGCTATTGTTTTTTTTAAATGTAGCCTTGACGTAATAGGTCGGTGGACAGTCTCATATTTGTGAAGCGCTGTTTATTATTAATATAACGGCCCGTCATCAGACCATACGTAGGCTACCGGATGGTTTTATACACATCGATCGCTCTATCAAGAAGTAATCCAAGTCAGAACTTTTTGTATGGGCAGAGATCGTTATTTTAAGTGTCTTTATAAAGTAGCTACTGTTTCCTTATCACCGGGCCGCGGAGTCCCGCTGTGTGTTGTGTTGGGTTCGTCTCAACCGCCATGCGTAAAGGCATTATTATGACAGATGCGGGAGGAAAAAGAAAAAAATCATCTGACGAACGTGAGTAAACACGAAAACCTTTTTTCTTTGCTTTCTGCGCTCACCTATTTAGCTCTCTCCCTCTTTTATTAGCCCACACCTAGGCCTACACACACACGTTAATTCTCACACATTCTATAGCTACAAGTCAAAGTGGTGGGCAATTCTGGTGCCGACTAGTAAGGCAGCGGACGTTAACGGATATATGCATCCTTAATACATTCACGCCAGGAACGTCGCCTGTGCGCTTGCTTGTGCGCGTGTCATCTCATTAGCATCTGTACTTTGGCCACGGCACACCTCTCCCAGGTGTGCCGTGGCCAAGGGGCTGTTCCGTGCTGGAATACGGTTGGCGTGGTCACACTAGGCCAAACGTTCTAGACTTTAGTATGCTAATGAGCTTTGGCACGGGGCCGCGGCCCTAGTGTGAGTGGCCCCTAACAGTGTCACAATGGTGAAACACAAACCAGTGTTAAGTGGTCAAAGGCGGGAAACATATAGAACAAAGGGCTTAATGGCTCATTAACGTGACCGTTACACTATAAACACACACAAAGATCGTCGACATTGCACTATATGTAGCGAAATAACATTAATAACAGGGGCTTACATATAATAGTGTGACACCAGGCTAGTAACTTCAACTAAGGCTGCATAAATTAGGATAATGAAGTGGGCAAAATCGCCGTTTTCTACATAATAATTAGCTTAACACAGGCCGTGACAAACAGGTAATAAACTCACTTTAAACACTCATAAAGCTTAAGAAATATACAAGTCACGGTAGGCTTAACCTAAAACATGTTATGTGCCGTTCACAATGGACAAACTCACGTTTTGGTCCATAACGCACACAAACAGACACTACTCCTCCGCTGAACTCTCTGCCCCTCTGTGCGCATGGAATGTCCAAAAGTAATATGAGCGCGGGCACGGCGAGTGCGGGTGCATGAGGGAAGCGGCCTTTCCAACAATAGGCGAGCCTCCTGAGGTAAAGGGGAGCGTCGCTGCAGACGTGCCTCCGACGTGCATCAGCAGTGCGTCTGTGGTTGGATGTGTATCCGCTCTAGGTTGATTACACGGTCAGTGACAAAAAGTCAGACGCAGACGCGAGGTAGACGCGCAGTAGAGGTAGGATGTGTGTGGAGGCCGTAAGACGCCCATCTCCTCCGCGGTAAACAACGGTGCCCGCTTGTTTCTTTTGCTGCCGCTTTCTTCCATTCTCACATGTGTGTGCCTATGTCCAGGGGGTATATATGCGCTAATGGGCTTGATTAATACTTTGATACACTTGTTGCCACACACACCCGCACCCACACACCCCCACACACACACGATACATGCGTAGCCTAATTCCACCTGTGTGGGGGAGACCACGGGGCGCTGTGTGTGACTTGTGGCCCCCACACACATCCTGCGTCTACCTCTGGAGCGCGTCGCGTTACCTTACTGCTGCCTCTCTCGGACTTTTCTCGGACACACATGCAACGTCTCAGCAGCTGCTGCTGCAGCGCTGCTTCTAAAAGCCCTATCTTTCTACATAGAGTTTTCATAGATAATTCCCATTAAAAATGAAGTTCTTTCATGTCATCTATTATGCATATGATTTATATTGAGTCTGGACAGTAATCCGTGCGCCCCATTGCCATTTTTTTTCTTTTTTTTGACATATTTTCGCTTGTTGGAAGTTTTATTTTGAAGGGGACACACCAGGAAATGGTGAAACTACAGCGAAAGCTGCCAGTATGAAGTCAATATGACTCTCTGCAGAGTATTTAAAAAATCACTTTACTGATTTATACGGGAGAGAGAGAGGGGTGTGTGGTCGGGGAAGAAGAAGGCCGTAGACACAGATAGAGCAACGGAAAACTGTTGCGCTCATCATGATCTTTTTTATTTCTTCACTATATTGGATCTCTATATGTGTCATTTATCCAAAAATGAAATGCCAGAACTAATTGAAAATTAGGTTTTAAATCCCTCGGATTTTGATTGCACAATTAAATCGTGAAATAAAGGGATTATTCGCGTATACGACGGAGGGATGTTTTATTTTGAAATAAACACACCGGGTAAACGTGTAACTAGAGTGAATGCTGCTGGTATGACTGTCAGCAGAGTATTTCTCTATCAGTTAAAGCACAGAGACGCGAGAGAGACGCGCTGCTCTCAGAAAAAAATAGGCGAGCCTCCTGAGGTGAAGGGGAGCGGCGCTGCAGACGTGCCTCCGACGCGCCTCAGCGGTGCGTCTGAGGTTGGATGTGTGCTCGCTCTACGTTGATTTCACAGTCTGTGACAAAAAGTCAGACGCAGACGCGAGGTAGACGCGCAGTAGAGGTAGGATGTGTGTGGGGGCCGTTATGCGCTGATAAAGAGGTGGCTGATCGATTCGCCTGGCATCGATTTATTCAGTTTCAGCACGACCGCGGTGGACAGCTCCCACTAAAGAGCTTCTTTCGCTTCAACTTACGCGTTCTCCAAAGATGGCACTTAAGAAGCCATCTGGGAAACACCTGTATCTTAGCGCTCCTTCTTAGGCAAACCCTTCTTTCGACCCTTCTTTGGTCCCAAAGAACGATCGAATCTGGGAAACGCGGCCATTAACTGCTGTACAGCAAAGTGTCATCTTCTTCTTAAAGAGATTGTTTCACAATTGTTTCAATCTTTTTCACTGTCTTTTTAAGTTTGAGTTGATGGATTGTGTTTGTGTGAAGTGCACAGCTGGAGTCAGTATGTGGTAAACAGGGACCAAAACAGCCCTGTTCTTATACTTTTGGTACTTACTCAAACAATGTGGAGGGGAAAAGTAAGATAAACACCAACACTTTTTTCTTTTGGTAAATGGAATGTGCTTCTCTGTATGCAAGTTGTTTTTTTCACAATACCCATATTAGGCTTTCCCCCTACATTTTAGGGGAGGACGGGGGAATGTGAGGCATCGGGTAATGTGAGACACCCCCTGTATCTAGGACACCGAACACATTTTTGGTCATGTGAGATACGTTTTCAAGCCCCTCTCATTTCCCCTTGGCCATGAAAGACAGGACCTTATGGTGATGTTGTAAGCATGTTTTTTGTAAAAGTAAAATTTCTTGCTGTCAACGTATTCAATTGTTGTGCCTAATCAAATTGATTCAGGTAGAAAAACTTCTATCACACATGTTGATGAACTACCAACATATGAAACCATGTGGTGATAATAACTGAAGATTACCCTGAATTGCTGAGAGAGGTAGTTTCTTCTCAAATTGTGGCAGTGGGGTAAAGTGAGACAGTGTCTGTGCCCTCTTTTAATGAATTCATTATATTTTAGGTAGCAAGGAGACTAGTTTGAATAAGACAAAAGACAATGTGGGCCGGAGGTGGGGGTGAATGGTTGAAAGGGTGTCAGCAAGGGCATGGGCACGTATGTATGTGAGGGACAGGAGAGTGACCTTTAACATCAATACATTAAGTAAAATGTCTTTATTCAATGAATGATCCGATAAAACAAATGCAGAAAAAAAGACTAAAAGGAGGAAAATGACAGCTGGGTCTAGTCCTGTTCTGAGTCCCAGACTGTTCTGGTTCTGATTGCCCTTTGCTCTGATCCCCAGACACTAGCTGGCTCTAAGGGTCATGTGTTCTGACCCCCAGACTGCGTTTTAATCTAACTGGTTCTATCTGTCATTTGAATGTTAATTGTTGAATATGAATTATATGTTGTATTTGATCAGAGTTACTTTCAAGTGTTTAGATTTTTTTTTTGCTTAATTGATCCTGGGTTGCTCTTCCCCCCTGAGTGTATTCCCCTGTGGTCTGATACTGTTCTGTTGAGAGCCTAAAGGATTTCTCCTCAAGCTCTTTCTCAAGTGCTCCTGAAACTAGATATAGATCATTACTGAGTTTAGTGAATAAACGCCTGAATTAGTGTTTTCACACACTGGACTCCAGAGACCATGAGGAACCCTGGGCTTTCTAAATGCCTCCACACTAAGGGGATTCATTCATTTGATTTTCATCCTGGTTTCTTGTTTTTACTAAAGAATATTGTTCCCCTACAAAGTGCTGAAATATTTGTGAACTCCAGGACTGAAGGACTGCTACATACATCTCTATCACATTTACATATTTTTCTAAATTATGTCTAACATTATTCTATTACATTTACAGTATCCTATTACACTATAGATGTATTATTAGGGGGCCAAGCCCGAGCAGGAGCTGGGACCGCGGTTTGCAGTTTTGCAGTTTTGCAGAGCAACGCGGTTCCCAAGCCCTGCTGGGCAGGGAACCCTCTTGTTTTTGTAACGATTATTCTTCTTTTTTTTTTCTCCGTGTAAATCCATAATCCATAAGGGGGCGCCAAAAGCACAAAAAGTGTATATCTTGAAAACAGCAATAACTATATAACTCCCACACCGATATAACTCTCACAGACAAAAACTTTATATCCACAGATTCACTGGAGTCAGATGTATCTTCTGGCATAGGCCACGCCCATTTGCGCCTATATAGATTTTTTGCAAAAAAATGGCAAAAACTGCAAAACTGACTTTTCGCTTCTTCTCCCACAGTTTTTGCACAATTGACCTCAAACTTTGCACAGAACATCTACAGACCCATACGGAAAGAAATCATTCAAAATAATCTTGATAATAATAATCTACGACCTTCAATGGTGAAATGGTAGTGCTTTGAATATTTGAAAATCAGCTATTTTGTACTTCCTTGTACGTAAATATTCATAAATCGTATCAAGGCCAAATTTTAGACGTATGTTGGTGCTACCCTTAGTGGCGTTCAAATAAAAATACTGAAAATTTCGCCATAAGGGGGTGCCAAAAACACAAAAAGTATATATCTCCTCATCCACTATAGCCTATTTCTATGCTATTTTTTGGCTTTTTGGTCTATAACTCCCAAACCGAACATCCAACATTCAAAAACTTTACATCCCCGGATTCTGTGAAGTGAGCGGCCGGCGCCGCGGTCTACGACGCTCGGGTCCCGAGTTGCGCCGGAGGCTTGGCCCCCTCATAACTGCTTGTAGTTATTTGTATTTCCATGTGCAGTTTTATATTTCATCTACATATCATTAATTTAATTTTGCATTCTACTTTATATTTTTTTGCTGCACCTTATCTCTACGCTTTCCCCTGCACTGTGTCCTTGCACTATCTATCAGTTTATTTGTGTCTCAGGTGTTGCTCTCTTCACTTGTGTTTTTTCTTTTACTATATCACATTGTTGAGAGGAGCCTGGGACTTATTGAATTATATTGCCAGTGACTGCTGCTGTAATTGTTGTGCATATGACAAATAAACCATTTGAATCTCTTGAAACTTGCTTCTATTCTGTACTCATTGGTAGCAGGCATGTTATTGTGTGGCCTCAAGAGGGGGACAAAGCTCTACTGCTCCTCAGTGTGATAGCTGCTAAGTATCATAGGGGCTTTCACTGCCAAGTACACTGTATGTAGACCTGGCACACTCCCTGGGCGTATCAATCCAATGCAGGGGGACCACCTGATCTCCAGACAATGATACATTTGTCCATTCCATACTGATATTAATGGAACATGGACATATTAGGACAACGTGCAGAGTGGATTTCTCTTCCACAGACAGTCAGCCATACAAGTGGGACATGTCCAATACCTTATTGGCAATGTGAGTTAAACACAAGGCTTTGACACTGAACTTTAATATTGGATCTAATGGTTGTGATACGCTAAATGTGTTTGGTTTCAGCTCAGAATGCACTAAACATCTCTCCCCTGGCTGCTCTAGTCCATGTAAGGGTTATTTTTTGATGGTTTAGCTGTGTAGGTGCTAGGGCTGTGTATTGGCAATGTCTTCACGATGCGATCCTGACACATGGGTTACAATACGATATATTGCAATACGATGCATATGGTGATATTCCACATAGTCCCTTGACAATCTGAAAACAGAGCTGAAATATAAGTTGCTGTGTACAATCTGAGTGGACTTCATATATCACAGCACACTATATTGATAATTCAGTGGACAAAATGAGTCAAAACAATTTCATTACAAAACTTTAATTCAGATTCAAACCCTGTAAACTCTGGGGAAATAACCGTATTGCAATATCTACAGTAGCAGAGGGTGTAGTTAAAACTAGACAAAGATTTGATGAAAATGTGGATTTTTGGAGCTGACGATACAATACGATATATCATGAAAATAAAAATTGTGATATATTGCCGTATGGATATTTAAGCACAGCCCTGTTAAGTCCCTATGTTAGTTTTTTGATATCTTCCTTGTGTCCAAAGATGTAATATCTTGAAATGAGTCCTGATAACTGCATGTAGACAGAGCTGTATCAG
The DNA here is from genome assembly GCA_026122265.1 of Ammodytes dubius. NCBI lineage: Eukaryota > Metazoa > Chordata > Actinopteri > Uranoscopiformes > Ammodytidae > Ammodytes > Ammodytes dubius. The sequence continues at coordinate 25,685,014 of CM047517.1, forward strand.
GCTGTGTCCTTCCTTGTTGGAGTCAGGCTTGGGAGTCAGACATTTTGTCTTTTGTGACTGAGCCTGGTAAAGTGAAATCAATCTAAAGGTGCGAACACACTACACGTGTTAAACGCGTACAGACGCGTATAAAATCGGCAATTTTTCCATAGGGAACCATTGGTTTACGTGCGTACATGGCGCGTAGATGCGTTACTCGCGTTAAAGCAACATTTTAGCCGCGTATATACGCACCTACGCAGCTACGCTCGGAATTCAAAAAATTTAACTTTTTATGCTCCTACGCGTGACGATTAGCCGCGTTGGCCAATCAGCGTTGGACTTGACCCGACGTCACATACATACACAGAGGCTGAGAAACACCCAAAAGGAAAATATATTGCAGGCGGCTGGTGCTGTATGACTCTTTCTTCAGTCGGAGCTGCAGCGTAAAGTGAAAACAAACTCAGGTTGCGTTCCGAATCGCATACTCTTTCTTTTTTCTATTCTACATACTACATCCGACGATAAAAAGAATCTAGTTAGGATGCAGTAGACATACTATTGGGACATACTTTTCTCTCTTATTTCATCATAACATTGCGCCTTGATCTTGCCTCTTGCTTTTATATCCGTCGCATCCCGTTTGTTTTCATAACATGGACCTATAGGCTTCGTCGATGTTACGTCACTTCACGTGCGCACTGGATTGTGGGTCAGAATCGCCCAAAAAGGATGCACTTTTCAACACTAACAATCTTGGCCGCATGAAGTAGACCATCCGGGTATTCTAACCATCCTAAATCTGGCCACAAGAATCGGGACATCCTAAATCTTTTTTCTACATACTATATAGTAGAAAGTATGCGATTCGGAACGCAACCTCAGAGTAGGTCAAATCACCTATTTTTTACGACCTTACGAAGTGTTAATAGGCTATGTTCGCCTTTACTTGATGCATGCGCGCTCACCGGCCGGCGGGGACACAATTCTTATCAGCGGTAACTTGGCACGATACCGGCACACACCTTGGAGGAGCAGGTGCGCAGGTGAACACTGCATCCTGTCAGCGCGTCTCTCTCTCTCTCTCTCTCCCCCCTGTGGTAGGGAGCTTAGCTGACAGAGGGAACGTATAGTGACTACTCTGACCTACTCTGAGTTTGTTTTCACTTTACGCTGCAGCTCCGACTGAAGAAAGAGTGTCACTGCCACAACGCGACCCTGTAGGACAGTTAAAGCAAAATCACTGCATAGAAATCTCCATCGGGATGTTTTTATCATTTCCTGATGATTTTACGTTTGCTTGTCCAGCTCAACTGACAGACAGCTGAGTGCTGTCTGATAAGCCAGACAGAGAGCGTCGGAGGAATCCTCCGCCTCTAAACATGTAAACGTGTGAAAAAATGAATAAATAATCAATTAGAGCTTGCCTAAAAATAAGTTTGCCATGTTACTGTTTATTGTATTTAGGATTTTAGCTCATTTGGACGCTGTTTGACCGTCTGTTTTCATTGATATAGCCTATTGGCGATATTATAACTAGGCTACTTTCAGTTTCATTACTCAAACGTGATTAGTGTTCTAAAAGATAGCCTACTTCAATTATAAAACAAGAGGTCAAAAACACAGGTGATGATTAAACAAACTAATGTATGACTTTATATTTCCTGAACGTTAAACAACGGTCACCCGCCGGACGCTGTAGCCTAGGATCAGAGATCTGCACTCGATTGCTCTTCCTCAAAGAAACCGGATGTGCACATTTTTACTTGAATCTGAATTTTCTCTACTTGAACCTGAATTTTTTCTACTTCAATTTTAGAACTTTTATTTGAATGTCATTTCGAACTGATTCAGATTCAAGTATAATTAATTCAAATTCAAATGGATTAATTCATATTCAAGTATATAAATTCAAATTCAAGTAGAGAAAATTCAGATTCAAGTATAATTCATTCAAATTCAAACGGGTTAATTTTATTCAAGTGTATAAATTCGAATTCAAGTATCAATAATTCAAATGCAGGTTGATCAATTCATATTCAAGTCGATCAATTCGAATTCAAGTTCTACTGACACATATCTCTGCCCATACACTACGAGTAACATTTAAATATCTTTAAAACAGCCTCATGTTTCCTCTGATAATCATAAATTACCTTTAACAGCAAACGAGAGCATCAGAGCAAAGAAAGACGTTTTTATATAGTTTTTATTACTGCATTCGGTCTGGTCGCACACCCAGTCCAATTTTCGGTTTGCGCATGCAGGCTCTATGGTCACATATTCATATTGGTCGCAGATTTCAGTGTAGCGCAGCAACGCGATTTGAGAAGCCTATCCCTCCAGGTGAGGGAAGGGGAGCGGGAGCCTTGTTTGAGACAGTTTTTTGTCGTCATAATGACTGATAACGGGGCTGAACCATCAAAGAAAAAAAAGAAAATGCAATGAAGAAAAGCTGAAAGGGAGAGTGATAGACGGGCGGGAAGAGGGCGTTGCCAAGCAACGTGTACAGAATTTCACGGGAGCGAACTAGACTGCAGTGTTTACTCCTAAATGGATGAGCGGTACTAAAACAAAGTTTGCTTCACCATCATCAGATGACCATTATTCATCTGAAATAGTCATTATTTACAACATAAACACATTACCTCATCGTGATCCATACAAACTACCGTCTCTCGTTCATTCGCTTTCTGTGAGGACACGGAATCTTTCAGCTCCGTGCGAGTTGTTAGTGAACCTGCATCAACTCATTGCAATCAGGTGTGTGTGGCACTGACTGGCATTAGTTGATGCAGAGTCACCAACCACTCTCACCGGGCCGAAAAGAGTCCGTGCCCTCACTCTTTCAACACACGGACATGCACTTTATTGCGTCCTAAGCATTTGACACTCGCGCGGCCGGCACACGCTAGAAAACAGCTTCACGACAGCCTGCGTCGTAAAAATACTACCGCTTTTGTCCAAAGGGGCCGCCAACGGACAAAGTTACTCGTAGTGGCTTTAAGGCAGCGGTCAAGAAAACCTTTTTGCTTTGCTTTATGCTGCTCTCGCCTTTATATCTCTTTCCCTCTTTAATTAGCCCACACCTAGGCCTACACAAACGTTGATTCTCACACATTTTATGTACAAGTCCAAGTGATGGGCAATTCTGGTGCCGACTAGTAAGGCAGCGGACGTTGAAATGTTTAACCGACTATGTGCGTCCCTAATCAATTGACGTGAGGATCGCCGTCTGCACGCTTGCTAGTGAGCATGTGTACTGTACTTGAGTATGGATGGCCTACTCAAACTAGCAAAACGATCAAGACTTTAGGGGGCAAACGTACTCGGGCACAGTACAGATGGCCTAGTCTGCTTTGCAGTATGAGTAGACATAACAATTTTTTGTTAAAGGTCACATATTATGCTAAATGCACTTTTTAAATGTGTTCTAACATATCCATGGGTCCACGGTGTGCCTAGAGACTGCCAAAATATTTAAAAAAATAACACTCTCCTTTTCTCACTCTCCCCCTTTCTGAAACCCCCCCCCCCAATATACTCCAGTCATAATTCTCCTCGTTTCTGACCTCACAAACTGGAAAGCCAGAAGCTTCCACTGTGCAGCCCACACCCCTATTTCTTATTGGTCCACGGCCCTGACAGACAGAGGGCGAGGCGTATCTGGCTTCGCTTCTGGACCGGGGTGGCGGGGGGAGCTCAAAGATTGTATATTTACGAGGGGAGCTGCAGCTCTTTTTTTTTAAATAGGCCATTGTGAGATTAGCTGAACATCAGCATAGTACAATAAATTGATCTGAAAGTTTTTTTCAGCAAACAATTAAAGAAAAACGTATTAGGGACCACTAAGACCATATAATATGGTGTATAATAGTACCGAAAAGTGTATAATATGGGAGCTTTAACTTGCTGCCAAAGTCAGATAAGGGAATATATGCCATTAGAGATAAAGTAATGTTAAAAGTTTGGGTACGGCAGTCATTCACCTCTACTCGCCATCTTGGAATCTGAACTCTGCATATTTTTTATCATTAATTTGATTTTAAATTCTGCTTATTTCTTAGCTATTACATCAACCCAATTTGCCTTCAGGATGAATCAAATTAAGTAACTGGATGATCACCATCTGTGTCACCATCTGACAGATATCACAGAAAGTAAAGAATAATCAAGGGTATTTTTATTAATTCATCTTCAGTTTCAACAATATCATTACAAAGAAAAAACATCCTCTTCATTATATTTTTACAGTAGTAGTAGAATAATGTGTCATTGCTTCATTACAAGTGCTGGTCTTGATTTATATAGTGTGTGCAGTGCAGTGTTAGCCTGGTCCTACCTGACCATCGTACTTAATTTCATTTGTACAGAGGGTCTGGAATCGCTCAATTGACAAACGTTAACTCACTTGAATGCGGATGTCTGTTTAAGTTTAAAACTATTGGATCTGCCCAGTGCCACTGTGGATCTGCCAACCATCGCATAACGTTTGGTCGCTACGTTTGTCATGCGCTGGCTTCTGACTACAACTGAAACTGGCGCATGTCATTGTTCTCAGCCACTCCCTCTGTTCACTGATTGGACCACCAAAAATCTGGCGAAGAAAACCCACTTACATACTGCAGGCCCAGACTGACTACTGAAGGTAAATGAAAATTGAGTGGAAGTAAGTAGGCGGGCGGTGCCAGACTAGTGCAGTGTGACACTGAGTTCAATGAATGAAGTGTTATGAATCACCCGTTACAAAATAAGTTTTAACAATAACCTGCTTCTTCTTATTCAAATTGATATATCTGGGTTTGATTGGTCCTCCTTGGGTATTTGCCAGGATCTGTTCTGGCCCTGCATTCCTGTCATAATGGGTTACCATAATTGTCAGCTACTGAAAAACAAAGGTGGAAGTGTTTAAATGTAATACTATATTTAATTCAGATATGGGCTTTCCACCGAATTAATGAACGCCTTTAAACAGCGGCAAGAATGTCACCCTGTTCTTTCATTTTGTTTCAAGTTTTTGATCTTTGGAGCTAGAGAAATAAGTGAGCCTGGACTTAAATTATTCTTACACACACTGATAATAGCATCAAGAACTGCTATAAATGTAACATTTATTCAGATCAGAAGACCCATCCAAGTGTTGCACTGTGGTCTCTTGCCTGGTGTGAAATCTAATTAGGGATTAAAACACACCCCTTTATGGGGATGCAGGTGTGAAGGAAAAAAGGAAAAGAGGAGATGGAGGATCAGGAGAGTGCTCAAAGCTCAGAAATGTTGTCTAGTGCTGCAGTTCTTAGAGGAAAAATGGTTGACAGGAACTTCTGGTTTGGAAGTTTACAAATGATAAACTGAGAATAAATGTTTGTATTAACTTTGCTTAGCATGAAGACTGGAAAGAAGAGGAAAAAGCTTATCTGCCACTGTCTGGCAGCACCTCGCTAAACTGTGTAAAAATGACAATTGTTGGTTTTGTGCATTTTATTCAATTTGTTCATTTGAAAAATATAGAATTCCACAAGCATGATCTATTAGTTGTAAAAATGCAAAAACCACATGTATCGAAGACTGTCCATATATATTTTAATGTGAACTGCAGTGCTATGGTTTAAACTGTTAACAAAAGGAAAACATTAAATGCAGGTTTAGGGTTATGTCAATACTATCGGTGTGGCCAAGTTCCTCCCTGACCACAGATCATTGAAGTCATTATTTGTTTTATCATAAAAATGATGACTTTCATGTTGAAAGAAAGCATCTTGTACGGTGTGTGCGATTTTACAGCAATAAATTGTATATTTGATGTGTGACAGAGGAATCATTCCAGTATGGAGAGAATATACTTTTTTTTGCAACAAAACAACAAACAAGAAGTTATTTATTGTATATGCAAAATATATCTCAGCACCTTAAATCAAAATATGTTTTAAAAGCCTTTAGTTCATTAATCTGTTAATACTAACGTTATGTTCAATGTGTTTAGGAGAAGAGCAGTAGTGATACTGCAGAGAAAGGTGTTTTTATATCTGGAAAGGAATGCAAGAGCAGAAAACAAGTCAAAGAAAAAAAGAAAGGGGAGGGAAGAGCATAAAAAATTTAGGAGTGGAGGAAGGACAGTATCTACCAGGGGAAAATGCTGATTACACAAAGCAAATGAACATGATTACAGCGGAAATGATTACTACTAAGATAATATTCAATCAGAACCATTATAATAATTAATAAATAGACTATCAATGATCAATTAAGATATTAATAATTGGTATCAGGATAATATCAATAATATTATTACAAATACATCTCATTTTATTATTTCTTCATGTTTTTTCTCTCAATTGAAATACATTAATCTCCTCAGTGCAGACCAATGAAGATTCAGCCTCCACTGGCTCCAGTTGGCTGTTGCATATAACATCACAGCTAATGGCCACCAGGTAGACATGCATCACTTCCTGCCCACGCCTCTTTCCTGTCCAGACAGGAAGTCCCGGCACTGCCATGGTATTCGGAAGCAAGTGACATTGAAGTCTAGGGAGAAAATATTTTGGTATGATGTGTTTTATTTCCCTATTCATACATTGTAAAATATATGAGTAAGTGTCCTGTGACAATACAGGTGAATTGAATAAAATAAATGAGAATAAACCATACCTGCATCATAGCCGTCCAATGACCATGACGTCCACAACCTCTCCCTTATGCAGTTCCACATACTGCTCTGTCTTAGGAGGTAACATCAGCAGGCCGTTGGCGCTACGCATTGACATTAGCCTGCTGGATACCTGGTTACCTGGAGATAGAGGGACAGTAAATGCTTCTGTGTGAGAGGCTTGTGTGTGCAGTGTTTAACCCAGCTCAGAAAGGAATATATACTGCATATACAACCCTAATTCCGAAAAGTTGGGACATTATGAAAAATCTGAATAAAACAATGTGATCATTCCTTAATCCTTTTTGACATGTATTCAATAAATAACAGTGCTGATAATCTTTAATGTTGTTTGTAAATATACACAAATATACAATTTGAAAAATTGCAACATGTTTCCAAAAAGTTGGGACAGGAGCATGTTTACGACTGTTTTACATCAACCTTTATTTTAACAACACTGAGTAAGCGTTTGGGAACTGAGGACATTAATTGTTGACATTTTGAAAGCAAAATTATTTTCCATTCTTGCCTGAAATACAATTTAACCCTTATGCCCTGTTCAAAAAAAGTTACACTGGGTCTGTTCGGTACATTTTGTGCATTTTGACCTTTAAACTGCAATAAAATTATCAAATCAATATTTTTTCCCAATTTAAAAAAAATAAATTTTCATGAAGGGGTCAATGTATGTTGTGATTTAATTAATCACAATTAAAAATTAACCCTTTAGATGCCATTTTTGATCATATACCACCAACCGCTTTTTTGAAAAATACACTAAAATTCAATAATATACAGTATCTCACAAAAGTGAGTACACCCCTCACATTTCTTCAAATATTTCATTATATCTTTTCATGGGACAACACTGAAGAAATGACACTTTGATACAATGTAAAGTAGCGTGTGTACAGCTTATATAACAGTGTAAATTTACCGTCCCCTCAAAATAACTCGACACACAGCCATTAATGTCTAAACTGCCGGTTACAAAAGTGAGTACACCCCTAAGAAAAAATGTCCAAATTGGGCCCAAAGTGTCAATATTTTGTGTGGCCACCATTATTTTCCAGCACTACCTTAACCGTCATGGGCATGGAGTTCACCAGAGCTTCACAGGTTCCCACTGGAATCCTCTTCTACCCATTCATGACAACATCAAGGAGCTGGTTTATACTGGAGACCTTGCGCTCCTCCATCTCCTGTTTTAAGAAGCCCCACAAATGCTCAATAGGGTTTAGGTCTGGGGACATGCTTGGCCAGTCCATAACCTTTACCCTGAGCTTCTTTAGCAAGGCAGTGGTCTTCTTGGAGGGGTGTTTGGGGTCGTTATCATGTTGCAGTACTGCCCTGCAGCTCAGTTTATGAAGGGAGGGGATCATGCTCTGCTTCAGTATGTCACAGTACATGTTAGCATTCAATGAACTGTAGATCCCCACTGCTGGCAGCACTCATTTAGCCCCAGACCATGACACTCCAACCACCATGCTTGACTATAGGCAAGACACACTTGTCTTTGTACTCCTCACCTGGTTGCTGCTCCACACTCTTAACACCATCTGAACCAAATAAATGTATTTTGGTCTCATCAGACCACAGGACATGGTTGCAGTCATCCATGTCCGTAGTCTGCTTGTCTTCAGCAAACTTTTTGTGGGGTTTCTTGTGCATCATCTTTAGAATAGGTTTTCTTCTGGGATGACAGCCATGCAGACCAGTATGATGCAGAGTGTGGCATATGGTCTGAGCACTGACAGGCTGACCCCCCACCCCTTCAAGACCTGCAGCAATGCTGGCAGCATTCATACGTCTATTTTCCAAAGCCAACCTCTTGGTATGACGCTGAAAACGTGCACTCAACCTTCGTAAACTGGGCCGCAGGGCAGTATTGCAACATGATAATGACCCTAAACACACCTCCAAGACGACCAATGCCTTGCTAAAGAAGCTCAGGGTAAAGGTTATGGACTGGCCAAGCATGTCTCCAGACCTAAACCCTATTGAGCATCTTTGGGGCTTCTTAAAACGGGAGATGGAGGAGCGTAAGGACTCTAATATCCACCAGCTCCTTGATGTCGTCATGAATGGGTAGAAGAGGGTTCCAGTTGCAACCTGTGAAGCTCTAGTGAACTACATGCCCATGACGGTTAAGGTAGTGCTAGAAAATAATGATGGCAAAACAAAATATTGACACTTTGGGCCCAATTTGGAAATTTTTTCTTAGGGGTGTACTCACTTTTGTTGCCTTCAGTTTAGACATTAATGGCTGTGTGTCGAGTTATTTTGAGGCGACAGTAAATTTACACTGTTATACAAGCTGTACACTGACTACTTTACATTATATCAAAGTGTCATTTCTTCAGTGTTGTCCCATGGAAAGATATAATGAAATATTTGAAGAAATGTGAGGGGTGTACTCACTTTTGTGAGATACTGTATATATTTTTTTAACTTTGATTTTTATCCCATCTGAATGATGGGTGAAAAAAATTGATTTTGGTGCATTCATACTTTTTGTATAATGTCAGATTGAATCAAAAAGTTACACTGGGTCTGTTCGGTACATTTTGTGTATTTTGACCTTTAACCCTTTCACATTCATGTTATTAGAATAACACTTGAAGTATTTGTGTAAAAAAAAAAAAAAATTCAGATTATCCCATTATGTGTAAAACAGTTGGTGTCACTCACTATGATGCCAATTTTCATATTAAAATAGCTTTGATGAAGTGATGTACAAGTCAGTAGGCTGTACTGCTGAATTACATATGAAAAAGAGAAATTGGAGAATAGAGGAAAAAGTTATGTTATTTTTATAGAAAATGTTGATTGAAAAAATTATTCCACGCTTTTGCATTAGATTGAAGTATATGAATATGTTAATATATGTGAACAGGCATTGAAAATATATATATATTTTTTTTTTCACTGTTTTGTTAAATAAATAATTGCAAAGTTGAGAACTCAAAACGCATGGAGTCCACCCGAGTGGACATGTGTAAAACTCTCTGCAAATTGTGTGTTTTTAAAGAAATAAGTTATATTTTTTTCTTTTCATGCCTAAAGAAGTATAAAATCACTTGAGAAAAAAATTCAGACTAAGGATATCATAATTCATGCATGAAAGGGTTAAACTGCAATAAAATTATGAAAGATCAATATTTTTTCCCATTTTTTCTTCATGAAGGGGTTGTTGTTCAATTTATGTTGTGATTTAATTAATCACAATTAAAAATTAACCCTTTAGATGCCATTTTTGAACATATACCACCAACCGCTTTTTTGAAAAATACACAAAAATTCAATAATATATATTTTTTTTTTCACTGATTATTATTAGTATCACCGGCTTACCCATCTGAATGATGGGTGAAAAAATAGATTTTGGTGCATTTATACTTTTTGTATAATGTCAGATTGAATCAAAAAGTTACACTGGTACTGGTTCGGTACATTTAGTGTATTTTGACCTTTAAACTGCAATAAAATTATGAAAGATCAATATTTTTTCCCAATTTGAAAAAAATAATTTTTCATGAAGGGGTTGTTGTTCAATTTATGTTGTGATTTAATTAATCACAATTAAAAATTAACCTTTTAGATGCCAGTTTTGAACATATACCACCAACCGCTTTTTTGAAAAATACACAAATTCAATAATATATATATATTTTTAACTTTGATTATTATTAGTATCACCGGCTCACCCATCTGAATGTTGGGTGAAAAAAACTTACTTTGGTGCATTATTACTTTTTGTATAATGTCAGATTGAATAAAAAAGTTAGATTTCTACCATTGATTTACATTATAACGAACGTTTTTGGCACACCCCCTTTAAATTAAAGTGAAAAAAAGTTTTTGCCTCTGATTTCCCATTTTACTGCAAAAAACACAATGCAATTTGCTAAAATGAAAGATAAGAGTAAAATTTACCCATTTTATCACCTCTGTCTTTATTTCAAAATATGAGTTTTTATGATAAAAACCAATCACTAAAACGACAAAATAACATCTATTTTCATTATTATTATTTATTTTTTGGCTTTTCAAGGCCTTATTGACAGTGCAGAGGGGGGAGATGAAATGGGGCAGAAGGGGAATGACATGCAGAGAGCTGACCACGTGTTGGATTTGAACCCGGGTCTGCTGTGAGGACTGAGCCTCTAGGGACGCTCTAACCACTACACCGAGCGAAATAACAGCATTTTTGACAAGTTTTAACAAAACACAGACATCACCTTAACCCCAGTGACAAGAATGAGGGGAAATCATGTGTGTATGGGTATATGTGTGTGTGTGTGTCCTATGCCAGTCAGTGCACGGTTTGCACACAGGAGACCAGTGCTCCCCGCACACATGGCCCCATGGGAATCAGCCACTGACCCCTTTGGGTCGGGCCGACGGCCAGAGATGTTGTCAGCACTGAGCTAGGTGCAGGATTTTCCATAACATACAGTGTTTCCCCTAGAATTTTTTTTAGGCCCGGTGGTAAGAGCTGATGCATGCCGCGTGCATATCAAATTTCAAGAAGAAATTGACCAAAACAAACCCCATTTGGGATGAGCCTCTTTTGACAGCCCGTTAAGAATGAGGGCATAGGGTTATGCTTTCACATTCAGTACGTTTGTACATGTGGTGTTTCTCACAGGATTTTTAGATCCTGCTGGGTGAGAATGGACTTTCTAGGGAGGTCTGGGGGCATGCCCCTGCAGAAGAAAACGTTATCTTTTTAAAGTTAAATGCATCAATCTGGTGCACTTTGAGAGGCGAAATCTGATTAATTTTGTGCTCTGTAAACAACTGTCATATGTCCTGCCTATAACTATTTCCTGTAATAATTTGGAGACACAAGCCATGTAAACTATTGAAGAAAAACACGTGGATTTCAATAAAAAACAATAAACACTAAGATCTAATATAGACAGGTCCTGTCTAGTACTCATTTCTGGAATAATCTGAATCACCTAACCTTGAAGCTAGCCTACTGATTTTTATTTTTTTAGGCAAATAGCCTTGTTGAAAATTAATTAATTAACATAGGCTACACATCATGATTAGCCTATCAACATGTGTGCTACATAAGGCAAATTCCCTATTCCGACCATTATATTTCATCTAGCCTATTTCTCAATTTAAAACATAAAAATAAAGTAGCATTGAAAATACAAAAAAATAAAGCTTGTAGGCCTACAATAGCCTGCTGTTTTCAAGATAACTTAACAGTTAAAACAATAAATAGGCTACATTAATATGTACCTTGAAAATAAATGAATGCTTTTCTGAGAATGTCAAAGGCAGTAGCAGTGTGGCACTTCTGTAAACTTACTGAAACGAGTCCATGCCGTTTTTTTCTGCGCTGTCTCTGCTGTTGATACAGATTGGTTGTGTTGCCACGGCGACGTAGCGATTTTAACTTTATAAGTTTTGCTCAGTACTTTTTCCTGTTCAACGTCCCTGCTACTGAGTCCTTAATATCTCCATAGAGCAGGTGCTGGTTTTATTTTCGCCACTAGTTCAGCGTTTGCTTGCTTGACATGCTTCTGCTCATTAGCTTCCGTGTTTAACAAGTGCGCACTGAATGCACACGCGCATCGCGCCGCGCGCAGAAACAAACACGCAGACACCCAGATCAGCTGATGGGATGATCAAACGAGAGGTTGTAAATACAGGCGCACACGAGGGGTAGACCGACAGTGCCGCGCAGACGTGCGCAAATTATTATTACGGAATCGATGAAAAATCGATTACTTTTTGTAAGTCAGGCTGCTGTTGGCCTGGCGGGGGGTCTCGTTGGCCTGGCGGTCAAAACATCTCGTTATAATGGGAGTCAATGGTACAAATCGTGTAGCGCAGGGGTTTTCAAAGTGTGCGAGAGTGAGCCCCCCCTCAGAGAACAAATTTCAGCTGAGCCCCCCCCCCCAAAAAAAAAAAAATTCAAAATCCCTGTGTTTTGAAAGATCTCATCATTACTTTACACATTTTAAACATATTTTTGAAACATTCTAAACGTCTTTGTGCGTTTTTAAACACATTTCTTTAAACATTTTAACATCTTTATCGAAGTATGTTTTTGTTTAGCTTTTTAAAAATACATTTGAACATCTTTATCCAGTGGTTTAATCCTGCTTCCTTTAAGCATGGATAGTAGTGACTGAGTATGCAATGGAGTGAGAGAGATAGGCAGAAAGACTTGCCCAAATTATTGACTGTATGTTTAGGTCATATCTCCATGACAACACTGAGGGGGGTAGATTTGCCCCGCGTGGCGAATTATAGTTATAAACTTGTACTATCGCTATTCTACCACTAGATTTTGTTCGTAAGCATGGTCAGAGCTGTGCTTAAATGTGCACACATTGCTAAGTATTAGAACATTTTGGTAAATTCCATACTTTGCGTGTGTAAGGTTGATACATGAGGCCCTAGGGATTGTGTATAGTCGGAATATATGACCGTCGGCCTAATGCGCCTCCTTTTTGAATAATCGGACAAACGGCACTTCCAACCAATGCGTTCAGTTTTCGTAACATTGAACCGTCAGTATAGCAGCATGTCAATCTAATGGGAAATATTTCGGAATATTGAGACATCCGAATAATGTGCCGTCGGAATTACGGCATGGCACCCGGCTGGCAAGGCAGCAGTTGTCTCCGACTCATCATTAGACAATCGACGCAGAATTAGCCGAAGCAAGCACTTTATATAGTTGAATTACAGCTGCACTGGTACATAAGAATCATTGAACGACTATTTATGTTTGAGGTAAGCATTTTGATGCATGCCATTTTTCTGCTTGCCCTCTTTTCGACAGGACAAGGCTTGTTTTAAGGTGGGTCTTAAGAATCTATACACTGTTGTGGAATGTTATTATCGCTGCAGTCAATGCATATCACATTTACTTTGGATGGGGTTGTAAAACTGTGGCTGGCATCAAAGATGGCTCTTATAAGGGAAAAAAGTGTGTGTATGTGTACAGTTTGGGTGCTTACCTGTACTTTGGGCCCAGGGCAGTGGTTCTTGATGATGCCAAGTGAGAATACAGCGGTGGTACTCTGGTCTGGGATCCAGCTTCACATCACAGGAAAGCTGAAATAGAAGCACACTAAATGTTACTGACATAATGTATTTTATATTGTCCAAAACCATGCATTTTTATGTTGTCCAAAACCATGCATTCAAGGGTTTTAACTGTTGGATGGTTACACCGGACCCGCCCGTGTGGCAGCAGTGGTGCAGTTCATTGCAAGGTAGAATTTTGCCTCGTCCATGTTGGAAAATTAAAACTTATTCTAAGTTTAAAATAAGCTATTTTAAACTTAGATTGCACTACTGGCACTTTTTTTGAGAGGTCTGCAGATGCTCCTGGTGACTAACCAAGGGGTTGGTTTTTCTGATAACCAGGGCAATGAGTATACAATATACAACAAAACCAACAAATATCGCTCTTCAAATTTCCAGTACTGCTTGGAATAAGACCCCAAATACTGGAGGAGATAAAGAAGAGAAAAGTTTAACGCAATGAAAAGAGGAGTAAATATAAAGCATTACTTTCCCTGCAGCTTAATGCAGTTTAATGTTATTGGCAGAATCAAGGCTGTAGGAACATATTAACATAACACCAGTAACCCAGGCTTCCATACTGTGTGTGTGGACAGAGACTAAAGACAAGTTCAGTTCAGTTCAGTTTTATTCTGTCATTGTTACAGGTAACAACAAAACGTTGTCAGGGCAAACACAAACAGGCATAACGTTTTAGTTGTCCACCAATTTACATTTACATAATTAATCTGATCTCCATGAATCAACTCAGTATTTTACACATGGTAACTACTCCTATACGTCATAAATACCACATAGACTCCCCATAACCCATAAGGTGATTGGTGCAATAAATAAATAAATATATACATCTGATGGTGGTAGGGTTGTTGAGTGTTATGCAGCGATGCAAAGTCCAGTTCATAGTTATGGAGGTGTATGGGATGCAATTATGTCACAGAGGGGTGTCCAATGGGGAGTGGGGGGGCAGACTGTCCATTTAGAAGCCTGACTGCCTGGGGGTATAGACTGTTGGCTAGCCTGCTAGTTTTGGCCCTGATGGGCATTGGTTGAAACAGGTGGTGTGCTGGGTGTAGATGTCCTGAAGGATGTTTTTTACTCGCCGCATGCAGCGGGAGGTGAACACAGTAGCGATGTCTGGTAGGATGGCCCCAATGATCTTCCCTGCGGCTCTCACCACTCTGTGTATGGCCTCCTTCTCTGTGCTGGTGCAGCCGGAAAACCACACCAGTAACCCATAGGTCAGCACACTCTCCACTGCACAGTGGTAGAAGTTGACCATGATTCTCTGGGGCAGTCTGGACCATCTCAACTTCCTGACGAAGTAGAGGCGTTGTTGGGCCTTCGCTGTGGCAGAGGCGATGTTTTTCCCCCACGACAGGCCCTCCGACACAATCACACCCAGAAACTTAAAACTATGGGCCCTCTCCACCACTTCATTCCCTATGAGGAGTGGGGAGTGGCTCAGTTGTCCGGTCTTACGGAAATCCACAATAACTTCCTTGTTTTTTTGTGTGTTGAGGGCCAGGTTGTTGCTGCTGCACCATGCTGCCAGCAGTTGGACTTCTCGCCTGTATCTCATCATTCCCGGTGATGAGGCCGAGCACTGTTGTGTCGTCGGCAAATTTGATTACATGGGTGGATGGGGAGGAAGAGCTGCGTCGTGTGTGAAAAGTGTGTAGAGGAGTGGACTGAGCACAAGGTGGGAAAAACAAAGGTGGAGGAATCTAGGTGTTTGTTAATCAAAAATGTAGGGTTAAGGTTAGTCACACTATGCCATCCCTACGTTTGCCCCCTAAATTCTTGTTCGTTTGACCAGTGTGAGTGCTCTGCTCCCGAATCAAGCAAGGTACATTTCCATACAGAGTTGGGAGTAGTGATGATAACTCTAATAAAAAATTCAAAATAAAATAAAGCTGTCCCTTCCTCCCTCTATGTCTCTGCCTATCTTTCTCTCTCCACTGCACACTCAGTCACTACTATCCATGCTTAAAGGAAGCAGGATTATATCCTCATTTAGTACTTTATTTAGTTTTTAAATATTTCCGTAAGCAAAACTTTGCTTAATGTTAGTGTGCCCTAGTTGTGTATTCATTGTTGGATTTGGATTTCACTAAATGCTTGTAAATAAGTTTGTCCTCGAATTCACTCCTTTATTTTCTTGAATGAACACTGTAATCAACATTGAAATTGTAAAAGTAAACATTTCCATTTTAGTACACTGTTTGGTTTGGGGAGTTTCCTGTTACCTGGATCGAGCCTTGTAGGATTTGATTAGCTAGACTAATTTTATTACCTCTTTAATTACCCTTTTTTGAATTCCCAACAACTGCGACCCAATACGTCCATGCGCGCAACAAAAATTAAAAAAAACTTAGCCAAAAGGTTTGCGTTGGTCTGATGTGGAAGTGGAATGTTTGCAAATCTGGTCTTATTAAATCATTCAAACACAATCGGATACAAGTACGCTCCAAATTCCAAACCAATGCACAATAAGACATGAGGATGTATTTGCATGAAGCAATGTGAGAAGCAGTGTGACTGCAAGCCAGCGGGGGAGGGAACAGTGTAGATTCGGTGATGAGCCGCACATTGGGTGAGAGGCTGCAGGAGGCAAATGATGCGCTGCAGAAACCTCAGTGTTTACTATGATATATGAAACGCTGCAAAGGACGTCTCTGTAATGATGACTGCTTTCACTTTGATCTCCGAGGTATCGAAAACATCAGTCTATTTCTGCTTTGATAATTTGTTAATTTTTTTCATTTTTTATTATTATTTTGTAAACTGCATGTTGATAATTGTCACAGTTAACCCTTAGACCAGGGTCCATTTTACGGACATTTCATTTTTCTTTTTTTGGATAATTTTGGCTGTGTTCATGCATATGGCATGAAAACTGGTAAGGAAGTGTATTTTTATATGATAATGTTATTTCCAGCTCAGCTCCTACAGTAAGGCTAAAATACACTGTATACAAACAAGAGTTACATTCAGACTGCTAAGGTCCATAAAACGTCCATTAACACCCATTCAAACACCATTTTTTCAACACACTGCCATTAAAGCATAATTGATGCATTTTTTTATATCTGGGTGTCAATCTGGGCTTCTACCTTGGAATTGATCATTTTTACTACTCTCCACCATGTTACGTCATTATGACCATATTTGGCATATGGAGAAAAAACAGGCTATTTCCACTAGATAGCACTGTCACAATCCCCCCTTCCTCTCCCTTTAGCTTTAACCCTGAGGAGTGTGTGTGTGTGTGTGTGTGTGTGTATGTGGGTGTGTGTGCACATGTGTGTGTGTGTGTGTGTGTGTGTGTGTGTGTGTGTGTGTGTGTGTGTGTGTGTGTGTGTGTGTGTGTGTGTGTGTGTGTGTGTATCCATGACCTATGACATTATGAGCAAAAGGCTAGTGGTTTTCAAGTGGCACTGTTTTCATTTACTCTGAATCCTCCTCCAGAGCTGGGATGTTTCCTCTGACTTTCAGTAGTGGAGAATTCAGTTGGCCCCACCAACACCCATACACAGAGATATACTCCTGCAGCCACTGGAATGGTACAGGGACCCACCTGTTACGCGTTAATGGAGGTTTCAGACACAGTGGTTGCGTTCCGAATCTCATACTCTTTCTTTTTTCTATTCTACATACTACATCCGACGATAAAAAGAATCTAGTTAGGATGCAGTAGGCATACTATTGGGACATACTTTACTCTCTTATTTCATCATAACATTGCGCCTTGATCTTGCCTCTTGCTTTTATATCCGTCGCATCCCCGTTTGTTTTCATATGGAGGCTTCGTCGATGTGACGTCACTTCACGTGCGCACTGGATTGTGGGTCAGAATCGCCCAAATAGGATGCACTTTTCAACACTAACAATCTTGGCCGCATGAAGTAGGACATCCGGGTACTTCTAACCATCCTAAATCTGGCCATAAGAATCGGGACATCCTAAATCTTTTTTCTACATACTATATAGTAGAAAGTATGCGATTCGGAACGCAACCATTGTCTGTGTCAGATTCCTATTACTCGCTATCAGAATCAGACTCCATCACTGTTTCCAAAGCTTTATGTACTTCTTGTGTAAAGGCTCCCTCCATATTGCCAGGTAAGAAATAACTAGTTCCACAGTTTGCTTTGTATAAACTCTGGTTTCAATGGCAGCTGTGTAAACAGCTCAACGACTTGTTATGTGTCTCTGACGGCTGCACCTTTGATGTGATTGAAGATGGCCCATGTTTTAACTTATTTGAAGCAGTGCACTGCACATGCTTGTGTGTATGGACCTCAGGTAGGTGTGTGTGCTGTGCATTTATACAAAGTCATCTTTAGAGGGATTTTGAACCTCTGCATGAAAAACTACAAATGGAACAGAGTGAATGAAAACAGTGCCACTTGAAAACCACTAGCCTTTTGCTCATAATGTCTAGGTCATGGGGATACACACACACACACACACACACACACACACACACACACACACACACACACACACACACACACACAGTCTCTCTCATACACACAACTTTATTTAGCCAATGATGTCCCTGTTACACTGTTCTTGGCCCGTTCACTGTTCACTGTTCACTTCTGGATAATAACAAAAAGAGTGGAAAATGTGCATGGACTGCAGGTGAGGTTCTTTTCCTAACACAAAAATTCAATTTATGATTAGTACTGATGTTGGTTTAAAATTCAAGCCTAAAAAAGTTGGAAAAATATCGATGTATAATATTTTTTATAGCTACCTTTTTCAAAAGTCCATTTTACGTACCTTAGCGGTATGAGTGTCAGTTTATTACACTGTACAAAAAATAATAATGCCTAAATATCTGTGTTGCTGCTCAGCATTGACATATCCCAGGCCTAATAATTCAATACAAAAAAAATTAGTTTGCATGTAGTATATTGAAAATAATAAACATTTTCAGTTTTTTCCTCCAAAATACGATGTCATCATGACCAAAACCTGGCAATTAAAGGGTTAACATCTTTTAAAATTCATGACTATTTTATATTAATAGTTAGGGCAGATGTAGGGGAAAAGAATTGGCAAAAAAAGTTAAAAAAAAGATTGTATAACATTTTTTATAGCTACCTCAATGAAATGTCCATTTTACGGACCTTAGCGGTACGAGTGTGAGTATTTGACACTGCACAAAAAATAATAATGCCTGAAAATCAGTTTTGCTGCTCATCATTGACACATCACAGGCCTAATAATTCAACACAAAAAAAATTAGTTTGCATGTAGTATATTGAAAATATTTCAGTTTTTCAGTTTTTTTCATCTAAAATACGATGGCATCATGACCAAAACCTGGCATTTAAAGGGTTAACATCTTTTAAAATTCATGAATATTTTATATTAATAGTTAGGGCAGATGTGGAGGAAAAGAATTGGCAAAAAAAAAGTAGAAAAAAAATAATGTATAATATTTTTTATAGCTACCTCAAGGAAATGTCCATTTTACGGACCTTAGCGGTACGAGTGTGAGTATTTGACACTGCACAAAAAATAATAATGCCTGAAAATCAGTTTTGCTGCTCATCATTGACACATCACAGGCCTAATAATTCAACACAAAAAAAATGAGTTTGCATGTAGTATATTGAAAATATTTCAGTTTTTCAGTTTTTTTCATCTAAAATACGATGGCATCATGACCAAAACCTGGCATTTAAAGGGTTAACATCTTTTAAAATTCATGAATATTTTATATTAATAGTTAGGGCAGATGTGGGGGAAAAGAATTGGCAAAAAAAAAGTAGAAAAAAATTAATGTATAATATTTTTTATAGCTACCTCAAGGAAATGTCCATTTTACGGACCTTAGCGGTACGAGTGTGAGTATTTGACACTGCACAAAAAATAATAATGCCTGAAAATCAGTTTTGCTGCTCATCATTGACACATCACAGGCCTAATAATTCAACACAAAAAAAATTTGTTTGCATGTAGTATATTGAAAATATTTCAGTTTTTCAGTTTTTTTCATCTAAAATACGATGGCATCATGACCAAAACCTGGCATTTAAAGGGTTAACATCTTTTAAAATTCATGAATATTTTATATTAATAGTTAGGGCAGATGTGGGGGAAAAGAATTGGCAAAAAAAAAGTAGAAAAAAATTAATGTATAATATTTTTTATAGCTACCTCAAGGAAATGTCCATTTTACGGACCTTAGCGGTACGAGTGTGAGTATTTGACACTGCACAAAAAATAATAATGCCTGAAAATCAGTTTTGCTGCTCATCATTGACACATCACAGGCCTAATAATTCAACACAAAAAAAATTTGTTTGCATGTAGTATATTGAAAATATTTCAGTTTTTCAGTTTTTTTCATCTAAAATACGATGGCATCATGACCAAAACCTGGCATTTAAAGGGTTAACATCTTTTAAAATTCATGAATATTTTATATTAATAGTTAGGGCAGATGTAGGGGAAAAGAATTGGCAAAAAAAAAGTAGAAAAAAATTAATGTATAATATTTTTTATAGCTACCTCAAGGAAATGTCCATTTTACGGACCTTAGCGGTACGAGTGTGAGTATTTGAAACTGCACAAAAAATAATAATGCCTGAAAATCAGTTTTGCTGCTCATCATTGACACATCACAGGCCTAATAATTCAACACAAAAAAAATGAATTTGCATGTAGTATATTGAAAATATTTCAGTTTTTCAGTTTTTTTCATCTAAAATACGATGGCATCATGACCAAAACCTGGCATTTAAAGGGTTAACATCTTTTAAAATTCATGACTATTTTATATTAATAGTTAGGGCAGATGTGGGGGAAAAGAATTGGCAAAAAAAAGTAGAAAAAAAATAATGTATAATATTTTTTATAGCTACCTCAATGAAATGTCCATTTTACGGACCTTAGCGGTACAAGTGTGCCTAATATTATAACGGGCCCTAAGGGTTAATGACTTTGGTGCCGTCACGTCAACGTCTCATCTTAGTTATGGGAAAAAAGGTTGCTGACGAATAAGTTTCATCATAGCTTTTGTTAAAACGTGTTTGTATGTACACTCAACAAAAATATAAACGCAACACTTTTGTTTTTGCTCCCATTTTTCATGAGATGGACTTAAAGATCTAAAATTCATTCCAGATACACAATTGTACCATTTCTCTCAAACATTGTTCACAAATCTGTCTAAATGTGTGATAGTGAGCACTTCTGCTTTGCTGAGATAATCCATCCCACCTCACAGGTGTGCCCCATCAAGATGCTGATCTGACATCATGATTAGTGCATAGGTGTGCCTTAGACTGTCCACAATAAAAGGCCACCCTGAAATGTGCAGTTTTGTCTCACAGCAAAATGCCACAGATGCCACAAGCATTGAGGGAGCGTGCAATTGGCATGCTGACAGCAGGAATGTCAACCAGATCTGTTGCTCGTGCATTGAATGTTCATTTCTCCACCATAAGCCGTCTCCAGCAACTTCGCACAGCCATTGAAGAGGAGTGGACCAACATTCCACAGGCCACAATTGACAATCTGATAAACTCTATGCGAAGAAGATGTGTTGCACTGCATGAGGCAAATGGTGGTCACACCAGATACTGACTGGTTCTGAGTCCCCAGACCCCCAATAAAGCAAAAAAATGCACATTTCAGAGTGGCCTTTTATTGTGGACAGTCTAAGGCACACCTGTGCACTAATCATGATGTCAGATCAGCATCTTGATGTGGCACACCTGTGAGGTGGGATGGATTATCTCAGCAAAGCAGAAGTGCTCACTATCACACATTTAGACAGATTTGTGAACAATGTTTGAGAGAAATGGTACAATTGTGTATCTGGAATGAATTTTAGATCTTTAAGTCCATCTCATGAAAAATGGGAGCAAAAACAAAAGTGTTGCGTTTATATTTTTGTTGAGTATATGTACAGTGCTATCAAAAAATATTTGCCCTCTTCCTCAATTCTTCAGTTTTTGCTTGCTTGTCACACTTATTTGTTTCATCATCAGATAACCTAGAATTTAAGACAAAGACAACTCAATTGAAAACAGAATACAAATTTAGAATTTTCATTATTTTTATTGAATGTCAAGAGTTATTTAGAACCTATTTCACCCACATGAAAAAGTATTTGCCCCCTAAACCAAATAACTGGTTGTGCCACCCTTGGCTGCAACAACTACCAAATGTTTGTGATAACTGGCAATGAGTCTTTGACATCGCTCTTCCAAATGTTAAAGTGTCAATGCCAAAGCCGTCTCAAACTCAAACAACATATCCACAGCCATCTCATATGTTGTTTACTATTACGGCTCCGCGGTGCAAGCACAGCACTGTCGTCATCCGGTTACGTCCGCCCCATAGCACCATACATAGGGCTCTGACCCGCCCATATCAGAAAGAACAATTTGATTGGTAGCTCAGGATTTCTTGACATATTTAATGAGCTTCAATGGAGAGTGTCCAGACCAACAGGTTCAGCAAATTTAATTTGCCAGCGGCAGGTCTGGATTTCCAGGCTAATCATATGCTGCTTTTTGAGATCTTAGGGTGTATTCACACCTGCCGTGTTTAAGATATTTTTTTGGGCATTTTTATGCTTTATTGATAGTGTAGAGACAGAGTTGAAATGGGGCAGAGAGGGGAGTGACATGCAGAGAACGACCACGGGCTGGAATCGAACCCGGGTCCGCTGCTGGCCGAGGCCCATGGGGGGGACTCCCTGCTAAGGGCGCCCCCACACCTGCCGTGTTTAGTTTGGTTGAAACAAACTCAGGTGCACTTCCGCCTTCGGTGCGCATCTTGCAGGCAGGTGTGAATACAGCAATTGCACTCGAGGCGGACCAAACAAGCGCTCCGAGACCCAGCTGAAGAGGTGGTCTCGGTTCACTTCCAAACGCACACTGCTGCAGTTCGTTTGTGGTTTGTATTCGGCCAGACTCGAGCCGACCCAATTGCAGTAAGCACTGTGCCCTTTCTTTCTTCTCTTTTTTAATAAATCGCCGTCAGCTTCACATTATGGGAAAGTGTTGTTGTCGCCATTGTTAGGAAGATTAGGTGTGGTTTGACCGGGAGCCCCGAGCGAATATATTACATTTGATAGCGACGCGTAAACATGCTGATGTGTTCAGTGATCAGATGGAGAGGGGAGCATCTCCCGCACAGTGACAACAGGTTCACGCTGCGCTTTGCATGAAGTGTGTGTTTTTCTTTTTCTTCCCACGTTAACGGGTATACTATCCCCGTGTCAGTTTGGAGCTGAGCTGCGCCGAACTGACACCCAGCTGATACACAGCTAAATCAGCTGTGTGTCAGCTTGAGCCTATTCTTCTCACGAGCCGCGCGTCCAGCAGCAAAAATACAGTAAAAATGATGTTTCACATCGTAGGCTACAAGCCACATAACGTGGCATTGACATAGGGCTACATATTATAACCATATGAAACAACAATAATTTGATGTTTTTCTTCTTTATTTATAGGCTAGATGTAGGCCTTTTTATCATTTTTAACACCATATTATATCAATGAAAGGCCTATATTTTGCAGTTTTCACTTGTGCTTCCTGCTTCTCTCCACCCCAGAATGTCAAGGTAGGGCAAGGTAACTACATTTTGTATTTACTCAGGTTATCTATGTCTAAAATTTCAATTTGTTTGATGATCTGAAACATTTAAGTGTGACAAACATGCAAAAAAAAGAAGAAATCGGGAAGGGGGCCAATACTTTTTCACAGCAATGTATGTACAGTATATAACTACTAGGTATGCAATGCAATCTCAATATAAATCTCAATTAATATGGAACAGTACTCCAGCCTCAGTTAAATTCTCACTTGAGAACTGAGGGATTTTTTGGTTTTGCAATCAAATTTCATGTAGGCTGACTAGTATCCATGCTTTGTATTTCTATCTGAATTGGCTCTGTCGGAGGGGCACAGGAACGTGGCATGTGCCGTGGAAGCCCCAGTCACTAAATATCGAATTATTACCATGAGCCAAGCAAGTTGGAGTGACTGTAACAGAGTCAGATCTCACACACTTCAACATGGTGAGCAGAGCAGAGATGTAGGAGTTTAATGGGGTACTGTCTTCTTACAAATCTGTGGTGTGGGGACATTTTGGTTTTGGCGTTTCATAGAATGACAAGGAAACGAAAACAGTTAAACAAAAAATGTCAGTCTGCAAGCATTTCTTCACACGTGTTAGCTCCACAAATGTAAACACTACCAATGAGAACGCACACTTGTGGCACGGAAGTAGGATGACTGAGCAGGGTACACCGTCAGTTAAAAAACGTTTTTTTTTTTTTTTTTTGCTGATGCCTTCCAACAAGCCTATCCTACTGGTTCAGAAAACACAAGAAAATAACAAGTGTTGTGGGGATGTTCATTGCAAAAGTCTGCAGCTCTTTTCAGTAGTTAAAGATGCAGGCTTTCGTCCACTAATGAAAACACTAGAACCCCCTAGAGGCAGTTATATGAATTATGAAAAAATATAATATGTATATAATAAGGAATTCAAAAACATACTGTGCATAAAATACAGGAATAGATAGCTAATACCTAAATGGCACTTTACCTCGTAAATATAGGCTACTGGAGTAAAGGTATTTTTTATTGAAAACAGTGACTTTATGTTTACAGACATATTTTAAAACAGTGATTTAAGGCATTTAAAAGATGCTTATAAGCAAAATAAATAATTTGGGAATAAATGGCAATTTTCTTCTTTTTTCAAAACCAAACCTAAACCTTGACCCAAGAACCGAGGTACAAATTGAACCGTGGGCTAACTGTATTGTTGCATTCCTGGTAACTGCCTACCTATCTACTGAGGAATGCATCCGACAGTCATTCGAAGGCAAATAAGTTTCAGGCATGAGTTTAATGTTAAAGCATATAGTTGGCTGAGGGGTTTCGGAGATGCATTTTATTTTTTCATGCGTGTGTGTTTGCTTTACCCTTGCTTTAATAATTGTAGGTCTAGGGTCCAGAATGCCTTGCATCTTCCTCAGAGCAGGGATAACAAACAGGTTGCATGTCACCACTGCAGACACTGGGTTACCTAGAAAAGAACACAATACTGGGATACCAGAGTAACTTTACAGAGGAAAACCACTAACTATACAGTCAGATCATTATAAATGTACAAAATAGCGATTCCCTGACCATTCTCTGGCCAACATGTTTTGATGATTGATTTGATTGATTTTTGATTTGACACCTAGAATGATGTGTGAATACTCTTTTTGGGGTAAGTCGACCACGAGAATTCAGACATACATTTTAAGTTTTGACCTCATCTTGATCCCAAAATTCAAGATGGCCACCATCCGAGGGAGTTAAAATTTACTTTGTGAAGAGGAGCACCTAGGATCATGAATGAACACATTCTTTCCACTATATTGATTTAAGATCAAGATCATGTTGTCATATATAGGTAATTTTAATGTCATGTTAGAGGTCGTATACAATGGTCACAGAATTGAAATCTTTGGCATATATCAACATAATGAAGCGAGTGAGAATCTTGCAGCCGTAAATGTTGAATGAAGGTCTGATTTGACATAGCCAGGCACACTTTGATGTTAACATAGCTGTGTTCCTTTAAAATTAGGGATGCACCGAAACTTCGGCCACCGAAAATGTTCGGCCGAAAATGGCCAAATTTTCGAGAGAGTGAAAAGGCCAGAAAAAAATACCGAAAATGTAAATCTTTGATGATGTGAAACAAAAAAAGCAACCAGTATGGAGTATGCCGGGTGTGCTTCTAAAAAAAGTAATTTACAGGAAACACATTAAAAAGAGCTGCATGCATGTTATGATAACAGCCTACTTAATTTCATCCGGCGCAATGGAATGGAATGTATATAAGTAAATATTAACAACTATATGCCCTTATCACATAGGCTAAATGTCATGCCTGATCATGGTTCCTAGAGCTCAATGCAAGTTAAATTTAAGACTTTTTAAGAATGTTTTAATGCCACTTGAAATTAAATTTAAGACCAACGACACAATGAACAGAAAAGGAAAAAGGTATTGTCTCGGTGTTCAGACACCACAGTAACTCTGCTTTCAGCGTAGACGTCATTATCTGTATCTGTTCAACCAACAAAATAATCTGTATATGTATCTGTATACGGATATGAAGCCAGAAGTGGCTGGGGCTTATGTCTGAATTTTATTTTTGCAATTATTGAAGGGACTTTTTTTTATATGAAATAAAAGATGTCTGTTTATCAATTCAACATTTTTCTTTTCCAGAAATCAATTGTTAAAAGAGATAAAACTAATTATTTGCCAACTGTTGTACAGTCCCCTCCATAAGTATCGGAACAGTGAGGCCAATTCCTTTATTTTTGCTGTAGATTGGAAACATTTGGGTTCGACACCAAAATATGAATATGAGACAATAGATCAACATTTCAGCTTTCATTTCCAGGCATTCACATCTGGATCTGATACACAACTGAGAAGATAGCATTATTTGTAAAGGAACACCACATTTTTAGGTGAGCAAAAGTATTGGAACAGATAGACTTAAAATAAATTTAAGTGAATAAGACTTAATATTTTGTTGCAAAGCCTTGCTTGCGACAACTGCATCAAGCCTGTGACCCATTGACATCACAACACTTTTGAATCCTCCTTTTTGATGCTTTTCCAGGCTTTCACCGTAGCCTTATTCAGTTGCTGTTTGTTTACTCTCTTCAGTCTCCTCTTAAGCAGGTAAAATACTTGCTCTATATGGTTTAAGTCTGGAGATTGACTTGACCAGTCTAAAACCTTCCCTTTCTTGACCCTGATTAACTCCTTTGTTGTTTTTGCAGTGTGTTTTGGGTCATTATCTTGCTGCATTATGAAGGATCTTCCAATCAGTTTGGTTGCATCTTTCTTTAAATTGTCAGACAAAATGTTTGTGTAAACTTCTGAGTTCATTTAGCTGTTGCCATCATGTGTTACATCATCAATGAAGATTAATGAGCCCATCCGAGAAGAAGCCATGCAAGCCCAAGCCATGACATTGCTTCCACCGTGTTTCACAGATGAGATTGTATGCTTGGGGTCATGAGCAGATCCTTTCTTTCTCCAAACTTTAGCCTTTACATCACTTTGGTAAAGGTTTATCTTGACAACAACACAGTAATTGATGGCAGCAGCAAAATTAACTTAGAAGTCTACAGAAACATTCTGCCTGCCAATTTAAAGAAAGATGCAACCAAACTGATTGGAAGATCCTTCATCATGCAGCAAGGTAATGACCCTACAAAACTGCAAAAACAACAAAGGAGTTCATCAGGGGCAAGAAATGGAAAGTTTTAGACTGGCCAAGTCAATCTCCAGACTTAAACCCTATAGAGCATGCATTTTACCTGCTGAAGAGGAGACCGAAGGGAGTAACCCCCAAAATAAACAGCAACGGAATGAGGCTGCGGTAAAGGCCTGGAAAAGCATCACAAAAGAAGAATGCAAAAGTTTTGTTATGTCAATGGGTCACAGGCTTGATGCAGTTATTGCAAGTGAGGGATTTGCAACAACATATTAAGTCTTATTCACTTTAATTTACTTTAAGTCTATCTGTTCCAATACTTTCGCTCACCTAAAAATGTGGTGTTCCTTTACAAAAAATGCTATCTTCTCAGTTGTGTATCAGATCCAGATGTAAATACCTGGAAATGGAAGCTTAAATGTTGATCTATTGTCTCATATTCATATTTTGGTGTCAAACCCAAATGTTTCCAGTCTACAGCAAAAATAAAGGAATTGGCCTCACTGTTCCGATACTTATGGAGGGGACTGTATGTGCAAAAGTTTGTGAACCCTGAGCTGGTAAACACAATCAGATGGGCCAAATTGAGTGATGAAATGGACCAATATAGTGAGAGATCTTTAGGGAAGAAATTGGGCGGCACTAGATAAAACAGAGATAAAACCAGGTCAGTTTAGGCTCACCAAAGTGAACCCATATAATAATAAGAAAACTCAGTAACAATTTCTTTCATGGGAGGGTTGCTGAAGAAGCCTCTGCTCTCAAAAAAGAACAAAACTGCTTGTCACAACTTTGCCTGAAGTCTTATTCTGTGGACAGATTAGTCCAAAATTTAACTGTTTGGTCATAACCAAAACCGCCATGTTTGGGCAAAAACGCAACTCTGCCTACCACCAAGAGAACCTTCTCCCAAGTGAAGAATGGTGGTGTCAAATTGTCTGCAAATCTCCAGATGTAATGTTTGGGTTGGCTTTTACCTGAAAAATCACTTTTCTTGTGGCGCTTGAGGATATTTTTGAAGGAAGTCCACTTCTAGGCAGATGTTAAGTCACTCTTAAAGCTCTCCATTTGTAAATGATTTGCCTCACGGTGGACCGATGGAGCTCAATTTTTTTTATAGGAATTTATAGCTGTCCCCAGACAAATGTGCAACATCAAAACTCTATTCCTGAGATCCTCTGAATTTTTCCCTTTTAGCATGTGTAGTGGGAAATATTGCATATGACATATCTCTGAACTCAGATATCGAAATGCTTACTTAACCATTGTTGTATATAGACTTATAAGTGAAATTGAATATACTGCATAACTGTTTGTGACTAGAAACTGAGATGAGAGTATCGCAACGACCACTCGGACAGCCACGCCTATGGTTAACTTATGCACCATTACCCTGTCTGTCTCCTATTGTCCTATGCTCAAACTCCTCCCATGGTTAAGATATGTACAATTAGTCTGTCTGCCTGCCTGAAACAATGTGCTTAAATATCCGTCTCTCCTACGAAACGGGGTGACTCTTGCAAGCACATACCCTGTGTCTGCATTAGTGACCTCTCCGCGGAGATCCTTGCTTTATGATTTGAATAAAACCTAATGCTACTATCTTAATATCACTGTTGCTTCATTTTCTTACCACACATGTCTGACCTGTATGGGTTCGGTTTGGTGGGCCTAAACTGACCTGGTTTTATCTCTGTTTTATCTATTGCCACCCAATTTCTTCCCTAAAGATCTCACATTGGTCCATTTCATCACTCAATTTGGCACATCTGATTGTGTTTACCTGCTTGATTTAAGCAATGCAGCTTAGGGTTCACAAACTTTTGCACATACAACAGTTGGCAAATAATTTGTTTGATCTGTTTTAACAATTGATTTCTGGAAAAGAAAAATGTTGAATTGTAAACAAACATCTGTTTTTTCATATAAAAAATACTGGTAGATAAAAATTAATTAATTATGATAAAAATAAATAAAATTCCAAAAGGTTCAAGGGGTTCACCAACTTTCACACAGCACTGTAATTAATTATGAGATACATTTCTACCTCATACTGTACTTTTCATCCGTTTCTCTCTCTCATTATAAGTTATATGAACTGTCTGAGCCCCACTAGCCCTTTGACTGGGGGATATTGAACATTCAGAATGTGAAACAGAACAGTATTACATCACAGTAATTAAATTTGTCCGTTTTATTTTTTCATCTCTTTCTATTTTTAACTCAACAAAGTTGTATGATATATTGATCTTAGATCTAATCGGTCTATTTTGCGCAATTTATTTCCCTCTACTCTCTCAGTCGCTCTATCTCTCCCTCTCTTTTATAATTTCTAACTTGGTTCGATGAATAATTACTTTGGACCAGGAAACAGCATCTAGTGCTCTACAAGTGATCAACGCACAAATTATACTTTTTTCAGCAAATCTCTTAGTTATAAACAGAGTGTATGAACTAAACAGGCGAAGCGTCACATTTCGAATATTTAAAGATCGATTTTGTCAGCCCGCTGCCTGCTAATAGAGAGACGTGGTTCATGTTCAGAGCAGAAGTTTGAAATAAATGAAAGGCAAGAGGGGCTGAAGGTGACTCAGGGTGCAGAAAATTCCAGCGGAGTGGAGAGAGACCACGGGTCACGGAGCCATGCATAAACACAGCCGGTCTTTCTCTTCTCCGCCACGGCAGCGGAGATGAACAGCTGATCGGTGCCACTATAGTTAAGGCAGAGCGCGCTGCGTCAATTTAGCGCTTAATAATAGGCTAAATATATAAATATTTGTTCCCCGGATATAACGAGACTATTCAAGAAAGTAAAAATATTCGGATCGATCTCATTATTCATGCTTTTCCGAATAGGCCTACATGTTCGGATTCGGGCTCTCCCTAGTTGGCGTGCAACCAATCACTGTCCAGAGATTTGGTGCTGCTGTCCCAGTTGTTGATATCGGAGATGGGGGTGGAGGCACGGTAGAGACGAGAGCCGAACAGAACTGGGAAATACCTGGTGTTTGTTGACAGCTTGATTTTGAGGCTTTGTGTTTTGCGCTGTGCATGTAGGCCTACACCGTGTATGTACACCATGCCTCATATAAATTGCCAGGTACCGGTTTTAGCCAGGCAGAAAAATCCTTGTTGGATAGCCAAATTTCGTTGAATTTACACTTTCCCATGATGTGGGTGTGGGCCGACTGCTACTTATTGGCATAGACATTATATATGGATAGACGCCGCGTTGGCCGCTACTGCCTATTGGCGCCGACGAGAAATGCGGGCGCCATCTTGGATCGGTCACACGTTCCACTCAGTGCAGTCTGTTTGACAGGTGCAATGAACTGTCAGCGCATGTAATTAATCATATCTCATTAAATACCAAACTGATTTTCACGCGGTTTTCTTTGCTGCAAAGATCATACATGTAGCTATGATACAGGGCACACGTTTCGACGTGTTTTAATATTCATAGTGGACTTAACAGTCATAGAAGATTCTGATATGATATAAGTAACCTGACGTCCGAGATCAAATCTAGGAACATCCCACGAAAAGGGGGAAAACGGAGACATTTCCAGTTTGACTAGCAATCTGATTGAAAAACCTAATGAGGTGTCAACAAAACGGGAACAGGTAGTTGTTTCTGTTTAGCCAGGGACAGGCAACCAACGATGGGGACGTCTGGTCACCTTTATGATAGCCTATGTGATGTAGGCTATGATCGGTATTTTGCAAATCACACCCTATAAATATGATAGAGAAGCAAAAACAGATAGGAGCAGTAAAGTCAGCTATTTTAATAAGTTAACAATATAGGGGAAAGTGGGGTGAGTTGGTCAACTTTTTACTCAAAGTGATTTTAAAGTGAGGCCTTGACAGTTATGTCTCCAACTCAAATATGTACATATATTTCAGGATGTTGTGCATCCCTGGCAATAAAAACTTTGAATCTGGAATAAACTGTTTAAGAAATATAGCTTTCGGAAAAAAAGTTGTCTTGTCGCACAAATCACCCCACTACGTGGGGTGATTTGTGCATTTGGAGAAAATAAGATGGGGTGAATTGTGCCAATTTATATATATCTCAAAAACTGTAATGCAAGACAAATCCATTAGACAATCACTTATTTAAGGTGTATTTAAAGTAAATAAAGTAAATAGTTGACAAAGATTGAAGGTACATTTTCTTAAACAAGGCCTAGCAGATCTAGGTGGTTTTGCCTGCAAAGCTCACAATGACAAAGTCACCATCATCATCTTTCTGGCCATCTGAACTCTCATCAGTGGTGTCGTTAAGTGGAATTGAGATGTCACTCTCTTCTGAGCTACTGTAGACAATCACTTTCTTTTGGTGACCAGCGTATAGAGCCATGCCACTGGCACGACTCTCAGAAATGTACTTTGCACTAGTTGCTCCGTGCTTGTGGAACCAACTGCCACCTGACAAATGTGATTCCCCCTACATTTCTGCCTTTAAATCAAGGCTCAAAACCCATATGTACACCCTGGTGTTTCCTCCCCATTAACCTCTGCACTACTTACTTACCTCTGCACTACTATCTGTGTTTATGTGGATGTATGGGCTTTACGTCTTTTATTTTGGTTATTGTTATTTTACCTTCATTGTTTACCTACTGAATGCACTATGTACAGCACTTTGGACAGTGCAAACTGTCATAAATGTGCTTTTATAAATACATTTTACTTACTTACTTACTTATAACTCACCCAGGCACTTTCGCACAAATCACCCCATCCCCAGAATTTTGGATAATAGGCATGATGCAGCAATTTAGGGCTGACATCGTGCTAACTATATAGACTCAAAGTGTAACATACCAAAGCACTAAAACATGTGTCAAATGTTTTCAAACGTGTCTATAATTGTTCAGACACAATAATCAAAAAACCTTGATCATGGAAATTTTACTTTGAAAGGCAAAACACAGTTTTTTGAGCTTAAATGTGCTTATATCTTATTCCTTGTGTCTCCCTTCACAAAAATGCACAAACTCACCCCACTTTCCCCTATGATTAGGCTATATATAAATATATTTATTAATTTACAGTGACGAGCATACGCAATAAAGACAATCACAGGGATAACAAACAGAGAACATAAATAAAATAGGATACATTTTTAAGTTTTTTTTAAGATTTTACAAAATCCTTTAAAAAAATTCGATTGTAAGGATGGTTTATTTTATGCATTTTTAGTATTATTGTTTGCTGTTGTTGTTTGATTTTCTTTTGATTGCTGTGGTTTTGTATCGAATGTGTTTTTAAATGTAGCCGCTGCAAGGCACGCATTGATTTCCTGTCTGTGTCTGAGGAACCAACTCGAGACTAGACTGAACTTGGTATTCCCCCCCCTAGTATAGAACATTGGACAACCAACTCCAGTTTAGGAATAACTGCCTTTTCCTGTAGTGCCCCTAATTCATGGAATGCAGAGCAACTTAAAAATGACTGCTCTTCCTACTCTTGGTTTATTTGAATCTATGATTTCTGAATTTTACACATCTGACTGTAACTGTTTTAGCTGAATTCATTGTTCAGTTAGTATTTTATTCTTGCTCTTTTTTTGTATTTGTATAGGCCTACTTTATTTAAATTAATATATTTTCTCCTATTTTATTTATGTTCTCTGTTTGTTATCCCTGTGATTGTCTTTATTGCGTATGCTCGTCACTGTAAATTAATAAATATATTCATATATAGCCTAATCATATATTGTTAACTTATTAAAATAGCTGACTTTACTGCTCCTATCTGTTTTTGCTTCTCTATCATATTTATAGGGTGTGATTTGCAAAATACCGATCATAGCCTACATCACATAGGCTATCATAAAGGTGACCAGACGTCCCCATTGTTGGTTGCCTGTCCCTGGCTAAACAGAAACAACTACCTGTTCCCGTTTTGTTGACACCTCATTAGGTTTTTCAATCAGATTGCTAGTCAAACTGGAAATGTCTCCGTTTTCCCCCTTTTCGTGGGATGTTCCTAGATTTGATCTCGGACGTCAGGTTACTTATATCATATCAGAATCTTCTATGACTGTTAAGTCCACTATGAATATTAAAACACGTCGAAACGTGTGCCCTGTATCATAGCTACATGTATGATCTTTGCAGCAAAGAAAACCGCGTGAAAATCAGTTTGGTATTTAATGAGATATGATTAATTACATGCGCTGACAGTTCATTGCACCTGTCAAACAGACTGCACTGAGTGGAACGTGTGACCGATCCAAGATGGCGCCCGCATTTCTCGTGCTCAACGGCCAATGGGGCGTCTACCCTTTATAATGTCTATGCTTATTGGTCCATGCTTATGCTGCTACTGCTAGCTGAACGACGTGCATCTGCTCTGAGTCACGGCCGCAAACAAATCTTTTGTTGGTTCCGCTCTCGTGATTGCGCGACATTACTGCTATTCGGCAATTTGTTTAAAAAAAAAATTGTACCTATTATTTTTAGATTTGAGACCAATTACAATTATAACATCCTACTTAGGCCTACCATGTGTAAACATTTTTAAGACCTTTGAAAGATGGATTTAAGACTTTTTAATGCTAATTAAGGCCTTGTTATTAGATTTCTGAATTTAAGACTTTTTAAGGATACGCGGGAACCCTGTGCCTGATCACATTAAAAACTGCCTGGTTCTTCATCCGAGTCTGCCAAGTAAAAGTGTCAGAAAAAAGTGACTCACAGGCGGACACAGGTCGCGACTAATGCCGCTCCTCCTGCGTCATGTTTGGTGCTGGAGAGAGCAGACCTATTGGTTACTGACAATGTTTGCGTCATTTTACTTCCCTATTTGCATGAGCCAACCCTCAAGACTCACGATAATATCAAACCTGTTTGATAAAGTCAATGGGAAGAAGACTGACTAAAATCGCGTCGGATGACCACCTTACACCAAACACCTGAGATGACGGGCACGTGCCACAACACCAGCAAGACTCACGTGATTTCAGTCCGACAATGTAAATTCGTTGCTACTGTCAAATTGTGTGAAAAGTCGTGTAGTGAGCCAAGCATTAGTTGTTCACCCGCAAAACACCAACAAACCAAACACGCCATCTGTAAGGATCCTCCCTCAATTTAGCACTCTTTATTTGGGATCTAAATAGATAAGGGCGCACTCACACTAGGCATTCGTGTCCAAGCACGATGAAAGGCTTTAGTCAAGTTTGTTTGACCAGTGCTCCGTCCAATTCTTTGGCCCTAGCCTGGTTGGAAGAGGTGAGCTTCTGCACAGTACGGATGCTCATGTAGGGGAGAACGGGGTAAGTAGGCACACTTTTTACTCTAGTGAGAATTGCTCATCACCTAAACATCTGTCAATAGTCATTTCTACATTAAATTGAAGTGTAGTGTATTTCGTTATGACACATTCTAAGATTACTGATAATCAGGAGAGGAGCAGCTCTCGTGGGTATATGTGTGTGTAGGATAGGAACGTGGATTGCTTAAGTTGAGGAAGCCAGCAGGCTGATCTGTAGATCATTCAAATTGTACACAATAGAGGGCTCCGAGAAGGTCCTTGGTGGGGGCAATTTAGGACAGTTTGGTTAAGATTTAACAGCTAATTTATTGGCCCCTGGCTAAAGGGATTGTCCTAAAGTTACTGAATTAGACTTCCTGGCCCCAAATGGCATGGCACCTTCAGGTGATGATTACCCTAGATGTCCTCTGGACATTGTAGGTCAGAGCTAGTTAGGGTCCACCAATCAGGAGTTAGGCGAGGTGGAGCTTACTGACATAAGGACCAATCAGCTAACTTATATTTTCAGATTAAAAGCCACCGCAATGCAGGAAGAGACAGGTCTTTTAGTATACAGGAACTTGTCATAGCTTTTGGTTTTATGCATGTACCTCTATTAGTTTTTTGGCTACAAACACTTTAACTTTTTATTGGCTTCGTTTTGACTGCAGGATGAGTTTTGTTGCTTAAATAAAAGAATTGTTCCTGAAGACCTCCTCATCTGCCTCAAACTGCGTCTTCTTTCATCAACCCACTACCAACGCCGTTTTTCTGAGTAAAGGCCGGAAAATATACAGCAGCAGCTTAAGGTGTTGGCTTGAAATGTGTACCCCTCACTTTTTCTATCTTATTGTAATAAATAAGAAATGAATCAAAGACACCCTTCAAGGGGTCGGTTGTCACACACTATGGGGTTGTTTGTCACAATGTTATCTTAATGGGAATGATCTTAAAAAGAAGGCAAGAAAGCAGAACTAAATTTGAAAGTTTAATTGCATTGTCAAGTTGACAAACAGGCCTACATAACTTACTGTAACCTTGACAGCTGGTCTAGTTTGGGATGCACTGGGTTGTTTCGATTTTGTTGCCCTTTTTTGTTTTGCATGCTAGTTGCCTTTTCCTGCTCTATTCTTTCCTTCTCTGGGGTGTCAGTGAGGATACAGCTTCACAATTTATTTCGTTATTGGGTTCCTTTTCTGGCTGCAGCCTTTGGATAACATGTGACAACCATCCCCCTAAAAAAATGTGACGACCAACCCCAACTTGAAGAAAAATACTGAGGAGCTAAATATTTTCAATTTGACAGGAAAAACACAAACAGTCCCCTCACCTCAAATTCAGCAGTCTAACTCCAAGGAAGACTATGTAGGTGACCTCTGATCCCAATTCTGGATATTTACATACCAAAATTTCACAGACAGCGCCTTCTGGTTCAGAGATATAACGATTGTGACAACCAACCCGTGTGACATATAACCCCGTTCTCCCCTACGACCTCACGCATGAGTTAAGACAATCTTAATTTTTATACTACTGCTCCCCCAAACGGATATTTAAAAGAAATTACCCCAGAGGATTCATGCTGGTCTGATGCAGAATGTTTGCTGCAGATCTGGCTGGATTTAAATGTTCAAAAAACACTTAAAGCCACTAAACACTTGTAAAACAAAAAGACAAAACGTGATGACTTCAATCAGCGCGTGTGTCTTTTACGACAAAATCATACAGGCAAGAAGCAATGGTGCCTAGGCCCGGATCTTTAGAGCTTGCATGAGCATGCTGGGCCTGTCCAGTTAGGGAGGAACAAACAACATACAACTTACCTGGTAAAGCAAAGATAAGTTTCCGTGCTCCATCAATATCAACTGTGGCAAAGGTAGTAGGAAGACTGAGGAACAGAAAGATACAGGTAATTGTATTAACTCTAGATGAAATAATAACAGATGCCAAGTTTCCACCAAGCAGTGTGGCTCGGATCAGCTCGGTAACCCTCCATCTGGATTGCGTGTCCACTGCTGACAGCAGCACCCTAACTTCGTAGGATGGGGTTGATGCCGGAGACGGTGAGAGTCGACAGGAAGTGCTGGCCACGGCAGCTATATAACTATCTGCGTAGCCCGCTGATTAATTCAATCAAGAGGAAAAACACTGCACAATAAACAGAAATGCATGCACGCGGGGCGCCCTTAGCTCAGTTGGTAGGACGTCCCCCCCCGGGCCGGGCCCAGCAGCAGACCCGGGTTCGATTCCTGCCCGCGGTCGTTCTCTGCATGTCACTCCCCTCTCTGCCCGATTTCACCTCTGTCTCTCTGCACTATCAAATAAAGCATAAAAATTACAAAAAAAAAAAATGATAAAAAAAAATATGCACACTAAACACAAGACTGTTCACTCTTGCAGAGGTGACTACACATGGCTGTTTTACGCGCAAATGATTCACTCGACCAATAAATTAACAGCAGTGTGTAGCTCCACTATTTTGGGGCCCTTTTCAGATGGCTTGGTACTCCAATGGTAGGGTCACTATAACAGGAGCGGTACAGCTCACTTATTTTAGGACCCTACCAGACTTTTGACCATGGAAACACAAGTAAAAGCGGGCTGAGCACCGATCTGAGCAGCACAGCTGGGGGGAAACGAGGCTTGATAATTATCAGCAATATAGTAACAGCAGTACTATTTCAACAAGTATCTGTAATAATATTCAGTTGTAGAATAATCTGCAACAACAGTACTAATAGCATTAAAAAATGAGCAACAGTTAGCAGTAGTAGCAGAAGAAATAGAAATTGTGACCTTTGTATTATTAGCAGTAGTTAAAGCTGTAGCAATAACAAAAATAAAAGGAATATAGATAGTACAGTAGTTTGTGTGAGTAAAGGGTTCATTGAGATGTAGCAGTAGAAAGACTATGAGCAGTAGTAGTACAAGGTACAGTACAAGAAGTATGAGTTTCAGCAGTAAGAAATATAGTATATACAGTCATTAAGCCCTGCCAAACTCCAGCTCGCTCCTCTATCTCACCCTGGCTTCATGAAGACTCGTCCAAAATGAATCTGAGCATGCAGGTCAATATCCAGCACCTGCTTTAGGTAGTCCTAGTAAGACACACAGACAGATGAAGTCAACTTTTATATGATGTTGGATCAGCAAACAAACCTGGATCATAAACAGTAGGCAAACAAATTTATTGTGAAAAAAGTTGAAGAAAGTTTGTCTGTTTCACTATTTAAAAGAATAGAATACTGAACTTGTAAATGTAAATAATAATGATAAATAATAGTTAGTTGGGGTATGGGTGACAGATTACCTTCTCTCCCATAGACACACCCCCTGAAGTGATGATAACATCAGCACGACTGATTCCCTCATGAAGAGCTGACAGTAAGTCATCAGGGCTGCAAACACAAGCAGAATACATCAAACTCTGTTAACGTTGTATCTGTTGTGCTACACAGTGTTTCCCACAGAATTTTGGGTTTGGGGTACTGGGGGGGGGGGGGGGGGCAACAGACCTTCTGGAGGGGGGGGCAGAAAATGTGGTAGCTTTTAGGTAAAATGATCAATCTGGTGCATCTTGACAAGAAAGGCAAGAGGCTAAATCAACGGTGTTCATGTGAGCGGTTTAGTACTCTCTGTAATAATTTGGAGACACTGAATCACATAAGGTGGAAGCTATTGAGGTTCTTATTTTTTATTAAAATACTGTTTTTGTAGGCTTTAACATATTATCATCAAAATGAGTGCTAAATTACATGATCCCAATTCATAAAAAAAAATAAAAAAAGTCCCTAATTATCATTAATATGCACAAGTCAGCATGGAGGTGTTGAAATTGGTTTTGTCTAAACTTGACAGTATTTTATTGACGGTTAGACAGTGGTCAGTGTGCCGGGGCTGGTGGGCATGTTAACCGTTCTCCTGCTGTCTACTGCAGGTGAAAAGACGTCGCTGATGAATATCCAACATGAAACTAACTTCATCAAGTTTAAAGTTATTTATACTTGGTTAGGTAAATAACATGGATGTGAGTAGAGCGTTTCTTTCAGTGGCTCTAAAACCACCTTGGTCTCTCGCTGTGCTTCCTGCAGCCTGCTGACTGTGTATGTGAGGCTGGAGAGTGTGCATGCGCGCCTTCATAATAACAGCTGATTGACTCAGGGTGAAGAGAGACTGAAGGGGAAATGCTTTGCTGAGGCATCGCCAACAACCACAATGTGAAACACAGTGTATTGATCTTCTATGTTTATATTTATATTTAAAAATCTAAAAAAATAAAACAATACTGTGCACGGCTCAAACCTCAAACGGAGTTTAAATAGAAAAGACTAACTGTGTTGAGTGACAAAGCAGCGATGGGACTAAGTAAGTAAAGCCTCATTCATACATGCAGCCTATAGTCACTTGCGATTGCCATTCGCGGTAACAAACAGATTCAGGGGATATGGAGAAGAGGAATTGAACATAAGGTATCATTATACGCCGATGATTTACTTTTGTTTGTCGCCAAGCCAGCCACCTCTTTACCGGAGGCACTTTCTGTGTTGGAGGTCTTTAGTCAGTTTTCTGGCTATAAACTTAACCTGAGTAAAAGCGAACTCTTTCCGATTAATAAAGAAGCTCTTAAACTTGATTATACAGCTCTCCCACTCAAAGTGGTGACAGACCATCTGAGTTACCTTGGGGTTTGTTTTACCAGAAATTTTAAAAACCTACTTAAATCTAACTTCCTCAAATTATTGGATCTGGCGAAGCAAATATTATCGAAGTGGTCTCCTCTGGCTTTCTCTCTCATAGGTAGAATAAATTCAATTAAAATGACATTACTCCCAAAGTTCCTATATCTATTCCAATGTCTCCCCATCTTTCTCCCCAAATCCTTTTTCAGGCCCTTGACTCTTATGATAAATTATATTTGGAATGGTAAACGCCCTCGGTTACGGAAAGCTTTTCTTCAAAGACCCAAACAAACAGGTGGAATGGCCCTCCCTAATTTCCAATACTATTACTGGGCTGCTAATATCTGTTCTTTAGTGTATTGGGTGCATTTTCACCTGGACGACACAGCCCCAGTCTGGGTAACAATGGAGTCCAGCGCTATTAGCCCATTGTCTCTATCTGCCCTCTTAAGCACCGCACTTCCACTCTCTTCGGCTATTCCCAACAGTAGTCCCGTGATTAAGCACTCCCTTCGAATTTGGACCCAATTTAGGAAGAATTTTGGAATGCAGAATTTTTCACTTTTCAGCCCAATTGCAGCTAATCATTTGTTTACTCCCTCGACGGCGGATGGTGCATTCAAGATCTGGCAGAAAAAAGGCTTAAAATGCATCGGTGATTTATTTATTAATGATCTATTTGCTAGTTTTTCTCAATTGACAAAACATTTTGGTATCGAAAAGACTAATTTTTTTCCGATTTCTGCAAATCAGGCATTTTACACAGAAGTTAATTCCCCAATTCCCTTATAAACCGCCAGCCAATCATGTCGATTTGTTTCTTTCTGTAAACCCCACATTAAAAGACTCAATCTCTGTGTTTTTCAACCTTATTTCGAAGTTGCATAGCCCCTCATTAGCAGCTATAAGAACCCTGTGGAAGCAGGACCTAGGTTCTGCCTTCACAGATCACATGTGGGATTCAGTCCTGGATCGGATACACTCTACCTCCATGTGCGCCCGACATGCTCTTGTGCAATTTAAAGTAGTACATCGTATCCACATATCTAAAACTAAATTAGCTCGTATGTTCCCCGATGTAGACCCGACCTGTGATAGCTGTAAGAGCGCACCGGCATCACTCTTTCACATGTACTGGCTGTGTCCCACCTTGACTGAGTTCTGGACATCAGTTTTCAAACAATTTCTGAAGTACTTCAGCATCAATTGAGCCGAACCCTTTCACTGCAATTTTGGCATCGCTCCCAATTCAGGCTTGCCTAAAGTGAAGCTAAAGGTACTGGCCTTCACTTCTTTACTTGCTCGTAGGCTATCTTACTTAATGG
The DNA here is from genome assembly GCA_026122265.1 of Ammodytes dubius. NCBI lineage: Eukaryota > Metazoa > Chordata > Actinopteri > Uranoscopiformes > Ammodytidae > Ammodytes > Ammodytes dubius. The sequence goes on from CM047517.1 coordinate 25,725,256, forward strand.
AAAGATCCTGCTCCTTCTTCCCACTCACATTGGATTAGAGACATTATGTCATGTATGAATCTGGAGAAAATTCATGGCGCCCCTTCCTAAACTATTTTGAGAAACCGACCACAATAGTTGAAGAGTAGCTACCCCTCCCCTCTTTTATTTGATTAAATTTTATTTCTTTGTGTTTTTTGTTTCATATTGGTTGTTTGTTTTTGTTTCTTGAAGTGTGTGTTTCTGTTTCGTTTCTGCTATTTTTGACGTTGTGTATTGTTTTGTGTACTGATTTCTTAATGCAGGACTGTTTGTGATTGGGTGTGAGGGTGGGATATGTTCGGGGGGGGGGGAAAAAGGGGAAAAAAATGTATAATCCATTGTACTGCAGTTGCTTTGCTACTCTGCGATTTAATAAAAAAACCTTTGAAAGAAAGAAGAGAACAAGAGACCAGAGGTTGAGCGCGAACAGTGCGCTTTCATCTAGTTCCAATAATTCAGGCCAGTTCACATTCTGAATTTCTGATATTTTTCTCAAAAAGGAAAGGTCTGACAGCAAACTCTCAATCACATGTAGTCTATGCCAACTTGGTGTCACCAAACAATGTGGTCATGACAGAACAGTTTTTTTATGAAGGTAAAATGTTCCTACTTGTCTCCAACAATTCCCAGGTTGATGGTGGGATATCCATGTTCCTGGATGGTTGACAGCAGAGTGGAGCGGTTGGAGTCCCGAATTTTCCCTGGGTGGAGCTCATCCTCTGGATTCAACAACTACACACACACACACACACACACACACACACACACACACACACACACACACACCACACACACCACACCCCACACACACACACACACACACACACACACACACACACACACACACCACACACACACACACACACACACACACACACACACACACACACACACACACAACACACACACACACTTTATCCAGTAGCCAGCCAAACAATTTAAATTAAAAGCAAGTTGGTATTTTCATATGTCTTTTTGTATGTACCTCATTTCCAGTGGACATGATAGCCACCACAGGGAATTTGTGCACGCTGACCTCAGTCACTCCCACTGTAGCCAGGAGGCCGATCTCTGACGGGCCCATGTGTGTTCCTTTAGCCAACACACACTCCCCTCGTCTGATGTCATGGCCTATTGGTCTATGCACACATACAAACATCTTATGCTAGGTTTACACTAGAGGACTTTTAAAAGACTGAAGACTGACACCTTCTCACATCTAAAGACAATCGACTCACACCTGAAGACAATTAGTCATTATAGTTGTTTTGTCACAGAATGAGATTTTGCAAAGAGAGAGGGTCTCATATTGCAAGACCACAACTAGATTTTTTTGAGATTAATATAATTTTCAATCCTGCTACCGGGGATTAAAAGGGATTTCAGTCAAATAAAAAGTAATTTTTAGCAGGTAAAATGGACTGGGTGTTAAGTAGCCTAAATATAAACAACTATATGCCCTTATCACGTAGCCTTAATGTCATGCATGATCAAGTTAAGAACTGCAAACGCGATTGTGATTATTTAATTTTAAAAAAGTGAATTCAATATTCTGAGCGGGGGACCTCCTTTAGTTATTTGGCGGGGTTTATTTGCTGATCTCGTCCCCCAATAACTAACTCCTAACCCTAAATATGACGGTAAAGTGTTAGGGTTGCGCAGCTGTCAGCCGGATTATAGCCGAGGCCACTAGGTAAAAATGTCCTAAAAAAGTTTCTCACAGGCGGACACAGGTCACGACTAATGCCGCTCCCGTGTTGTGTTTGGTGCTGGAGAGAGTGCACCCATTGGTGGTTGACAGTGTTCACGTCATTTAACTTCCGTATTCGAATCGGCCATCCCTCAAGACTTACAAAAAAAAAAAAACAGTTTGATAATCAAGACAGGAAGAAGACCGACTGAAATCGGGTCGGATGACCACCTTACACCAAACAACTGGGATGATGGGCGCGCGCCACAACTCCAGCAAGACTCACGTGATTTCAGTCCGACATTGGAAATTCGAATGAAAAGTTGTGTAGTTTAAGCTCAGCATTACTCTCCTAACTAGCTCTTGGTTTCCTATATGTATCTTTTTTTTAGCAAATAGTTTCTACAAAATACCTTAAACATATTACTTTTGATTTACCTGATGTCCTGTCCAGGTCGGGCCTGGACCATTATCCTCACCTCCAGCTCCTCTGTGCCCTAAAGTAAGCCATACTCTCAATGAGAACCAAACAAAACTCACAGGTAGTGGTGAAGTAATGACAGCACTGAGCCCATTAACAAGCATCAACGTCATCTTGCTCCTCATGTACTTACATCCTCAGACTCTCGTAGAAGCTCTGTATCTTCTACTTGGACCACAGCATCAGCTCCACAGGGGATGGGAGCCCCTGTGGTCACCCTCATCACCTGACCAGGCATCACTGTATGGGTGGGCTGCACACAGAAATATTCATTTGTTTCGTTAGGAGATTCAAAGACAATTTATTTCAGTAATTGTATATCTGTATATTCAGAAGTCATAGTAAGCCATAGTAATTTTTTTTTCCTGATCATGTATCTTTTAATTCTCATAATGTGAAGTGCAGACAGGTAGGAGGTTCCTCCATTAACCCTCACTTGTTGGGATTTTGGAGGAAACTGGGTCTCAGACGTTGCAGCGCCTCAGAGCCAGGTTTATAACTGGGACAAAGTCATTCAAATTAGGGATCAATGCTTTAATATGAAAACTAACATTTCTAATTTAACAGTAGATGCATTAAATCCTTAAAAAAGAAAATCTGAGTGAAGTTGAACGCATGACTATCAGTTAAACAGCAGTAGTGATCTATTCGTTAAGGCTTTATATTATACATTAGCTTTCCCTTTCCATGCAGCGATCTGAAGGAAGCAAGAAGCATTAATCTGTGATTAATGTGAAGCCTTGGATCTGAGAAGTTATGGTTGTATGACTTTTTATTTGATTTAAGATTACAGTACTGTAAGGGCCGGATCTACCAAGTTCCCAAATAAAGAGTGCTAAGTTGTGTGAGCTTTCCAACAGATTTCAAACTTGGTTGTTAGCAGGGTTTCCCCAGAAAAGTTGTTAGGCCTGGTGGCAATAGTTCCGCACGATTTGGTGAAATCCTGCAATTGCGATTATAGTGGATAATATTGCGATTTGCAACATAACAAATAAATGGTATTATGATTCTACTGTAAAAATGTAGTCTTATTTCTCAATTTTAACGCACAATAATTAATATTTCTCCGCTAGGGTTAGGGTTCGATCCAAAACAATAACCAAAAACAGTTTGATGACGTCATGGATCATGGAAACAACTTAGGCGAGAAAAGGGCAAGGCTTTGTCCATCACGATTATGCAAACAGTTAAATACAGTAGTTAAAAATGTAATAAAAAAGTGTTTTCCCCTTGAAAATTAATGCATTCCTCCAACGGTCAAAGAAGGTAATAGTCTGGCACTTCTATAAACTTGCGTAAAATGGATGAGTAACACACTTGAGCTGTAGACAGACAGCGGCCTGTGGACTTCAGCGCCTGTGAGTGTGAGCTCATGTCGCTGCACCGAGGCTTCAGATGCCTTTCGTGGTGAGCGTACATAGAAAATGAATGGCTGACATAACGTTCACAAAGCTTTTATTATGAGCCCACAGGGATAAGTATCGCAAACTTCAAGCTTTCTGTTCTATTCTTTCACCGAGTACACTGCAGACATGTTGCTGTGACTGATGGCTTCGAGGGATGTTAAGCGCTGCTTTTCCCTGTCTCCAAATAAAAGTAAACTCACGTTACGCCAGCTAAATGCATTTAATGTGAAGCTGCAGCTGTTAGGAATGTTAAGTTTGCATTAGCAGTGTACTACTTGCTATCTGATCAAAGGCTAGGCATTGCATGTCCGTGGGCGTCAAAAAAAAATCGATGCATGGCATAGCGGGGGGTCAATTTAGGCATGGCGGGCCGCCATGGCTGAAATACACTGGGGGAAACCCTGGTTAGGCATACTGCAGGTGACGAACTAAGAGTAATTGTGCAAACTACAATGGGTACAAGCTAACACACGCATTGAGCTACAGCAAAGAAATCTTTATAGTCCTCAGCCTCAATAAAAACCTCAGCAAATAAAACAGGTTGCACATGAGTGAGTACCATAAAACGCTCTTACTTTTGGGAAAATAGCAACCGTATGGTTTTATTCAGTGCGTCCGTTCAGAGCCTACCTGTCCATCCTGCCTGACATAACATTAAGGACTTGGGACAGGAGGTTACACCTTACAATCTACTGAGGGATAAGCCAGCTGAAATAGTTACACTGTAGGGTTGGGCGAAGTTGCCCATATCCACATGGTGCTATCGCCACCTTGTATGATCTCCGATGCCCGATCCCATCGGGATGCTAACGATACTAACGCACATCACACAACACATTAATTGTGTTTGGGTACAATATTTAGTAGTAGTCATTTATATTTAACTGCTCCACCTTCAATTTCACTTTCATTTTTATCTCCTGTCAAACGGCTGATCCAGTAAGCTGATTGGCTCGAGCTGACAGCAACCTGACAGCGGGAGTCTGTCAAAAGTCAGATGATCACTCAGTAGTCAAAAAGCAAAATTATAAAATAAAGCTCTCTCTTCTTTTTCTCTCCACTGCACACCGTCACTCTGACAGCATCGGCAAAGAAAAAGGGAAACTCCCGATTGTGAGGGAATTTTGGGTATTTAGTTGTAATATTAATGGGAAAGATTGAGAGGTCATATGCCTATCTTGTGTGTCTGTCTCTCAGACTCTAGGTCAGCCTTGGAGCCTGTTAGGAGACACTTAGGTCAGTTGTATAGATAAAGTCTCATCTCCTTAGACTCCAGAATGTTGTGGTTCACTGTGTTCAGCTCTGAACCAAAACATTGGTACGCTTGGTGCCCGAGCCGGGGAGGTGATAGAGATAGCGCGAGGTTAAAACACAGCTCTAAGCATGAGTTTGTCAGAATTGAAGTGCAAGTCACGAGAGTTGCAGTCCGGTTCTCCTTGGCCAAGTCTGTAATAAATATTGCTTCATAATTCATCCAAGTCTCCTGAAATATTCTTCCACCTGAGTTGACCTCCAACCTTAAACGGAATTTACATCACACCGATGGCATCTGCTAAAAAAAAAAACTATTGACGATCATGCCATCAATTGCTGAAAATCTATTCTATCGCCCTATTACAGTGTGCTGGAACGACCCAGACGCGAGGAAATGCCTTTTGGCATGGCAGGTATTGTGAGACTCTTTCTTGTGAGTGAATCCAAATCAGCCTTTAACACATCCTAAAGCTTTAAAATAGCATTGCTGGATAGTAGATATGTCTCGATTATTTTAGCTTCCGTCAATCCAAACATGTCGACACAAGCAGAACAAAATAACATTCTCTCAGTTTTCCTGCATGTCTGTGTCTCCTCGTCTATAACTTCAGCCGTCTGTGTGCAACACTCTGCCTATATCAAACGGATTAAATAAAGACGCAATCACAAATTTTGTAAATCACAGTGTGTGTGCTAAATGAACTTATTTGCACCTACTCCTCCCAATATTTGTGCACTCAAAAACTCCAGATGCTGAATATCTCCATGGTGAGCATGAGATACTGCCCTCTAAGAGGAGGTTCAGAATCCCTGGATGTAAATGAAATAAATCTTATAATAAATTTGTCAATACAACAGCAGATAAAGTAATGTCAAGGTCAGGATGGACTTGAGAGGTTCTCTTTGTTTTTAATTATATTTATACATTTCATTATCTTATTTATAAAAGGGATTGGTGTGTTAATTGTGTATGTTTTCTCTGCTGTCTATTTGTGCTTTAAGGAATCTTGCGGTGTTGTTTGTTTATTCAAATCTCTCTGTGTATGTTGGTTCTGTAATGTTTCGGACTGTCTTGTCTTTTGCTGCAGCATGGGTGTCAGCCCGAGACAAATTTAGTATTTCTTGACTTATTGCACATTCATTAAGGCAAACATACTAAATGGACAGGGTGTGTAATTGTATAAGCACATGCAAACTTTGAGTAGATATTTTTAGTAGAGCTGACCTGTTGTCCAGCATGTGATTCTCCCATGATGAAGCGATCTCCTGGGCCATCAGCAGCTAAAGGTCAATGATAATGATGTAAATCAAGTTAACTTTGGAAAGTAAACCATGACTATAGATTGTTTTAAATTCTAGTGGCAGCAGAGAGGAAAGTTTTAGTACACAATACTATGTCAAGATTTCGCTTTTTGAATCAATCAATGCCAACAAGTAAGATATCATGGTTTAGATGAATGCATTGTCAGTTAGTTAATGGCATTTTTGTGGCTCTTGTTTTACATTTCTGTCCCCAATGTAATGTTTAGCTTATGTTGTATGGAAGTATAGTCTTACCCCGTACAGCGTAGCCATCTTTAACAGAGGCAGGGAATGGAGGAAGGTTGTCTTTGGCATAGATGTCCTGAGCGAGCACACGACCCAAACCGTCTAAAGAATTTGGCCCAAGCCAGGTCAATTTAGTGAAAACCACATTTTAACCACAAACAATCACATCATACCAATTTAACACGATAATTAAAATATGTGTACATAGTTACTTGAGTCAAACTGTTTTAAACCACTGATGTGACTCATATTTACATTACCTAAAAACACTGGGGAAAGTAAGACGCAGACACACTTCTGAAGACAATTAAAACCATTCTCTAGCAAAATATCCAACTCACCTGATTATTTTACACACAACACACACACACACACACACACACACACACACACACACACACACACACACACACACACACACACACACACACACACACACACACACACACACACACACACACACACACACACACACACACACACACACACACACACACACACACACACCTCTGTAGTTAATGACTTCAATTCCCAGAATAGATGTCATCTCAAGGACAGTGATGAAGGCTTTGTCCATTGATGTCAATGGGAAGGGAGACATCCGATGACGGCGTGCCACCTTGCTGATGTCCACTGCACTGTGGCCTTCACACGGACAATTCAAGAGAATGTCTGAATTTGCTACAATAAACATCATTAAGTCACATTGGGCCTCATTCATCAAACTTGTGCTGAAACTGGTGCAGATCCTGGCTTTCACATGGGATTCATCCAGGGGTTGAGCACCAAATTATGGGCCCCTATACAAGAAGTCCTGATGGGCCCCCTTATTACAATACAAATGTGTAAAAGCTATGTTTATCTAGTGTCCAAAATGTATTAGTGACTGGTCCCTTTCTAAACCAGATAACAACACAACATTTATATTGATGAATGATGACCAAATCGAAATATAGCTTTCGGGAAAAAGTTGTCTCGTGGCACAACTTGCTTCCAGTGCGGGGTAAATTGTGCCTTTGGAGAAAATATGATGAGGTAAATTGTGCCATTGACATATATCTCATAAACTGTAATGCTATATAAAAGCAAGACAAATCCATTCGAAAATGACTCATTAAATGTTTAGACTTTCAGCGCGCCGCTGAAAGTCTTCCGGAAGGTAACCAATAAAAACGAAGTGGGGTTGGCACAGGGCTGTACGCTTATTTTTTTAGGTGGTAGCACTGGTGCTACCAAGCAAAAAAAATCAGTAGCACAAAAATAAATTCAGTAGCACACAAAGTATGATCGAAAACTTGCATAACCTTAACCCTTGCATTTCGCTCTAATTACCTTTTAGCCTGTCATCTTGGTCTCATTTGAAATTCTCAATTAATGTCATATCCTAGTGTGTGCAGTAATAATTGTAGAAAAATTAATAGGGGTGCACTGATTGCAATTTAGACAAAATAATCTAACCTGCCAATTGCAATTTTTTGCTGATTCAGAATAATTTCTCCTCATAAAATGTATATCTATATATTTTTTGTATACACATATAATTATTATATTCATAATAATAAACATTTTTGGTAAATGTCCTTCTGTTAATTAAAACCAAACTTTAAAACATATAGCCTATTAAATAAATAAGTACCATACATATTGGTACAATTTAGGATAAGTTAAATAGGTTGTTGTGAATGTGTTGGGAGGTGTTCTTCAGTGGCTTATCAGTTATTTCAAACTTTGTTTAAATAGACTACTGTTGACTGCTCTCTGCAGCTGAATGAGTTGCCTTTCTAGCTAGGGCACTGCAGGGCTGTGAAGCGCACACTTCCTGTTCTTACCGTCTTCAAAATAAAAGTCAACTCACGTTTGGCTAGTAACAGGCTTTTAATGTGAAGGCGCACAGGAAATGTTCTGTTTGCACACGCGCTAACTTAACTGCGGTAATGTAAAGAGAGCAGAGAGCCGTGTCCTTCCGGTTATTTACCGTTGGTGAAGTTTATTAGACGCTAGCACTAGTGCGAGCAGCATTGTATTCATCATCGCACGTGATCAATTTCAGTAGCAAATGCGATCAAAACTGTCGCACTGTACAGCCCTGGGTTGGCAGGACGGGGGCGAGGGGGCGGAGAAGGATGAAGCCGAGTGTTGACAGAGAATGCTGAAAGCGCCCAGACGAGAGAAGAGTTTCCCGAAAATCTACATTGTTTTTTGTGCTGCGATTCATGTCAGGTTGCTCTATAGGAGTCATTAATGAGAAATTAAGGCCAGAAAAGTAGTATAATAGTAGCCTGGAAATCCAGACCCTGATATCTTGAACGATAGAGGGTCTGGCCACGATCAATAGTAATTTCCAACTCAAGGGGCGGCTCCTACTCGTGCATTTCAAATGCCACTGCACGCAGTTGGATAGCACTACAACCAATCAGAGCGATGGTGACGTAAGCCCCTTTCGTTTAGCGAACAGCTGTTAAACTGTTAAATTAAACGTTTGCCGTTGTCGGTCGGCAAAACAGAACATTCCACTTACTTGCTAATGAAAGATTGCCGTCTTCCAAATCGTTTAGGGTCGAGGCCAAAGCAGTCTCAAACTCACACAACATATCCGCAGCCATCTTTGATGTTTACTATCACGGCTTCGACGTCGCATGCACGTCAATGTCGTCATCCGGTTACGTCCTCCCCAGAGTACCATATAAAGGGCTCTGGCGCGCCCATATTAGATAGAACCAATTGAAACCATAGCCAGATTTCTGGTTTTCTTGATAAAGCTTCAACGGAGCGTGTCCAGACCAACACGCGCAGCAAATTTAATTTGCCAGTGCCTAGTGGCAGGTCTGGGAATGCCAGGCTAGTATAATAGGAGATCTTAAAAAAAGTAAAATTCAACAATCTGGTGCAATTTGAGAAGGTAACTAAGGCTAAATCAACTGTATCCTATGTGAGCTATTTAGTACTATTTTCTGGAATAATTTGGAGACACAGAATTACCAAAAATCAGAAAGAAAAAATTTCAGCTTCAGGAATTTTTTAAGTAATCCGAAGCTCCTTCTCTCTTTGAAGTCTTTTTTTTTTTTTTTTTTTTTAATGGCTCAATATAGGCCCCTGATCCCCAAACAAAGGTCAGGGGCCTATCATGTGCCAGTCAATGATGTATTTTCTTTTTAAACATTGTTCGGGGCCTTCAAAGTTCAGGGGCCTATATTGAGCTGGTAAAAAATTAATAAATCAGGGGAATCAGGGAAACTAAAATCTCAAGTGCGTCAAATAAATAAAATCTTAAGATTAATGTTGTGCAGTTTCTTTTTATCATAAAGAGCAGCCTACCAGCTGTATAAATATTTAATACTTTACATTTTAGAAGCTTTGAATGAATCCATCCACAGTTCTGCAGAGTCCCCCCAGCTGCTCCAAGATAGAGCCAACTGCCCTTACGCAGTCCCATGCAGCGCTCCAAAATGGCCCGTGTGCGCACAATTTAATCTGCGCTCCTACTCAGTTGCACACCATAGGCTGCACATTTTTAAGTGATTAGTAACAATTGTCCGACACATGTCCGTCATATGCTACGCGGCACAGCCGGCTCTGCAAGTCCATGCTGTTTACAAACTTAAGTACACGAGGGGAGAGCTGGGGTGAGATGTGATCGTACCCTACGCTCACGTCCAAATTGCTAAATGGCGAGGTTTGCGTGGGAATGTGTGTGCACCCACTAATCTGGTGGCGCACGTTTGATAAATCAGGCCCATTGTGAACACATTGTGAACAGTCTTAACATATTCTCAACAAATTCTCAACACATTGTGAACACATTCTCAAGACATTGTGAACTTACTGGCTCTCAGAATGTTCTCATTACTTCCACACCGTGACTGAACCTGCAGAGACATATTTGGTCATTGTTTAATGGAAATGTAAGGATGGATTAGAATACATCTCTTCATAACAGGGAAGAAGAGGTACAGGAGACGCTAGGAAACAAGTACATGCATTATAGTTGTGAGTTTAAAAAACTAGCAGCAGCAACACACGATTATTAGACACTGAAACAGGAATCAATACGGGTGTGCTGGGCTAAGCATGTAGAGCAGTTCTCCACTGATTGCATGGTTGGTATTTGGATCCCCAGCCTCCCGCCACATGTCCAAGTGTCCTTAGGCTGAATCCCAGATTGCTCCCCATAGTTAGCTTGCCCCGTGTGGTAGCTGCTGCCTCATCGGTGTATGAGTGAGTGTGTGTGTGGATGGGTGAAAGAGGCAAAATATACATTATTTTGCCTCTTTCACCCATCCACACAAGCAATGTCATTTAAGTAACAGATTTACAGATTAAGTTTGCAGATTGAGATTAATAATACAAAATATAAATCAACATATCGATTATGTATCACAGTGAGTTAAGATAAGACTATTGAGACTATGCGAAATCCACAAGCTATGCAGCTGTATCAAAATGTAATTAAGATTACTTCAACCTTTCCCAGGTGGAACATTAAAGTTTAGACATTAATGCATCAATAATTATAATCCAATAATATGATACGCCAGTGGTTTTCAAACTGTGGGGAGTTATGGTAGGGGGGGCGCGGATGAATATGTGAAAAAAAAAAAAGAAAAAAAAAAGTTTGTGTTTTTGATATTAACATCATATTAAGCAAATGTAAGTTATCATACAAAAAAAGGAATAAAATGTTTTGGTCTAGAATAGTTAATAGCCTAATAATTGAATCAGATCATCTGGGAGATAATCCGAGGTTAACGTCACGTTCATGTCCAAGCACAGTGTGTATTGAGTTTATTTAAAAACATTTGGAAATGGGGCTGCCTTCAGTTGCCCATGCACTGTGTATAGTCTATAGCCTATTGTTATTCTGCTTCGTTCCTCTCACTGCATTTAAATGCATTCACTATATTACAGAGAAATATGTCTCGTTAAAGAAAAAGAGCTCCAAGCCCAACCCAGAGGACCCTGCATAATATTTTATTTTAAATGAATATTTTTATGGAAAATCCATGTGTCTTTCTTCAATAGCTTCTAATTCATCCGACCCAGCGTCTCCAAATTATTTGTTCACACAAAATTCCTTCATTTTCCTCTCAAAGTACACCAGATTCATGCATTTCACTTTAAAAACGTAAAAAAAATCTCCCCGGGGGGCATACCCCCGGACACCCCTAGGAGAGTCTGGTTCTCCGCTGGCTACTATTTTCACCCAGCAGGACATTGGAGGCACTAGCGAAAAAACACTGGGTGTGTGAATGACATTTAACAATAGTCAATCATTTGGGCAAGTCTGTTTGCCTATCTTTTTCACTCCGCTGCACACTCAGTCACTACTATCATGCTTAAAGGAAGCAGGATTAAACCATTAGATTAAGATGTTCAAATGTATTTTAAAAAAGCACACAAAAACATACTTAGAGAAAGATGTTAAAATGTCTAAAAAAAAAATTGTTTAAAACGCACAAAGATGTTAAGAATGTTTCAAAAATATGTTTAAAATGTGTTTTTAACACACAGATTTAGAAAAAAAAAATTGGGGGGGGGCTCCGCTGAAATTTTTTCTCTGAGGGGGGGCTCACTCTCACACTTTGAAAACCCCTGTGATACACAGTATGCTTCATTATATATTGATGCAAATAGTTTTGTGATTTCACTTATGTGAGATTCTTGCATGACTTTTACTTGTTTTAGAGTATATCTACTGTACACTATTGTATTGTTACTTCAACCAAAGTTATCCAAGTACATCTTCCACCGCTGTCAACTTGTGTGTGGTCATTCTCTACAGAAGTTCTTCTTCCAAGCCAGATTTATCAAAAGAATGTGTGTTTCTTTTGACATTTAACTTTTATAAAACACACTTGTTACGTGAATCTTTAATCAATTCTTCTTCTTCTTTTACACTCCAATTAAATGTTTTCTCAAGCTGTCTTTCCATCTTAAATTTGAATGTAAACTCTGCTCATGAATGAATAAAGCTTTACGAGATTTTATACTGTAAAATCGCCATGTCCTGTACAAACAAATAAAGGCTGGTCAACATTAAAGCCAATTAATAACATTCCTGTTCGGCTGCGACTAAGATGGTAAATTCATCATTAAGTTCTGTTCCATCATCATCATATGATACTCAGCCCTCTACTGCCGAGTTTCCCTTCTGTTTTCATTCACTTATTCATTATAAATGTCTTTACTTTTTTGATAGCAACGACACTCATCATGAACATGTTTCAAATTAAAAGTCTTAAGAGGAAAATTATTTGAGAATTCATAGTCATGACCATTATTAGGACAATTCCAACATCATTTGAGTTTTTTGCAATATTGATTTGTTCCAATAGCACACAAGTCCCTAAACACTTAATATAAGAGTAATCCATCACTGTGAACCGACTGTCACATTCTGTGAGTTTAAATCCAGATGCTTACTAAGATGCTAATGACTGCTAACTGACATGTTCTTCTATTAATATATACCCACCATTTAAGAAGCAAATGGAGGCCGAATTGGGAGCCACAAGTGGGCAACTTATTCTTTACTGGAAGTTGGTTAGAATATGTGATGAGTAATAAAAACAATGCCTATACCCTCATAAAATGGGGAATACAGGAAATGAGCAAAAACTTGCCCTTCATTGATATCTTTTAATTTTGAACTTCCGAGACTGCTTTTCACCATCAGCATTACATGCATACTACTGCATATATATACTGTAAACAACAACAAATGAACCACTGTACCTAATAGAGTGGTGTGTGTGTGTGTGTGTGTGTGTGTGTATTATATAATATTATATATATATATATATATTATATTATATATATATATATATATATACACATACATACAGTATATGCTATGTATGTAGCAATTTTTAATTCATGGTGCTAATTTCTGGGCAAGTGAATATATGAAAATTGGTGTGTACCTTGGGAGTGGGGCATGAAGCTGTGGAAAGGCGAGAAGTGGCCTGGGTTGCCCGTGGTGACTCAGAAGGGGTGGAGCTTAGAGAGGCTGAGTCTCGAGGAAGCACCTGTACACCTCGAGAAATGATAGAGTCCGGGATCTACATGCACACAGACAAACACAATACTAGGCAAACTATTCAACTTAATGGAATAATAAGAGTAATCAAAATAAAAAATGTGCATTGTCCATTCCCTCTGATTGGAGGAGTCTTTGTACACAGTTAGCAGTTCTGACTTTCTGTAGCGCTCCTTATTACAGTGAAGCTCAAGGAACCTCCCACTAAAAGCACTCTGCTGTCTGTCCAGTAGACTAAGTAGAGAGTGTAATGCTGTTTCCTTGTTTTCCTGATGCATGTCAGGTGTAAAAGCTCATGGAAAAATACTGAATGAAATGAACAAACAAACCAAAGAAGAGAACTATGTGCACCACAACACACAGGCAGCTACCTGAGGTAACATCATTTCCCATACTGATCATTTACATATATCACCTTAAAAACCTCACAAACATATGAGCAAAGAAAATGCCTGTTTACACATCCAGCAGACATAAGCCCCTTTTACACAGCCAGTGAAAGCCGGGAATATGCCGGAATTTCGGCCCTCCGCCCTGCTGTATAAATGTGACCGTTGCGGAACGAGGGAAGAAAGGTGCGAGAGATTGTTCCGGGAATTTTACTACCTCGGGGGGTAGTAAGATTCCCGACACAATCAGTCCGTCTCTCTGTTTAAATGCGGCCAGCTTGTTGTTGCGGAACAGGGGGGCGTTTGACATTCCCTAACCTACGTTCTAAACATGCGACCATGTTAGCAGTTGAAGGACGTGTGTTTAAGCTTAACCACGGCGGCCTGATGTCCCGTAAAAATCACCAAATAAAAGGAACGGCGTATAATCTAGCTGGTCATAAGGTCCGCTGCTCAATACAAACCCCCACGCTTCATTTTGCAGAGTGTATGAGTTTATTTCTGCCCGGGGGAAGTTGTACAATGGGAAAGCTAGGCTAAGCTAGGCTAGGCTAAGCTAGGCTGCGACCGGATCGCCGCTGCTATTATTATCCTAAGTCTGAACGTGTATCCACACTTTTTTTCTGTCTACAGTAATGTGACTTCACACATTGTGTGTGTGTGTGTGTGTGTGTGTATGTCTGATCGCTGCTCTCACAAAGAGACTCGCTCACAGCCAACCTGTCACACAAACACACACACACTGGGAAAGCTAGGCTAAGCTAGGCTGCGACCGGATCGCCGCCGCTATTATATATTATTATCCTAAGTCTGAGTGTATATCCACACTTTATTTCTGTCTACAGTAACGTGACTTCACACATTGTGTGTGTGTGTGTGTGTGTGTGTGTCTGATCGCTGCTCTCACAAAGAGACTCGCTCACAGCCAACCTGTCACACAAACACACACACACTGGGAAAGCTAGGCTAGGCTAAGCTAGGCTGCGACCGGATCGCCGCCGCTATTATATATTATTATCCTAAGTCTGAGCGTATATCCACACTTTATTTCTGTCTACAGTAACGTGACTTCACACACACTGTGTGTATGTGTATGTCTGATTGGCAGATCTCTGCCCTCACAAAGAGACTCACTCACAGCCAACCTGTCACACAAACACACAGACACACACACAGACACAGAGGTGAAGCAGTGAGCAGCGGAGTGATTTTTGTCAGTTTGGTTAACAGTCCCAGAGATCTTTCATTCCGGAACGAACGCTGTGTAAAAGGGGCTACTGATGCGCCAGCAGGCCGGCGTTGCTTGGTTCTGTGTAAATAACACAGAAGCAAGCAAAGCCGACATATTGGAGTGATGTTGTTCCGTCAATATGCCGCAATCTCTGTGTAAAAGGGGCTATAGAAAGGACCCGCCTATTAACAATGTAATCCATTGGGATTCTCCTTGGAAACAACCTGCAGATGAGAGCAATGAGATTGCTGTAAAAACTTGAAAATTAGGCTTTGTTACTAGATGAGCCCTTACACGGTATGCACTCGTTTTATTACATAACTATATTTTGTATAGTGTGAAAAAATGTATAATAAAGTAAGCATGTAAAAATGAAATTAAATCTTATTGAGAACGGAATTGTAATAATTACAACAGGTGATCTTAATTTTTCTTAATTACCTAAATTCTCTAATCTAGTTCATATGCAATTGATGATCAACATTTTAATATCTGCAAATGTTAAGTAAAAGAAAGGGTCCATCAGATTTGAGAAATTGGTGTGTTACAGTATGTGGTTAACCTAAAAAAGCATTTCAGCAAACTGTGAATGGGCTAGCACTTTTAAAGGTGTGGTACCACCAAAAACTCTAGATAAATTTGAAGTAATTGAGAGCAAAGCAGATTTAGTGAAGAACAGGGCTTGGCAGTGTGTGACTGACATGACGAAGTGACCAATGACAGGAGAGGAGAGGGTGTGTGTGTGTGTGTGAGGGTCTCACCTGCTGCTCACTGTTACAGGAGCAAGTGAAATGAGTAGGAGGGGCTGGTGTGTTGCCAGGCAGGTAGGGACTCCCCTTAGCCATGACCACAGCATGGTTCGTCTGATGGGCACATACACATGCATGAAGACACGCACAAACACATGCACAAAGACACAGAGAGACAGACACGTGTCCATATAGACAGACAGGTTAATGAAATGAAATGGCGTGATTTAATCTGGTTCATTTATTGAGTCACAAGAAGTTGACATTTGAATGTAATAGCCGCTCCTCGAACGCTGGCAATATTATCTAACATTTGAAACGAGATGATTCCTACAGACTTTTGCTATACATAGATTGGAATGGAATGGTAAATGGAGGTCTAATGGAGTCGGAGCACATTCACACCTGTATCGACATGCCACCTGTAAGGCTTATTAAGATTATCTGAATGACAGCTAAACCTTGCTCTTTACAGTTGCAGCATATTGCACCATGTGAAGGGAAGTTTGATCAAAACATTAAACATTGTTGCAGAGAGAACATTTTCATTTAATGCAACAATGGGAAATATTGGAGTAAAATTAATTGTGACAAGTTAACAAAAAAAAAAAAATTGAACATACTGAAGAAGAAAAAAACACAGAGGCGCTTACCCACTTTTACAGCACCTCAGACGCTTATTTATTTGTGCATACCACCAAAATAAATACTTTGATTTCATCTGAGCAGCTCACGCCTCAGGTGCTCACAGTATGATCAAAAATGTTTGTCCCTCAGTTGCTGGTGCGATGCTGACATGCGGACGTTGATGCATTAAATTACATTAGGCCTACATTAAAGCTCAGATGAGAAGAAAACGTGTCTACTGCAGGGTCAAAATTACTTATAAATAGATAAGATAGATATATAATAGATTTTAACCAGAACGCCAAGCCCTAGTTCTGGTTATCCTAATTCTACCCACATAGTCCTCGGCTTAGCGATCAGTAAAGTTTCATCTGTCATATGTACAGCGGCAGCAGCAGACATAGTGGTGGTATTACCTTGGCAGCGATAGCAGCTGCAGTGATGTGTGAGGAGCCGTGCTGGTGATGGTTGTGCAGATGTGGAGCTGTCCTCCTGTCCTCCTCCTCCTCATCCTCCTCTTCCTCACACTGGGTGCCTCGCTCCATGGTGTGCATGTTGCTGTGTGTGTTGGGGGAGGGCAGCTGCTCCAGGGCAGCATGTGTGGATTTAACCCTGACTGTTGCTTCACGCAGCAGGTCGATAGCATGGGGTAGAGCGGGCAGGATGAACTGAAAACACTCCTGGGAGAAAATATTTGTTTTAGTTTTCCTGACCCAAAAACGTGCTTAATTTGCTTCATTACCAGTGAAACTTGCCAGGCCCTTTATACAGTCTATGGCCGCATCTTACGAGGCTCAATTGCGTTTAAAAGTGCCGTAGCTTTTGTTCATTGTTCAGCTTAGAGCAGTGGTGCTCATTACGTCGATCGATCGCAAAGGCAACGTCGGTAGAGCACATGGCATTCTTTAAATTGTATTTTAATTTTTTTTAAATTTACTGTCTGAATATAGGCTCCTAATCTTTGAAGGCCCCGAACAACGTTATTTAAAAAAATAAACAGCTGACTGGCTCATTATAGACCCTTAAAGCTGGGGTATATGATTTGGGGAGAAAATAGCAGTTGGGATAGAGATTCGAATCCAAATACCTCAACCGCTCCACTTGTTCTCTTTGGTCCCTCCCCTATGGTCCCTCCCTGACACGCTCTAAACCAGGAGTGTCCAAACTTTTTTCACTGAGGGCTAAATACAGAAAAATCTATGAAGGGCCGGGCCACTTTGCAAAAATAACACATTTATCAGGACATGTAGCTGCTCTGATGTTTAGTTTCATAGTGTCTTCGTAAATTGTAATCCTTCTTCACGGCAACACTTTCCTTGCACATTAAACAGACTCATTTCCCCTCTTGTTTATATGCCAATGATACACCCAGTGTTTTCTGCCTTTGCGTCCAATGTCCAGCAGGGTGAAAATAGTATCCAGCCGAGGTCCCGACCCTCCTAGGGGGGTCCTGGGGTATGCCCCCCAGGGAGATTTTTTAAAGTTTTTACAGTTTTTAAAGTGAAATGCATGAATCTGGTGCACTTTGAGAGGGAAATTAAGAGGCTAAATCTGAAGAATTTTGTATGAAAAAAAAATGGAGACACTGTGTCAGATGTTAGAAGCTATTGGAGATGGACACAGATTTTCCATAATAATATCAATTTAAAACTAGAACTGCAAGCAGTTGTGAACGGGGGCCAAGCCTCCCACGCGACTCGGGATCGGGCGTCGGCGTCCGTGGCGCCGGCCCCTCGCTTTACGGAATCCGGGGATGTAAAGTTTTTGAATGTGGGATGTTCGGTCTGGGAGTTATAGCCCCAAACATGTTTTCTATGCTTTTTGTGGTTTTGGTGCCCCCTATGGATGACATTCGCAAAACTGTGTTTGATAGAAAGATGCAGCTCAATGTACCGAACAAGTGGATGTCAAGTTTTTGAATGTGCGATGTTTGGTTGGGGAGTTATAGCAAAATCAAACTGTCAACCTCTCCATTGTAAAGACACTTTTTTGAATTTTCCCACCAAAACACTTCGAAACAGGAAGTAAAAGTGAAAAACTCATTTGTTTAATAAGTCCGGCATACATATGTATTTCTTGGCCATATTTTTTTTATAGACTCAGGTATGCCCCATGATAGTCTCCCTTGAGTTTCAAGAAAATCCCTCTTTTTTTTTTTTTTTTACGGATTTTCGCAAATCTTTAAAGCGCTACCGTTTGGTCTTCCGATGGTCGTAGAAAAAATATTTGACCAACTTTTGCTCGTGGGAGTCGGTAGAGCATAATGCTTTTGGTTTCGTCCAAATCGGGCGAAAACTGTAGGAGGAGTATGTTTTGGTGACTGACACAGTTTTTGCGATGTAGCGAAAAATGTATATATACGCAAATGGGCGTGGCCTATCTCAAAAGATGCAGCTGACTTGTGGGCATCTGTGGATGTAAGGTTTTTGACTGTCAGACTTTCGGTGTGGGAGTTATAGCCCCAATCGCGTTTTCCTTTGTTGTAGCGCCACCTAGTGGCCGGGATGTCTGAATTTTTTTGTCTGCGTACCAGGCACGGACCTGGATAAGCCATGCAAGTGGCATGTCCCAACCCTTTATGGTTTGGGCTGCAGCACCACTTTTACACGACGCCAAATAATAAGCGGAATAAAAGTCCCAGCAAAAACAATAGGGTTCCCTGCCCAGCAGGGCTATGGAACCGCGTTGCTCTGCAAAACGCGGTCCCAGGCCCTTCTCGGGCTTGGCCCCCTAACTAGAACTGCAAGCAGTTGTGAATGGGGGCCAAGCCTCCCACGCGACTCGGGATCGGGCGTCGTCGTCCGCGGCGCCGGCCCCTCGCTTCACGGAATCCGGGGATGTAAAGTTTTTGAATGTGGGATGTTCGGTGTGGGAGTTATAGCCCCAAACGCGTTTTCTTTGCTTTTTGTGGTTTTGGTGCCCCTATGGATGACATTCGCAAAAACTGTGTTATATAGAAAGATGCAGCTCAATGTACCGAACAAGTGGATGTCAAGTTTTTGAATGTGTGATGTTTGGTGTGGGAGTTATAGCCCCACACGCGTTTTCTTTGCTTTTTGTGATTTTGGCGCCCCCTATGGATGACAGCCGCAAAACTATGTTAGATGGAAAGATGCAGCTCAATGTACCGAACAAGTGGATGTCAAGTTTTTGATTGTGCGATGTTCGGTTTGGGAGTTATAGACCAAAAGGCAAAAAAATTGCAGAGAAAGATGCTCAAGTGGATAAGTGTTTTTGGCGCCCCCTTTTGGCGAAATTTTTCAATTTTTTTTAGGATGTTCATTGGGACAGTCCGACCATATTTCTAAAATATTGTCATGATACGATGTATAGTTTTGGATTTATGATCACTTACGTACAAGGTATTACAAGGAAGCTAATCGGCGAATCTTTAAAGCGCTACCGTTTGGTCTTCCGATGGTCGTAGAAAAATTATTTGACCAACTTTTGCTCGTGGGAGTCGGTAGAGCATAATGCTTTTGGTTTCGTCCAAATCGGGCAAAAACTGTAGGAGGAGTATGTTTTGGTGACTGACACAGTTTTTGCGATGTAGCGAAAAAGCTATATATACGCAAATGGGCGTGGCCTATCTCAAAAGATGCAGCTGACTTGTGGGCATCTGTGGATATAAAGTGTTTGACTGTCGGACTTTCGGTGCGGAAGTTATAGCCCCAAACGCGTTTTCCTTTGTTGTAGCGCCACCTAGTGGCCGGGATGTCTGAATTTTTTCGTCTGTGTATCAGGCACGAACCTGGATCTAGTCATGCAAGTGGCATGTCCCAGCCCTTTACGGTTTGGGCTGCAGCACCATTTTAAATAAAAAGAAGAAGAAATGTTCCATATCGAAAAATCGAATCTTTAAAGCGCTAGCGTTTGGTCTTCCGATGGTCGTAGAAAAATTATTTGACCAACTTTTGCTCGTGGGAGTCGGTAGAGCATAATGCTTCTGGTTTCGTCCAAATCGGGCAAAAACTGTAGGAGGAGTATGTTTTGGTGACTGACACAGTTTTTGCGATGTAGCGAAAAATCTATATATACGCAAATGGGCGTGGCCTATCTCAAAAGATTCAGCTGACTTGTGGGCATCTGTGGATATAAAGTTTTTGACTGTCGGACTTTCAGTGTGGAAGTTATACACGTTTTTCTTTTTTTGTAGCGCCACCTAGTGGCCGGCATGTCTGAATTTTTTTGTATGCTGAGAGACCGGGGGTCTGAACTAGTGATGCAAGTGGCATGTCCCAACCCTTTACGGTTTGGGCTGCAGCACCACATGGAATAATAATAATCCCTACAAAAACAATAGGGTTCCCTGCCCAGCAGGGCTATGGGTCCCAGGCCCTTCTCGGGCTTGGCCCCCTAAATATTATGCAGGGTCCTCTGGGATGGGCTTGTTAGGGGGCCAAGCCCGAGTAGGGCTGGGAACCGCGTTTTGCAGAGCAACGCGGTTCCCAGCCCGCAGGGCTGGGAACCCTATTGATCTTGTAGGGATTATTATTAGGGGGCCAAGCCCGAGTAGGGCTGGGAACCGCGTTTTGCAGGGCAACGCGGTTCCCAGCCCGCAGGGCTGGGAACCCTATTGATCTTGCTGGGATTATTATTATTATTTTTCCTTACGTAAAAGTGGTGCTGCAGCCCAAACCGTAAAGGGTTGGGAGATGCAACTTGCAGGGCTTATCCAGGTCCGTGCCTGGTACGCAGACACAAAAATTCAGACATCCCGGCCACTAGGTGGCGCTACAACAAAGGAAAAGGCGTTTTGGGCTATAACTTCCGCACCGAAAGTCCGACAGTCAAAAACTTTATATCCACAGATGCCCACAAGTCAGCTGCATCTTTTGAGATAGGCCACGCCCATTTGCGTATATATAGATTTTTCGCTACATCGCAAAAACTGTGTCAGTCACCAAAACATACTCCTCCTACAGTTTTCGCCCGATTTGGACGAAACCAAAAGCATTATGCTCTACCGACTCCCACGAGCAAAATAGGGTCAAATAGTTTTTCTACGACCATCGGAAGACCAAACGGTAGCGCTTTAAAGATTTGCGAAAATCCGTAAAAAAAAAAAAAAAGAGGGATTTTCTTGAAACTCAAGGAACACTATCATGGGGCATACCTGAGTCTATAAAAAAAATATGGCCAAGAAATTCCTATGTATGCCGGACTTATTAAAAAAAAGAGTTTTTCAATTTTTTTGCCTCTTTTCGCCATTTCCTAAGTCTTTCGGCGGGAAAATGGGAAAATTCAAAAAAGTGTCTTTATAATGGAGAGGTTCACAATTTCATTTTGCTCATAACTCCCACACCGAACATCGCACATTCAAAAACTTTACATCCCCGGATTCCGTGAAGCCAGGGGCCGGCGCCGCGGACGACGACGCCCGATCCCGAGTCGCGTGGGAGGCTTGGCCCCCGTTCACAACTGCTTGCAGTTCTAGTTCCTATTTTTCTCCGCGTAAAACTGGTGCTGCAGCCCAAACCGTAGAGGGTAGGGACATGCCACTTGCATGGCTTATCCAGGTCCGTACCCCGTACGCAGACAAAAAAATTCAGACATGCCGGCCACTAGGTGGCGCTACAACAAAGGAAAATGCTATAACTCCCACACCGAAAGTCCGACAGTCAAAAACTTTATATCCACAGATGCCCAGAAGTCAGCTGAATCTTTTGAGATAGGCCACGCCCATTTGCGTATATATACATTTTTCGCTACATCGCAAAAACTGTGTCAGTCACCAAAACACACTCCTCCTACAGTTTTCCGCCCGATTTGGACGAAACCAAAAGCATTATGCTCTACCGACGCCCACGAGCAAAAATAGGATAAAGAATTTTTCTACGACCATCGGAAGACCAAACGGTAGCGCTTTAAAGATTCGCCGATTAGCTTCCTTGTAATACCTTGTACGTAAGTGATCATAAATCCAAAACTATACATCGTATCAAGACAATATTTTAGAAATATGGTGGTACTGTCCTAAAGAACATCCTCAAAAAAAATTGGAAAATTTCGCCAAAAGGGGGCGCCAAAAACACCAAAAGTATACATCTCCTTATCCACTTCAGCATCTTTCTCTGCGATTTTTTTGCCTTTTGGTCTATAACTCCCAAACCGAACATCGCACATTCAAAAACTTTACCTCCCCGGATTCCGTAAATCGAGGGGCCGGCGCCGCGGACGACGACGCCCGATCCCGAGTCGCGTCGAGTTGGCCCCCGTTCATAACTGCTTGCAGTTCTAGTTGCTCTTTTCTTTTATGGGACATATTTCTCTGATATATAATGAGTGCATTTAAATTATTTAAAAATTAAAAGCGCCATATTACATTATATTTTTAAAATGTGCCATGGGCCAACCAATCAGTGTTTGACACCCCTGCACTAGTGGGTTAACTAAGAAATGCAAAAAAATAATATATATATATTTTTTTTTCAAAGGGCCATATTACATTATATTTTTAAAATCAGCCGCGGGCCAATAAAAAGCGGGCTTATTTTTTTAAGAATTTGGGCCTCGCTCTGATTGGTAAAAAGCGTACCGCTCATGTTCACTTTGACCAATCAGAAATCTACCCCAGATTTAACCTTCATAAGGGGGGGTAATTTTAAATTACATTGTTTGTGGCTACGAAGATCAGGGGCCTATATTGAGCTATACTGTATTAAAAAAAAAAAGACTTAACAGTGAGATTTTTTAAACCTTTTCATTTTTTATTTCTGCTTTTTGGTAATTCTGTGTCTCCAAATTATTCCAGAAAATAGTACTAAATAGCTCACATAGGACACAGCTGATTTAGCCTCAGTTTTCTTCTCAAAATGCAACAGATTGATACATTTTACTTTAAAAGGTTCAAATTTTTCTTTCGGGGGGGGCATGCCCGCAGACCCCCCTAGAAGGTCCCCATCACAGTCTCCCAAATTCCGGTGAGAAATACTGTGTTACCTTAAAAATGATTTGTTTATTAATCAAAAGAAATATTACACATTTTGTGTTCCAAGACGGCCACTCAGCCCCTCAGCCTAATGGCAAGTTGAGGCGGGCCTGGTAATATGGGTTCATGCAGTTATGCAAGGTACATCAACTTATATTGTACATATAAAGAATGATGAATATATGTTTAAATAAATATATGTTTTGCATTTTTATAGTAGCTAGATCATCTTGACTTGGTAATTTTAAAAGTAGCTCACAAGCTGAAAAAGTGTAACCCCCCGTGGCTTAGAGCCTTAAGGTGCGAACACACTGCACTCGCCGTCAGCGGCGGTTGCAGCGAGAAACGCGAGTGGCTCGCCGCTTGATCATATTGTGCAGTGTTTCCCCCACATTCACACAGCAGGCGAGGCCGCCGCTGCTATATTTTTCCCGTCACTGCTATAAAAATAATTTGCATATTAATTTAGGTTAATTATTATTATTATTTTTGCTGCATGCGGAGCCTGTGTCATATCCGCACATCGCACACGCTCCCAACAGGTGGACACTTGCGCAGCTTACCGCTAGGAATGTCTGCTGAAAGTTCTACAGCTCAGGATTTTAAGCCATGAATTGAAAGAAAAGATGTCAGTTTTCTAAAGGGATTTAAATAGGCCAATCTATGTGGCTAAATAGCATGTTAATATTGATGTTTGATTGTGTCAAGTGTCTAAGGATGAATGCAAACATTATCTGGTTATGTGTTATGTAGTTAACGTCAGCTAGCTACTGATCGCCCATTCCTTTTGTCAAAAGGAGGCATGTCGGTAAACTACATGTCTGGCCCTTAGTGTGATTATCATATCGTAGAGTGGCTCTTTGTGAAAATGAGTTTGACACCCTTGGTCTAATTGATATTTCCTTCATTCAAACAACATCAGTGCAGCACATATTCTTATAGTCCAGGTTGTGGCCCAAATAAATGGTGTTCATAGCTTGACTGCTGTGCGTTAAAGGGGTGATGAATTAAATCTTAATAAGAGAATAAATCCAGGCGAACCAAAACATCTCAAAAATAGCTTAGGGGCTAGGGTTATATGGTTAAACTTGTTTAAGAGTCAGCATCAATTATCCTATCTATAGTAATACACAAGATTCCTTGAATGGGATTTAAGTGCATATTCTCCCCTCAAAGTGCACCAGATTAATGCATTCAAATTTAAAGGGTACAAAAAACTTTTGGCCTGGGGGCATTACCCCAGGGTTTAGTCTGGACTGCGATAGTTGCCGCCAGAATATGGGTCAAACTATCGGGCTGTGCAACAACTGTGGTCAAGCCAGCGGTCTCTCGTTTTTGCTTGGTCAAACCAGCCGCTTCTTTATTTATTTTTATTCCCCCCGTGTTGTGAGCGTATAACTACGGTAAATGCACAGAGACGGCTCGTGC
Source organism: Ammodytes dubius (assembly GCA_026122265.1). NCBI lineage: Eukaryota > Metazoa > Chordata > Actinopteri > Uranoscopiformes > Ammodytidae > Ammodytes > Ammodytes dubius. The sequence goes on from CM047517.1 coordinate 25,750,047, forward strand.
AAGTGTAACATGGTTGGTTGAGTTCTTGTTTAAATCCAGCTAAAATGGTTCAACAGTGCCATCTACTGTCGTAAACGTGTACCTGCACGGAGTAGTTGGGTCATTATGGCAATGAATTCTGGGGATTCTCCAAAGCCATTGAGAGAATTCCATGAGGTAATACGTGTGTTTAGTCTGTGCGCATATTTAATAATTAACTATATGAACTGTAGTTAGAAGTTGAGCTGTTTATGTAAAGTAGGAATATATATGTGTTAAAGATACGTTTCGCCATGTTTTTGCTTGTTTTCAAGTAGCCTTTTCTATGTTTTATTGGTCGGGAAAATTCCTGTTTTAAGCTAGCTCACGTTATGTGCCGTCTTTACAGTGAACACACTATTGTCCGTGCCCACGTTGATGACTCTCTCCGCTGTTTGTTCTATGAAATATGCAGGTATGTACAGTAGCTATGTGTTACTTTTGCAAGGTGTTTTAATATTGTGCAGCTCGAATATTGTCTGCTGGTTTATGTGTTTTATTGTCAATTTGTAATACATGTTAAGAGGTTACTAAAAATATGGTAATAGCAGGTTAATGCACTTAAGTAAGCTCTGTGAAATGAAGAATGTATTTTTGTTATTATATAGGACATTTCTTTATTGTTTAGAAGAAGAGTGAGACTTCTGTTATGCTTTATTTATTTTATTTATGTGAACCAAATACCACTATACGATCACACTGTAATAGTTAAAAAAGCCATTGAGAGAATTCCATGAGTGAACACACTATTGTCCGTGCCCACGTTGATGACTCTCTCCGCTGTTTGTTTTATGAAATATGCAGATGCAGAGCTATTAAAAACTGCTGTTGCCAAAACTTGGGTTCCGAAACATTATTGTGCGAGAGACCGACCACAGAGGTCACACAAGGCGTCAGAGACAGTGAGCGAACAGCGCTGGCTGCGGCAGCTACGTGACATCGTAGCAGTGGTACACAGTGTAGCCCACTGATGAATTTAATGACGAGGAAAAACACCACACAATAAACAGTGCTGCGCTGACAAGACTTATTTCACTCTTGCCGAGGTGACTACACACGGCGGAAATGATTCTTTCGACCAATCAACGGACGGCATTGTGTAGGCTCCACCTTTTCGGCACCCTTTCAGGCGGCTGGTACCCCAACGGAGGAGTACCGAAAATGGGAGCGGCTTAGATCGGTTAAGCTCACTTATACCTGTACCCTATCCAACTTTTGGCAAATGGAAAGCCAAAATAACAAAACCGCTCCGATTCGACCCGCTCTACTCGGTGGAAACGAGGCAAGAGAGTCTGTATCGCAACAGTGGCAACACTAGCCCAGGCATGCATGCTGTGTTCGATTGTATGCGGAAAATCAGGAATTTCAGACATTCAGAATGACCTTTTCATAAAATGTTTTAAATACAGTCTTCTGTAAACTAATAAACCCACCCCTGCGTGTCATCCCCCTCTCTCTCCGTCTCCCCATTTCAACTCTGTACTGTCAAATGAAGCTTGAAAATGCAACAACAAAAAAAAATCTTAAAAAAAAAAAATTGTAGCAGGAGAAAAATGACACGTTATGAGTGACTTCAAATATCTTTGGGTGTTCATTGATGCAAACCTCTCTAAAATGGAACAAAACCTGCAAAACTACCAAAAGTCGCACATTTTCGTTCCATCAGAAATTACATGTCTACAGAGGCTGCCAAAAGGTTTCTACACTGTATGATTATTAGTCATCTGAATTATTGTTTGACAAGCTGGTTGCAGGCCAACTTGAGCACATTAAAACCACTTGAATCACAATACAAACAAGCAATACAAATTCTAGATAAAAAAACAAAACTCTTCCGTCACTATTCAATTTAAAAAAAAAGTACCAGCTTTTAATCTGGGAAGACCTTAAAAAATATTTTAACGTGTGCTTGGTTGCCTGTAACTTGTGCTTTTTCTCAGGAACTTGTGCACAATAAATTCTTGAGATCCAAAATTTATGGTCTTTATTTCCAAATTGAATTTAAATAATTATCGATTATTTCATTGTAAATTAGGTTGTTAGTTTGATGCTAAATATTAGCTCTTCATGATACTCTGGGAGTCTTGACGAATCAGAGGTTTGTTTTTGCATGTCTATAGGCAGCAGGCTTAATGTCGGGCTTCCGGTGATGACGCGCTGAGAGAAAGCTAAAGACAGACGCTCCCTATCAATGCCGCCCTAAAAGTTAAGTTACCCCGTGTTTATCGCTCTAAAGACAATCAAACTACAAGAGTTACCCAAACGGTCCGATAAAGAAATGTTATCAGCTGGGAAGGGAAAACAAAACACTCGAAGTGCCAAACAAAAGCAGGCCAACAAGGAAATGACTGACAGTGGCTGTATCTCGATTCAGGGGTTGCGGTCTACGAAGGCTGCATTTGAAGACCGATTGCGTCATAGCGGCGCACAAAGGTTGTTCCATTTGCAAGGCTCCTTGCAAGGCTCCTCATATGCGGCCGAGAAATGCAGCCTTCGTTTCACGGTTCTGAAGGCTGCATCAGATGTATCCTTCGCAGCCCAACTTATCCCATGATTCATTGCGTTTTTTTCAGAGATGGCATACAATAAATGTATCTTCCTTTCTTTTTTTCTTGTACTTTTTTTTCTTTTCGTCTGGTAGTAGGCAACTTCTTTTTCTTTTTTCCTCTGCTGACAAGGCTGTCTCCGTTGGCAGCTATCGGGGTTGCTAGGCAGCACAGGAGCGGCGTGTCGTCATGCAAGGTAACGGCTTGTTACGCAAACCGGAAATGCTCGTAAACGGAGACCTGCGGAGGCCGTCCCGTTTAACAACGCTCGTTCGGCCCTGGTTCGGCCTTTGAATCGGCCTTCATAGGCTATAGCCTTCATAGACCGCGTCCTACCAAGGAGGCGGTCTGTAACGGGATACAGCTAGTGACTCCGAAGGCTCCAGCACCAGCTGCCCAATTGACGCTACTAATTTGGCAGCACAAGTTACCAGACAAGTTGCTATTATGATGGAAGAGAAAATGTTAGCGGTTTCCCAGAAGCTTGATGTGATAACATCCAAATTCGAGCAGAATTCAGAGCGCATTACTGAAACTGAAAACAGCATTTCACGTTCAGAAGATATAATTGCTGAATTGGAGACCAAACTATCAGACGCTGAAGGGAAAATAGACGCTGGGGCCACTCACTCACACTAGGCCCGCGGCCCCGTGCCCAAGCTCATTTGCATACTAAAGTCTAGAATGTTTGGCTACGACATCCGTATTCCAGCACGGAACAGCCCCTTGGCCACGGCACACTTGGGAGAGGTGTGCCGTGGCCAAAGTACAGATGCTAATGAGATGACACGCGCACAAGCAAGCGCACAGGCGGCGTTCCTGACGTGAATTTATTAAGGATGCATAGTCCGTTAACGTCCGCTGCCTTAGGGCGCACTCACACTAGTGCCGTTGGCCTGTTCCGTGCTGCAGGAAGATTCAGCACGATTCCCCCCTCCCTACTCCCCCCCGCAGGCCCGTGCTCACACTGCTCGTGGCCTGGGCACGATTGCAACTTGCCTACGTCACCGTGCGCGTTTAGGATTTGGAGCGTAGTCTACTTGTAGGCTATACGACTGTTTGTAAATATTTTCATCCGGCCAAATTTGCATCATATATTCCACTTCCACATTAGAGCAACGAGAATCCTTAAGCTATTGTTTTTGTAAATGTAGCCATGACGTAATAGGTCGCGGTGAACAGTCTCATATTTGTGCAGCACGCTGTTTATTATTAATATAACAGCCCGTCATCAGACCATACGTACCGGATGGTTTTATACACATCGATCGCTCCATCAAGTAATCCAAGTCAGACCTTTTTGTATGGGCAGAGATCGTTTTTTTAAGTGTCTTTATAAAGTGTCTTGTTAAACCTTAGTGTAGGCTACAGTTTCCTTATCACCAGGCCGCGGTGTGTTGTTTTGGGTGCGTCTCCACCGCCATGCGTAAAGGCAGTTATAACAGCTGACGGGAGGAAAAAGAAAAAAATCATCTGACGAACGTGAGTAAACACGAAAACCTTTTTGCTTTGCTTTCTGCGCTCACCTATTTAGCTCTCTCCCTCTTTTATTAGCCCACACCTAGGCCTACACACATGTTAATTCTCACACATTTTATGTAGCTACAAGTCCAAGTGGTGGGCAATTCTAGTGCCGACTAGTAAGGCAGCGGACGTTAACGGACTATGCATCCTTAATAAATTCACGTCAGGAATGCCGCCTGCGCGTTCCGTGCTGGAATACAAGTTGCCGTGGTCACACTAGCCAAACGTTCTAGACTTTAGTATGCAAATGAGCTTTGGCACGGGGCCGCGGCCCTAGTGTGAGTGGCCCCTTACTAGTCGGCACCAGAATTGCCCACCACTTGGACTTGTAGCTACATAAAATGTGTGAGAATTAACGTATGCGTAGGCCTAGGTGTGGGCTAATAAAAGGGAGAGAGCTAAATAGGTGAGCGCAGAAAGCAAAGAAAGAAGGTTTTCGTGTTTACTCACGTTCGTCAGATGATTTTTTTCTTTTTCCTCCCGTCAGCTGTCATAATAATGCCTTTACGCATGGCAGTTGAGACGAACCCAACACAACACACAGCGGGACTCTGCGGCCCGGTGATAAGGCAACAGTAGCTACTTTATAAAGACACTTAAAATAACGATTTCTGCCCATACAAAAAGTTCTGACTTGGATTAGGCTACTTGATAGAGCGATCGATGTGTATAAAACCATCCGGTACGTATGGTCTGATGACGGGCCGTTATATTAATAATAAACAGCGTGCTGCACAAATATGAGACTGTCCACCGCGACCTATTACGTCAAGGCTACATTTAAAAAAAAAAAAACAATAGCTTAAAGGTACGAACACACTGCACTCCGCGCGCGCGGCGGTTGGCCGCGTGATCATATTGGGTCATATTGTGTCCGACCAGAGTAGCCTTCTCTACTCTGGGGATATGCTGGCGCTGGTGCTAACCGGTGCTGAGAGCACCAGTCTGCTGTGCTGATGGTGCTTTACCCAAGCTAACCGGTGCTAACTTGGTTCATAAAGCAAAACTGATAGCTGTACACAGCAGGCAACAGACACAGAGGCTATTCACAGAACTTCTGGGAGCAAACTGTGACTATTATGTTTTCATCCATCTTAATTTCCTCTGTCCGTCGTCCCGAAGTGAGTGACGTTGGGAGGAGCTCAACGCTGATTGGCTATCGCGGCGCGGCCGGCGGCGAAAAGTTCAATATTTTGAACTCCTGCAGCGGCCGCGCCGCCCTATTCGCGCCGCGTGAACCGCGCGGCGGCGCTCGAAATACATTGACTTTCTATGTAAACTCGCCACGCGGCGGTGTGCAGTGTGTTGGCACCTTAAGGATTCTCGTTGCTCTAATGTGGAAGTGATGCAAATTTGGCTGGATGAAAATATTCACAAACAGTGGTATAGCCTACAAGTAGACTACGCTCCAAATCCTAAACGCGCACGGTGACGTAGGCAAGGTGCAATCGTGCCCAGGCCACGAGCAGTGTGACCACGGGCCAGCGGGGGGAGTGGGGAGAGGGGGAATCGTGCTGAATCTTCCTGCAGCACGGAACAGGCAAACGGCCCTAGTGTGAGTGGGCGCTACTCACCGGGTGGATGACCAAGAGGCGAGATCACGCCGAGACAATATGCGCATATTCGGGGTCAAGGAGGGGACTGAAGGAATAGATGCGCTGTCCTTCTCTGACGCCTGGCTGCCCACAGTAAGTAAAATGTATTTATAAAAGCACATTTATGAGTTTGCACTGTCCAAAGTGCTGTACATAGTGCATTCAGTAGGTAAACAATGAAGGTAAAATAACAATAACCAAAATAAAATACGTAAAGCCCATACATCCACATAAACACAGATAGTAGTGCAGAGGTAAGATAGTTAATGGGGAGGAAACACCAGTGTGTACATATGGGTTTTGAGCCTTGATTTAAAGGCAGAAATGTAGGGGAATCACATTTGTCAGGTGGCAGTTGGTTCCACAAGCACGGAGAAACTAGTGCAAAGTACATTTCTGAGAGTTGTGCCAGTGGCATGGCTGTATACGCTGGTCAGCAAAAGAAAGTGATTGTCTACAGTAGCTCAGAAGAGAGTGACATCTGAATTCCACTTAACGACACCACTGATGAGAGTTCAGATGGCCAGAAAGATGATGATGGTGACTTTGTCATTGTGAGCTTTGCAGGTAAAACCATTAGATCTGCTAGGCCTTTTTTAAGAAAATTGTCCTTCAATCTTTGTCAACTATTTACTTTAAATAAACCTTAAATAAGTAATTGTCTAATGGATTTGTCTTGCATTACAGTTTATGAGATGTATAGCAATGGCACAATTCACCCCATGGTATTCTCTCCAACCGCACAACTTACACCACACCGGGGGCAAGTTGTGCATCAAGACAACTTTTTTTCCGAAAGCTATATTTCTTCAACAGTTTATTCCAGATCCAAAGATTTTATTGCCAGGGATGCACAACACCCTGAAATATATGTACATATTTGAGTTGGAGACTTTACTGTCAAGGCCTTACTTTAAAGTCACTTTGAGTGAAAAGTTGCACAACTTAGGCCACTCTCCCCTATATGTTTGCTCTTTACAGCCTACTTATTTACAGTAATTAGCTGTGGTTATCAGAATACAGATATAAAGACACACACTGTCGTATTAAATTAAACTGTAGCCTACCAATTAATTACAAGACAGAAAAAATATGAAAAGAAGGTTAATATATTATTATTATTTATTTATGTTTATTTTATTTTTTGGTTCCACCTTATTTATTTTATTTTTTTAACCTATGCCCCTGAATGCGCTTTACATGAACCAAAGCGATATATTATTTTTTTATTTGGAGGTGATTGACGGGAGTAAGGGAGCGTCGGTGGCTGTGTTCACTTGAGGAGGAATTGTGAACAGCAGCTGGAACGCTCTCATTGATTGTGAGCTATTTCTCAGAATCACAGAATTATTTTTCTCCGTGACACCCACAATGGTTTTGACTGTGGGTGCTTTTTCTTTCTTACGTTTTTGTACGTTTGATGAGTTGTTTGAATACATTGGTTGTATACAGGTGAAACTCGAAAAATTAGAATATCGTGCAAAAGTTCATTTATTTCAGTAATTCAACCTAAATGGTGAAACTAATATATTATAGAGACTCATTACATTCAAAGTGAGATATTTCAAGCCTTTATTTGTTATAATTGTGATTATTATGGCTTACAGTTTATGAAAACCCCAAATTCAAAATCTCAGAAAATTAGAATATTACATAAAATCAATAAAAAAAGGATTTTAAATACAGAAATGTCGGCCCTCTAGAAAGTATAATCATGCATATGTACTAAGTACTTGGTTTGGGCCCCTTTTGCACAAATTATTGCCTAAATGCGGTGTGGCATGGATGCTATCAGTCTGTGGCACTGCTGAGGTGTTATGGAAGCCCAGGTTGCTTTGCCTTCAGCTCGTCTGTATTGTTGGGTCTGGTGTGTATCATCTTCCTCTTGACAATAGTCTATAGTTTCTCTATTGGGTTCAGGTCAGGAGAGTTGTCTGGCCAATCAACACAGTAATACCATGGTCAGTCAACCAGTTACTTGTGGTTTTGGCACTGTGGACAGGTGTCAAGTATTGCTGGAAAAAGTAATTCAGCATCTCCATAAAGCTTGTCAACAGACAGGAAATATGAAGTGCTCTAAAATATCCTGGTAGACAGCTGTGGTGACTTTGGACTTGATAACACAGTGGACCAACACCATCAGATGACATGGTGCCTCAAATCATCACTGACTGTTGAAACTTGACAGTGGTCTTCAAGCCCCTTGGATGTTGTGCTCCTCCACTCTTCCTCTAACTGTGGAACCTTGATTTCCAAATGAAACGCAACATTTAATTTGGATCAGTGATGATTTGAGGTATCATGTCATCTGCTGCTGTTGGTCCACTGTGTTATCAAGTCCAAAGTCACCACAGCCATCTACCAGAAGATTTTAGAGCTCTTCATGCTTCTGTCTGTTGACAAGCTTTATGGTGATGACAATTTCCATTTCCAGCTAGACTTGGCACCTGCCCACAGTACCATAAACCACTGGTAACTGGTTGACTGACCATGGTATTACTGTGCATGAATGGCCAGACAACTCTCCTGACCTGAACTCCATAGAGAAACTATTGACTATTGTCAAGAGGAAGATGATACACACCAGACCCAACAATACAGACGAGCTGAAGGCCACATCAAAGCAACCTGGGCTTCCATAACACCTCAGCAGTGCCACAGGCTGATAGCATCCATGCCACGCCGCATTTAGGCAATAATTCACGCAAAAGGGGCCCAAACCAAGTACTTAGTACATATGCATGATTATACTTTCTAGAGGGCCGACATTTCTGTATTTAAAATCCTTTTTTCATTGATTTTATGTAATATTCTAATTTTCTGAGATTTTGAATTTGGGGTTTTTATAAACTGTAAGCCATAATAATCACAATTATAAAAAATAAAGGCTTCACATATCTCTCTTTGCATGTAATGAGTCTGTATAAGATATTATTTTCACCTATAAAGTTGAATTACTGAAATAAATGAACTTTTGCACGATATTCTAATTTTTCGAGTTTCACCTGTATATGCCCCAAATGTTTCTCAAGGTAAAATTTACTCAGCATTTTGTTTCTCTCTTCCTTTTCATTGTTTGTTTTTTTCCAGCTCTTCACGACTGAATTATTGTATGGAAATGTTACAATCCTACCCAAACTTAACTAAAAGTGAATATTTAAAGCCCAACTACGTGTACAATCTCTATGAAAGATATGAATGATCTGGATATTATTTCTCAAAACGTAAATGGCCTTAATAATTATATAAAGAGGAGGAAGATCCTACAACAACTGAAAAAAGAAAAAGGAGATATATTGTTTCTTCAAGAGACTCATTTAACGCAAGAGAAACATAAGAAGCTGGGCAGAATTGTAAATGCACAAATTTATTCATCCTCATATACATCATCAAGGAGAGGTGTAGCAACAGTTATAAAAAAACATGTACCATTCCAGAAGACAAAAACCATAGTGGATAAAGAAGGACGATTTGTTTTGGTGTTGGGCAAGATATTTAACGTTGAAATAACTCTTATAAATATTTCTTACCCACCAGATGAGAGAACTCAATTTATGAATGAAATTATTGATTTAATAGTAACCCAAGGCAAAGGCATGGTTATTATTGGAGGTGACTTGAATCTTTTGTTGAATCCTAACGTGGACTCAACAGCAGGAATTAAACATAAATCTGAGAAAAATGCAAATATTTTGAGACGAGCTTGTAAAGAGTTGGGAATGATAGATGTGTGGAGAACTCTTCATCCAAGAACAAAGGATTATACATACTACTCTAATAGACACTCTACATATAATAGACTGGACTATTTCCTCATGTTTAAAAAAATATATGACAATTATCACAAAATGCACCATTGGAACAATTACACCAGTGGTTCTCAATTATTTTCTATCATGCCCCCCTAGGGGACAGAATTTTTTTCGCGCCCCCCCTAAATTGAAATACTATTGAGAACCTGCTAATATTTATTTATTTATCTATACAAAACCACTGTATGAGTTTCTGGCATGAGCATTCTGCATACAATCACCTTATTATCAAATTAGATAACAAAAATTAGCTGAGATAACTTCTGCAGCAAAAAAATTCTAAGTTCAGTTTATTAGCTCAATTTGTAACATTTAAACAAGGCTGCTCAGCCTGTGTGAATCTCAGGACAGAGAAACAAGAGCAAAAGATTCACTGAGGTTTGCATTTCAATCAAAACATTTTTAAACTGTAAACATAGTTAAGGTGGTGTTTTTTGTATTATTATAGGCCAATAGGCCTTCTGTGATGCGATAACCAATAATTCATTAATGTTATTATTAGTCTACTTTGTTTGATTTATTTTTAAATAGCCTACAGAGACACTTGGAGACACATGCAGACATTTATTTACTGCAAATCGCGGCCTTTCGCGCGGATATGACCATACATAAGCACGCATCGCGCTTGCTAGCAATTAAAAATAAAAAAATGTTTTGGTCAGTTGGAAATCAAGGCAGCCCGCGCCCCCCCCCTGACAACTCACGGCGCCCCACCATTTGAGAAGCACTGAATTACACTATCAGATCATGCAAAGCTCACCTTAAAAGTTAACTTGAATTCAAACAAAGGGAAATACTTATGGAGAATGAATATCTCGCTCCTACAAAATGGAGACCTAAAAGATACAGTCAAAAAAACCTTAAAGGAATATTTGGAATTTAATGACACGGAAGACATTAATAGTATAATTCTATGGGAAGGAGCAAAAGCCGTTTTAAGGGGTGAACTAATACGATACTCCTCCTTAAAGAAAAAACAAAGAGAACAACTTAAAACAGAACTTGAAATACAAATAAAAACTCTGGAAGATAATCATGAAAAAAAATCACTCGATATGAAATTAAACAAACTGCTAAAGAAGAAACGTGGTGAATTAGATAAATTGTTGACACAAGAAGTAGAGAAATCAATACTACTTACGAAACAGAAACACTATGATGGAGGACCAAAATCAATCAAAATGTTAGCTTATAGACTGAAGAATCAAAAAAGTAAATCTTATATAACGCAATTAAAGGATGACACATCTAAAGTTATAACAGACAAATTAAATTGCAGAAGCATTTGCGGCATACTATGAAGAACTGTATAAAGATGAAACAGACAAAACAAACTCGATAAGAACTGAATTATATCTTGAGAAACTAAATTTAAAACAAGTCTCATCATTGCAAAACACTAACCTCATAAAAAGAATAACGGAAGAGGAAATATCACAACAAATTAAGAAACTAAAAACAGATAAGGCTCCAGGAGACGATGGGTACACCAATGAATTCTATAAAGAGTTCAGAGAATTATTGGTACCTCTATTACTAAAAGCCTATAACTTTGCCTTAGAATCTGGTATGTGGGCATCAACATGGAACTCATCTGTGATCACAGTTATTTATAAAGATGGAAAAGAAAAAATTGATACATCCTCTTATAGACCAATATCATTATTAAACACAGACCAAAAAATATTAACTTCTATCATAGCAAATAGACTTAAGGACATCCTGCCAGATTTAATTGATAGTGACCAAACTGGTTTTATCTGTAATAGATTCCTATCCGACAATGTAAGACGTACTCTTAACATATTTGACTTCCCAAAAACATAAGGATTTACTATTGTTAACACTAGACGCGGAAAAAGCTTTTGATAAGAGTACTGTGGCCATATATTTTCAAAACAGCAAAAGCTTTTGGATTTCACAGCACTTTCATCTCATGGTTAGAATTAATGTACAAAAACCCAGTTGCTCAAGTGAGAGTCAATGGTACCCTATCAAGACGCTTTCACATTCATAAGGGAACGCAAGGGGACCCAATGTCAGCGTTGATCTTTGCTATGTGTATGGAACTTCTTGCTGAAGCAATCAGGCAACAAGACAACATAAAGGGATTAACTATAGGGCAAGAATGTCATAAATTAGCATTGTATGCAGATTACATTATTTTATATCTTACTTCCCCTGAATACTCACTCCCAGAACTAATGGAAACAATAAAAGAATACAGTGACCATTCAGGATACAAAATTAATGAAAATAAATGTGAGTCTATATGCATAGGTAAACAACTGACAAATTACTCTAAAGGAAACCTCAGATTTAAGTGGAACCAAGATAAACTGAAATATTTAGGAATAATAATCCATAAAGATTTAAGTAAATTAACAAAGTTAATCATCAGAATCTAGAGAACAAAATCAAACAGGATCTGAACAGGTGGAAAACTATACCGGACTCTCTTTTTAGTAGAGTAGACAATTAAAATTATGATACTCCCACTATTCCTTTTCCTTTTTCAGAACCTGCCAACATCAATTCCTTCCCAAAGTTTTAAAAGATGGAATGGCATAATAACTAAGTTTATATGGAATAACAAAAGGAAAAGGGTCAAATTTAAAACATTAATAAAATCTAAAGAACATGGTGGACTAGCACTTCCAGACCTCCAAACCTATTTTCATGCCACACAAATAAATAACATAATGAAATGGACTAATGATAATATTAAAGCGAAGCGGCTTCCGATAGAAAAGGAACAAACTCCATTTTCAATAAAAACATTACCATTAATTGATAGAAAAGACATGACACAACTGAAAGGACAAAACAGATGGATTAACAATACTTTATGTAATTGGAAACAAATTTGTAAAAAAAACATGATATAAATAAGGAATTACTCTATCTTAGAGAAATGGCATGGGATCCAGATTTCAAACCAAACAAAATGGACAGTGTCTTAAAAGTCTGGGGCCGTATTCACAAAACATTTTAAGGCTAAGAGTAGGTCTTAACGTGCTGATTTAGTAGTAACTCTCAAAAATAAGGGGCGCTTTACTGCTAATTTTAGGACTCCTAACTTTTTAAGATAAATTTAATTCACAAAGTATTTTAGCGCTAAAACTAGCTCCTAAATCTACGAAAAGCTAGGAGTCCTCGAGAGGACTCCTAAGTCACTAAGAGTAATTCACAGACAACCATTTGATGGCATTTTGGAGAGATTTAATGATAGTGAGCTTTACAAAAGGTACCTTAATAACTGTGAGGGTTTAATTAATGATCTTAGTAAAGTTATATTTAGAAAGTATAGACACATTTATATTTATATATTCATATAAAAAAATATTTATTAAGTTCCTTTCCCTGCAGTTGCTTTGGGTTTACGATGCATTGAAAGTTACTGTTGGTGTCACGTTTGGGTTTAATTTCGTACTAGAGTAGGCCTATATGTGGCACTTCACAGCATCTCCTCCGTTCCACAGGTCCGCTACTGTATAGTTGCGCGTCTCGCCTTTTTCCTTCCGAATGCACTTTACGATTTTGCCAGCTGTTGTTTCTAGATTGTGAATTTCCTGGTTTGTCACTGTCTGACTATTGCTGCATAGTCCGCTGTTGAGAGAAATACAGTGAGAGTGCATGGCGTGCAGCTGTTCAATGAGGATATTTTTCCAATTCAAATCATTGTAAAATTTAAAATGAATAGGCTTATGTGGCGCTATTGTAGGCTAATTGTGAACAAAGGTGTGGGAAACCCTGCACTATCTTGGTTTCATGTTAAATCAGTGTCACTTGTCATTAATTGTATATAAAAACTCTTAACTTTAATACAGCGACACGATATGGATATCTCCCACAGTGTTTCTATCATAAATTCACTCTTAGCTCTCATCCCCTTTCAGCCAATCACTGTGGGCATAGAAGGTATGAACATGACGTCATCCATAGCAACAGGGTCAACCCCATCCCCTTATCTTAGCTTAGGAGTCCCTCCCATTCCTTAGTAAAAGTTGGTCTTATCAGCTTTGTGAATAGCTAGGTTTTAAGAAATTACTCCTTACTAAGAAATGTTAGTGCTCCTTAGGAGTACTCTTAGCGCTAAGATAAAATGTTTTGTGAATACGGCCCCTGGTCCTTAAAAGGACTACAAATATATTCACAAATAATAACTAAGTATGAAGTAAATTCCTTTGATGATATTTTAAAGAAATATGATTTAGTCCAGTTAAATTTCTACAAATATTTACAACTTAGAAACTATATAAAAACCTTTCAAAAAAGAGCAGGCATTCACGAGCAGCATCCCTTAGTACATTTTATGATTAAAAACTATAATATTGACATCAAGAATACACTTTCCAAAATATATAAAATACTACAAGAAAAGAATGAAACACAAGACACGGTGGCATTGAAGTGGAACTTAGAATTAGGGGGACAGTTAAAAGAAGAGTACTGGGAAAACATTTATAAAACAATACATAAAACAACAAACTCTAGGTTTTGGAGGGAGTACAAATGGAAAATATACACAAGATTCTTTATCACACCAAAAATACAATCAAAGTTTAGGACATTAAATTCATCAGATTGTTGGAGAAATTGTGGGGAAAATAACGCAGACCATTCACATGTTTTCTACTTTTGCCAATTACTAAAGACCTTCTGGCAACTGATTGCAAATTCTATTATGAAGATTTTCCAAATTAACCAGGTACCTGAACCAAAATGTTTAATTTTAGGTGTAACACCGGCTGAACTCATATCAGAAAGAGACAAATACTTTTTTAGGATACTTAGGATAGCAGCGTTTAAACAGATAACAAGGAACTGGCTAAAACCTAGTCCACCATCTTTTAAAAAATGGAAGTCAAATGTAAATAATATTTTAGAAATGTAAATAATTACCTATAGAATTAGAAACTGAGTTTTCGATACGATGGAATAAATGGTTAACATATATGGATTGTAATTAAATATTCTGAAGATAGTCGTGCAGAGCTGGAAGAGTTTTGGCCTAGGCATATATGTGGATGTACGTGTACATACATATATATACATATATATATACATATACATACACATATATATATATATACATACATATATATATATATATACATATATGTATATATATATATATATATATATATAATATATATATATATATATATATACTGTATATATACATATACATATATATATATATATATATATATATATATATATATATATATATATACATATATGTATATATAATATATATATATATATATATATATATATATATATATATATATATATATACTGTATATATACATATACACATATATATATATATATATATATATATATATATATATATATATATATATATATATATATATATATATATATATATATATATATATGTATATCAGGGCTCCAGCGTGCGCCTAATTTGCGCGCGTGTTTCTAAACCTTCCAACCGCTCCTCTCGTCTTTTTGGTAGCGCCCCTCGGCTCCTCTGACAGTACGTGTACATGTACGTGTACATACATATATATACATATATATATATACATATACATACACATATATATATATATACATACATATATATATATATATACATATATATATATACTGTATATATATATATATATATATATATATATATATATATATATATATATATATATATATATATATATATATAATATATATATATATATATATATATATATGTATATCAGGGCTCCAGCGTGCGCCTAATTTGCGCGCGTGTTTCTAAACCTTCCAACCGCTCCTCTCGTCTTTTTGGTAGCGCCCCTCGGCTCCTCTGACAGTGTGTGTGTGTGTGTGTAGCTGCGCGCGCACCTACACGGCGTGCAAGTCAGATGCAGACTATGGTGCACACCATGGTGCAGACAGCAGAGTAAACAAACATGGACACCGACGCGCATCATCAGCATCCACGCTGAACTGTGACGGAAATCAAAGCCAACGTCTGCTATATGGGGATTTTTAGGATTCAGTAAGGTGACGTTGAACACATTGAACTGCTGTCTAAAACTTGGAAAGTTATAGTCGCTATATGTCGCGTGGCGACCGGTGGCAACTCGCCCAGTCTATCAATTCAGTGCGGAGAAAAGTCGAATGCATGAGAGTGAAGGGCCACGCAAGTTTCAGTACGTTGATAGAGACTATTGTCTTGAGGAATGCCTTTATTTTCATGGGGAAATTATGATTATTTTCTTAATTAAGTGTTTTATTATTTTGAAAACAGTGTAGGTAAGGGGTGTGCACGAGTACACGTGTACTCGTTTGGTAAATCATAAACGTTTAGGAACAAATCAATAAATGAAAACCGTTTTTTTTTTTTTACTTTGGGAAATGATTATATTTCCAGGAGTGGAGGGCGATGTGATTTACTGTACTAAAGCAGATAACACAACACATTATTGTGTTTGCTTACAATATTTATTAATTTAAATATTTAACTGCACGCTCCA
Organism: Ammodytes dubius; assembly: GCA_026122265.1. Lineage (NCBI taxonomy): Eukaryota > Metazoa > Chordata > Actinopteri > Uranoscopiformes > Ammodytidae > Ammodytes > Ammodytes dubius. Next base: position 25,766,033 of record CM047517.1, read on the forward strand.
CCTTCAGTTTCACTTTTGTTTTCATCTCCGTCTCAAACAGCTGGTCCGATCAGCTGTTCGGCTCGCGAGCCCAACGGCCCCGACAGCGGGAGTCAGTCTAATGACAGATGATCACTAGGCAGTTATGATCACTTAAGTCAAAAAGCAAAATCATGAAATTACTGCCTCTCTCTGTCTGTCTGTCTGTCTGCTTGTCTTTCTCACTGCACACTGTCACTCCAACAGCCTCGGCAAAAAAGCCCCCCCCCCCCAAGCTTTATTTTCTATATATTTTTTATGATTCTTAATATGTGTTTGTTTTAAATTGAGATCAAGTTTCAAAACTATCAATAATCCAAAATTTTCCTTGAAAACCAAGAATCATAATAGGCTACCATTTATTTATTATATTGCATCGCAAATCGCAATATTAGCCACTATAATCGCAATCGCACAATTTCTCCAAAACGTGCAGCACTAATTTGGTGCACCCAAAATATATGCTGGTGCACCTAGATGAAAAAGTGAGGCGCACCGGTGCACCCAATGAAAAAGTTAGTCTGGAGCCCTGTATATATATATATATATATACATATACACATATATATATATATATATATATATATATATATATATATATATATATATATATATATATATATATGTGTATATATATATATATATATATATACACATATTAGGGATGTTAAACGACTCGTTTTCTGTGAGTCGACGTGTCGGAGGCATAAATCGAAAAATCGATCGATTTCTTCTCTTTTTTTCGGCCCGCGGCTGCAGCAGTTGCAGAGCTCAAAGGATCTGTGCATTCCTTTAAGACAGCGGCCCAATTGGCCCACCCGTCATATTTCAAAGGTTGCCATCAGGAGCACACCAATAATGCATTTTTTTATGAAGTTCAGTTGATATATAAATGATGATAAACAAAATATCATAATATGAACCTGTCAATTCCCAATAGGCAAAATGTGGCGGCGTTGTTTTAATTAGGATCGGCAGTTGATGATGCGCGCCTGCTCTTCGCAACGAAATTGTTAAAGTCGGACATAATACCATTTAATTTAACAGAGGCTACACACACTAAAACATATATTTCTAAATAAATATTTGTAAACGAAAATTCATGTTTTGGTGTATTTTGGCAGAGGTATTTTTGCAATAGCCTACTTGAGAAGGTGCACCTGGAGACTGTGGGCGCACTCCTGTCTGCAGGGTGCTGTCACTGATAGAGATTCCGCACAGTAGCCTAAAATATAAATACATAATAAATATAATAATAATAAATATTTTATATTTTCGAGCAAGTTGCTAGGCAACGGCAGTGTTTTGCGATCTGGGAAAGGTCTGGCTGCACACGCCTTCCGCCGTTAATTTATCAGCTGTGCATGCTGAATGACACAGTAATATTATGAACAATGGAGGTAAGTAAGAACAACTTCGATCAAATCAGTCGGATAACTGTACATTATTAGACCTTGCCTTTTCTCAAGTATGTTATGCTTATGCTTTGTAAACAACCTAACGTAGCAGTTTAGGACGGTTATAGTTAGCCTATTATAATAATTAACAACTAATAAAGAAAAAATTTTGGCAACACACAACTGCTGTTTAGAATTAAAATGTTGCACCAAAACCCTAGTGATAATAAAAATGAGGATTTTCAAAGTCAAAGTGTGTTTATTAAAAATTAAAGGCCTACACAATTGTCAAACAGTAGCTTAAATAACAGTTGGCCTATGCCTATCGAGGCTATTACAAAATTGCATACGGCAGAATTAACTGAATAAAACAATAGCCTATAATTAGGCTAAATTGGCCTACACTCCAATAAATAATAGATAGATAATAATAATAATATGTGCTATATAATAGCCTATAACCTTGCTCTATTAGGCTATTTTGTTGGCTATATTATGCATTTTAATAAACAAAAAAAAAAGAGGCTAAACAACGAAATACTGATACGAAAACCTTTTGATGAATAGGCATGGCGCCGAATTAATTATACAAACATTAGGCAAAAGCCAAATAGGCACATATCCCATCACATTTAACAATAATATCACAAACTGGGATTTCAAAACTTTAAGAAAAAGGCCTAGGACTATAGGCTAAAATAACTCCGGTCTGCTATTCCAATGTAGGCTGGGCTAAAGTCTAAAACATATTGGCTAACAAAAGAAAAAATGCATAGCAGCGAGTGAAAAATCATAGCCTAACATTACTATTTAAAAATTGACTTGTTCTTATTTAGGAAGATTAACATATCCACGTGAGATGGGAGGAGGCGAGAGCGTAGCCTGTTAACAATCAAGCCCGCAGCGGAGAAAACCCTCTCTGCTGGCACGGATGTGGCAGGGATGCAGAGGTAGTGCTTGGCCAAGCGGGACAGCCTCTTGTACTTGCTCTCATGAAGTTTCCACCAGAGAGCAGGGTCTTGTGTGGGGGAGATGCTCTCTTCGCACAGGTATCTCTCCAATTCTGACCGAGCAGTTGTGGCTGGCTCCTCCATGAAGTACTCGTCTCCGAAAAAGGCCAGCATGGCATCAGCATGTTTGGCTCTTTTTTCGGGGATCGGTGCGGGAGCCTGCTCCTCGTGATGATCTTGTGGTGAGGCCGGGAGATTGGACAGCATATCGCCAACTTTTGTGTGGACAGCTGCTCTGACTTCGTCGGTTGTAAACCGGAGGTTTTTGTTTCGCGGATCCAAGAACGATGCGACCAAGGCCGCTTTCTGCGCTGTGTCGGTGTTTTCAGGCTCCATGCGAGAGGAGAGAGACTCTGCTACCTTCCCTTTGAATTCCCTCACTTTTGGTGACTCGCCTTCTGTCGGCCTCAGGTAACGGAGAGACAGAGTGGCTGTAATGGGATGCACCATGGAAATAGACAGCTCTGTTTCCCCGCACAGTGCAGTTGTGGCACATTTGAGTGACTTCAGCACAGGCAACAGTTCTTCCATGACGTGCCAGCTTGCGTCGGCAAGCTCGAGGGTACGCGCATCTGACAGCTTGGTGAAGTCTCGGTCGGATAAGACTGCTGCTACAGCCCAGCGCTGCTCCAGTAGGCGGTCGAACATGTCATAGATGGAATTCCACCTCGTTTTCACGTGCTGGATCAGGCGGTGCTGGGGCAGATTTTGTTCGGCCTGCTTTCCCTTTAAAGCTTCGGTTGCCACTGTGCTGTGGTGAAAATGGGACACAAGGCGACTTGCACCCCCGACAACGGTACTAACAGATCCCAATTTGAAGCCGTCATTGATTGCAAGCTGCAGCGTGTGGGCAAAGCATCTGTGTGATTCCCACTCCAGATAACGGGAGTTTGCCAGCAGAATGTTGGACGCGTTGTCGTGCACGCAGGCTGCCACTTTGCCGGCTATGCCCCAGTTGTCAACGGCGGCTTGCAGGACGAGAGCCATGTTCTCAGCAGTGTGCCTCTCTGGCATTGAGCGGGTCTGGAGGATCGCACTGTGCAGAACCCAGTCGGTGAAAAAGTGAACGGGTACCGTCACGTACGACTCAGTCGTCAAAGCTGTCCAGGCATCAGTGGTGATCGCAACTTTATCGGCTGAGGACAGGATCTCGCGGAGGGAGACTGCTGCTTCACGGTACATTTTCTCCAGCCTCACAGTCATCGTTCGGCTTGCAGGACGAGAGCCATGTTCTCAGCAGTGTGCCTCTCTGGCATTGAGCGGGTCTGGAGGATCGCACTGTGCAGAACCCAGTCGGTGAAAAAGTGAACGGGTACCGTCACGTACGACTCAGTCGTCAAAGCTGTCCAGGCATCAGTGGTGATCGCAACTTTATCGGCTGAGGACAGGATCTCGCGGAGGGAGACTGCTGCTTCACGGTACATTTTCTCCAGCCTCACAGTCATCGTTTGGCGACATGGCACTGTGTAGGCTGGCTCGAGAAATGCAATCAGATCGCGGAACCCCGTCCCCTCTACTACGCTCATGGGAAGCATATCTCCGGCTATCATCTTAGCTGTCAACTCACTGATTCTTTCAGCCCGGCGGCTATCACAGGGACCGGATCTCACCGTAAAGTCAGCGATGCTGCCTTGCCGGCTGGAAGGCTTAGGATGCCTCCTAGACAGGTGATTCAACATCACGGTTGTGGACGAATGGTAAGAAAACTTGATGAGACATAGTTTACACTGAACTGTTCTGTCATCAATCTTTATGAAACTATCCCACACCGGACTTTTAAGTGAAGATGCCATTGTCAGAGGAAGAGATCGCTGCGGGCTTTACAAAATGGCGGCCGTTCTGCGCATACATAGACTTATATCTATGCTGCGCATACGGTCCTCATATCGTGCAGGCTCCTCAGATCGTGTAGTGACAGTGACCGTTACTGCAGCGTATGCAAAGCTTTTTGCAGTCACTTCTGCTACACAGCTACGTCTCCCATTTGGAAAAAAGACAAGGATTTATTGTATTTTGATAATTTTTAATTAGTTATTTTGAAAACAGAAATGGGTTACAATGTTTTGTAGAGGACATTGAAGAAGTTTGTATGTAAAAAAAAAAAAAAAAAAAAAAACGATTTTTCGATTTCTATTCTTAGAGTCGTTTGGAGCACGAGTCTAGAATCGACCGTTGAGTCGACACATTGTTCACATCCCTAATACATACACATATATATATATATATATATATATATATATATATATATATATATATATATATATATATATATATAGGTCCCCATGAAGGTTTGGGCCGGCCCTGCATTCTAGCATAGTACAGAGTGAGAATAGTAAGAGTCCTACCTGAGAGCCCTTCTTGCTCCCTGGAAGGTTGATGATCAAAGTTTTACCACGAATCCCACACACTGGCCTGAAGACAGACAGTTGACACAACATTATAGTAGCAGAGGAAACCAGTAGCAAGCAATCTTCTGGTTAGAATGAAACATTTGAGTCGATAAGTTCTATTGTTATGTAGACAGTATGTCTAACTGAATGACCACAGTAGTGAAAATATCTAGTTTTCACCTGGACAGCATGCCTAGAGGTGTAACGTTGAGGGATCCCATCAACATAGCCAGAGCCATACCCGGAGCCTCTCGCTCTATCACCTCTCTGGTGGCCTACAAGACAAACACCACCATTCAGATAGCAAAGACAGGTAAAGCATTTGTTTGTACAAAATAATTTTCAAAGCAACTGTTTGTTTGTTTTTCAGTCAAGTTTCAGAACAAAACTCGTTAGTTTAGTCTCTGAATTTCTTGTGTTAAAAAAGTCACTTTTGTTCAAGTTTTGCAATTAAAAGTTGTATATGTTTTTACCTCAGGAGTGACATCTCGTGGTGCAAAGCCAGTTCCTCCAGTAGTGAGAATGAGATTGAGCTGTAGTTCATCACACCACTCCAAAAGACTTTCCTGTGCACACAAAGACAACTCTACTTAATAGACTTATTAATAAAGACACTGTTTTTCAAAAAAGTGAGTTAACACAAAGTGTGGACACATACCTTGATTTCATCCATTTCATCTGGAACAATCTTGTAGGCTGCTATGACTCCTCCTAACCTGCAATAAGTGATACAGTACAAGCACAATACACTGTAAAGTACAAGTACAGTGTTGAACATCTTGTTTTGTTTTAACATGTGTGTGGACCCCAAGAAGAATAGTTGTTACGGTAATAACAAACTGGAATAAAAATTAAAATAAACAGTATGTGTATTGTGTATTCCAGTTTACTTGCATGTGTGTGTACTATACTGTATATGTCAATATGTTTGAGTCGACTCACAATGAGGGATCATGGACCAGGTCCTTTAGGTTGAGCCCACTCCTGTCCTCAGCCATGTTCCTGTAACAGCTGTCACTGACTGAAGAAGAGACACCTTCAGGTTATACTTTATAACAATTCGCTCTGACACCATCAGTTTAAAGCCGTTTAATGAGAACAGATTGAAAATAAAACTAATCGTTGTCTACAAAAAAAGTGGAACATCAGATAATACCACATATGGATATGGGGTATGGACAATATTATTAAAATACACACAGCAAGTCTCGGTTCATTCATCGTTTGTATCAAAAATATTATGAAATGCTAAAGTAAAATCTAGATATTGTCTATATCCATTCACTTCCATTTATCGTAGAATATTTTGACTGAAATAGTGACATGAGAGCTAATCAGTCAAAATATTTTTTATCAATGTGTGATCGATTTAAAAGTATAGTTGACATTTTGGCAAAAATTCTCATTTGCATTCTTGCTGGTAGAATAAAACCACTCCCATGTCTTTACAGTAAATATAAAGCTATAAGCCAGTTTAGTTTAGCTCTTCGATTGGCAACAGGGGGAACCAGCCAGTCTGGCTTTGACAGTGCTAGGCTGGCAACCAGAAGTTACTCCACATTCAAACAACGGCTGTAGACGCTTAAGCCAGTTTTTCACAAACTCCAGTACTACTATACCTTCTCAATGGACACGGTTGTTAGGCTTCTCAATACTGTGTTTGTCAGCTTCGCAAACGTCTTAAGACTTATAACAACTTTATTTTGTGTCACTGTAGAGTAGCCTGGCACTGCCCACCTACATACTTCCACTCAATTTTCATTTCCCTTCAGTTGTCAGTCTGGGTGTGCGGTATATTCACGGGTTTTCTCCGCCAGCATCTTAGTGAAAAATATTTTTAATAATTGAATAGATGAATATCATAATAAAAATAAACCATTGAAATTGTGTTGATAGGGCACGTCTTTTGCTAGCATTAAATCTAAGGTCATGATTTATTTATGTCTCATCATGGAGCTGGCTGGATGGGCAGTTGCATTGTACAGTGTTGACTGTTGTGGTTGCAGGAGTCAAGGATCCTTAAACTTCCTGTGTTTTTTATTATTTTATTGCTTGGTCATAGACCACTATGAATCGACTTTAAGTTTGATGTGCTGACATGATATGCCTTTTTTTTCTCTCTCTCATGGTCGCGTATATGTCACGTTACTCGCGTGTCCACCGATGGTGTCCGCGCATGACTTATCTTGCACATTATTTTAGTCTGTTGTGAGTCTGAAGTGTTTTCAGACAATACTAGGGATGGGAATTGATATGAATTTAACAATTTCGATTCTGCTTATCGATCCGATTCCTTATCGATTCTCTTATTGATTCTCATTGGGTGAGAGAATAAGTACAAATTAGTTTGTTTGTATTAACTCTCTTTAATATCTGATCAGAAGTGTGTCTAGTGTGTGCCTTGAAAGATTATCAAGAGTTTTTCAGAAAAAAAGAGAATTTTCACATTAATTGGTCCAGACAATGCCATTATGTGCCCTAAAAACTACACTCAACAAAAATATAAACGAAACACTTTTGTTTTTGCTCCCATTTTTCATGAGCTGGACTTAAAGATCTAAAATTCATTCCAGATACACAATATTACAATTTCTCTCAAACATTGTTCACAAATCTGTCTAAATGTGTGATAGTGAGCTTTGCTGAGATAATCCATCCCACCTCACAGGTGTGCCACATCAAGATGCTGATCTGAGATCATGATTAGTGCACAGGTGTGCCTTAGACTGTCCGCAATAAAAGGCCACCCTGAAATGTGCATTTTTTTGCTTTATTGGGGGTCTGGGGACTCAGAACCAGTCAGTATCTGGTGGGACCACCATTTGCCTCATGCAGTGCAACACATCTTCTTCGCATAGAGTTTATCAGATTGTCAATTGTGGCCTGTGGAATGTTGGTCCTCCTCTTCAATGGCTGTGCGAAGTTGCTGGATATTAGTGGGAAGTGGTGCACGCTGTCGTATACGCCGGTCAAGCACATCCCAAACATGCTCAATGGGTGACATGTCCGGTGAGTATGCTGGCCATGCAAGAACTGGGACATTTTCAGCTTCCAAGAATTGAGTACAGATCCTTACAACATGGGGCTGTGCATTATCTTGCTGAAACGTGAGGTGATGTTCATGGATGTATGGCACAACAATGGGCCTCAGGATCTCATCACGGTATCTCTGTGCATTCAAAATGCCATCAATAAAATGCACCTGTGTTCTTCGTCCATAACAGATGCCTGCCCATACCATAATCCCACGACCACGGGCCACTCGATCCACAACACTGACATCAGCAAAGCGCTCACCCACACGACGCCACACACGCTGTCTGCCATCTGCCCTGAACAATGTAAACCGAGATTCATCCGTGAAGAGAACACCTCTCCAACGTGCCAGACGCCATCGAATGTGAGCATTTGCCCACTCAAGTCTGTTACGGCGACGAGCTGGAGTCAGGTCAAGACCCCGATGAGGACGACGAGCATGCAGTTGAGCTTCCCTGAGACGGTTTCTGACAGTTTGTGCAGAAATTGTTTGGTTAGGCAAACCAATTGTTTCAGCAGCTGTCTCAGTGGCTGGTCTCAGACAATCTTAGAGGTGAACCTGCTGGATGTCCTGGGCTGGTGTGGTTACACGTGGTCTGCGGTTGTGAGGCCGGTTGGATGTACTGCCATATTCTCTGAAACGCCTTTGGAGACGGCTTATGGTGGAGAAATTAACATTCAATGCACGAGCAACAGATCTGGTTGACATTCCTGCTGTCAGCATGCCAATTGCACGCTCCCTCAAAGCTTGTGGCATTTTGCTGTGAGACAAAACTGCACATTTCAGGGTGGCCTTTTATTGTGGACAGTCTAAGGCACACCTGTGCACTAATCATGATGTCAGATCAGCATCTTGATGTGGCACACCTGTGAGGTGGGATGGATTATCTCAGCAAAGCAGAAGTGCTCACTATCACACATTTAGACAGATTTGTGAACAATGTTTGAGAGAAATGGTAATATTGTGTATCTGGAATGAATTTTAGATCTTTAAGTCCATCTCATGAAAAATGGGAGCAAAAACAAAAGTGTTGCGTTTATATTTTTGTTGAGTGTAAATACACAGACTTAAAAGAGACAAGGAAGAGCTTGTGCCTTTTTGGAATATGAACAGTGCTCATTTGCACTTGAAACAAAATTCAACTGACATAAAAAATACAAACAAGTCTTTTGAAAAGATAAGACCAACTATTAACTTTGGCAAATTAACCGATTTTGTGCAGAAAAATCATCATGTTTGTCCTCTCAGGAAGGATACGAGATATTTAATGTATGTTAAGTGTTATTATATGATTGCGCCCTTACTCTGAAAGGGCAACGTGATGTCACTACGTTAACGCCTCAGGTCAAACTGTCACGTTGTTGTTTAACTGACTGCACAGTAGTCAGTCATGCAGAATATTCAAGAAGAGAATAAATACGCCATAAAGGCTAAAAGAGAATGTATCGCTTTGCTTATTCTTCACCACGCCAGCGACGAGGAGTCACCGCTGCATCTCAGCTTTACAATGTACGCTGTTCTTATGTGCAGCGCGCTGTTTATTGTTAATGTAATGGCCCGTCATCAGACACACGTAGCGGAAGGTTCACATTGATCGCTCCATTTAGTAATCCAGGGCAGAGCTTTTTGTATGGGCAGAGATAGTTATTTTAAGTGTGTCTTAGTGTCTTTATAAAGTGTCTTGTTAAACGTTTCCTTATCACCGGACCGCCAAGTCCCGCTATGTGTTGTTTTGGGTTCGTCTCCACCGCCATGCGTAAAGGCAGCAATATAACAGCTGATGAACAAGAGTAAACAGCGGGCCTTAAGGCAGCGGTCAAGAAATCCTTTTTGCTTTGCTTTATGCTGCTCTCGCCTTTTTATGCATCTCCCTCTTTTATCAGCCCACACCAAGGCCTACACACACGTTAATTCTCAGACATTTTATGTTCAAATCCTAGTGATGGGCAATTCTGGTGCCGACTAGTAAGACAGCGGACGTTTAAACGTTTAACCGTCAGGATCGCAGTCTGCGCGCTTGCTTGTGCGTGTCGTTTGACGAAATGGAAACTTTACAATTGTTGCAAGTGGCCTTATTGTCGCTAGGGTTGCTGAAAATTCCCGGAATTGACCCTTTTCAAATCCCGGAAAAAAAGAGCCTCCTCCCGGAAATCCCGGGAATTCCCGTTAAACCGGAAGTGCCTTTTTAATACTTTATTTTGTACCCACGTACTCGGCCGAGTGGTTTATTGGGCACGTTATAGCCTCATATGCGCAGGGCAGACTGGATGCTAGCTCTAGAATGAAGTAAGGGCATTAAAAGTTAAGTCATCTAAAAGGAGTTTTCAGACGGGAGGAGACGTTCCATGCACTCGCATGGACCGGCGGGCTCCGCGAGGAAACGCCGTGCGGTAACCATGGAAACAACTTTTGTTTACAACACTGTGTCGCTGCTGTTAAATATCTACTCATATTGTTAAAGAGGACCTATTATACTACTTTTCTGGTCTTAATTTCTTGTTTTACACTGCTATAGAGCAACCTGACACGAATCACATCACAAAAAACTATGTAGATTTTCGGGAAGCTCTTTCTCTTATTTTGGCGATCCAGCACGTCCTGTCAACAGTTGAGTGTGTGTGCTTCGGGCATCTACGCTCCCTCCGCCTGTGCTTCGGCCATCTCCGCCTGATCTCCGCTCCCCTCCCCCCTCCTGCAAACCCCAGCTCCGTTGTGATTGGTTACCTTCCTTCCGGAACACTTTCAGTGGCGGGAAGAGCGAGCATGGACCTATAACCGCGCGAGGCAGACGCGAACAGGGAAGTGACAGCATTACCATACATGGAAACATCCGCGTGGTGAAGTCACTATTTTTATGCGACGTCATGATTTATGACCGGGTAGACCGCCTTGAACACGTGACTTCTCGACTGGCTAGAATAGTGTTTAGTGCTCTGCACAGACACCCCAGACGGTCAGCAGGGAATACGTCGAAATGCATGTAAGTCATTATTTGATAATTTAGTATGGTTAAGCATGACTATGAATCATCATAACAACGTTTATAGGTCATAAAAGTCAAAAAGCATCATAGGTCCTCTTTAACATTTGTTTAGTTAATAAGTGGATTAGTTATTCAGTTTGGTTTGGTTTAAATGTCTACTTTGTGGATTAGGTCTAGGTTTAACTTTAGTGTTTGGTGGAACGGGGCGAACAGCGATGCTCCAGCTGTTTCATCTCATTAGATTCATGTCGCTACAAGAGAAAGCAGCAAAAGAAACAGGCTGTTTTATGTTCATACAATCTTGACTTTAATACAGAAGCATGGTGAATATCACCATCTCATTGAGGAGAGAAAAGTAAAAAACTGGTCAGCTGTGCCAGGATGCCAGCGCGTGTGTGTGAGAGAGAGAGGAGCACAGACATGACAGTAGCGGTAGTGCGGCCGCTTGTCGCTCCGTCTGTAGAACTGCGGACTCTCTCTCTCTCTCTCTGTCCACTCCCATGTCAATAGCTGCATTACAGACGTAACAACAGTTTGGTGCGGCCGCTTGTCGCCACGTCTGTAGAACGGTAGTGCGTCTCTCTCCACTCGCATGTCATTGAAAATGTATTACCATACACTTCAATCGCCCCCCGTCTGAAAAGGCCACGATGGCGAGAGTGTCTTTTATTAGTAAAGGCCACTATTAATGAAAAATAAACCACCCAAAAGAATAATAAAAAAAAAAAAAAAAAAACGGGAGGCGGGATCCCGTGGTCACTTCCCGGTACTCCCGTGCTGACCAATTTTCCGGGATTCCTGAAATCCCGGGTCCCGTTCAGCAACCCTAATTGTCGCCTTGAGCTTGAATTACAACCAACATTTAGAGTGCTTCTGCCTTGACGCCATTTTTGCTGCGTTCTGAACCAAAACAAAGCAGCACGAAGTCATTGACGCATTTGCAACAAGCGGAACCGTTAAGCAGGCACGTTAAGCAGGCATATTAACGATTCCAAGGAATTGGTTCACTAGGCACCAGTTCTGAACAAGAACCGGTTCTCGATTCCCATCCCTAGACAATACAATTCGTTTTATGTCTTCTAGAAGTTGAAAAAAGCTAAACTATCAGGTGAGGGAGGGGCCGAGCGGAGCGCACGGCCGAAACAAGAGTTCGCTGCATTTAAAAGCCTGCATGTCACGGCGTGCGGAACAATGATAGTTTTATTACGATTATTTTGTTTTCATGATTGAGGGAAGCCGTAATAGTAATGGAAATTGAAATTCAAGTTATTGCCCAGCTCTATAAGAAGGATGACTTAAATTGGGATCAATTTGGAGAGGTTTTAAATTGCTAAATATATTTCAATCTTTATCATTTTGGCGCTGGTGATATTCCTTTGGCGCTGAATAAATCCTCTTTGGCGGGCGCCGAAATTTCTCTATGCAGGAAAAACCCTGTCTAGTGAGACATTTAGAAACAGATTGTGGAGTGAGTCGCAGCTTATTTCCGTGTTTATTAAGTACGGGCCGTCAGTTTCACTTAGAAACGCAAACATTTCACGGAACGTCCGTCCCTACCCCGAATGGTGTGCTATTATACAGTTTTTTGAATTTCCGCTAGGGGGCGCTGTTATTAAGCCCCGACTGAAGAAAGTTTGAGAGGCCACGCCGCGCACACCGTAAGTCCGATTCACTTGAAATTTCTCACACAGGTGTATGTTAGGGTGCTCTACAAAAAAGCCTCTGGGACCATATAAGTCCACCTGGGAATATTTTTCGCTAATTAGCATAAACTGAAAAACAGGGTTTGAACCACAACTTTCTCACATTTTACTTTATCCACACCAAATTTCTCACGGAACCTCGGGGGACTATGACACACATGCCCATAAAAGATTAGTAAGAAAGCTTGAAAAATATGGCCGCCATTGACTAAAACGTTTACGCAGGGGCGGGGCTTAATACCAAATTGGCCATAACTAATTGACCATAGGTCCTATCATCATCAACCTTGCTGGATAAGTGCACAAGACATGTGGTAGCATGTCCCTCAAAGCTTTTCGGGATATACCCATAGCGGGCGCCACAAATGCGAAAACCATAATTCAAAAATGCATTGTTTGACTACGCCCCTTTACCCCTGACTCTGATTGACTTGAAATTTCTTACACATGTACAGCTCATGGTGCTCTACAATAAAGCCTCTTGGACCATATAGCCATGATTTTTTTTCTTCCCTAATTTAAATGTTTTTTTGTTGTGTATTTGATGTATTTGCACTGAATATTTTGTATGTATTGTTTTGAATTTGTTTTGACTCGACGTCATTGTAAATGAGGGTCACCCCTCAATTGGTCTCTCGAGGATAAATAAAGGTTAAATGAAAAATGAAAACATGACCTGAACTACAGTCAAGTGATATCTACTTTGTGGCCTTCCAACCTATCATCACCAAACTGTGTACACAGCATCCGGGGCCCAACATACACATGGGACTACAGATGCAAATTAGCTTAAAGCTATAATCTGGTATAGTGCATCAAATGGCAACATTTATGTTCTAACTGTACATTGTCCCTTTTAAATAAAGATTTTAATAATAATAATAATAAAGTTTTAGCGAGATAGCTAAAAAAACAAGTCCGCCCTTAACAAAAACGTCTTTGCGAGAGCGGCCATTTTTCTGCAGATTTGCCACGATTGCAACCTTCAATCGGCCACAACTTGGGACTCGAGTTCGGAAAGCGTGCAACGGTGGTCGGTAGAAGCGTTCGAGCCCGGCCGACGGGTGGGGAGCCGCCGATGCGGGGCTGGCGGTCGGCGCCGTGTGGCCCGTAATTTTAAAATCTCCGCGGGATTTTCTAGTTATTATTATTATATTTTAGTTGGCACGAAAGTGCACCAGACCAAATTGTTACATTTGATTGCTTAAATCATAGATCCGTGTTTGACCGGCTTTCAGGGCCAAGCTCAGGTGCATTTCATCATGCAAAATCATTACATTCAGGGGTTAAAAGCATCTGGGAAATCTGTAATATATGCACGGCATGTTTATTTTTAAACAAAATAAAGCATTTTAATTTCCCTTGTGTCATACAAAACCTGCAAGGAAGTCAGTAATATCTGGCTACAAGGATAGGAAACAGAATTGCAACTTCAAAAACAGAATAACATTTATTTGATATAGTTAATGCACTAGACTTCTAGGTTTTCAAAGATTGCTGGGTTAACAGAAAAAAGATGCCCAGCTGTGTGAAAGGCAAACTGAAGCAAACAGTAATTTCTTGAAACAGTTTGGCACTGGAGTTTTTCACAAATGCTCCTCCTTTCAACACTGTAGTTTAAAATACATTTTGGAGCCAGGTGAGTACTTAGAAGAGACAGCATGCCTTTTAAAGTGTGTAGCTTAAACAACCACCCCAATTATTAAGGCATAATAGGCTTATCACAGGAGGCAAACACATTTTTTTAAAACACATTTTTTCAAGCGGCGAAATATCACATCTACTCTATCTGACTATGTGACTTTGGCTTGTAGAAAATATTGTTCCTTCTGCCTTCATTGCAGTGGCGGCTCCTGACAATAATCTCAGGGGGGGCCATTGTTGCCATGATGGGTAAAATGACCCAAAATTAACCTAAATCAGATAGCTAATATGACTGTCATATTGCATTTAACAGTTTGTTTTTCCTGTTCATCTGGCATAACCACTCTGGCAACATTAGACAAGCATTGTACTGTACAGTATTTTTGGACATTAAGTTAGTTAATTTCTTGAATAAAATTAATTTAGCTCTAAAATGATTTAATTATCCGGCTGTGGCCACAGGGTTCAACATAACTTTTTTTTCCTACTGCCCGCCGGGCCAGTGGATCCGAGTTTTACTGGCCCCTTGTATATTTTCACTGGCCCTGCACACTTTTTTTCTTCTTCATAATTTAGTGTCAATAATTATAATACCTGTATTAGAAAAATAACCAAATCTAAAAGGGAATACCTATACTGTAACAGTATAGATATTCCCTTTAGGTTATTTTTCTTTTAGTTAATTATATGAAATATTGATATTGCTCATCATACACATAATATAAAACCAGGCAAACATATTGAATTTGAAGCCTACAACTGAAAGTGTGTTGAAGGGGTCGGCCAGTATTTTAAAGTCCAATAGTTTGATGATTGTTTTTATTCTTGAATTTGGGCAGTGAATAGTTCACCTGCAGAAGTCATGTTCAAACATAAAAAAAAAAATAAGAGATGAAGGTCTGATCATTCTTTGTGGTGTGGTAGGCTGTTTTTATTACTTTCTCTATATGCATTAGGGATGTGAATGTGTCGACCGAATGACCGGTTTTCCACTTGCGCTCAAGTTGACTTTAAAAATAGAATAGAAATCCGAAAATCAGGGGGTTATGCCGTTTTTTTAATAGGAGATTTCACCGTGTATGCGAGTTCACGTCTGGTCGTGAGCGCGCTGCAGGAGCGCCACTTCAGCATGAAGTGTCAGCTTCACATAAGAGTCCAGTGTGGGACCATTTTTTCAAACTATTGATAAAAAACAATGCAGTGCAAAATATGCAGCAAAAGTTAAACGCTCGTCTGAGACTATGACGTTAAATCACCTTAGAAACACACAATGCCTTCGTCCGAGCATAGCAGCGTTTCACCATGAGATCTCGCCAGTGAGTGAGCCATCGCGCAGATGAACTGTTGTTTGTGGCTAGAAAAATAACCGGGGATATTCCACCCCGTTAGCGATTTCAATGGGAAGACTTCCGTGATCTGATTGTATGTCTCGAGCCTGAAAACACAGTGCCTTGTCGGCAGACAAACTGCGCGACTATAGGAACTGTCCAGTGAGCAGAGTCCCTCCGTTGGTTTCTGTCTACAACCGACACAATCACTGGAAACGCATTCACAGCGTTTAAATAAAGCCTCTCATTTGTATTACCATTGGGGCTTGCATGCAAATACTGTAACATTACGGCGGCAGCTAAAGGAAAAGCGCAGTTTTCACTTCATTTTCTGCACCTCAACCTCTGCTGTGGGAAGAAAGAAAGGGGGCAGAGTAAGTCGATTGATTTGTCGACTCGCAGGCGGACGGTAGGCAGCTCTGCCAACGGAGCGAGAGTGCGCACGCTTGTTGCTCCGCCTGTCAAAACGCCCACGCATCGTTTGTCCACTGGCCTTTCATTAAAAAATATATTTTATATTAGGTTTATTATATTGAGTCTTAAATAAACACTGCTTTCATTACGACTCAACGCGCATTTCAATGAACCATGATGTAGTCTACAAAAAGATACTGAACTGTGATTGGCCGTTACTGGCCTGGGCGGGACAGCGACTGGCCAATCAACTTGCCCTGCATATGATTTTACTGGCCCCGGGCCTACGGGCCATGGGTTATGTCGAACCCTGGGCCATCACAGATAACTTGTAGCCGTAGCGGTGTGCTCCTCAGATAGGCTTCCTTTAAAAGTTAAGAGACCTGCTCTACGATTAATCGCAATAATCTGATTGACTTGACAGTTGTGTTCTGATTAAACAAAAATGGCATCCTGCTAGCCTCGTTATCCGTTCAAACGAGCCCTGTGAAAATCCGCGTTTATACGATCCCCAATCCATCTTGGTATACTTGCATAATGGTTACAATTTGTCTGGGAAGGACCTAGTCCTATTAATGACATGATCAAGTAACTTGCCAGTCTAGCCTGAGTTGATATAAAGTTATGTTGGTCTTGAATATGACCGCTTTGGGTAGCAGACCGGATATGTGACTGTTTCAGTCACTGCAATTGGTTCATTGTTTACTGTACGTATGATGACAACACGTTCGAGGCGATAACCCCCGGAACCCATAGAGATTGCATTGCGAGGCCTGCAGTTTGAAAAAAAAGTTTTACATTGAAGTCTACGAGAGCGCGGGGGCGATTTTTCAACCAGCCCGAAATCGCCCCAGAGTGACGGTACAGAACAACACAGACGCTGATTGTACAATGATATTCAGACTAAGATGCAGATTAAAAACTGTATTGAAATCATAAATTATGATTATAATAAAAAAAAAACAAAAAAAAAACATAATTATTAATATTATTATTATATTTTTGTTTTTTGCTTGTATGGCTCAAGGAGGGCTTCGCCCTATCGCCCTCTATGGACGAGCCGCCGCTGCTTCATTGTCTATTATTTGTCGTATTCTCAGAAACATGCTCCAGATAGACCTATGTCTGCATAAGCATTCCTTTTCCAAATTTCTAAACCCCTTTATTTGACCCTAAACGTAACCCTTCATAGTGAAGCGGTATGCTTATTTTCGTCAGAAACTTTCAGTTGATGATACAAGCGTAAAGATTGGCAAAAGCAGTCTCCATGGGTCACTTGACAAGAAAATTGCCTGAGACATTTGTAATTGTGAATTTGAAAATTGCTCATAGAAATGTATTGGGGTTTTTCATTAAAAAAAATTTTTTTTTAATTTCATTGTTGTCTCGGACTATTTTCTTGAATGGAGACTGCTCATGCCAATTTGCAGTCTTGTATCACAAATTACATTACATATCATTTAGCAGATACTTTAATCCAAAGCAATTTACAACTGGAGCACAAATTCATACACCGATAGCAGCAGCTACCACGCAGATTGCACGCTAACTATCAGGAACAGTTTAGGGTTCGGTGTCTTGCCCAGGGACAGTTGGACATGTGGCGGGGAGACGGGGGCTCGAACCACCGACCCAGCAGTTGCGGGTCGACCACCCTACCCACTGAGCTACATACCCCCAAATTGAAAGATTGTAGCACTCATCTGCTCCACTATCAGTTAAAAATATATGTTGTAGGCCTAAAAACAACCCAAACACACGTTCCCACAATCCCCAAAATATATGAATGAATGGGCTGGGAACGTGTCTTAACATGTGACAGGAGGTGAATGCCGTTAACAGCTGAATGGACAGCAGCGTTAGCTACAGTTAGCCCAAATGCTAGCTCATCAAAACAAGGGCAAATTTTCCAGACAACTGCTGGTTCGTAACCGCTTATTATTATTCTCACGTCTACCTCTGCGTGGACATGGAGGCAGCAGGGCTAGTGGTGAGAGGAGTCTGTCAGTCACATCACTGGACCCTGGTCCTCCTCTGCACGACTTAAGGCAAATGTTACTGAACTAATTTGGGAAGCTGCTGTAACAACCTGCACAACACAATTTCGCTTTGACGCTGTGCCTCGCCTCCTACATGATTTGAATCGCTTCCAAACGCACAATGTATTTTAAATTAATGCCAATTACATACAACCTAAATTAAATGTCTGTGTGAACGAAAACTCAAATTATGAACATCTGCTAAAGGACATGAATAATGCAGCTGATTTAGGCTCGCTAACGATTCATTGCTAGAAAATGTCACGTTCCCTTGCCTGAAGCACGCAGCAATTAGCACAAAATATCGGAAGAATGGTGGTTTTGCTTTCAAAATAAAAGCGCACGTTTTAGTTTAAACTCATTTCGCCACATGCATACAGAGGAATAGCTCCCTAATTGTGAAGGTCTTTGCTGGGCGATATTTTCACAGTGTCTCCTCTGATTAAACATTTCATTATATTGTCGTGTTGCTATCAATTACAATACTGAATATGACACCCGGTTCCATACATATACTGGCTACGTTACAAACTTGAATACATACTTCTAAATTACGTCGCTTTAAAGCAAATTCCAGATCTGTCAAACGGCAGGAAGCTAACGTTAGAGCCATGGATGTAAACGGAACCGGTTAGCTTAGCATAATAGCTTACGATAGCTAACTGCAGCGAAGACAGCTTGTATCGTGATACCGACGTGAAGAGGCAAATTACGGAAAACGCCCCACTGGTGCACTATTGACAAACAGGTTTTGGCATTTTATGAAACAATCACCTCACCAGTCAAAACCCCCACTCGGATCTGATGGTCGTGGTTGGTGAGCACCATACCATCCGCCGCCATGTTTACAACCTCTCGCTGCCTGCACTGTGCCGGCACATAGAAACAGCGTGGTGGTGTGCGTGAGGCTGCTGCTGCTGCACCTCTGAAGGACGTCTCTGTCCTTTGGTCTAAATGTCCTTGTCTGTAGCCTAGTATAATTTCACAGACTGTTGCTCAATACACGACAGAGGGAGAAATAGTAGTCAGTAGGGGCGTGTTTATTGGGAAGAAATAAAATTGAAATTTATAGTTTTTTTGATATTGAGTCTTGAATAATGCATAGGCCTGATATTAGCAACATAGTTGGCTATTCATAAGAAGAAGAAGTTTAAAAAATCAATATTCAGTCTAAATGTAATTTGATTATATGGAGCCAAATACAGTAGCCTAGGCCTATAGGCATTTGAATTGTAGTCCCCCTGGTAGGGGCGCCATAAGCGGGTAAAAAAGTTAGGAAGATGTTAGGGCCTGTGACTGACAGGGGCCCTAAAGTTTCATGGAGCCTAGCCGCAGCCAGCCACAGGTGCAAGGGCCAATCCGAATAGTCTTTTTTGCATAGGAAATTTCCTTTCCTATCGAGATGACCGGAAGTACTCGGCAGATAGGTGATCCGAATTCTCAAAATGCTTAGGAAAGGCATAGGAAAGGAGCCTCGATTCATCCTTTAACCCTCCTTTAGCATAGGTTACTCCGGACCAACCTATGCGAAAGGAAAGGAGATAGTGGTATCCCATAATCCTTTACGGCGGCAAGATTTAAAGCAACAGGCCACCACCGGAGTTTACCGACTCTACACAATACGAACGAGAGGTAAAACAGAAGAGAGGAGAGGAGAAGAGAGGAAGAATTTAATAAAGATAATAAAGAACTCATAAAAGACCAACATCATAATAGTTATTTTCGTAGCACATAATTTACACCATAAGAAAATAAAATACCAACTTCACATTTAATGAAGTTACTGGGGGCAGTTCATTTCAACATCAACATAAGTGTAGCCTCTTTTTATTCCACATGTGAATTGGGATATATGGGAGTGATTCTCACTCTGTTGGCGACAAAAGAACGCATGGATCAAACGAGCGCTTGTTGTAGTCAATTTTCGGAGAATAGGCTATAGTGTAGTTTCACGCTAGTGACTCACGTCAGCAATACTCGCCGTCGCGCAATGACGTCGGTTAGGAAAAGTGGAGTCGAATTATTTTCCTATGTTCGATAGGAAGCACCTTTCATCTCTCCTTAACCCCGATGACGTTTAGGGGTTAAGGTATAGGAAAGGAGGTTTATAGGTTAGGAGATTGGACTATTCGGATTGGCCCCCTCTTTTCCTATATTCGATAGGAAGCACCTTTCATCTCTCCTTAACCCCAATGACGTTTAGGGGTTAAGGTATAGGAAAGGAGGCTTATAGGTTAGGAGATTGGACTATTCGGATTGGCCCCAAGTCGGACAAAAAGTCTAACCATAATGCTGTGCACTCAGCAAGACGCGCGTCATAATTGCGCAGGTCTGGGCAAGACTTCTGACCGAACGAAGTAGTTCCGCGCAAGATGGCAGAGTGAGTGCACGTACGATTCGGATCTGCTCGCATTCAGACATGCACATTAGTGAAACCTAGTTATTTAAAGTTTATTTGAGGTATCTTAAGGCAAAGTTGAGTACTTCGTGTCAACCTATTGTTTGGCTCCTATCGTGCAGAGTTCTCGCCTCTTAACGATACATGTGGGGGGGAGGAGGGAAACTCCGGCTAATAACATCTCTAGCTAGCCTACCACAAATACGGCAGCATGCAAGTTCCGACTGAGAATCCGCTTGTGCACAACCTTCACGACTACTGCATGGATCATGGATGGTGCGTGCACCTGTGATCTCCCTCATGGACCCAGATTTCCCCCCTCTTCCTATAACTCCTTCCACAACACCTTCCAAACCACCTGCACAGAAGAAAATGAAGTCGCAGCGCTCCTTGGACCGGGACAGTGACGATATTGTGGAGAAAATCTCAATCATCTTCAACACAAGAATCGACTCTCTGGAAAAGAATGTGGAGAGAATGATTTCTAACAATACATTGAAGATTGAGGGGCTAAAGAAGACGGTCGACTTTGCCTGCGCTGAGATCCGTGAAGTGAAAGGTAAAGTGACACACATTGATGATCGAGTTAACGTGGTGGAGAAAAAGGCGAGCCTACTGGAACAACGAATAACTGAGCTGGAAAACTATTGCGACGTTGGAACCTGAGACTCTACGGGTCAGCTGAAAACAAGGACCTGGGGCCTCATTTATAACGGTGTGCGTAGAAACCATCCTAAAACATTGCGTCCGCAGAAAGCCAAAAATGTGCTGCGCAAAAAAAAATTCAGATTTATAAAAGATGTGCGGCGCACAGTTTCACGCAATCTTCCCTTTATAAATACCCACCTGCGTGAATTGTGAGCAGACGATCTCCACCCTGTGTCCTCCCACTTCACCTCCCAATTTCATCCCACATTCTACCATACTTGGGAATGCTAAATAGCTCCTGAATATAATGACGCACTTAATAAGCACAGAATTTTGACTGACATGAGGAAAAAAGGGAGGCAACCGGCAGCAAAGAAAGCGACGGGAAAGGAAGAAAGCCCGTGACGTGCATGTGCTGCAGAAACTGGCACACACACACACACACACACACCCCCGCGCGCTTATCACATATCATGATTGGCACAGTCGTTGTAGTCTTTGTAAAGCAGTTTCGCCCAACTTTGTACTGTATGCATTACGTATTAGCGTAGGCCTACCTGTAGTACTATATGTAGGCCTATATAAAATATGGTGTGACAAGTGAAATAATCCTGTAGTCTATTCGAGAGAATTGTTTATCTCCCGTGAGATCAACACATTTCCAACAACGTCAGATTATAGTTTAATCTTCCAGAGGGGGAATTGTTATGGGAAAGAGATGCGTGTAATAAACGAAATATACAATTTAATTAATATATTTTGGGCTTAACTTTGTACAAAACTACTTTTTACTCACCTCTTATAATTTGCTCTCCCGCTGGGCACTCACGGAAACACCTCCCGACATATAGGATATTATTATAGAGTAGCGCTAAAAGATTAATTTATAAAATAACCAAAACATGTACACCTAGGCTACTTGATAAGTAATTCAACCTACATCACAACTGCATGCCATAGACTACAGTAGCCATATATTCGCAACTATAGGTAAGCTTATACATTTTATTGACAAAATATATTGGGTGCCAAGCATCATTTGTCTGTGTTTTTCTGATGACTGAGCTTTATTTTGTGGTGTTGCCATTGAGTGTCGCTGATTCCCCGAGTCAGGGAAACCTTGCGGTAGCTCTCCGCATGGTCGAAAGTTGGCGTAGGAATACGCACACTTCTCCACAAATAATGTTTTTATAAATAAACCAACGTTTGCCACCGCACATTTTCCCGGACATTTCTTTCCGTCTACGCAAGGTTTTTGTGCGCCGCAAGCTTTATAAATGAGGCCCCAGAACGTGATACAGATCTGTCAGTCTATCCTGCCGGAGTACAAAGCCAAACTCCCAGATGTTATTCACTCGGTGCATCGTCTCGGCCAACCAAAGAAAGATGCCACCAAGCCCCGAGGGTTAATTCTTCAGTTTGGTGCCCATATCTACCGCGACGCTGTTTGGAAAGCAGCGAAGAAGTCCACCTTCCTTCAAAACAACAAGCTACGTTTTGCCGAGGACCTGTCCCCAGCCGTCAGAGAGAGAAGGATGCAGCTGTGGCCACTGGTGGCTAAAGCGCGTGAACAAGGGAAAGCTGCTTACTTCGTCGGCGGTCGAGCCTTTGCCAACGGAACTGAACTTTTTCCAGCTACCTGAAATTGGTAAACGTCACACCTGTCATGACTCATAGTGCCTTAAGCCGAGTTGAGCTCGGTCAGTCATACACTGTGTTTATGTTTCTCTAACTGTTCTGAAAAGCGCTTTATTTTCGTATGCCTGATGAGCACATTAATGACACTCAGCTGAATATGTTTACAAGACAACATATATTTCATCCGGTAAAGTTTTTTGCAACTCTAGAGGCTTGCATTCTGTGTTTGTTAATAGCTAATGACTGATATATGTGTAACAGATCGGGTTCTGCGTTGTGTCTATTGTCATTGAGTGAGGCACACACTGGAGTCGAGTTAGGAGCAGGTTTATTCCTTTTAGAGGAGACAAAAAACACGGCGTCACACACAGTCTACAAAATCTCTCTCCACTCTACAAAATAAAGGAAACAAATGCTTAACTACACATATAAATCACACAGCTGCATTCAAAAAGTCAACACAGACAAGCAGCGACCTTTTTTCCCCTGCTAAATCTCACGCGGCCGAAAAGGGTGCCTTATACACCATCTTACACATTACTTCGAAGGTAATAAAAAATATACCTTTCACAAAACAAGGAGTACCTAATATTTATCACTGCTACTGTAATACATGTTCTACCCAAACACTGGATTAAAGAACTGTCTTATGATACTTGATGGTCTACAGAGGTTTATTACTCAAACTGGTATTTTCTTCTGGGTCATGTTCTGAATAAGTCTATCTACAGGTTTCACTAGCCTGCCCACCCTTGTTCTTATACGGGAGACAACACTAATCGCAGTGCTTGGGGGGTAGTTGCCATGGCATGTCTCATCAACCACACTTGACACACTCATTGGCCTCTGGCTAACACTTTCACCCAGATCAACGTCTTCAAGCTCTTCATCAGCGTCAAGACATTCTGACGGTGGGTTGTCAGTAGCACTGTCTAGAACCCAACTGGTTGTTCTGTCTTCTGTGACATCACCAGTCACCACATCTGACAAGCGACTCTGTGCCTCATCATCATGGCTCGACTCAGATGACTCAGTGAACGATGGTTCAACATCCTCTTCATCTTCCAACTCGAGTGGAAGAAAGTTGGCGCAAAGGAGGCGGTTGCGATGTACAATCTTTTCACGGCCACTGCTTGTGTTCCTTATCCTGTAGGTATGACACCGTGGATCTTTTGAGACCACCACGTACGGGACGGACTCCCATTTGTCAGACAACTTCTTGCGTCCCCTTTCACATCCGTTTGTCAAGAGCACTTGGTCTCCCTCAGCGATGTCATGACCTTTGATACGTCTGTTGTACAGTTCGGTTTGGTGCTGCTGACTAGTGACAGCATTGGCCTGGGCAGCTGATAATGCCTCTTTTAGCTCCTCCCTCAGTTTAAGGACATATTTATCATAGTCAGCGATGTCACAGTCCCTCTCCACATTGTGGAACATAACGTCGACTGGGAGTCTGGGGATTCTCCCATACATTAGATAGAACGGGGCATAGCCTGTCGACTCGTGGGCAGTGCAGTTGTAGGCGAAAGTCAATGTCTGCAACATCTGGGGCCATTTTTGCTTGGCTCTTGGAGGGAGAGCTCTGATCATGCTTCCCAATGTCCGGTTGAAGCGTTCAACCACACCGTTTCCCATGGGATGATAAGCCGTTGTCCTCGACTTCTTTACACCAGAGATCAGCAGCAACTCTCGGATCAACTGGCTCTCAAAGTTGGCTCCTTGATCGGAGTGAATTCTCTCTGGGAAGCCGTAGACACAGAAGTATCGATCCCAGAGTTGACGAGCAACCTGCTTTGCCGACTGATCGTGACATGGAAAGGCGTGAGCCATTTTTGTGAAATGGTCAGTCACGACCAGGACATCCACAGTATTCCCATTTGGGATTTCGGCTGACCAAAAGTCAATGCAGACCATCTCGAGAGGGCTTGTTGTTTTGATGCTCTCGAGAGGAGCTCTCCCTTCAGGTTCGGGTGTCTTGCTCTCTACACAGCGCTTGCATGACTTGACATATTCACGGACATCTCGTTCCATGTCAATCCAGAAGAACCTCTGCCTCGCCAGGTATAGAGTCCTGTGCTGTCCCTGGTGCCCAGCCTCATCATGGACACCATGCAGAGCCTGCTTGACCAGTGATGCAGCCACAACATACTGGTACCGCCTTCTCCCAGTTAGTGAGTCTTTAATCACTCTGTACAGGATGCCATCCAACATCTTAATAATAATAATAATAATAATTTGAATTTATATAGCGCCTTTCAAGGTACCCAAGGTCGCTTCACAAAAAAAAGGGGGAAGTACAGTGTTTGTGTACACAGTGGGGTGGGGGCGGGTTAGAGGTCATAGGCCTCTGAGAAGAGGTGGGCCTTCAGGAGCTTCTTGAAGGACTCCACTGAAGTGGCACAGCGGATATGGAGGGGGAGCAGATTCCACAGAGTGGGGGCAGACGCACAAAAGGCCCTGTCCCCAAAGGTCTTGAGTCTGGTGCGGGGGGTTGCCTGCTGGTCCTTAGCAGAGGATCTGAGGGACCGCAGGGGGGTGTAGGGATGGAGGAGGTCAGAGAGGTAACGGGGGGCCAGAGCATGCAGGGACTTGAAGGTGAGTAGGAGGATTTTGAACTTGATCCGGGACTTAACTGGTAACCAGTGGAGCTGCATCAGGGTGGGGGTGATGTGCTGCCAGGGCTTAGTGCCAGTTAAAACCCTGGCAGCTGAGTTCTGTACATATTGCAGTCGGTCCGAGGTTTTGGAGGAGAGACCTGTGAGGATGGCATTACAGTAGTCCAGACGGGTGGAGATGAAGCAGTGGATGAGGGTTTCAGTGACTGAGTCTGAGAGTGAGGGTCGGAGTCTTGCGATGTTCCTCAGGTGGTAGAATGCAGATTTTGTGACATTTTTGATATGGGACTGAAATGACAGGGTGGGGTCAAGGATGACACCCAGGTTGCGGACTACAGGGGATGGGGTGATGGAGCAGCCATCCACTTCCAGAAGAAGATGATCCCCAACCTTCCTGAGCAGTGACTTGGGGGCCACGACCATGAGCTCAGTTTTATTGCTGTTCAATTTGAGTAGGTTAGAGGTCATCCAGGTTTTCAGATCTTGCAGACAGTTGATGAGTGGAGCCGGTGGAAGCTGAGTTGAGGGTTTGGTGCTGATGTATAGTTGGGTATCATCAGCGTAGCAGTGGAAACTGAGACCGTGATGACGAATGATTTGACCAAGGGGGAGCATGTAAATGGTGAATAGTAGAGGGCCGAGCACAGATCCCTGGGGAACACCATGGTTGACTGGTGCCATGGTGGAGGTGGCATTGTTCAGAGTGACATATTGTTGGCGGTTGGAGAGGTAGGACTGAAACCAGGAGAGGGCTGAGCCACTGAGCCCAATGAGCTCAGCAAGACGGGTGAGGAGGATGGAATGGGATACTGTGTCAAAGGCTGCTGAGAGTCGTGCACCTGGTCAGCGTCCAGTGTTGCAAAAGCAGAGAGACCGCACTGCAGGGTGTCGGCACCAAGAAGAAGGTCAGAGTGAGAGAGTGGCGGAGAGTGTTGGAGGAGGTGGTTATGAATTGTCTCCACTTTGTTGTGGAAGAACTCCAGGAACCGGGAGCACAGGTCCAATGCGTCAGATGGTTGGGGAGCGTCGGGGGGGGCGCAGGAGACACTTGATGGTTGTGAAAAGTTTTTTGGGGTGGTTTTGTTGGTTATTGATAATCTTGAGCTTTTCCCACTGCTTTAGAGTTTTCTGGACTTTGAGAGGCTCTTTGACTCTTTCTCTCCTCGATGGTCTCCTGTCACGTGCCACATAGTGGATGACTCTCGCCAGTATAGTGTCTTCCTGTTGCTTATCTTGAAGCTCCTTAAGGGAGAAGACAGGTAAGGCACTTTCGCCTGGTGGAACGAGCTTATGTACGTTGTTTGCCAGCCAGGAGATCACTCTTCCTTTGGGTCCCTCACCCACTCAATCTGACCATCCAGGACTGCTGTCACTTCTTCACTGCTCATCGAACTACATGCCACTTCAGATCCGCCCAGTTTTACCTCTTGGCAGTTGGTGCTCAGCCGAAAGACATCCTGTATCCTGTCATCTCGGATCTGCTGCGCTTCTTCGAGCAGAGCTTGATACGGCTCTGCTATAAGTCTCTCACTGACCCGTGGCTTGATGAAGGGTTGTCTGCTCAAGGCATCTGCGACAATGTTCTTACTGCCTGGGATATATTGGATGCTGAAGTTGTATGGAGCCAGCTTCGACACCCACCGCTGTTCGCAAGCATCCAACTTTGGCTTTGTGAGGATGTAGGTTAGCGGGTTATTGTCAGTCCAGACGGTAAAGGAGTGTCCCTTCAGCCAATGGCTGAATTTGTCACACACAGACCATTTGAGAGCGAGGAACTCCAAACGATGGGCTGGATATTTTGTTTGTGGGCGAGTCAGGGCTTTGCTTGCGAAGGCGATGGGACGTGCCTTGCTCCCTCCTTTCGGGGACTTGAGAGAGTACAGCGCCCAATCCATCCAATGAAGCGTCGGTTGAGAGAATGAAAGGGCGACCAAAGTCTGGATGAGCCAACACAACTGAGTTCAGCAGAGCAGCCTTTAGTTGGTTGAATGAGTTGCTCTGCTCTTGAGTCCAATCACCTGGGCTGAGCCTTTTGAAGTGAGAAGCCCGTTTTGCGTTGGCCTTTCCAGTCGTTGCAGCGGTCAGGGAGAACAGGGGCTTGGCCATACTGGAACAGTGTTGTATGAATCTCTGGTAATACATTATCATACCGAGGAAAGACTTGATCTTTTTTGCTGAAGGTGTGACTCCATCCTCCATCATCAAATCTGCTTCACTCATGTCTGTGATGACTTGTATCTTTTCAGAATCAGTGGCAACTCCATTCTCGTTAATAATATGCCCCAGGAACTTGACGCTTCGCCGAAGGAAATGGCACTTCTTCGGAGCCAACTTAAGCCCATGTCCTCTCAACCGCTTAAAGACCATTTCGAGTCTTTTGAGGGCTTCCTCTTCATTTGGGGCGAAGACCAAAACATCGTCGAGGTAGCACAGCAGGGTTAAGAAGTGGGTAACACTTTATTTGAAGGCGTTATACATAACGCTGTCATAAGACTGTCATAAGACTGTCATTACACTGTCATGAACATTATGAATGGTTATGACTGTTAATTAATTTAAATCTTTATTTAAAAGGGACAATGTACAGTTAGAACATAAATGTTGCCATTTGATGCACTATACCAGATTATAGCTTTAAGCTAATTTGCATCTGTAGTCCCTTGGCAGGTCACAAAAATACAACACAGTAACAAGACAGATTATTAGCATACAGGGATAAAACACCACAACAACATGGCTACACACGTCTGCGTGCAACTCCCCCACTTTCCTCATCCCACCCACGCCCACACACACAAAAACAAGTCTAAGGACCAAATTAGTGGTTGCAGAGCTGAGCAGCTTTTAACAGATTTTTTAGGTTAGATTTGAAGACTCTGAGAGAGCTACTGCCCTTACGGCGTCAGGTAAGGTATTCCACTGGTTTGTGGCTCTTACAGAAAAAGCAGATTGCCCTGCTACAGTGCGGCGAAATGGTATGGTACAATCTCGTATGGAGGATATTCTAGTGGATCTGGTGGAATTTGACGAGCGAGCGTGGACAAAAACACATAATGGCTGTGGGGCCAAACCATTTAAAATTTTATAGACCATACACAAATTGACGAATAACCTAAAATTCTCAAAGCTCAATAACTTATGTTTCTCAAGTATCCTACAATGATGATAACGAATTGGCTTTTTGTCCAGTGTTTTTAAGGTTTGTTTGTATAAAGACTCCAGAGGTCTCAAAGTAGATTCACCAGCCTGCCCCCAGCAGGTGATACAATATGACATGCGGGACAAAATCATGGCGTGCATAAATATCTTGGCTGCATCCAGAGAGAGACAATTTCTGATGTGTTTAAAATTAACTAAATTGTATTTTATGGTTTTAACCATTTTTTTGACATGTTTCTTAAATTTTAAATTTGGATCCAGAAACAGGCCAAGATATTTAAATTCAGTAACTATATCAATTCGTTCACCTTTAATGAGAATCTCAACATCAGGGATTTGTACCATGGTTTTAGAAAAAAACATACATTTTGTTTTGTTTACATTTAAACTCAAACATGATTGATCAAGCCAAAGAGTGATTCTCTCCAGTGCAGTTGTTAACTTAGCAGCTGCTAAGTCAGCTGTTTTAGCATGTACATGAACAACAGTGTCATCTGCATACATCTGCAGATCGACGTCAGCACACTGTTCAGCAAGATCATTAATATAAAGACTAAATAATAAAGGACCTAATACCGAACCTTGTGGGACTCCCATAGTACATGTCCTGTAACTGGACTGTGCATCACAGACTTTAACACATTGCCTCCTGTTTGATAAATATGACGACATCCAAGCCAGAGCTCTAGGCGAAAAATTAAATTTGGAAAGTTTTGATATTAAGACACTGTGGTTAACTGTATCAAATGCTTTACGCAGGTCTAAAAATACAGCACCAACTACTCCGCCTTTATCGAGCCGTGATTTAATTTGCTCTATTAAATGTAAGGAGGCAGTCTCGGTTGAATGGTTCGCTCTAAAACCAAATTGCATACAATGTAGACCAAAATTGCTGGTGTTAAGAAATGAGGTCAGTTGTTCAATGACAACCTTTTCAGCAATTTTTGAAAATACTGGCAGTATGCTTATAGGTCGATAGTTACTAGCTTCAAGGCGGTCTCCAGATTTAAAAACAGGTGTGACAATGGCACATTTCCAGTCTTCA
This sequence comes from Ammodytes dubius, assembly GCA_026122265.1. Taxonomy (NCBI): domain Eukaryota; kingdom Metazoa; phylum Chordata; class Actinopteri; order Uranoscopiformes; family Ammodytidae; genus Ammodytes; species Ammodytes dubius. The sequence continues at coordinate 25,795,499 of CM047517.1, forward strand.
GGAAAAAGACTACGTTTAAAAGAGAGATTAATTAGGTGAGTGACAGGACAGGATAAAATATCCTTATGTGACTTAACAAACTTGGTGTCAAAGTGAAAAGCATCTCTAGATTTTGAGCTTTTCAGAGAGCTGATGATTTTTTGTACTTGTGACACATTTGTTTCTACCAGTTCAAAGACCGGGGCTGTTTTATCTAGTGGAGCAACATCCAGTTTTCTTGTTGGAAATTTTTTCCCAAGTTCACATACAGATTCAAGAAAAAAATTATTAAGAGCAGAAGCAACAACACGATTATCTTCAATTAACTCTCCCTGTACTTTTAATATAAGATCTCCAATAGATTTATGGTTTCTCCTTGTGAGATCATCAATATTTTCCCATATCAATTTAATGTTGCCTCTTGCCTCATTTAAAATATTGACATAAAATCGGGATTTAGCTGATCTTAGTTCTTGGATAACTTTGTTCCTCAAACCTTTATAAACCAGCATATCTGTTTCTCTTCTAGTTTTAATTGCCTTCCTCAGTGCAGCATCTCTAGTTTTCATCAGCTTCCATAAATTCTCATTGAACCAAGGTAAATTATTTTTGTTTTTAAATTGTGTCTTGACACTCACACTAAATCTCTCTTTCACAGAATTAATTTTGTGAGTTAAAGTGTTACACCCATAGTTCAGATCATCAGAGGATAATACATCATCCCAATTCAAACTGTTAATTTCACTTGCAAATTCTTCTTGTTTAGCTTTCGGTATGCACTTGCAGATTTTTGTCTTATTTGCTGTGTTCCTAAATCTATTTTTAGACAGTTTTCTAGCACACAGAGTTAAATTATGGTCAGATAGGCCGGTAATTAAATTATAACTTTTCGTTATTCTTTCTGCTCTGTTAGTAAATATCAAGTCAATTTGTGTACTTGAGCATTTTGTAATCCTAGTTGGGCCTTTTACTAGTTGTTCTAAGTGGAATTTTTCGGTAATCATTTTTAGTTTTTTCCTTTTGGATTTATCCTCCCAATTCACATTAAAATCACCCATAAGCAGTAGTTCTTTGTTGTAATTGCACTCATTCAAGACTTCAGCAAGTTGATCATAAAAAGTGTCATCTGCAGAAGGAGGCCTATAGACACCTATAATGTTAAAAGACATTTGTTTAGACAAAATGATTTTTATCCCAACATATTCCAAAGTGCTACCCGCTTTATAAAACTCGCGCTCACATTTAATGCCTTCTCTTACATAAAAAAGCACCCCCCCTCCCCTTCCATCTGGTCTGTCTCGTCTAAAACATTGATATCCAGGCACTGTAAATACACTTGAGGGAGTAGACTGTTTCAACCACGTCTCAGTCAGACAAAGAAAGTCCATATTTGAGTCAGACAGAAGATGAATTAGCTGATTGCTTTTTGGAGTAATGCTCCTGATGTTGAATTGTCCGCCGAATAACCCCTTGGTTTCAGCTTCGGGTCCCACAAAACTTTCGCATGATTGACAGTTTGAAAAGTTTTGAATAACCTCTGTCTCTTCACTGCGGGGTTACAACGCGCAGCGGAATCGTCAGCAGATTTAGTAGGACACACAGTGGACCTATCAAGGTCTCCACAGTCAGGAACGATAAGTTATTCATTAAGTCACTATGTCCGAGATTTAAATTATAATTGGAGAAGCCCGACTCAGGGGGTTCATGCTCACTCACCACCGGTAGCACCGAGTGAATCGCGGACACAGGGACTGCGCCGGGGCTCTGCAGCGCTCCAGCGGTCACTGGCCCAGGATTTAGCTGAACATCTCCGGCCAGCAGGAGCAGTGTGAGGAAAAGACCTGCCATTCTCCAGAACGGTGTGATGGATGAGCGACCCACTGGGACAGTAATGCGCTCCGGCAGTCGGGCTCGCCCGAGCCGCAGGACAGATGAATAGATCGCATAATATCCCAGTAAATTGCAATGCAAACTCACTGGAGAAACGTCACTTGGCCACAAACCGGCGCCTGCTCCAGGTTCAGCCGCCAGGAGCGCACGGTGGCACAGGTGGTTTCCATCAGCGTTGATTTCTCTGGCCAGGTAGATACGCACAGGTGATGCGATAGTGAGTAGCAACAATAGCCCAGAAAGCACTCCATAAAACACATCCCAGGCCTTTTTGCTGTTAAAAGACTGCTTTGCCCTCAGTACAGTTTTTAATTGGCATGTTCTGCGGCATAAACGGCCTCCTTGATGTAAAAGGACGCGCGGGGTCGTAGGACCTGCCACACCGCAACTCCGCGCTGCCGCCATGTTCTCAGGATGTGTTGTCATAAAGTGTCATTCGGTAAATTATGTCACGTTTAATGACACATTGACATTGTATGAGATGTCTTTTTTATGACAACCTGACATAAGTGTAGCGGGTACAGGTGGTTCAGATTAATTCTGCTATTAGAAATTAATCTGATGATAAATAATACTTTAATAGTCTATTAAAGTTCAAAAGGGGCACCACCATTCATCTAAGAATGGAAAAATAATAGCAAATTGTCTCGTTTAATCAATGGTTTATTCTTAAATATTGATTACTTTAATGTTCAGTTAAAGGAATCAACATTAATAAATCCTAGTCTCAATGATCATCTCCATATAATAATGTAATCAAATAATTACTATTATAAATTTGGTAATATGATCTTAAACACTGAAGGCTACAGAATCCTTCTACTTGTTGACTGTTGACACTCCAATAATATCCACACAAATAAATCACAAACACTTCTAGTTACAATATAAGAACATTTATTTCAAACACAATGAAACTTAAGGTAACATCCGTTTTATACGCCTAAAGCAAATACACTTAATCAAAGAAAACGTCTAGAACATTGTTATTTACACAGCCATGAACCAATGTGTGTGAGTGAGTGTGAGTGAGTGAGGGGGGGTGTGTGTGTGTGTGTGTGTATGTGAGTGAGTGAGGGTGTGGTGTGTGTGTGTGAGTGAGTGAGTGAGTGTGTGCAGGGCTGGACTGGCCATCGGGCGTACCGGGCAATGCCCGGTGGGCCGGCAGGCATTTTGGGCCGGGCCGGGTCCATAAAAAAAAAATAAAAATAAAAAAAAAAATTTTGGACCCTCGGCTGTGTGACTCGGCCCGGCCCGGCCAAGTCACACAGCCGAGGGCCGAGGTCCCTTCCCTCTCGGGAGTGCCATGGACATATAAATGTGCGTGCAGGCTGTCAACTTCACCTGAAAGTTACCAGGCCATTACTCATTATGATTGGTTCTAGGCTAGGCCTGGCCCAATCACACACAGCAGAGGGCCGCCCATTCAGAGGCTGCATTGAGTTGTATTATGACGCATTCAACTTGTACTCAGTAATTATGAGCATCTGACGATGGTCAGTTTTACGTTCAGGGCCGTTGGACTGCGGACAGGCTTGGGGGGGCCCAAGGCAGAGGGGGGCTGCACCCAAGAAAATAAAAACTTATTTTTTTGATTTTTTATTAATTTTACTGGCTCAATATAGGCCTCTGATCTTTGAAGGCCCAGAAAAATTGTATTTAGGGGAAAAAAACAGATATCAGGGGCCTTTCATTCATCAGTACATTTTTGTTATTTTTTAAATAACATTGTTCGGGGCTATAAAGATCAGGGGCCTATATTGGGCCATTAAAAAATACAAACGAAGGGAAAAAATTCCCGAAGCTGACTGGATTTTTTAAACATTCTTCTTTCTGCTTTTTGGTCATTCTGTGTCTTTGAATCATTCCAGAAAATAGCTTACATAGGAAACAGTTGATTTAGCCTTTGTTTTCTCCTCAAAGTGCACCAGATTGATGAATTTTACTTTAACATTTAAAAAAAAAATCTTCCGGGGGAGCATTCCCCCGGACCCCCCTAGAAGGTCCAGGGTCCACGACACAGTCTCCCAAATTCCTGTGACAAACACTGTGTGTGTGCATGGTTATTAAGAGTCATTAGACCAGGGGTTGTGTTCAAGTACGCGTAATGATCAGGGGCCGTATTCACAAAACATTTTATCTTAGCGCTAAGAGTACTCCTAAGGAGCACTAAAAGTTCTTAGTAAGGAGTAATTTCTTAAAACCTATTCACAAAGCTGATAAGACCAACTTTTACTAAGGAGTGGGAGGAACTCCTAAGCTAAGACTAGAGGGCGGTGTTGACCCTGTTGCTATGGATGATGTCATGTTCATACCTTCTATGCCCACAGTGATTGGCTGAGAGGGAATGAGAGCTAGGAGTGAATTTATGATAGAAACACTGTGGGAGATATCCATATCGTGTCGCTGTATTACAGTAAAGAGTTTTTATATACAATTAATGACAAGTGACACTGATTTAACATGAAACCAAGATACTGCAGGGTTTCCCACACATTCGTTCAAAATTAACCTACAAAAGCGCCACATACGTCTATTCATTTAAAATTTTACAATGATTTGAATCGTAAAAAATATCCTCATTGAACAGCTGCACGCCATGCACTCTCACTGTATTTCTCTCAACGGTGGACTATTCAGCAATAGTCAGACAGCGACAAACCAGGAAATTCATAATTAAGAAACAACAGCCGGCAAAATCGTAAAGTGCACACGGAAGGAAAAAGGCGAGACGCGCAACTATACAGTAGCGGACCTGTGGAACGGAGGAGATGCTGCGAAGCGCCACATATAGGCCTACTCTAGTAACAAATTAAACCCAAACGTGACACCAACAGTAACTTTGAGCGCATCGTAAACCCAAAGCAACTGCAGGAAAAGGAACTTAATAAATATTTTTTTATATAAATGTAATAAATATAAATGTGTCTATTATTTCTAAATATAGCTTTACTAAGATCATTAAACCCTTACAGCTATTAAGGTACCTTTTGTAAAGCTCACTAGCATTAAATCTCTCCAAAACATCATCAAATGGTTGTCTGTGAATTACTCTTAGTGACTTAGGAGTCCTCTCGAGGACTCCTAGCTTTTTATAGATTTAGGAGCTAGTTTTAGTGCTAAAATGCTTTGTGAATTACACTTATCTTAAAAAGTTAGGAGTCTTAAAATTAGGAGTGAAACGCCCCTTATTTTTGAGAGTTACTCCTAAATCAGGACCTTAGGACCTACTCTTAGCCTTAAAATGTTTTGTGAATACGGCCCCTGGTCATTCATCAATAGAAACATTGTGTTGTTATCTGGCTCAGAGAGGGACCAGTCACTCATACGTTTTGGACTATAGACAAACATAGCTTTTACATGTTTGTATTGTAAGACCGCCTCTCAGAGGGCCCATCAGGACTTTCTGTATAGGGGCCCAGAATTTGGTGCAACACCCCTGCCTCCGCATAACGTATAAACGGTGGGCTGCCATGGCCAAAAATGCCAGGGCCGATTTTTTGTCCCAGTCCAGCCCTGAGTGTGTGTGTGTGTGAGAGAGAGTGAGTGAGTGAGTGAGTGAGTGAGTGAGTGAGTGAGTGAGTGAGTGAGTGAGTGAGTGAGTGAGTGAGTGTGTGTGTGTGTGTGTGTGTTGCGAAGCAAGAAAAGGGACGGGGGGAAGCTCCCACGTGACTTGGGGCGACAGGCACCAGATGGCGACCGAAAGCAGGTTATTAATGCCACAAAATGGCTGCCGGCTAGGCTATTCTAATTCCACCCGGTAGGGGGAAGTAGCTACCACGGTTACTCAAAATGGCGTCTATTTCAGAACAAAGGGGCCAAGAAGAAGACTGGGGCGGGGGGGATTTCGAAATCACTCGCCCCTTTTAAACGGGAATCTATCAAAGATCTTAACATCAATTATATAATAAAGACCACCGTAAGGGTTATCTAACGTGTGTGTACGTGCGTGCAGGAGAGGAAGAGGAGGAAAGAACACGCTTGAGCGAAAAGGGGGGAGAAAGAAAGATACAGCAGACTTAAAAACCACACTGCAGCGTTCAATGAATTGACTGGCTCTCCGAGGGGGAGAGGACAAAACGGAGATAGATCACAGCTTGTTCAAAAATAGCAAACACAGAATCGAAAATAAACAGTATTGTTCACACTTTAAAAAGTAATAATAAACTAAACATCTGCCCAGGTAATTATTATGCCAAAATCTCACTTGTGGGAAACTCCAGTTTCCAGTAGCTTATGAGGCGGCGATCCGATCCAGGCCCCAGAGCCTGTGGCAAAAGGGGGAGCTGGTCTCTTCGGATCGCAGGCAAGAGGCGAAGGGCGCGGCTGATGGGGTGCGGGGGGTTTGGCGGTCGAAGAAAACTCGATAGGCTCCAATCCGCGGTCCGAGAGGCTGAGTTTCTAGGTAAACTCGCCTGCTTCTCGGGTGTAGTGGTTGCGGTCGGGGACAACTCGACCGGCTTACGTCCTTGGTCCAAAGGCAGGTTTCTCGGTAAACCCGCCTGTTTCCTAGTTCTTCTGGTCGTTCCAAAGGAACAGTTTTAACTCACACTGTTGTTTTAGGTATCACCGCGGCCGCAGGAGATAGTCTTCGTAAAACACGTGGTGGTTAGTTGGGGGCTGAAGAGGGCCCCTGTATGTCTGTACAGACTTGTTGTTTCTATATGGGTCAGCTATAAAGCCGCCACCAGAAAGGAAGTTTGGACGGCGCGCGGGCGCTTTTGAAGTCCCGGCGTCATCCGGGGTCATCTGGGATGGGGCTTCAGGCTAGCGTTTGGGCACACCCACCTGAAAGGTTAGGGTGTACTGCATTGTTTTGGCCGCACGGTGGCGGCACAGGGTTGTCCATAGGTTTGACCCCCTACATCCCCCCATTTTGGTCTCAATGTGGGTTAGGGGGACCTGCGTTGGGATCAAAACAAAAGGGTTAAACAGTTCATAGTTCCTGATGACAACTCGTCTGTTATAATCCATGGTCCACGATGAAGGCAACTTAGAGTGGTATCCTCCTGTTATTTCCTGAAGGTACTTTCACAGTTCTTAGAGATTTTGGCATAAACCTGGGCAGTTCTAAAGATTTTGGCACATCTGGGCAGATGTTAACTGACTATCAAAACAATTCATAATACCACACAAATAAAAGAAAAAGAAAACAAGAAAAACCAATAACACAACAGTCACATCACAGCTCTTTCCTGGGGTGTTCGCTCCTGAGTAGGGAGAAAAAGGGACAGGAAAAGAAAAGAACTGATAGCTTGGGTAGCTGGAATCAGTATGGTGATGGTGTTTGTGTCTTGCTTAAAAAGTGGTTTGATCTGTGTAATATCGTTTATAGTGGCACTCCGTCTCATTCCTTCTCCTGTGTACCACTTGTTGGAGTTAACTCACAGTGTTTGCAACGCGAGCGAAAAGACGAGACAATGTTCCTTCGTTTTAAAAGGTTTACTTGAAAGTCTTCAAAATAAAATACACGTCTTCACAGGGTAAAGTGCACGGTCTAACGCACGGTCAAAAAACTGTGTAGCTTCCATCAAAGTCAAACTCCAAACTGAATTACATTACAGCAGTTAACGTTATAACTACACAGTGATGTCATCACGTACAAATCCAAAAACATAGAAAATAACTTATTTAACACATTACATAATAAATTATGCATTTTAACAGCTTTAACATATTATGAATTAAAATGAAATTACTGTTAGCAATTTTTAACCATTTTAAACTAAATATTTATTCTAAATCAATTATTGGCATATTGGCTCTTACATTACCCGGCCCCTAATTGGTTAGGCCGGTGGACTAAGCAATTATAAATCACAACATCAAGAGCCAAAATAAAGCAAATGTCCAACTTAAACTGGTTTCTTGTGATTCTTCTTATTTTTCTCAAATGTTCTCTCCTGACGCTGCTTCTTCTAACAAGCACAGTTTGGTAACAGGCCTTTCCAAGATGCTGGTCTTGGTCTTTATCTTCACTCTTCGAACCACTCCGCAGGAGTCCGGTAAGGTTTCGACAACTCTCCCCATGAGCCAGGAGTTGCGTGGTGAAGAACTGTCCACTAGCAACACAACATCTCCAGTGGTGAAGTTTCTTCGTGGTCTAGACCACTTCTGCCGTTCTTGGAGGAGTGGGAGGTACTCACGGGTCCATCTGGTCCAGAACAAGTCTGCTAAATATTGGACTTGCTTCCAGCGTTTTCTTGTGTATGTGTCGTGTTGGCTGAAAACGCCAGGAGGCATGGTGGGTTGCGATTTCAGCAGCAACAAATGATTGGGGGTCAGAGGCTCGAGGTCATTCACGTCGTCAGAGATACTCGTGAGAGGCCTGCCGTTGATGATGCTCTCGACCTCGCACATCACGGTCTGAAGACAATCTTCATTCAGAGCTTGTTCTTTCAACAGAGAATTCAGGATTCTTCGCACTGTTCGAATCTGTCTTTCCCAAACCCCGCCCTGGTGGGAAGCTGCTGGGCTGTTGAATATCCACTGTATTCCTTTTGGTTGTAAGACTCTTTCGATTTTGTCATGATCAAGGAGTTGAATAGCTTCCCTCATCTCCCTTTCAGCGCCAACAAAGTTTGTGCCGTTGTCCGAGCGCATTATAGTAACTTGACCTCTTCTTGACACAAAACGACGAATCGCATTGATGCAGGAGTCCGTATCGAGGCTATCTGCAACTTCGATGTGCACGGCCCTAAGGGTAAGGCAAGTGAACATTACGCCATATCTCTTGACTGTACTCCGGCCCCGCTTAACATCGAACGGCCCGAAAAAATCAACACCGGTGTTCGTAAAGGGAGGTTTGTCAGGCAAGAGGCGGTCTTCAGGCAGTTGCGCCATCTTTTGCTCCCCGACTCTTCCACTGATCCTGCGACACACTGCACACTTGTTGATTATTTTTCGGATAGCAGAATTGGCTTGTGGGATCCAATACTTGCTTCTTAGTTGTGCCATGACATAACTGCGTCCGCAGTGTCCTGTTCTGTGGTGTATGTCTCTTAAGATTAGTGTGGCAACTCTACAATGCTTAGAGAGTATTGCTGGGTGCTTGACGTTCTCTGGCATGGCCGACTTGTTGAGTCTTCCACCAACTCTCAATGTGCCATCTTGCAGAATCGGATCCAGTTTGAACAGCTGACTGTTTCGACTGACTTGTTTTCCTTTTTGCAGAGCTTTTATGTCTTCTCCGTACTGTTGTCTTTGGCTGAACTGGATCAATATGGACTCTGCAGCGACCAGATCATCTAAGGTAAGTTGTTTCTTTTCTTTTGTTGTTCTGTATTTCTCCATGTGTTTTTCTAACTTTAATCTTTGCTTTACAGGGTCCTTTTCAGTTTGATTGACTGTTGTTGAGAACTCCTTTCTTTCATCTTTCAGCTGGCACAAGATTTCCTTCAGCTTTAGAATCCAGGCCACTGACCTTTTCAGCTTATGCCAGTCCGAATAGTAGTCGATCAATCTGTTTATTGGTTCCACGTTACCTTCGACTATGACTGTGTTGACTGAAACTGTGTTCTTGACCTCTGGGTCATCCTGAAGGCTTTCCTTCCTTTGCACCGGTTGTTTGGGCCAATCATGTTGGCTTTGCAGCAGGAAGTTTGGTCCATTAATCCATGTTCCTTCTTGCATCAAAGTTTTGGCCTTCAGGCCCCTGCTAGCTTGATCTGCAGGGTTTTCTGCTGTGCCGACATAGTTCCACTGAGAAGGCTTGGTGGCTTCACGAATCAGTGTAACTCTATTTGCAACGAAAGTCTTGAATCGAGCTGTTTCGTTGTCAATATACCTGAGTACGGTAGTGCTGTCTGTCCAGAAGGTAGACGGTTGAAGTGGCAATTGAAGCTCTTGACGTAACATCTTGTCCATCTTCACCGCCACGACTGCCGCAGTCAGTTCAAGCCGGGGGATTGTGACCTGCTTGAGCGGTGCCACTCTAGATTTCCCCATCAAAAACGAACAATGTTTCCCGCCTTGCTTGTTCTCTAGCAGCAGATAAGTTACAGTGCCGTATCCGTACTCTGAGGCATCCGAGAAATGATGTAACTGCGCTACGGCACTGCATCCAAAGTCTGGAGGCTTTAAACATCTGTTCACGTGGAAGTCAGTAAGGTGAGTAACATCTTCTTTCCATTTCTGCCAATTTTCAGCATGTTTTTTACCAATGCTCTCATCCCAACCATGCTGCTCCTTACAAAGCTCTTTTAGCAGAAGCTTGGCTGGCAGGACGACTGGCGCCAAAAAGCCGAGGGGGTCGTAGACAGAGTTGACGACGGATAAAATGCCCCTCCTTGTCATCGGCTTGTCTTGCAGTCTCATGCTGTAAGTGAAAGCATCCATGTCTGTATCCCACTGTATGCCGAGGGTCCTCTCGACTGGTAGTGCATCATGGCTTAGATCCAAGTCTTTCGCTTCAGTAGCCCTGTGTGCTTCTGGGATAGACATTAACACCTTCCGGTTGTGGCTCATCCACTTTGTTAGATTGAAACCTCCACTGGCACACAAGGCGCGGAGATCACTTGCCAATGTTATGGCATCTTCTTCTGTAGCTACGCTCTTTAAACAATCATCCACGTAAAAGTTCCGCAGGATTGTTTGAACGGCTTCTGGGGAGGCAGTGGCTCTGTGATCCTCAGCGGTTCTCTGAAGTGCATATGAGGCAACGCTTGGAGATGAGGTGGCACCAAAAAGGTGCACTGCCATTCGATATTCCTCCATGGGCCCATTCAAGTTGCCATTGGGCCACCAAAGAAAGCGGAGGAGATCTGCGTCTTCTTCTGGCACCTGAACTTGATAAAACATCGACTCGATATCTGCCATCATGGCTATTGGCTCCTCACGGAATCTTAAGAGGACACCAACCAACGTGTTGGTCAGATCGGGTCCCTGCAGTAATTCACCATTCAAAGACCGGCCCTGAAACGACGCTGTGCAGTCGAAGACCACTCGTAGTTTTCTTTTCTTAGGGTGGTACACCCCGTGGTGCGGTATGTAGAACACCCTGTTGTCATCACGGTTCAGCTGGTGTGCCGGAACTTGGACAGCGTAGCCTTTGCTTATGATGTTGTCCATGAAGGCTTTGTACTCTTCGAAGAACTCAGGATTCTTCTTGAGCTTTCTTTGCAAACTGGCTATGCGCTGCTCCACCACACAACGGTTATTAGGCATTTGGAGCTTCTCGTTCCTGAGTGGCAATCCAATGCTGTAATGTCCGTTCTCCAGAGTTGCAGTTTTCTGCACAGACTGCATGAACTGTTTGTCTTCTTGCGACAACTCTTCTTTGTCATCGCAGTTGCGCTCTTGAAAATCAGTATTGTACTGTTGGACAAGTAACTTCTCAACTTCCATCAATGAGATCCTGTTCACTGAACATCTAGGTGATTTGTTATCTGTGTCCTCCAGTTCCTTTCTCATGGGCCCATTAACTACCCATCCAATGGCAGTCTTAACGGCATAAGGGCCTCCATGTTGACTGTTAATGATACGCCATGGCTCCATAGCTTTTGGACAGTTTGCTCCAATAAGTAGGCCTACATCTGCAACCAATTCTGGCAAACACACTTCACTGAGGTAAGTCCACTGCTGGATATCCGATTGCTTGGGTATGTTTTCAGCGTGAACTGGTATGTTGCTGTGAGTGTACACCTTAGGAAGATCGATATGCTCGCTGTCTTCCAGTCCGCACACTTCCAGGTCCGATATCACGTAGCTACTGATGAGCTTTTGTTCTCCAGGTTTGTCTTGACCCATGGTGCTGAGAAGTATTTGTGTTGGTTTCCCTTTAACATTCAGTTTCCTTTGCAGGTCTACCGTGCAGAACGTTGCTGTACTTCCCGGGTCCATGAAGGCGTAAGTCTCCACATACTTGTCGCTCTTTTTTGATTTAATCTTCACCGGTACAATTGACAGCACACATTCAGCTTTTCCGGCCCCAGTTAGGCTACAAGACTCTTGCGTGACAGAAACTTGAGCACATGATACTTCGTTTCCGTGAGCACCATCTTTCTTCTCAGGTAGTGCAGAACCTTCTCTTTTCACTATGTGTAAAATGTCTGGATGCCTTAGCGAACATTCTTTGCACTCAATCCTTCTTTTGCAGAACTTGCTGAGATGGCCGGGGGTTAAGCAGCCAAAACACAAGCCATTTGACTTCAGGAACTCCACACGTTCTTTGTGAGGCTGGTCCTTTATTTTGTTGCATGAAGCTAGATTGTGAGACTGCTGGCAGTACAAACATGGCTTCTCAAAGGCGATCCTGGTCTTGCCTGGATTAGCTGGCGTCACATATGTTCCTTGAGGCCTTATATCTTCAGTGGAAACATTGGTAGCAAAGCTGCTTCCACGGACTTCTCTCTTAAAGGGATGCCTTTCCTTTTGTTCAACCTTTCCAACCGTGGTTGGTCGGCTGTCTGGTAGATTACCGAAGAGGGGGTCGATCATTATTTTAGCTTGGCGGTCTATGTATTTCACCAAGTCAGCAAACTTCGCTCTTCTGCCTCCTCGCTCTTTGACGTTGTAAGCTTCAGCACGCCAACGTTCTTTCATTTTGAAGGGCAGTTTGGATACCACTGTCCGTAAATTGGTAGGGTTGTCCATCTCTTCCAGATAGTCTATGTCCTCCATTGTGTTGCGACATCCAACCAAGAACATAGCGTAAGCATTTAATGCTTTTCCATCATCAGACTTTATCTGCGGCCATTTTAGTGCTTTATCAATGTACGCGCTGGCGATCTGTAGCTCGTCCCCATAGTGCTCTTGAAGCAGTTTCTTCGCTTTAGAGAAGCCTTTGTTAGCCGACATGTGGGCGCAGCTGCGGACTAGCTCCTGGGGTTCACCAACTGTAAATTGTTCCAGAAAGTACAATTTGTCCTTATCATTGTCTGTCTTTTGTTCAATTGAGTGCTCGAATGCTCTGATGAAAGATTTGTACTGCAGTGAGTCACCCTTGAAGACAGGGATGTCCTTCATTGGTAGCTGGGATTGCCTTTGTTGTTTTACCAGTAGCTCAGTGATAACGTTCTGATTTTGCATGACTTTTAGCATCTCGTCACCTCTGCTGACCTGAGCGTTACCGTGATCTTGAGGAGCCACGTTAGGTACTTGGAACTGCAGCATTCGCCGTTGAGCGTTAACACCCGGATTAACTGGCTGAGGAAGTGTACCACTGGGTTCTTCTTGCTTCACTTTCCCACCTCTTAGTATTTGTGCAAGCGCGTGGCTACTGTAACCACAACTACTGGAACCATCTTCGGATCTTTCATATTCTTTGAGCACCTTTAATTTTGCACTGCTTTCTGCTAACGCAGTTTCCAACTCAAGTTCTTCTTTTACCCCTTTAAGTTTGGCCATTTCAAACTCAAGCTGCTGCTTTTTCTTCTGAGCTGCAGCACGTTCAAGCAGAGCTGCATGCTCAGCCTCTTGTTTAACACGTGTCGACGAAACTCGTGATGTGGTTGTTTTGCGACTTACGTGAGATCCATTTTGTTGATTGTGTCCAGCCTGGCTGGCACCCAACTGCGATATACTGTCACTTGGTTTAACAGCATCTTGCGGGTCATTTTCCGCATCATCATCCTTTTGCAACGTGCCTTCGTGCACGGCCGCAATCCATGTTTTAGTTGTTTTCATGAATTCTTTGATCGATGCCATTTTGTGTTCGAACCATTGCTCTTGATCAAATACTTTTTCCTCTTCAGGCAAAAGGCTTGCAACTTCTTTGTTGAGGCAATTAAACTCGTTAACAGCAAGTGGAAAATAAGTTTCCATGACGTCTTCAACCTCATGTACATTTTGAGTATCACTCATCATTTTCTCCACTTCATTTATTTTACATGTGAGAGCTCCTAATTTTCTTCTTCTCAATGCTATATTTCTTTGTAATTTCTCCTCTAAGGCTTTCTCTGTCAACTTGCGTGTCCGTCCTGGATCCATTGTATCCTTCAAATATCCAAGCTCTTTTTCCTTTTCATCAGTCATCTTAATATTGCAGAGTTAGGCTTTAGTTGCATGCAAAGGTTTAAAAGCACTTATCCTTTAAGTAACTTTCTCTTTAAAAAACGAGTGCAAAACAACTTCTTAAATGAAGCCAAAAAATCCACATTGACTGTAACAAGGCTTAAAATACGAGCTGACACGGAGAATCAACAACTTGCATTTTTTCTATATAATCCACCTTTAATTTCGGCACGGGCTTCAGTTATCTTCCAGCAACGGCGTGACGTCCTCTTGTGGGAATGCACGCGCATAATATGAACTGATCACGTTACCTTTTCTTGGAGAATACTTCAGAGGGTTACCCTTTCCTTAAATAAGATTCATCAGGTGAGCTCTCTTTTCTTTTTCTCCCGATCTTCCGAGCGGACAGCTGCGCTCTCCACACGGCCCGGGCGCGCGAAGCTTATTGATCCGTTAAGCTAGTTTTTTGACAAAATATAGTGGCACTCCGTCTCATTCCTTCTCCTGTGTACCACTTGTTGGAGTTAACTCACAGTGTTTGCAACGCGAGCGAAAAGACGAGACAATGTTCCTTCGTTTTAAAAGGTTTACTTGAAAGTCTTCAAAATAAAATACACGTCTTCACAGGGTAAAGTGCACGGTCTAACGCACGGTCAAAAAACTGTGTAGCTTCCATCAAAGTCAAACTCCAAACTGAATTACATTACAGCAGTTAACGTTATAACTACACAGTGATGTCATCACGTACAAATCCAAAAACATAGAAAATAACTTATTTAACACATTACATAATAAATTATGCATTTTAACAGCTTTAACATATTATGAATTAAAATGAAATTACTGTTAGCAATTTTTAACCATTTTAAACTAAATATTTATTCTAAATCAATTATTGGCATATTGGCTCTTACATCGTTCAATGTATTGTGTAGTACCTGTATTGGTTGCATGGAAAATGCAAATAATGTCATGATAATACAATCACTAAAACGTGAACCCGAAGGCTGTCTCAAAACTATCTTGGTACATTGACAGGGACTAATTTAGATTAATTTGTAATAATACTAATTTGGTTCCTTCAGCCAAGGGATTCTGGCGAAGGATGTCGTCAATAAGGAGGTTTTAACCTCTTAATGCATCCATCATCTCGATCTTAGAGTCTGTCTGACTCTGGATTGAGATGGTGGAGGACACTAGGCGTACAGTGGCCCTTGGTGGGACAGCTCAAGAACATAGTTTGATAACTTAGTGATAGTATCATGATGTCATATGAAATCAGTATGGAGAGGTTAGTGTATCTGTAGGCAGGGTTATGGATTCTAACATGGAGACCCTGCTACCTAACCAGTGGTGGACATGCTGAGGTGTGTCCTACCCCCCCCTTTAATGAGGGTGGACAGTGGTCGAGCGTCCAACGCCACTTTAAAAGGGTTTTAGTAGCTCTATAGTCCTGTGAGTACTTAAAGAAACTACCTGAGACTGCAACACCTGAGACAAAGCGAGGGCACATAAGACCATGTCTGATAGCACTTCCAGTAAAACCTCAGCAAACAATTCACCCTGGAGGGTGATAGAGATGGAGCTAAGGCTCATCCTCCCTGTTAGGGGAGGCGGCTCTCCCAAGAGCCATGCTGCTGGCGTGAAAACAGGGCCGGAGCTGTGGGTTGGCCCACCGAGGGGTCGGCCTGCAGTCCCTGCTGACTTGGCAGTAGTCTGGTTCTGGACCAGCAAGATTGCTGAGCGGTTGCTGAGCTCAACCGGGGGAAAAGAAAAGACTGTCAGGTCTAATCCGACGAAACATGGCAATGGTTGAGACAAAGCCTGTGAGTCAGGTGTTTCCTGGAGAAGAGTCGGGCCTGAAGTAAGAGCGTCTTCCCTCAAGGGAAGTGAGGGGAAAAATGCTGGTAGCACGCTTCTGAGGGGCGTGAACCGGTTCTCTCCACTTGGCCAGGGAAGAATGCCCGTTCCGATGGCCTGTAGTGGGCTCTGTGATGATTTCACAGGAAGAAGAGAATAGCTTTTGAGCCCAGAGGCTAAAAGCTGTGAGTTCTGGAAAAGCTGACTGCCGGGCTGAGCGAGTCCAGACTCATCTGGCCACAGTACCAAGAGAGGAAAGTACTGAAAGAGTGCCCTTTCCTGGACATTGGTTTTCAGTAAAGCCTGTTTTGTGAAGGCTGCCTCCGAGTGTGAGTGGCTGACCAGGCTCTTATCACAGCTCACGGCCTGCACTGGTTTCCCAGGGTATGGCACTCCCGGGCCACCGGCCTGATTACTGAGTCTGACTCCAGTAAACTGTGAACCTGCTCACACCCCCCTTTTAATGGTGAAAAGGGGACCTGTTGGTCCATCGGTATGTCGGTTGTGACCGACTCGGATGGACTGGGGGCTCGGTTCCCTCCTTCTATGAGGTACACTGTAGCTGTAGAGGGAGAAGGTGTGAAGTCTAGTCCTGCACTAGTTGGACCCTCTCCAGCAGGCTTAGGGCCTCTGTCTGGGTCTCTTGGAGGGGGACGATTCAACTGTTCCATCAACTCTGCAAGGACTTTCCTAATAAGGCGGAGTTCAGTTTTCACCTCCTCCTCTCCAGATGACTTTGAGCGGTCACCTTTCCCCCCTTTATCATGCTGGTGGTTTTTTTTTAAACGCTTGTTAGCAGCATATTGCTTATTGTCCTGGGACTTAAACTTGCCTTGGCGCATATTGTTAGCTGTCGTACGGGCTGAGTATCGATCAGTATATGGCGAGTACTCCTCCAACAGCACCTCACAGGACCTCCTATAGCTCTCTCTAACCCTTGACCGCTGTGCCGTCAGAAAAGCATGAACACTTCGAGAGGTGGTCTTCCAAAGGAGTTTTACCTTCTCTTTTTGGGTTGCGTGCGGCAAGTCAGACACACATTGCGCAATCTCACGCAGATAAACTCTAACATCAGCATCTCTCCCCTTTGGGTCAAATCGCTCTAGATCCTTCGCCAGAGCATCCAGTTGTTTCCAACGCAGGCCTGGGGCCCTGTGTCTATGGTGGCGGTGGGTAGGGATGGGGCCGATCCGATCCAGTATCGGTATCGGGTCCGATATGGCCGAAATCTGCGTATCGGATATCGGACTGACAGCTCCGATATTAAAATCCGATTTTTTTTTTTTTTTTTTTTTTATAATTTTTTTTTTTTATAATTTTTTTTTTTTATTTTTTTTACTATGTAAGAGCGAACATGCGCCGACGTTCGGTGGAGGGAGAGAGGACATCACTTTATAATTTGACATACAGTACATATCAGTTTGTTAGCCAGTGAGCTAACCAAAGCTAATCAAAGTCAAGGAAGTGGAGAGGCTTGAGACAAATTCTACTATGTAAAATACAGCCAGAGAGAGGAAGACTGTTTAGACAAACAGACCACCACATATTCTAGTGGGGCAGAAGTGATCATTTAGAAGGATTTTTTTTTGTGTGACTCTATAATTCTGCCTTTAAGATAAACCTATATGCATTTGTGTATATTTATTGCTCTTTTAAATTAGAATTGCTTAAGCCTTCCTAGCCTAATACATAAAATCACCACCAACAAAAAAATGTATAACAATTATGATATCGTATCGGTCAGTATCGGTATCGGCCGATATACAAACCCTAGGTATCGGAATCGGATCGGAACTAAAAAAAGTGGATCGTCCCATCCCTAGCGGTGGGACCGGGTACCAGAGCGGTTGGAGCGATGCTGGGACCCTCGTTCACGATCGGGTGAACGGGATGAAGAAGAAGAAGAAGAAAATCGCTGTTTGGACCTGGGTCTATGATCAGGTGACCGGGAAGAAGAGTGGTGTTTGGACCTCCGTTTACGACGGTGTGAATAGGTGTACCACTCCCTCTCTGGTGAAGAAGCACGAGAGGAAGACAAAGAAGAAGAAGAGGAACGCTGCTTTGACCTGGGTTTACGATCAGGTAAACGGGGGTCACGCTCCCTTGAGGAGATGGGCTCACCCATATCTCCCTGTTAGGACATATGAGTTTGCAGAAAAGACAACAACAACGTCCCCCAGTTAGGGACTGAAGTCACTTCACAAAGTGTTAGTTTTAACACCCTTTTTGGAGTTCCAAGACTCCAGTTATTTTCCAAAGAAAATATCCGTATATCAAGACGCACAGAGGAATTAAACCGTTGTGACTTACAACCAATTTTCTCAACGGAAAAATGTATATACCAACACGCACAGAGGGACACCCCACTCTGTGACTCACCAACAGCTTTTCAAAGAAAAACTGTGAAGTATATCAAGACGCACAGAGGAATTATACCATTTGTGACTCACCAACAGTTTTTCAACGAAAAACTGTAAAGTATATCAAGACGCACAGAGGAATTATACCATTTGTGACTTACAACCAATTTTCTCAACGGAAAAATGTATATACCAACACGCACAGAGGGACACCCCACTCTGTGACTCACCAACAGTTTTTCAACGAAAAACTGTAAAGTATATCAAGACGCACAGAGGAATTATACCATTTGTGACTTACAACCAATTTTCTCAACGGAAAAATGTATATACCAACACGCACAGAGGGACACCCCACTCTGTGACTCACCAACAGCTTTTCAAAGAAAAACTGTGAAGTATATCAAGACGCACAGAGGAATTATACCATTTGTGACTTACAACCAATTTTCTCAACGGAAGGAAAAATGTATATACCAACACGCACAGAGGAATTACCACCGCCTGTGACTCACCAACAGCTTTCCAAAGACAAGCTGTAAATATATATCAAAACGCACACGTCTGTGACTTACTACCAATTTCCCAAAGAAAATTGTATATATCCAACGCACAGAGGAATCAAACCAGTCTGTGACTAACAATCATCTTTTAGTATTATACTTTTTATTTATTTTGATTCGATATGCTAATTCAGCTTACTGGACAACTGTGTTTTAAAACTACTGTTATTTAAGCGTTATAGGGGTTAAACAAAGCCATTAGGAAAAATCTCAATCAATCTGAGGCAGATTTATCAAACCATATAACTCAAAACTAACACTATCTTAGACACACAACTTAGCACACAGTGTAACAAAAACAACAACACAACTAGACTTCAGCCTTGGCAGTTCCAAATTCCGACAAAACAGAGTTAAGCTCTATTCTATTTTTTTTTTCAAGAATTGTAACCACAAGTTTCACAATCATTTGTAGGAATACTAGTAGGAGAATCAACAATTCAACAAGCCTCACGCGCGGGCGCCAATTATGTAGCGGGTACAGGTGGTTCAGATTAATTCTGCTATTAGAAATTAATCTGATGATTAATAATACTTTAATAGTTTATTAAAGTTCAAAAGGGGCACCACCATTCATCTTAAGAATGGAAAAATAATAGCAAATTGTCTCGTTTAATCAATGGTTTATTCTTAAATATTGATTACTTTAATGTTCAGTTAAAGGAATCAACATTAATAAATCCTAGTCTCAATGATCATTTCCATATAATAATGTAATCAAATAATTACTATTATAAATTTGGTAATATGATCTTAAACTCTGAAGGCTACAGAATCCTTCTACTTGTTGATTGTTGACACTCCAATAATATCCACACAAATAAATCACAAACACTTCTAGTTACAATATAAGAACATTTATTTTAAACACAATGAAACTTAAGGTAACATCCGTTTTATACGCATAAAGCAAATACACTTAATCAAAGAAAACGTCTAGAACATTGTTATTTATACAGCCATGAACCAATCTGTGTGTGTGTGTGTGTATATGTGTATGTGAGTGAGTAAGGGGGGTGTGTGTGGGTGTGTGGGTGTGTGTGTGAGTGAGTGAGTGTCGCGAAGCAAGGAAAGGGACGGGGGGGGGGAAGCTCCGACGTGACTTAGGGGCTACTCACACTAGGGCCGCGGCCCCGTGCCAATGCTCATTAGCATACTAAAGTCTAGAACGTTTGGCCTAGTGTGACCACGCCAACCGTATTCCAGCACGGAACAGCCCCTTGGCCACGGCACACCTGGGAGAGGTGTGCCGTGGCCAAAGTACAGATGCTAATGAGATGACACGCGCACAAGCAAGCGCACAGGCGACGTTCCTGACGTGAATTTATTAAGGATGCATAGTCCGTTAACGTCCGCTGCCTTACTAGTCGGCACCAGAATTGCCCACCACTTGGACTTGTAGTTAAAATGTGTGAGAATTATTAACGTGTGTGTAGGCCTAGGTGTGGGCTAATAAAAGAGGGAGAGAGCTAAATAGGTGAGCGCAGAAAGCAAAGAAAAAAGGTTTTCGTGTTTACTCACGTTCGTCAGATGATTTTTTTCTTTTTCCTCCCGCAGCTGTCATAATAATGCCTTTACGCATGGCGCTTGAGACGAACCCAACACAACACACAGCGGGACAGCGGCCCGGTGATAAGGAAACAGTAGCTACTTTATGAAGACACTTAAAATAACGATCTCTGCCCATAGGCTACAAAAAGTTCTGACTTTGATTACTTGAGCGATCGATGTGTATAAAACCATCCGGTATGGTCTGATGACGGGCCGTTATATTAATAATAAACAGCGTGCTGCACAAATATGAGACTGTCCACCTATTACGTCAAGGCTACATTTAAAAAAAACAATAGCTTAAGGATTCTCGTTGCTCTAATGTGGAAGTGGAATATATGATTCAAATTTGGCCGGATGAAAATATTCACAAACAGTCGTATAGCCTACAAGTAGACTATACGCTCCAAATCCTAAACGCGCACGGTGACGTAGGCAAGGTGCAAATGTGCCCAGGCCACGAGCAGTGTGAGCACGGGCCTGCGGGGGGGAGTAGGGAGGGGGGGAATCGTGCTGAATCTTCCTGCAGCACGGAACAGGCCAACGGCACTAGTGTGAGTGGGCCCTTAGGACGACAGGCACCAGATGGCGATCGAAAGCAGGTTATTAATGCCACAAAATGGCTGCCGGCTAGGCTATTCTAATTCCACCCGGTAGGGGAAGTAGCTACCACGGTTACTCAAAATGGCGTCTATTTCAGAACAAAGGCCAAAGAAGAAGACTGGGGCGGGGGATTTCGAAATCACTCGTTCCTTTAAACGGGATTCTATCAAAGATCTTAACACCAATTATGTCCAATAAAGACCACCATAAGGGTTATCTAACGTGTGTGTACGTGCGTGCAGGAGAGGAAGAGGAGGAAAGAACACGCTTGAGCGCAAAAGGGGGGAGAAAAAAAGATACAGCAGACTTAAAAACCACACTGCAGCTTTCAATGAATTGACTGGCTCTCCGAGGGGGGGAGGACAAAACGGAGATAGATCACAGCTTGTTCAAAAATAGCAAACACAGAATCGAAAATAAACAGTATTGTTCACACTTTAAAAGTAATAATAAACTAAACATCTGCCCAGGTAATTATTATGCCAAAATCTCACTTGTGGGAAAGCTTGGTTTCCGCTGCTCGTCGTCGTTATGGCGGGCAGCCAATCCTTTCCGGACTGGGAGTCACACGACGGAGGCTCCGCGCCTGTGGCGTTCGGGGAGCGGGTGAGGGGATCTCTGCGGTCTTCAGATCTCAGGAAAAAGGCAAAGGGCTCGCTGATTTTGTGCGGGGGGTTTCCGATCGTAGACAACTCGGTCGGGTCCAGTCCGCGGTCCGAGAGGCTGAGTTTCTAGGTAAACTCGCCTGCTTCCCGGGTGTAGTGGTTGCGGTCGGGGACAACTCGACCGGCTTACGTCCTTGGTCCAAAGGCAGGTTTCTCGGTAAACCCGCCTGTTTCCTAGTTCTTCTGGTCGTTCCAAAGGAACAGTTTTAACTCACACTGTTGTTTTAGGTATCACCGCGGCCGCAGGAGATAGTCTTCGTAAAAACACGTGGTGGTTAGTTGGGGGCTGAAGAGGGCCCCTGTATGTCTGTACAGACTTGTTGTTTCTATATGGGTCAGCTATAAAGCCGCCACCAGAAAGGAAGTTTGGACGGCGCGCGGGCGCTTTTGAAGTCCCGGCGTCATCCGGGGTCATCTGGGATGGGGCTTCAGGCTAGCGTTTGGGCACACCCACCTGAAAGGTTAGGGTGTACTGCATTGTTTTGGCCGCACGGTGGCGGCACAGGGTTGTCCATAGGTTTGACCCCCTACAAAAACCACAGAAGAAATTGGAAATGTGACCACATATTTAAGAAGAGCCATCCATTTGACTCATCCTGTAAAGAAGGGAGACACAAGGAATAAGATATAAGCACATTTAAGCTCAAAAAACTGTGTTTTGCCTTTCAAAGTAAAATTTCCATGATCAAGGTTTTTTGATTATTGTGTCTGAACAATTACAGAGAAGTTTGAAAACATTTCACACGTTTTAGTGCTTTAGTATGCTACACTTTGAGTCTATACTGTTAGCACAATGTCAGCCCTAAACTGCTGCATCATGTTTATCATCCAAAATTCTGGGGTTGGGGTGATTTGTGCCAAAGGGCCTAGGTGAGTTATAAGTAAGTAAGTAAAATGTATTTAAAAAAAGCACATTTATGACAGTTTGCACTGTCCAAAGTGCTGTACATAGTGCATTCAGTAGGTAAACAATGACGGTAAAATAACATAAACAAAAATAAAAGACATAAAGCCCATACATCCACATATAAACAAAGATAATAGTGCAGAGGTAAGATAGTTAATGGGGAGGAGAAACCAGGGTGTACATATGGGTGTTGAGCCTTGATTTAAAGGCAGAAATGGAGGGGGAATCACATTTGTCAGGTGGCAGTTGGTTCCACAAGCACGGAGCAACTAGTGCAAAGTACATTTCTGAGAGTTGTGCCAGTGGCATGGCTGTATACGCTGGTCACCAAAAGGAATGTGATCGTCTACAGTAGCTCAGAAGAGACTGACATCTCCATTCCACTTAACGACACCACTGACAAGAGTTCAGATGGCCAGAAAGATGATGATGGTGACTTTGTCATTGTGAGCTTTGCAGGCAAAACCACCTAGATCTGCTAGGCCTTGTTTAAGAAAATTGACCTTCAATCTTTGTAAAATATTTACTTTAAATAAACTTTAAATAAGTAATTATCTTAGTCTTATGGATTTGTCTTGCATTACAGATATATATATCAATGGCACAATTTACCCCATGGTACTCTCTCTTGTGGCACAACTTACACCACACCGGGGGCAAGTTGTGCCACAAGACAACTTTTTTTCCGAAAGCTATATTTCTTAAATAGTATATTCCAGATCCAATGTTTTTATTGTCAGGGATGTACAACATCCTGAAATATATGTACATATTTGAGTTGGAGACTTTACTGTCAAGGCCTCACTTTAAAATCACTTTGAGTAAAAAGTGGCACAACTTAGGCCACTCTCCCCTATATATACATATAAAAAAATAATAATAATAGTTTCGATCATTTTATTTTCCGGAAGTAGTTCATACTAGCACCTGTCATCAACAGAAACACCAAATGGCTACTAAAAAAACTCCATTTGTTCTGTTTAAAAAAACGTTAAATATGTCAACACTGTCAGATGTCAAAAAAAATTATATTCATATACATTTTGAAAATATTTTTTGTGGCCTATGTCAGTCTTTGTGAATATTTGTGATCACTATACATCTCATGGGTCTAGCATAAATTGAGGGAAAATTAATTTGTGCTTTTGGTGTCTGACGGTGTTGACACAAAATAAGGAATGGCAAGCTAAAAAGCTCATTTTGATAAGGAATGGCAAGGTAAAAAGCCCATTTTGATAAAAAGGACAAAAGTTGGGAGGTTGTGTCAAAGCTTAGCTCAGTAGCTTAGTATATGTTGGATACATACATGTAATTTAATTTGCCTAAACATAGAGTTTGTATTTTTTCAACATTGCACCCAGTTTTGTCCCACTTCTCAAGAATCACTGTTATACTAAACGCATGCTTTTCTCTCTTTTTAAAAACAATTCATGACCAGGATATCAAGTATGAGAATATTGGCCTAAATTCTGATGCTGAAAATAACATATAGCAATTTAGTGTTTAGTGTGTGTGTGTGTATGTGTGTGTGTGTGTGTGTGTGTGTTTGCAGAGGGGAACTTAGCCATTAGACAAGGGTAGGCGATTGCCTTGGGTCCCAGGGGTACCCATAATCATCTAATTCAATTATGATTAAGATTGTTTTACTCATGAATTACTTCATCCATTAATCAACGATGCTGGCGTGCGGACCTCCGCATCGCACTGGGAACCCCCGTGCGTAAATGTGCAACACCGCTACGTGCCTACATGTGCCTCTCTGTGTACAAATTAAACGATCGATCGCTGATTAGGCCCATTTGAGAAAAGAGATTGAGGAGAGACAGCAGGCTCAACACAGTTTAATCTTAAAACCACAATGACACAATGACAGAAACACAGAAACACAGAACCGGCCGGGGTCGTTGCATGGCGTGTATGTGGGTGTGAGTCCATATTTTTCGAGGAGAGAAGAAACTTGTCTGGATTTTGTCCAATGTTATTAATTATCTGAATTGAGCTACACTATTTGTAAAATAAAGCACTTGATGGCAGGACAGACAGTGCGCATAGACAGCCGCGGGGACTCACTTCCTATCGGGGGTAAAGCTATCTTTTCAGCCAAAATATGTTTCCCCAATATTAAACATTTGGTTGTTTGTCCAGTTTTGAACTGGATCGTTCATCTGAGGAATTGTTGATGGGGATCTAGCGACCAACAGCAGTGAGGTTTCTGTCGCTGTTTAGATGATGCCTTGTTTCCTCTGAGCAGCACAGTTCGGTTTGTCACGGTTACCCTACTAGATCTGCCATGCGTTTCCACTACTACCTACAAGAGGCTTTAGCCTACTTAAAGGCCGGCGATAGCAATGGTCAGAAAACAGTTCATGGGTCAGAGCCAAATGGGAGCTGGATGCACAAAGCTTGTGTCATTGTGGCAGCGGGACACAGTAGCCCGCTGATTATTTCAATGATTATTTGGAACTTCACTAATGAAAATGCTAATTTTTTACATTTTCTGTTTGTCTCATTTCCCTTATTCTTAATGTTAAGGGAGACATAGAAAATATGAAAACCTAAATAGCAATCAACTCATGTTTTACATGCATATTTTGAATAAAACAGTCCATTTCTTATTTTTTTTAAAGAATAAAAAAAAAACATAATTAAACTTGATTTTTCGTTTTTCATGTTTTGATTTCCAAACGGATAAGGATTGAACGGAAGATACACGGATTATTGTTCAACATTTAGCCTACTGCATTAGCCTACCAAACTGATGAAAATCACTTAAACTTGAAATTACCGAAAAAACTTAGGCTACTTTTTTAATTGGGAAACTCCGTCCTAAGGTGGGTTTATCTTGTTCCATCTAAACTCTTTGAGTGTTTGAGTCTTTTTGTGGTGACGTAGCCTACTGCACTGTAAGTGGATAATTTATCGCAAAGGGCGGGGCGGGAACCTCACTAGGATAATAGCGGATTGGTCGGTACTCTTGTCAGCCAATTTCCCCCTGACTGGTTTCACATTCAGGTTGACGTAGAAAGGTAGAGAGACGAAGATGTAGCAAACAACGGAAACTGAAGTTAGCGTTCCTTGTTATTCTGTTGGGCATGTGACCTTATCTACTTTATATGATTGCCATTCCTTTTTACGGCGGTGTCGCTGCTTTACGGTCCAAGTCTTGTATCAATGGTAACGTGAACAACTGTCTTTCTAAGTTTGGATAAAGTGTTGTAGTCTACCTAAAGAAACACTAAAGAAAGAAAAACTGGGTATTTACTCGCCCAAAAAGCGGATCTGCAAGCGTCTGTGGAAGTATTTTGATTAGGCTATTTTATATATAATTCGATTTTTACTTAAAACTGGAGGGAGACAATAAAGAGCGCGTGCGGGGGGTCGATGCCTAGCGGGGGCTTTGTTCCGTCTGTGAAGAGCCATCTCGAGTTTGCTGTGGATATGGACTCGGGTGGATTTGTGATTGGTTTTTGATTTATATCGATAAGCGAACTCTGAAGCTGTTTGAACAACAATGGACGTGTCTCTGTCTGAATTGCTGGCTACTTTCATGGAGTCACCGCTGGTGGTGTGGGTAAGTGGAGGAAACTCTCGCTCAGTTGTTTGAGAATGATGAACACGAGTTGTAGACCTTTGTCTCTGTTTTACTGTTTGTCTTCTATTTCGCGCAGGCTTGCTTGCCTGCATACTAAGTGAATAACTAGTACAAAAAAACTTAACCTCTAATGTACAAGGTTTTAGTAGGCTAGTTCGGTCTCAGTGCTGCAGCCAGGCCCGCCTTAAACTGCCATGAGGCCCTGGGGCTGAGAGGGTTTGTAAGCCCCCTGAAAGGGGTTCTTACAATAAAAATGTGTAAAAGCTTAAAGCTATGTTTGTCTAGAGCGCAAACATTATAGTGACTCGTCCCTCTCTGGGCCAGATAACACCACAATTTTTATATTAATGAATGACCAAATAATTTTAAGGTTAATTTTACACACACACACACACACACACACACACACACACACACACACACAGTACACACAAATGTATGCATTAGGAACATGTTCATGTACAAGAAGATTTAGTGATAATAATACTATACAGCATTGCCTTTTGTTTTATACCTCATTTCTGTGTAGTTGAAGATGATTTACAACATTAAAAGATCTGCATGAATGTAAAGAGTGAAAGCATAAATATTAATTTCCTAGTCGAATTTTGTTGATATTGGTGTCTGCAGTTGGTTTGATTCTCATTCAAAGTTCCTGCTGCCATTGCTCCCAATCTATGACCCTGTTTCCACCTGCGATTATGATGTGGTTTGATTGATCTGATCACAAGTGGACTAGGGGTGTCAACGTTTACAAAAATGTCTAAACGGTTACACGGCTGCATTTTTTTCGTGTACACGTTTAACCGTTTAAATGGTTGGTGGGGTGGTGGGGTGGGGGGGGGGGGGGTTCCGACGTGCCTACATGTATTTTTAATTTGAATTATTTGCCGATGCTGTTGGAGTGACAGTGTGCAGTGAGAAAGAGCGAGGCAGAGAGGCTTTTATTTTATAACTCAGTGATGCATTTTCTAGTTATTTCCGCTCAGGCAGGGGGCAGCAGTTGAGTAGGCGGTCCCTTATGTGGACAAAAGTCACATAGCTGTTTACACTACTGTTTGACACATCGGACTAGGGATGGGACGATCCACTTTTTTTAGTTCCGATCCGATTCCGATACCTGGGGTTTGGATATCGGCCGATACCGATACGATATCATAATTGTTATACATTTTTTTGTTGGTGGTGATTTTATGTATTAGGCTAGGAAGGCTTAAGCAATTCTAATTTAAAAGAGCAATAAATATACACAAATGCATATAGGTTTATCTTAAAGGCAGAATTATAGAGTCACACAAAAAAAATCCTTCTCAATGATCACTTCTGCCCCACTAGAATATGTGGTGATCTGTTTGTCTAAACAGTCTTCCTCTCTCTGGCTGTATTTTACATAGTAGAATTTGTCTCAAGCCTCTCCACTTCCTTGACTTTGATTAGCTTTGGTTAGCTCACTGGCTAACAAACTGATATGTACTGTATGTCAAATTATAAAGTGATGTCCTCTCTCCCTCCACCGAACGTCGGCGCATGTTCGCTCTTACATAGTAAAAAAAAAAAAAAAAAAAAAAAAAAAAATTTAAAAAATCGGATTTTAATATCGGAGCTGTCAGTCCGATAACCGATACGCAGATTTCGGCCATATCGGACCCGATACCGATACTGGATCGGATCGGCCCCATCCCTACATCGGACACAATATGATCCGTATGTAGTTTTTGTGATTCGATCTCAATGTGTCCTGTGAGTGTTTCCACTTGTAGTTTGAGCTGTCCACTTGTGATCCGATCACTAAAACCAGTTGTTAGCACCTGGTGGAAAAACGGTCAAACCCCGTTTCCACTTGGCATTCACATCTGATTTGTCATCTGATCACATGAATACAGCTCTATCTACAGGTGGAAACACTCTCAAGAAGCATTGAGATCGGATCACAAAAACCACATTCGGAGGTGGTTTACTTCGCTTGTGTCCGCATTCAAATAGAAGTGGAAACAGTAATGTGACTCTTGTCCACATTAGGGACCTCCTACTCAACTGCCGCCCCCTATCTGAGCGGAAATACGTTAACAATGCATCACTGGCGTTCATGCAGCTTTTATAGAAACCTCATGAACGTTAGTTGCATCCGCCAGTATTGCAAATGACAAGCTTTCTGTCCTCTGTTTTCATTTCGCTGCTTAAATCTGAAAACACGGAAAACGCTGCAATTGACTGGTGCGCTGCAGGGCAGCGACTTCCTGTTCTTATCTGCTTAAAAATAAAAGTCAACTCGCTTTTGGCTACTAACAGGCTTTTAATGTGAAGGCGCACAGGAAATATTCTGTTCGCACATGCAGTAATTGGTGTGAATGCTGAAAGCATTCACAGCTTTAATATTCTGCGTATTTATTCTTATTGGTGTGAATGCTGAAAGCATTCACAGCTTTGATATTCTGCGCATTTATTCTTATTATTCCGTACGTTCTTTGGCGTTCAATAACTTCAACATACTTCAACCTTCATACAACTTCCACATATCAACATTTTCAGCTCTTCAAGGGCTTTCTAGGACCCTTTCAACATTTTCAAAAAAATTCATAATTTCATATTTTTTCAACGTTTTATGAAAAATATTCAGATCCCAGCCACTCATTCATACTTATTCCCACAAACTTCATATACACCTTCAATTGTTCAGCTATTTCAGGACATTAATCTGTAGGATTCAGAATTTTTTGCTACACTGCAAAATTTCAAATAAATTCAACTTTTATGAATTTTAATATTTCATGCAAAATTATGATCGTTCCTACTCGTCCATACTTCATCGTAGAAACTCCATTCAAAGTTCTTCCTGTTCGTCTTGCACAGGAGCATACTTTCATAATTCAATATTTTTTCATAAAATGTATAACTTCAGAGATAATAAAGGTTTATTAAACAAACAATCTCTCAATGTTAATTAATAGGGAAAGGGTCCAAACGCGAAGCATTTGGACATGACGCCAAACGCTTCTCCTCATTCATACGTCATCCTAGAAACATGATTCTAACATATAAATATTCAGCTGACTTCCCTCTTTCATAATCATCTAACAGTTTTTTCAACAAATGTTTAGTTTTCTCATGAGACAGCCTTGTTTGAAGGCACGCAATCTCAAAATCAAACAGTGAGTGGATGGAGCTACACTCCATGATCGGATGTAAAATGAACTCCATTTTCAACTTGCTGGCCTAACCAAATTGTTTACAATACAGACCCAAATGGCACAGTGAATATTAATTGGAATCTGCTCATTCTCACGGTACGCTCATTTTTTCTGTCAGACAAACGGTTTGCGAGATAGGGCCATTAGTTCGGGCTTAGCGTTCATTTGAAAACGCCTCTCTGTTTCATCCCTGAGGTGGAGAGATCACTAACTGCATGCATAACAGCTGTTTGCAATTGAGACACTGATTAGCTGTCAATCACTATAGAGACCTCTGCACCTGTCTGTGACATCATAGGCTAATATGTAGGTCAAACTCCAATCATTAGGATCCATAGAGAGAGAGAGAGGGAGGGAGAGACACACACACACACACATACACACACACACACACACACACACACACACGCACACACACGCACACACACCACTCACACACACACACACACACACACACACACACGCACGCACACACACACACACACACCTACACATACCACAGAGACACACACACACCACACAGACAAACACACACACACACACACACACACACACACACACACACACACACACACACACACACACACACACACACACACACACACACACACACACACACACACACACACACACACACACACACACACACACACACACACACACACACAAAATTCAAGTAGCAGTTACTCAGTCAGTTTTCATCCAATAAACTTCATACCACATTCTACATGTTCAGCTCCTTCAGGGCATTACATGGTAGTATCCTGATTGAGCTGAACACAGGGTTGGGGGTTCAATTCCCCGCTCCAACACCAAATTTTAGACTTCACCGGATTTTCTTAAAATTTTGCACAGATGTTGATTATGACTCAGAGATGACATCACAAGAGTTTAGAGGTCAAAGGTCAAATTTCAAGGTCACTGTGACGTTGCCTTTTGTGACTGCATTCTCATGAACGCTTCCACGATTTTTCTTCAAATTTTGCACAAATGTTGATTCTGACTCAAAGATGAACTGATTAAATTTTGGAGGTCATACTTCAAGGTCATAATTCATTCCTCAATTCAGCTAGAAAGTCCATTCAAACTTCCAAATATTCCACATTTTTCAAACATTCTATTATTCAACCATTCTGTTGATTCAGATATATTCATCCTTCGTTCTTCATCAACATTCAGCAGTGAAGTCAATTTCAGCATCAGCTTCAGCATCAGTGTCAGCATTCACACCGCAATTTCTTCAAGGAATTGCAATTCTAGTTATTATTATTATTCCGTACGTTCTTTGGCGTTCAATAACTTCAACATACTTCAACCTTCATACAACTTCAACATATCAACATTTTCAGCTCTTCAAGGGCTTCCATGGACCATTTCAACATTTTCAAAAAAATTCATAATTTCATATTTTTTCAACGTTTTATGAAAAATATTCAGATCCCGGCCACTCATTCATACTTATTCCCACAAACTTCATATACACCTTCAATTGTTTAGCTAATTCAGGACATTAATCTGTACGATTCAGAATTTTTTGCTACACTGCAAAATTTCAAATAAATTCAACTTTTATGAATTTTAATATTTCATGCAGAATTATGATCGTTCCTACTCATTCATACTTCATCGTAGAAACTCCATTTAAAGTTCTTCCTGTTCGTCTTGCACAGCAGCAGACTTTCATAATTCACTATTTCTTCATAAAATGTATAGCTTTAGAGATAATAAAGGTTTAATAAACAAACAATCTCTCAATGTTAATTAATAGGGAAAGGGTCCAAATGCGAAGCATTTGGACATGACGCCAAACGCTTCTGCTCATTCATACTTCATCCGAGAAACTTAATTCAAACAGATAAATATTCAGCCGACTTCCCTCTTTCATAATCATATAACAGTTTTTTCAACAAATGTTTAGTTTTCTCATGAGACAGCCTTGTTTGAAGGCACGCATTCTCAAAATCAAACAGTGAGTGGATGGAGCTACACTCCATGATCGGATGTCGAGTGAACTCCATTTTCAACTTGCTGGCCTAACCAAATTGTTTACAATACAGACCCAAATGGCACAGTGAATATTAATTGGAATCTGCTCATTCTCACGGTACGCTCATTTTTTCTGTCAGACAAACGGTTTGCGAGATAGGGCCATTAGTTCGGGCTTAGCGTTCATTTGAAAACGCCTCTCTGTTTCATCCCTGAGGTGGAGAGATCACTAACTGCATGCATAACAGCTGTTTGCAATTGAGACACTGATTAGCTGTCAATCACTATAGAGACCTCTGCACCTGTCTGTGACATCATAGGCTAATATGTAGGTCAAACTCCAATCATTAGGATCCATAGAGAGAGAGAGAGGGAGGGAGAGACACACACACACACATACACACACACACACACACACACACCAGCACACACACGCACACACACACTCACACACACACACACACACACACACACACACACACGCACGCACCACACACACACACACCACACACAACCTACACATACCACAGAGACACACACACACACACAACACACACACAACACACACACACACACACACACACACACACACACACACACACACACACACACACACACACACACACACACACACCCCACACACCACACACACAAAATTCAAGTAGCAGTTACTCAGTCAGTTTTCATCCAATAAACTTCATACCACATTCTACATGTTCAGCTCCTTCAGGGCATTACATGGTAGTATCCTGATTGAGCTGAACACAGGGTTGGGGGTTCAATTCCCCGCTCCAACACCAAATTTTAGACTTCACCGGATTTTCTTAAAATTTTGCACAGATGTTGATTATGACTCAGAGATGACATCACAAGAGTTTAGAGGTCAAAGGTCAAATTTCAAGGTCACTGTGACGTTGCCTTTTGTGACTGCATTCTCATGAACGCTTCAACGATTTTTCTTCAAATTTTGCACAAATGTTGATTCTGACTCAAAGATGAACTGATTAAATTTTGGAGGTCATACTTCAAGGTCATAATTCATTCCTCAATTCAGCTAGAAAGTCCATTCAAACTTCCAAATATTCCACATTTTTCAAACATTCTATTATTCAACCATTCTGTTGATTCAGATATATTCATCCTTCGTTCTTCATCAACATTCAGCAGTGAAGTCAATTTCAGCATCAGCTTCAGCATCAGTGTCAGCATTCACACCGCAATTTCTTCAAGGAATTGCAATTCTAGTTAATATAGAAAGCCATGTAATGGTGGTGGTGACGAGTGTACCAGAGGCAGACGTTAGAAAAGCCTCCCGGCGAGCACACATCTTTTACCAGCCAAAGTGGCGTAATAACTTACTCGCCTAAGAGTTTTTACTTTTCTATACTATCTATGATGTTTACCCGCATTTGGCGAGTGTTAATGTAGAGCCCTCTAAGCAGTGTTGTGCATCGCTCCTCCTTGTCTAAATGAGACAGTAGCCTATCTCGTCAACCTAGACTTGTAATTATCTTCGCACGTAATGCATTTTAATAGCAAATGCGATTAAAACTGTTGCACTGTACAGCCCTGTATGTTTACTTGTTTGAACCCACCGGTTAAAAACACCAATGCAAACGGAAATAATGTACGTGTTGATTTACATACAGAGTGGCCCGGGTAAAATGCAATCCGATCACAAGTAGACAAAGAAATCACATGTGAAAAGACAAGTGTGAACACACTGACTGAGAGCTGGCAACCTTTGATCGGATTACCAAAATCACATCATAATCCCAGGTGGAAACAGGGCCTAAAACAAGCTACAGAGCTGTCAACAGTTGACATCCTCCTGCTGACCTGACCAGTAAACAAACTATTCTGCTGTCTTTGTTGGAAACAAACACAACTAACATTGCCACGTGTAAGTAGAAAGGCGCCAAAAGGCAACCTTCACCTGAGTAGTTCCTCATTCTCTTTTTTTCTTTATTTGCATATCCAAAGTTAGCTCACTTGGTTTTGTGACCACATGATTGACGGTATGATCTCTGAACCATATTTTCGGATATGTCCAAACTCCCATGCCTGGCAAAAATTCTAGAATCACTTACTAATAATCAGTTAAAAACATTTCTAACTAGTGCTTCCATTTTGAGCCCATTCCAATCTGGTTTTAGGGCAGGCCACAGTACTGTCTCTGCTGTGACTTTGGTTGTAGACAACACTGTTACAGCATTAGACAAGAAAAAGCACTGTGAAGCACTTTTTATTGATCTTTCAAAGGCCTTTGATACTGTTGACCACCATTTGCTTTTACAGAGGCTGCATGACATCGGCTTTGATCATTCTGCATGTAGCTGGTTTAGGGATTATCTCTCTGATAGACAGCAGTCAGTTAAACTCGGAAGATACCAATCTGAGTTTTTAACTGTTACAAATGGTGTCCCACAAGGCTCAATTTTAGGTCCAGTTCTTTTCACAATTTATATAAATAACATTGTTTCATCGCTAAAAAACTGTCACGCCCATCTATACGCTGACGACACAGTACTGTATTGCATTTCCGATTCGGTGCACCAATCTATTCAGAACCTACAAAGCTCTTTTAACACCCTGCAGGACTGTCTAGTGGACCTCAGGCTGGTTCTAAATACAGACAAAACCAAATATATGTGTTTCTCCAGAGCAAGAACTACAAATTTGAATGATTTTAATATTTTTACAAATAATGGATTTTTAATTGAAAGAGTCACAGAGTACAAATATCTTGGCATCTGGTTAGATGATAAACTCACTTTTAATTTTCATATAAAAAATCTTGTTCGTCGACTACAACAAAAAATTGGCTATTTTTATAGGAACAAAACCACCTTCCCTTTATTTAGTAGGAAAAGGATTATTGAGGCAGTTTTCATGTCTGTCCTTGATTACGGTGATGTGGTTTACCGGCATGCATCACATTCATGTCTTAAACTCCTGGACTCTGTTTTTCACTCTGCTTTTAAGGTTCATCACAGGAGATGCTTATGACACACACCATTGTCTTTTATATGAAAAGGTTGGGTGGTCCTCCCTTAAAGAGAGACGTGACGCACATTGGCATGTTTTTATTTACAAAGCCTTGACTGGGAAGCTTCCTCGTTAACAGAAATGCTGCAAATCTCAGATGGGCTTTATCAGACCCGCTCCACTGACATGCTTATGCTTTATGTCCCACAAGCCCGGTCTGAGCTGGGAAAGACAGCTTTTAGCTTCAGTGCCCCTGACTCCTGGAACAATTTACAGCAACAAATTAAACTAAATAACTTCATATCCTTTAACCAATTTAAACAAACTATTTTAAATCTGCCAAACTCTACCTGTAACTGTTTTAAGTAGGCTATATTGTACTTTCACCCATTTAATTTTAATTGCTACCACTTAATCTTCACCACTGTGTAAATGTTTCAATTGTTTTTCTCTTCACCTGTTGTTGTGTATTTGATGTATTTGCATTGAATATTGTTTATGTATTGTTGTTTTTCCTTTGAATTCCTTTGAACTCGACGTCATTGAAAATGAGGGTCACCCCTCAATTGGTCTCTCGAGGATAAATAAAAGTTAAATGAAATGAAAAAATGTCTGGGTTGAGCAAATGAAAGAGTCGTGCTTTCCATTAGCAAGGCCCTTAATGCAAACCTTAATTGTAAATATAGAGGGATGTTAGCCAGCATATTAAGTGGAGGAAAAGCATGAAGAATGTTGAGTGTATATTTGTATGTGATGTATTTGTCGTGTGTGTGTGTTTGTGTCTCAGGTGCAGACAGTGGGTCCTTTGGGTCCATGTGAGGACGTAGGCTCAGAGGAGCGCCTTAACATGTTCATGGAACTGGTGGACGGAGTTTTCCTGCACAAGATAATGACACACATGTAAGTAACACCCTACACAGTTTTGTTTGTGTTTGCGTGATATGAGCGGTAAGTGAGTAAATCAAGTGTTTCCTGTGTGTGTGTGTGTGTCTGTGCAAGTGTGTGTCTGACACCACATCCTGACTCGATGGTTTGCTGTAAATGTGAAGGCCAGATGTGTTTTTGAAGTCTGTATCAGATAATCTATAACAGAAAGCATACATTTTGTCTGTATCAATTTCTTTAGAAATGTGCTTCTGTCTGTTATGTACTGTGACTGAGGCATTACATATTAGCTGTAAAGTGAGATGGTGCTACAACTCTCATGCATATTTATTACACTGGATCTCCAGATAGAATACATCACAAAGCTTGCTGTGCATAAGGAGAATCAGTGACAAATATGAAGGTGATGCAACACTATCCTCGATGGGATGTAAGTGCCAGATTTACATTTCAGGTTTCATGGTTCAAAGACTGCTGCACACTGAGGTTATTTTGTATAGGTTTTGTAATTATGATAGTTATTTTGTCTACAATGCAACTATTGTGCCATCTTGTGTTTCTAACATATTTTAATCAATAATGTTGTTCTTATTCTAAATTTTTTTGAACTGTCAACACATCTCATTTAAAGACCAAAATAAACCATTTCTAAATGCTTTTCCACTTCCTGTGTGTGTGGCACTCATAACCAAGCCCATCAGGTTGACATTACATGTTTCCACTACTTGGATTTTTTGAGCCAATACCTGCTAAGCTAATGAGTTGACACTCCTATATGTTGTGTTAAGCGCTTATTAGCAAATGCTAACTAAATAAGCATAAGAAATATTATAGTTGCCGATAGTGCTGCACTAATTAATCTAATCACAATCGTGATGTGAGCTTGTGCAATTACTGGGGGTATCCCTGGATAAGAATTAACATAGTTGAATCTGATTGGTTGAAACTTGCCTATACTTGACTGATCATTGAATCAAATGTTATGCTTCTGCCCATTGATCTGCATTATCATTTGCGGCATTGGCTTCCATTTTTTCCACACCAGACAAAACATTCAATTACAGTTTGTTTTTCTTGACTTGGCATACGAATAAAATGTATTGTGAATCAGTCTACCATTCACGCACATGCATTACGTGACATTACGTTACCACCTACCTACTGTTGTAGACATCCCCAACAACTAACACAACCGAGTGCGTTTAGCGAATATATGGACATTTCACGTTTTTTTCTGATCTGTGATGCAAATCAAATCAACGAGAAGTTACAAACAATACGGCATCTATTCTGATAATATCAGTTGACTCAGCTACAGAAGATGTCTTTTGCCTCATGGTTGCGTGCGCAACCAGTACTGTTTGTATACAAGGAACCAGTCTATTGTGCTTTAATAGTCTCACAGAGCCACTAACATGGTTGTATATCCTAACACTTTTGATTTAGAAAATTGTTAAACACATCCTCCACTAGTTTTTGATTGAGCCTATTGACCTATTCTTTATTCTTTCTGCAGTGTACAGGCAGTATCTGGACACTACTATAATCCCCAGTCATAAAAATTAAAGATCCACTTGTGTACAATCTTAATCTTCTCCCATTACAGACCACATGTCCCCAACACGACCATATGCTTACATGTTAGCTATTGTCCTCCAGAAACAATGATGATCATGCTATTATTCTCCTCACATTGAATGTAGGCTAACTGGGAGGAGGGGGGACTTGTTTGGGGTTTATGCGAAAGTGGGTAACAAAGGGGAAGAGCCATGAGGAATAGTACATTCACTTAAGAGATGACTGGTAAATCAATCATTTTCTGACATTTTATAACAATTTTTATTCTGAACTGAAACATTTGCAATGATGTTTAAATTTAATCTTGGCATATTTTATTAACAAGCAGAATATTAGCCGATGTAGTTGTCTTGGTATTATTCCAGTTAGCAAAATGACAGTCTGTTTTCTAGCCCCTATAGATTCCATTCTAGCTGAATTGATGTAAAAGCAGGTCAGCCAGACAGCACATCAATCCTTCTCCAGCTCCACTTTTACCCTGCACTTGGTGTTTGCCTGTGTTCACTTGTGTGTTTGACTATGATCCATGTCTTTTACAGTTCAAAAAGGCAATGTTATGCACATATATCAGTGATTCTTGAGAAACCAAGGCCGTCTTCCATATGTAACTGCTGTTATCTTTTAAAAATAAAATGATTTAAAATTGTTGATGTCATTAGGGATTAAGAATAGACTGTCTAGAGCACAATTATCCCCTTAAATTTTATTTGATCATTATGTCAAATATATGACACACGACGTCCAAAACAGTGTGTCCACAGAGAGGGTTTCAATCATTCATATGCAATAAAACCTATTAAAAATGTACTTTTCTGATTTAAAAAGTGCTTTTTTCATCAAAAGCAACACTAAATAATCTCTCATATCAATAAAAACTGTTTTTCTTCAACACATTCATGTTTTATATGGTTTCAAAGTGGTGGGACACTTTTTGTCACCACCGTCAGACAATCTATCAAAAAGTAAGAAAATCAGCCAAAATAAGGGGCAGCTGTCACTATGAAGGACCTCTTGTCACATTCTACCTCTGCAGAGTACATTAGAGTCAGACAGGCTCTGATAAGTGTTGTAGTTTTAAAATATTTTACATTCCAAATCTTGAAAGTCCTGCGTCACAACCATGATACGTCAACACCGACTTACAATTTCTGAAGTTATTTGAAATGTTTCGATCATTTTATTTTCCGGAGGTAGTTCATACTAGCACCTGTCATCAACAGAAACACCAAATGGCTACTAGAAAAACTCCATTTGTTCTGTTTAAAAAAACGTTAAATATGTCAACACTGTCAGATGTCAAAAAAAATATATATTCATATACATTTTGAAAATATTTTTTGTGGCCTCTGTCAGTCTTGGTGAATATTTGTGATCACTATACATCACATGGGTCAAGCATAAATGGAGGGAAAATGTATTTGTGTTTTTGGTGTCTGACGGTGTTGACACAAAATAAGGAATGGCAAGGTAAAAAGCCCATTTTGATAAAATGACACGAGCTGGGAGGTTGTGTCAAAGCTTAGCTTAGTATATGTTGGATACATACATGTAATTTAATTTGCCTAAACAAAGGGTTTGTATTTTTTCAACATTGCACCCTGTTGTCCCACTTCTCAAGAATAACTGATATGTGGCTAGTGCAGGACAAAAATAAGTGTAAAAGAAATTAAAGTCTGCGCAGCAGCTTAATGCTTCAAAGACCCTTTGTGGGTCTTTGTACAATTTAAAGTGTCTTTGTGGCATTAAGCTGCTGTGTGGACTTTACCATGTCTTAAATAGCCATAAATAATGTCAATCTAAGAGCTTGTGTGTTGTGGGTTTGTCTCCATAGTGACCCCAGCCCAACCAATCAGAGGCTTAGCAAGAATGTGAACAATGATTTGTCGCTTCGCCTTCACAACCTTACCATTCTCACCAGACACATCAGGACGTACTACCAGGTATGTAGACACACGATGCGGAGAGTTTGCTCACAGACAACAGCATAATTCATGGGTCAAGCTGCACTACAGTAGCCAAGCAGCAGTCCGCATTGACATCATTAGATATGTTGTTTTATATTAGGTGCCCACTAATTTACTTTTCTTTCTCAACTATACAATAAAGTCAAATAAAATAATTGTATGATCTGCACAACAATTGCTCCATATTGGTACTTATTAATGAGGAATATGGTATTTTTCCTTAAGTTACTGAACTATTCCTTTGAGTATTTTGATGTAGCTATTACTAAAAGAACACCTTCATAAACATTCCTAAAGTGTGTGTGTGTGTGTGTGAGCGAGTCTCTTTGTGAGGGCAGCCCTCTGCCACACACACACAACACATACACTGTGTGTGAAGTCACTTTACTGTACGCAGAAATAAGTGTGGATATACGCTCCGACTTCAGGATAGTAATAGCGGCGGTGATCCGGTCGCAGCCTAGCTTAGTCTAGCCTATAGCTTTTCCAATTAATTGAATAACTTCCCCCGTGTAGAAATACTCTGGAAAATTAAGTGTGGGGGTTTGGATTAAGCAGCGGACCTTATAACCAGCTAGACAATATACTCCGCTCCTTTTCTTAGGCGATTTTTATGGGACATCGAGCCGCCGTGGTTAACATTACTGCTACCATGGTCGTGTGTTTAGAAGGTACGTAGGCTATGGAAATTGGGGTGAGATGTGCCACTTTTTACTCAAAGTGATTTTAAAGTGAGGCCTTGACAGTTATGTCTCCAACTCAAATATGTACATATATTTCAGGATGTTGTGCATCCCTGGCAATAAAAACTTTGGATCTGGAAAAAACTGTTAAAGAAATATAGCTTTCAGAAAAAAAGTTGTCTTGTGGCATAACTTGCCCCCGGTGTGGTGTAAGTTGTGCCACAAGAGAGATTACTATAGGGTAAATTGTGCCATTGATATATATCTCATAAACTGTAATACAAGACAAATCCATAAGACAATTACTTATTTAAGGTTTATTTAAAGTAAATATTTTACAAAGATTGAAGGTCAATTTTTTTCCAAAGAGCACCTATTATGCTTTTTCAACTTTTATGACCTATAAATGTTGTTATAATGATTCATAGTCATGTTTAACCATACTAAAGTGTCAAATAATCACTTACATGTATTAAGACGTATTCCCTGCTGACCGTCTGGGGTGGCTGTGCATTATACTATAATCCTCCTTCTGCTTCCTTAAAACTAGTGGTAGTGACTAAGTGTGCAGTGGAGAGAGAAATATAGGCCCTATACAGACAGATAGAGGAAGGAAGAGATAGCTTTATTTCATAATTTAGCTTTTTGATTTGTGAGAGTGATCATCGCTGACTTTAGACTGACTCCCACTGTCTGCTCCGTGAGGCTCGAGCCCATCAGCTGAGCGAACAACTGTCTGACGCGGAGATGAAAATCGAAACTGAAACTTAACTATCCTATCCTGTCCTGCCTGGACTGGTGGAGCAGCCAAATATAAATTAATACATATTGTACTAAACTGTAACACAAGTAATGAGCTGTGGAATTTGCACCAGTAGCCTACAGTAGTCCATATTCTTCGCTCAGCCACTAACTGTGTCGTTAGTGAATGTTCCGCGATCTGTTTGTATGTCTCGAGCCCGGATACACAGAGCCCTGACGGAAAACTGGCAGCGCGACTAAAGGGACTCTACAGTGAGCCGCTCCCCTCCGTTAGTTTCTGTTTTCCGCCGAGTAAGTTACATTCACCTCCGACGCATGGACAGCGTTTATGTTAGGTATTGCCCCGTTTCTAAAATGAGCTACGTACCAAAAAAAGAAAAAAAGTATAATAATGAGGAGGAGGAGGATTTTAATAGCAGCGGCGGAGAAAATATAGCAGCGGTGGCGCGCCGCTGCTGTGTGAACGTGGGGGAAACACTGGGTGTTTCTATCAGTGCTGGACTCTGGGGATGTAGTTTATAAGCATGTGTCTGCTTCTACCCTAAAACCTTTGGATTC
Organism: Ammodytes dubius; assembly: GCA_026122265.1. Classification (NCBI taxonomy): domain Eukaryota; kingdom Metazoa; phylum Chordata; class Actinopteri; order Uranoscopiformes; family Ammodytidae; genus Ammodytes; species Ammodytes dubius. Next base: position 25,836,013 of record CM047517.1, read on the forward strand.
AGTTTATCATTCAGCTCTTAGATTCATTACAGGTGACTGCTTTAAAACTCATCACTGCAATCTGTATGAAAAATTGGTTGGCCTTCTCTTTTAATGAGACGTGATATACACTGTTTTTTATTTATATTTAAAGCTTTCATTGGGAAACAGCCACCCTTCATAATATGTACCATGCTCGACTGGAACACAGACCTATTGTATGCGGTCGGTGATCTACTCCTCCTAAAGGTTTCCGAGCTCACCCCAGTCTAGGAATGACTGCCTTTTCATGTAGTGCCCCTAATTTATGGAATACTCTGCAGAACAACTTAAAGGTCACATATTATGCTAAATGCACTTTTTAAATGTGTTCCAACATATCCATTGGTCCACGGTGTGCCTAGAGACTGCCAAAATATAAAAAAAAAATAACAATCTCTCCTTTTCTCACTCTCCCCCTTTCTGAAACCCCACCCCTCCCCCCAATATACTCCAGTCAGAATTCTCGCCGATTATTACGTAATAGTCGGCACAGCCACATCCCATATTTTCTTTATATGTCCATACTTCCCCCCACATTAGTAACCAGAAACGTCCACCGTATGATAACCCCCCCCCCCCCCCATTTCTTATTGGTCCACGGCCCCGAGATCCGATGGAAAATTTTCCGAGCGACAGCCATGTTGCTTTCCCCGCTTAGCGACAAGATGCCCATAGTACAGCCTGAATGTTACGTACAGCCTGAATGTTACATACAGAACAACTTAAAGGTCAGAATGCTTTGCTCATACTCCACTAATTTATCTTAACCACAGCAGTCTATTAATGCCTCGTTTTTAATAACACAACGGATAGGAAGCTACTTGTGCTTTTTTTAAACGGTGAAACTAAAATAATTGTTTTTATTGGTATTTTTGACTGCCTGGTGTATAGCTATTAGCTTTGGGACAAGCAACCAGCTTTTGCTCATAACACGCTGTTTATATTCCCCACAGCAGTCTAACAAAGCCTCGTTTTTAGCAAGACAAAGCATAGGAAGGTAATAGAGTCGAAGTCTAGCTTTGAAGCTAATTTTTTCACTGATTTTCGTGATATTTTTAGCCGTTAGCTTCCGAGCTAGCTTCGTGAAAAACATTGATATTTTGCCCATAACAAGCTCTTTATATTCTCCACAGCAGTCTGAAAATGCCTCGTTTTTAGCCAGACAAAGCATAGGAAGGCAATAGAGTTTAAGATTAACTTTGAAGCTCATTTTTTCACTGATTTTCGTGATATTTTTAGCCGTTAACTTCCGTGCTAACAGTCAGTACAGGCACTGTGGACAGGCTACTACTACAGGCTATGGACCCGTCGCTTCCAGAGAGGGGCGGGGGCAGCTCAAAGATTGTATATTTACGAGGGGAGCTGCAGCTCGGTTTAAAAAATAGGCCATCGTGAGATTAGCTGAACATCAGGGTATAGAGGCATACTACAATAAATGATCTGAACGGTTTTTTTTCAGCAAACAACTAAAGACACATTTATTAGGGACCTCTAAGACCATATAATATTGACAGAAAAGTGTATAATATGTGAGCTTTAAAAATGACTGCTCTTCCTACTTTTGGATTATTTAAATCTATGATTTCTATTTTAGCTGAATTCATAGTTCATTTATTTCATCTTATTTTATTCTTGCTCTTTTTTTGTATTTTATATACTTTATTTAAATTAATATATATTAATTTTGATCCTATTTTATTTCTGTTTTCTCTGTTCCTTATATGTTATTCTTTTGATTGTCTTTATTGTGTATGCTTGTCGTCACTGTAAATGAGGGAACCCAGTGTCTTTTGAGGGAAAATAAGGTGATTGATTGATTGATTGATTGATTGATTAATTGCTCCTCTAGCGGTCAGGCAAGCAGTGTGCCGAGTTCTGCTCTGAAAACGCATCCGTTGGGTGTTGAAAGCTAATGCTTCGGTTAGCACAGTTTGAAGCTGCTGCGCTGCATGTTTTCGGCAGAGCAGATATGAAATGGGTCCCCTCATTATAGAGTAAACATTTGGCCAGCGCCGTTCTCCAGTATTGGGGTATATGAAAAATGTTTATCATACATAATATTAACACTGGTATTACACCACTTTAGTAACTGTTTACCAGCTCTCATTTGCACAAAATCCAAGCGACCCCTTTCTTCTCCTCATTATTCAACGAATCGAATATGAGGATTTTTATAGAATGAACTTGAAGCCAGCAGCACTTTGGTACATGTCTATCTGTGCTGTTACTGTACTGGTGCTTGGAGTGGTTAAAAATGCAGAGTGCATTGTTGTAATAAACGTTGAATGGGCATGTCTGAAAAGCTCCCTGAATCTGTTCTATCAAATCTGGCAGTGTTTCCCCAGAAAGTGTCTTAGTCAAGGTGGTCACTGGCCAGGGTCACAGGAGGAAAATTTTGGGGGTATTTTGCTCAAAGATGCCAATGCGCAGTAAAGAAATAAACAACTGTTTATTTGAATACAACAGACACTGACCTTACAGCAATTTTGTTTGCTATGTGCAGGTACAAATTATGTGCAAACATGCAGACAGTACAAAGCACAATTAAAGAAAACCTCTACTGTTTGGCTGCAATATTATGCAGACACACTAAATACAAATAATGGACCATACACTTAACATGTGTATGCACATCAAGTGCAAATTCAACTTTTTAAAGTTCCTTTTTGGATGGGGGGCTGTTGTGCAATTATTGTGGACAATAGGCCTACTGTGATGCGATAGCCTATAATTCATTAATGGTTATTATTAGCCTACTTGCTGGATTTATTTTTAAATACAGAGGTTATTGGTCGTTTTGGAACATGTATTTCCCAATTTAAAACATAAAAATAAAGCAGCATTTGAAAATTCAGAAAATAAATCTTGTAGGCCTACCTTAGCATGCCGTTTTCAAAATAACTTAATCGAAAATAAATAAATGCATTTCTGTAAAGGTCAAAGACAGTAGCAGTGTGGAACTTCTTTAAACTTACTGAAACTTGGCTGGACCTTCACTCTTATGCATTCATCTGACTTTTCTCTGTGCTGTCTGTGTTGATGGACTGGGCGTGTTGCCACCGGTCGCCATGCGAGTTTTGCACAGTACTTGACACACGTCTAAATAGCAGAGGTGGGGGTAAGTCACTGATGTGCAAGTCACAAGCAAGTCTTAAATCATAATCTTCAAGTCTCAAGCAAATCCCAAGTCACTGTCGGGAGAATCAAGCAAATCATGTCAATTCCCTGCTTTAAATCAAGCAAGTCTTATATTCGGACCAATACGGTACAAACAAGTTGGCTTAATAAATAAAGACCTATGATTAGGCCTAAAAAAGGGGTGGAGCAATTATATCGCATACCGCATGGTTAAGCCAACCTGACTCACCGCACGGGGTATTCCTTCATCGCGACAGCCCTAGTTATAAGCATGTAGGAGGCTCACAGGAATTATTATTGGTCTAGCCACCTCCATGAATGCTGCTCCTGTGTTGACCTGCTGACGCAGTTGGTCTGTGCATTGCACTGTAAAATCACCCGATCATGTATCAAAATAAACATAATTTCTAACTTAATCTATCTTTTAAAAAGTTAAGTCCTTTCGAGTCAATTCATGAAGACCAAGTCAAAGTCAAGTCGAGTCTTTTATCAGTAGGGTTGAGTACCAGTTGGGTTTTTTCCGATACCGGTCACTACTCGTAATTTTTTTAATGGTTCCGGTGCTTTAACCGTACTTGAAACGGTACTTTTAAGCCTCAAAATGCACACACTTTGTCAAAAAACAATGCCCATTTATATCCAGTGCCAAATTGAACACAATTAACTTATACAAATAAATACAAGTAACTTACAAATAAACTATTTTAAAATTTAAATTAAATTTAATTATATAAAATTCACACAATTTACATAATATCTGATACAACAATATTGTTTCAAACGATATAATAATGGAGATTTATGTGGAGAATACCAGGTAATCTAATCTACATTTTAAAACTTCAGCTAAAAGTAATCATTTTGATAGGAAAGTGACCTGGGGCCGTATTCACAAAACATTTTAAGGCTAAGAGTAGGTCCTAATGTGCTGATTTAGGAGTAACTCTCAAAAATAAGGGGCATTTCACTCCTAATTTTAGGACTCCTAACTTTTTAAGATAAGTGTAATTCACAAAGCATTTTAGCGCTAAAACTAGCTCCTAAATCTATAAAAAGCTAGGAGTCCTCGAGAGGACTCCTAAGTCACTAAGGGTGTATTCACACATGCCGTGTTTAGTTCGGTTGAAACGAACTCAGATGCACTTCTGCCTTCGGTGTGCATCTTTCAGGCAGGTGTGAATACAGCAATCGCACTCGGGGGCGGACCAAACAAACGCTCTGAGACCCAGCTGAAGAGGTAGTCTCGGTGCGTTTCCAAACGCACTCTACTGCAGTTCGTTTGTGGTGTGAATTTGTCCGAACTCGATCCGACCCAAATGCAGGACGCACTGTGCCTTTTCTTTTTTAATAAATTGCAGTCAGCTTCACATTATGGGAAAGTGTTGTTGTCGCCATTGTTAGGACGATAAGTTGTGGTTTGACCGGGAGCCCAGAACAATATATTACATTTGATCGAGAGGACTCGTAAAAATGCTGAATGTGTTCAGCGATCAGATGCAGGAGAGGGGAGCGTCTCCCGCACAGTGCCAACAGGTTCACGCTGCGCAAGAAGTGTGTTTTTTATTTTGCTTCCCATGTAGCCTACGCGACCGTCAATACTATCCCCGTGTCAGTTTGGAGCTGAACTGCGCCGACCCAGCTGATATACAGCTTAATCAGCTGAGTGTCAGCTTGAGCCTATTCTTCTCGCGAGCCGCGCGTCCAGCACCAAAAATACAGTAAAAAATATAATGATAATAATTAATTTATTTCGAGGCGCCTTTCAAAGCTCTCAAGGTCGCCTTACATTAAAAGAATTCAATAACATACTGTTTAAAAGCAAGGTACACAAATAGAATTAAAAAACAGTTTAAAATAAATACACAATGGGTGAAATATGTTTCATATCGTAGACTACAAGCCACATAACGTGGCATTGACATAGGGCTACATATTATAACCAGGGTTTTTCCTGGCTCAGAATGGGCCTTTGGGGGGTCAGTACGCGACCGACTTTTTTTGGGGTCGCGACAGTAAAGGCAAACGGTTTGTGTATTTTAAGAGGGGTGTTGGGTTGGGAGAGGGGTGTTTCTGTCCAGCTCAAGAGCATTTCAGTCAGCCTGTCAATCACTGCGTTACCATGGAGCTCACTGACACTTATGAAATCACAATAAACAACCTGTAGATATGAAGTCAAAATACTAATAATGACTAGGCCTACCTATTTAATACTTTAATTGTTTCTAATTGATCTAAACCATGGAAGAAGGTAGGGCTGCTCGATTATGAAAAAATCATAATCATGATTATTTTGAGTAATCACATTGTGTTATCACGATTATTAAAGACAGTTAATCATTGATTTAAGAACATTATGCATTTATTTTACTTTTAACAAGGTTTTTTTTCTAATAACAGCATGACTTTGGACTTTAAACAAAGGCCTAATTGAACTGAAAACAAGGAGAATATAAATAGGCTAAATAAGTGAAACATATTTTTAATAATTTAATAAAAACATGTCAAAATAAAAATAACCAGTTGTAAATGGTGTTGATAGGGCACGTCTTTTGCTTGCATTGAATGTAAGGGCATGATTTATTTATGTCTCATGGAGCTGGCTGTATAGGCAGTTGCCTTCCTGTGTTTTTTATTCATTGATTGCTTGGTCATAGACCATTATGACTCGACTTAAAGTGAATAAACAAATTGGTCGGGATGTTAAAAGGTGCAGATGAGGTCGTATATGGCTTTTCTTTCTCTCGCGGTCGCGTATGTCACGTTACTCGCGTGTCCGCACGTGACAAATCTTGCACATTATTTTAGTTTGTTGTGACTAGGGATGTAACAATATACCGCAAAACGGTCGTTCACGATATGAAAAGGCCACGAATGTCAACCGTATGTTTTTTCTTGTAATACCGCGTCACGGTATTACAGGCGAGCTTGCATGATAAATGCGCTCCGTTATTTTGGAGAGTCTCGTGAGCAACGTAGCACTCAATCTAACACTGTATGGGCCACACCAACATTGGAAACCAAACAATAACACATTGACACAACATCTTATCACTGAAACATGACTTCTAACTTTAAACTGAACAGTCACGTCTCACGTGGGCCGTTGTTTACACTACGCAGAGCAACGCGTGCAGCTTCACCACATTGAGTCACGCAGCAGCAAAGCAGAAGAGGGAGAAAGAGAAAAGGGAGAGATAGAGAAAAAGATCGACAGAGTAGCTTACCGGACTGTAGAGAAAGTTGCTCGCGGGTCAATTATATCATTATGAATCCAGACGAACGTGAGGAAATGAGATTATTAAAAAAAAAAAGAATACAATACAATACAATCTACCGCGACCGCGCGTTAAATCCCCGGTAAAGTCGGCGAACTTCCGTGAAAGGCAGATGAAGGAAATAAATCCAAAGATCCTTTATATGTTCATCACAACTTCACGTGAACTCAGCATACACAGTATATAAAAGCTATACCAGCATGTTGCGCAATACTATGGAATCCCTACTATGTCAAACTTAGGTGACACTACTTTGGTAAAATGTAGGTGACGTTGCGAAAGTGTGAGGAAGGGAGGGGGGAGAGGAGTGCACTGCAAAAACATTGAGTTTGAGACTGCAATTTAAGTTAACCCTTCCATGCTCCTTTAAAATAATCACGTCTTCACACCTAAGCACATTTTTGTGCGCATAAGAAATAAGCCTATAAAAATGAAATAAATGATTGTTTTTATAAAAAAAAATTACATGTTGTTTTAGACCAGCATCAGAACTAACCATACATATCAAATATTAATGTAATTTTTTTAAATTAACCCTTTAATTGACATGATTTGAAATTGAAAACCTCCTTTTTTTGGTTTAAAATATGCAAAATATGATTTATTTTCAAAAAACGTCATGTAAACTGGACTATTTATGGTTTGGTTATTGCAGGCTAGTGTGTGTGAAATATTAGCAACAACATTTATTTATATGCATTTTCTATATTTATGCAGCGTCACTTTTCATAAAATAATCACGTCTTCACACCTAAGCACATTTTTGTGCGCATAGGAAATAAGCCTATAAAAATGAAATAAATGATTGTTTTTATAAAAAAAAAATTGCATGTTGTTTTAGACCAGCATCAGAACTAACCATACATATCAAATATTAATGTATTTTTTTTAAATTAACCCTTTAATTGACATGATTTGAAATTGAAAACCTATTTTTTTTGGTTTAAAATATGCAAAATATGATTTATTTTCCAAAAACGTTATGTAAACTGCACTATTTATGGTTTGGTTATTGCAGGCTAGTGTGTGTGAAATATTAGCAACAACATTTATTTATATGCATTTTCTATATTTATGCAGCGTCACTTTTTATAAAATAATCACGTCTTCACACCTAAGCACATTTTTGTGCGCATAGGAAATAAGCCTATAAAAATGAAATAAATGATTGTTTTTATAAAAAAAAATTACATGTTGTTTTAGACCAGCATCAGAACTAACCATACATATCAAATATTAATGTATTTTTTTTAAATTAACCCTTTAATTGACATGATTTGAAATTGAAAACCTATTTTTTTTGGTTTAAAATATGCAAAATATGATTTATTTTCCAAAAACGTTATGTAAACTGCACTATTTATGGTTTGGTTATTGCAGGCTAGTGTGTGTGAGATATTAGCAGCAACATTTATTTATATGCATTTTCAATTTTTTTTGCAGTGTCACTTTTCATAAAATAATCACACGTTCACACCTAAGCACATTTATGTGCACACAAGAAACCAGCCAATAAAAATGAAATCATTACAATTTTTTTTTAAATTATTTTACATTTTATTTAACCAGCATCAGAACTCATCACACATATCAAATATAAATGATTTTCTTTTTTAATTGAACCCTTTTAACAACACAAATACAACCAATGAACACCAAATTAGCCTACCTTAGGCCTCACATTCAAAGCAAGAGCTGCAAACAGCTGTGTAGTGTTCTTTACACACAAACTTCCCACAAGACTTGCAGCTGCAGCTTGCAACTTTGCGGTGCGAGCAGAGCACACACTGCCCTGGGGTCGGTGGGTGAGCCGCTTGGACCTGCTTGGCTTGTGGTGGGGTTACCTGCCCGAGCCCCTCGAACTAGGCTGGCGGCCCATGGTGCACGTGGGATGCATTCTCTTCGGGCCATCTGTGAGTCTACCAAGCTCTTCCCAGCTCCACAAGGAAAAGCCTCCGCTTGTGCAATTTCCCCTAGTGCCATGCCTGATGGCACTAGGGGAAATGTGATGTAAGCGTTCAGCGCGCTGATGTCCAGGATGTTGAAGAACAGTGCCAAGGGCCACCGCCTGGTCGCTCTCTGGCAGCTGTATGCCGCGATCATCTGCAAAAAGGGACCAGAGACAATGGAGACAATTTTGTAAAAATACAATACAATAACCTTTATTTTAACTCGTGAGACACTGAGGTTTCCTCATGCACACCTGGCAATGACAATTACAAGGATAACGTATAATACGCAAAGAAAACAAAGAAGTAAAATAGGTTAAAAAAAAGAAAAGAAAACACAATCAAATAGATCTAAACCATATATGAAATACTATAATTTTTACATACCTTGTCCATTGTGTCGACTCTTCCTTTGCAGCGGTTTTAGTCCAGAATGATCTGCAGCTTTTTCTTCTGTCCGCTGCTGAGCAGAAGGACGTTTTTTCCCCGCTTTGGGACGTGCAACACCAAAGTGTGCCTCTGTGTAAAAGCAAACAGCCAGCTTTCTCTGGAGCAGTTCCTCTTCTAGCCCATATGAGGAAAAAAAGTTGTTGCAGACTGCCCCCCTTCCCCCCTGTAAAACCGCCCCTGTCGCAAGTCCTCCGTCTGCTCCAGCTCGACCCTCCGTCACTGCTTCGGGCTCACCAGCTGTTCGGCCGGTGTAGACTGACACCCTCCATGCATACGCTGTTTTCAAAACGCAAGTCACCCACACATTCAACCCGTATCTGGCCGATGTCTTAGGCATAGGCCTACTGCCGGAACTAGCAGCGTCCGCTCCTTATCCTCCCTCTCCGTATTGGAGTCCGATGCTCGATCGGGCTCCTCGGGCTCTTGGTCTGTGTCCATTAGTATTACCCGCGCTTCCTCACTATTATATCGTGTCGCCATGATGCCAGGTACGAAATGAGAAGCTTTTCTCTTCTCTACTAATGTAGAGAGGAGCATTGTGCACCTGTCTAAACAAATTCTGCGTTTATTTTGATTCTCACGGCTGCAGTAACTTTCATGTTCCGGAAAAGGACCTGAGTTGAATTTATTTCAAAGTTGTGCAAGGGCCAGGGGTAGATGTCTTTTTTAAGTATTTTATAACAAAAAAAATAGTGGTGCTTTGAACTTTTGCATTAAAAAATGCACATGAATGAAATGGTATGGAAAAAGGCGATTTGAAAGCCATCTGCGCTTCAACGCATTCGCTCATACGGTAATGAAGAGTGTAGGCTGAAGGCGCGCGCGTGCACATACACAAACTTTGACGTGCATTCATCCCCACACACACCTACTCGCACACCAAAACAAGAATAATGCCCTAAAACTTGTGTAACGAGAGTAGGAGACACTTAGAGTGCGTGCGCCCAATTTCGCAAAAAAAACGTTTTTTTCTCCATTTGCCACATATAGTAAAAATGACGTCATCTCCAAGGAAATCCCTCGGAGCACACACTTGAAGCCCCTGGCCTCGAATGACGTGGAGAAATGAGACATTGCATGTTTTATACTTGTTATTCAAGCAGGATCAAAATGAGTGATTTCAAAGGATTTGAATGGGTTTCAATGGGACACACTTTTGTGCTTAGGTGTGATGGTGTGAGTAATTGCAGTAGGGGTGTTTAAAAAAGGCAGAACATAAAGTATACATGAAAACATTTGAGAACACCCAAAAATGCACAAACTAGCCAAATTATTAACAATATAAGCAACAAATGAAAAAGATATGCTAGAAATTATAATCCCAAAACACATAAATGTGTCTAGGTGTGATCGAAGGTTAATAACAAATAAAAATCATAAATTAATATTTTACAGAGTTCATTGTGCCTGTCATAATGTAGGCCTATTAAGGTAAAAACATGGCTTGTAAAAATAGAGTTGATAAGCAAATAAAACATGAATAAATGGGGAAATTATCACACTATTTAAATAATTTTTATTTTATACATACTTTTACAGTTACAGACAAGTGACTAAATTAAGTTTAGATTTAAAATTCCTATTTCAGTTTGAAAAATATAGGTGTAATGCTTCTTTAAAAAACAGCAGTAGAGAAGCAGTGTCTTTGTTTTGGTGATAAGTTGTTTAAATCTCTCAGAAATCTCTTCTTCATAATAAGATATATAAAAACAATTATTCTTGTGTTTATGTTTTATTTAAATCAGCGTTACACCATTTAATTTGAGGGGGTAGAAATTAATTCCGCGCTTAATATCGTACCCTGATATCGTGATATCAATCGCAATATCGTATCGTATCGTACTCAAAATTTCATATCGTTACATCCCTAGTTGTGACTGAAGTGTTTTCAGACAACACAATTAGTTTTACCTTTTATTCTCGTCATCTAGAAGTTTTTCAAAACACCCGGCAATGCGCAACATTTCCCTCCTACTCTCTGGAGCAGCCGATAGCTAAACTAAATCAGGTGAGGGAGGGGCGGAGCGCATAGCAGAAGGGTTTGCTGCATTTACAAGCCTGCATGCCCCGGCGTGCGGAACAATGATAGTTTAATAACGATTATCCCCGACCTGATTTCTACCATAGGCTATATTTATACACGCCGAAAGTTTTTTATTGGAAACTTACCTCAAACCTGATGTAGGCCTACCGGTAATCTGACGGAATCCGAAAGTTCTGTGGGTCTGAGTTCCCTGTAGTCAGCCTGTCACTCACTGTCCGACGCTGCCGTTACTATGGCGATCACGGACTCGCGGGAAACTTCGCTAGACGAAATTAAAAATAAAGCCAAAATGTTGTTGTTGAACATGTCAAATGAAGTGATTTCTTTTTTTTTTACAACTGAGATTGCAAGTAATATGACTGGAATGGCGCGGAAATGGAAACACATTTGGAGCCGTTTTAAGTAGATTTTTATTTATTTATCTATAAAAAAAAACACACTTTGGCGCTGAGGATTTTCCTTTGGGGGGCGCTAAAATTCCTTTGGGGGGCGCCAAACATTTTTGAATGCAGGAAAAACCCTGATTATAACCATATGAAACAACAATAATTTGATGTTTTTCCTCTTTATTTATAGGTTAGATGTAGGCCTTTTTATTATTTTTAACCCCATATTTTATCAATGGTATATTTCGCAGTTTTAACTTCGTGCTTCCTGATTCTCTCCACCCCAGAATGTCTGTCCAATGAATGAATGACCTCAGCTCACGTGTGGTTTTGCTTCGTAATGCTGGTTCACTTGCAAAAGGGGCAATATGAAAGTGGACCACACCAAACAAAAAAAATCTAAACTCAATTTGGTCTGGACCAAAGCAAGTGAACTAGCGGACTTTCCCAGTGTGAATACACCCTAAGAGCAGGGCTCTAGACTGCGACCAAATGCTCGCATTTTGCGACCATTTTTGGAGACAGTGCGAGTAGTTTTTTAAAACTAGGGGCACGCGCGCGAACGGAAAATTCGCCGACATTTGTATCATTATTATTATTAGTAGTACTTTGAGAGAGACGGGGAGAGAGAGAGAGAGAGACAGAAGTCCGCGAGTGATCAGTTAAACGATCAACCGCGCGGATCACGTAACCTACTCTCATCTCAGTGTCCCGCTGTCGTCACGTCTTTAACATGTTGCCAACTAGTGACTTTTTCCACTATACCTGCCGACTTTACGCCATAGCGATAAGGCTGTTAAGATTTATTTTTTAACCGCACGCTCAAGAGCAGAGTAGCAACGGAGCTGTCTACTCCTCACCGCTGACAGCACTCAGTCACACGGGCAGTCTGATAGAAACCCCCGGCCACCTGCAGCAGCCAGCAGACAGCACCGTGTGTCAGGGGACGTTTGTGAACACGAAAATTGTTTGATATGTCCACATTCAATAGGCCACTGCATATCTATAAAAAAGCTAACTTGTAGTTATATGGCAACAAAAAAAGTGTGTAAAGTGAGTTTGTAAATATGTAAATAGGCCTAGTTAATTTGTAAACTACCTGGTCAGCATTTTCTATTAATTTTGCCTCTTTCAGAAAAGCATAGGCTATAATGCAAATTAGTTGATAATGTCACCTAGCTCCTACTAGTTACTTTTGGGCCAATAACTAGGCTATTTTCCTGGAGTCAGCAGAGATAGAGTAGAACAAATCAGAGGGCTTGGATGTAGAGGTAGTTGTAGTGAAAATGAGCACAAAAAAAAAAATCCTTTTCCTAAAGGAATATCTGAAGAATTTCACATGGTGATGCAAAATCGAAAACACAATGAACTGTATCATCTGTTGTCAGTGTGGTTCAAAACACGCTGGCAATACAATATCAATAGGCCTAATATAGTTAAAATTGGGAAACATTTTAATAGATGCGTTGCAGGTCTATTTAATGTTTGCCCCTAAATTTTCTGCTTGCGCCCCTAAAAATTCTGAGTTAGGGGCGCCAGTGCTCCTAGTAAAATAGGTTAGTCTGGAGCCCTGCCTAAGAGTAAATCACAGACAACCATTTGATGGTGTTTTGGAGAGATTTAATGCTAGTGAGCTCTATAAAAGGTACCTTTAATAGCTGTAAGGGTTTAATGATCTTAGTAAAGCTATATTTAGAAAGTATAGACACATTTATATTTATAATATTTATATAAAAAAATATTTATTAAGTTCCTTTTCCTCCAGTTGCTTTGGGTTTACGATGCACTGAAAGTTACTGTTGGTGTCACGTTTGGGTTTAATTTCCCACTAGAGGCCTATATGTGGCGCTTCCCAGCATCTCCTCCGTTCCACAGGTCCACTACTTTGTAGTTGCGCGTCTCGCCTTTTTCCTTTCTCATGCACTTTACGATTTTGCCGGCTGTTGTTTCTAAATTGTGAATTTCCTGGTTTGTCGCTGTCTGACTATTGCTGCATAGTCCGCCATTGAGAGAAATACAGTGAGAGTGCATGGCGTGCAGCTGTTCAATGAGGATATTTTTTCCGATTCAAATCATTGTAAAATTTAAAATGAATAGACCTATGTGGCGCTATTTTAGGTTAATTGTGAACAAATGTGTGGGAAACCCTGCAGTATCTTGGTTTCATGTTAAATCAGTGTCACTTGTCATTAATTGTATATAAAAACTCTTTACTTTAATACAGCGACACGATATGGATATCTCCCACAGTGTTTCCATCATAAATTCACTCTTAGCTCTCATTCCCTCTCAGCCAATCACTGTGGGCATAGAAGGTATGAACATGACATCATCCATAGCAACAGGGTCAACACCGCCCTCTAGTCTTAGCTAAGGAGTCCCTCCTATTCCTTAGTAAAAGTTGGTCTTATCAGCTTTGTGAATAGGTTTTAAGAAATTACTCCTTACTAAGAACTTTTAGTGCTCCTTAGGAGTACTCTTAGCGCTAAGATAAAATGTTTTGTGAATACGGCCCCTGAACAAAACAACACCTTAAATATTAAAATAGATACACATATAAAACACCCCTATACAATTAAATGCAGTATTGGTACGGTAAGGGAATAAGTACACCCAATGAGAAGCACGGACTGAAAACAGTCAAGGAACAAGTCTCCTGTAAAGATAAGACCAACTATCAACGTGGTCAAATTAAAAAATGTGTGCAAATGATTGGGTAAAGCACCATCAGCACAGCAGACTGGTGCAGATTCGCGCGGCGCCGCGGAGTGCAGTGTGTTCGCACCTTAAGACATTTCCTGGGGGAAACAATGAATTGGAGACCACCCAACCTATTGTCTGCTTTGTTTATTATGTAAATAGGTAATCCTTTCTAAATTATTTAACGTCATTGACTCATTGTTTTTCAATAAATAGTTCATAAACCTTTTTTTGAATAATTTAACACTGAACCCGCCCATCACACTCTGCGGCACACTCTGCACCACCTACCACCACAAGTAAATTCTCAAACTGTGGGAAACACTGCACACACACACATACAGCACTTGACTCTCTAATAACCCACACATAAAGCAGCAGTGGCAGGAATTTCACACTTTTCTTGTGGCGTTTGTGGATATTTTTGAAGGAAGTCCACTTCTAGGCAGATGTTCAGTTACTCTTAAAGCTCTCCATTGGTAGATGATTTGCCTCATGATGGAGCTCAAACTTTTTCTTTTAAATTAATTCATAGCTGTCCCCAGACAAATGTGCAAAATCACAACTATTCCTGAGATCCTTTTTAGATTCTTTAATGTACATGCTGTTCTAATGTGCAGCGCGCTGTTTAACCGCCCGTAGGGATGGTTTGATACATCGATTGCTCCATCAAGTATTCCAAGTCAGAGCTTTTTGTATGGGCAGAGATCGTTTTTATAAAGTTTCTTGTTAAACGTTAGTGTAAGCTACTGTTTCCTTATCACCAGACCGCCGAGTCCCGCTGTGTGTTGTTTTGGGTTCATCTCCACCACCCTCGCTTAAAGGCAGCTTTATTACAGCTGACGGGAGGAAAAATAAAAAACAGCTGACGAATGAGAGTAAAGTTGGTGACTGACTGGTGAGGACATTTGACATTAGATCCAACCGTTTTTCTGAAATTCTAAAGGAGAATAACATTACAACACGTGTGGGGTCGCCGCTGCGTCATCACAGTCTTTCCCCCAGTGCTTTATAGCTAAGGCAGCCGCCTTACCAACACCAGCCCCCTTTACCGACTGACTGACTGACCAAAAAAAAATATATATATATATATTTTTAGTGCTGCACAACTAATATATTAGCAAGTGTGATGTGTGCTTGTGCATGGTCATAATCGCGGGAAAGGCCGTGATTTGCGGTTAAAGCTGGGTATTTAATGCTGGTTTTTGCCAGCATTTTTAACCGTTTTTCTAAGCTGTTTTTAACGTTTTTCTTGGTAAACTTCCTACACAGTCAAGAAGGTTGGCTGACTAACTTGTTTTGCTCATTTTATTCATCTGATAAAAATAAAAGTTTTCTTTGTCCTTAATTCTCTTCACCAGAATACACCAAATTGCTTCTCTTACATGTTTTTTTCACAAAAAAAATCTTCTGGGGGGATGCCCCCAGACCCCCCTACAGGGGTTTGGTTTCGTACATGTCACCTTTTTCATGGCTTATGAGTTTGCATGCCTGTACACTGCAATGTGATAGCGGTGTGTCTTGTCGTCGCTCTAATGATATGGCTAAGGTTTATTCAGGATCAGCCCTAGATATGAAAGTAGTGCATAGTTGTGCACGCCAACCATGGCAGCATGCTTTATTCTGACCTATTAACGGCCACGTCTGTGTTGCGGGCGGCTTTGCTAGGAAGCAATTCTGGCACAAAGTAATTGTCTCCAGAACCTGGGCTGATTTAACACACACCACACACACACACACACACACACACACACACACACACACACACACACACACACACACACACACACACACACACACACACACACCTGGTGTAGATAAATGCCACATATATATTTTATAGGCATAGCAAAGAGACGGACACATTCAATTTAGGTGTGGTATTATCACCATTTCAATTTTCATGAATAAAAAAACAAGTTAAATGTACAGGTGAAACTCGAAAAATTAGAATATCGTGCAAAAGTTCATTTATTTCAGTAATTCAACTCTAAAGGTGAAAATAATATCTTATACACCCTCATTACATGCAAAGTGATATATGTGAAGCCTTTATTTGTTATATAATTGTGATTATTATGGCTTACAGTTTATAAAAAACCCAAATTCAAAATCTCAGAAAATTTGAATATTACATAAAATCAATAAACAAAAGGTTTTTAAATACAGAAATGTCGGCCCTCTAGAAAGTATAATCATGCATATCTACCAAGTACTTGGTTTGGGCCCCTTTTGCATGAATTCTTGCCTCAATGCGGCATGGCATGGATGCTATCAGTCTGTGGCACTGCTGAGTTGTTATGGAAAACCAGGTTGCTTTGATAGTGGCCTTCAGCTCCTCTGTATTGTTGGGTCTGGTGTGTATCATCTTCCTCTTGACGATAGTCCATAGTTTCTCTATGGAATTCAGGTCAGGAGAGTTGTCTGGCCATTCATGCACACTAATACCATGGTCAGTCAACCAGTTACCAGTGGTTTATGGTACTGTGGGCAGGTGCCAAGTCTAGCTGGAAATGGAAATTGTCATCACCATAAAGCTTGTCAACATACAGAAGCATGAAGTGCTCTAAAATCTTCTGGTAGATGGCTGTGGTGACTTTGGACTTAATAACACAGTGGACTAACGGCAGCAGATGACATGGCACCCCAAATCATCACTGATCCTAATGAAATGTTGCGTTTCATTTGGAAATCAAGGTCCCACAGTCTAGAGGAAGAGTGGAGAGGCACAAAATCCAAGTTGCTTGAAGACAACTGTCAAGTTTCAACATTCAGTGATGATTTGAGGCACCATGTCATCTGATGGTGTTGGTCCACTGTGTTATCAAGAATTAATCCACAGCTGCCCTGTAATTAATCTGATTAAATTATTTTAATAGTTTAACAGCCGATCAAGCTGATCAATATTGAAATTATTTTGAGGTGTGCACTGATGGCAATCGTCCCCCCGGGAACTTTTCTTTCTTTAGTTGAAAACCCACCTGCTCTGCCTTAAAGACATCTGGTAACCAGCTCATGTTTTATTCACTACACTGTGTGTATGTGGGTTAGTATGTGTCTATGTGTATTGCGTAAGGAGAGACTATTTGTTTCTCTTATTACCTCCTTCTGTATAGGTTGGTGTAATGGTATCCGAAAGGATTGCACTGCCTCAAAGCTGTTATGTGTGAACTGATAGATCCTTATTCCTTACCTGGTTTACAGATGACACTCTAGGCTAGACCCCCTTATCCAGTAAATTGTGACAGTGACTGAATAATAAAATACAAATGTGAATATATAAATACCACATTCGAGACATGTGAAAGGGGTTTTCCAGTTAATAAGGAAACGGCACATCTCACGTGTACATTTTGATGTTATTCCGTGTTGTGAGGAGTGGTGTGTGTGACTGTGTGCAGGTGTGTGCTTTGTTTTTAAGTGAATGGTTCTAGTCTGTCTTTCCCTGCTGAGTCACTGTCCTTATCACAGAACACCAAACACACACACACACACCCTCTTTAAGGACAGTGCTGTGTAGCCTGTCGGCCACTGTCCTGTGCACGCAGACATTTAGCTACAGTCTGGGTATGTTAGTGGCTGGACTTTTCGTCAAAATGTGTTTTGCTAAAAGTTTAGGAAATACTGTCCGTTTACACACTCATTGTTCACCAAAGTAAAGTAAACAAGCTTTGGTGAGAGAAGAAACTAGTAAAGTACTAAATATATTTTTGTCTTCTTCTGTGTTAATTATTATGCTGGTGATAGTGTACTGTACTTTTTATCCATCCATCCGAAAAAATCCTGTGACATTGATTTAAAATCCAGTATCACGCTCTTCTGCTATTTTGCGATTTTACAGGGATATATTTTTTTTTACAAGGAACAATCTTACATCTTTTTGTGCTTGCCAACTGATGGAAAGATTCAAGTGCTCCTTTAATGTATGTCAGCAACACAGCATTTTACACAGTTATCATTATGATCTTAACATTGAAAATGTATTTTTTCTGCCCCCTTCCTCTTCTTTGCTGTAGGAGACATTAAAGCAGTTAATAGTCATGCCCCTTCCTGACATCCTCTGCATTGCCACAGATCCGATATCAGGTAACAAACTCTCCCACATACCATACACCCACTTATCAAGTCTTGCATATGTCTACTGCCTCCTTGTCAGTGCTGTAATAGAAATTAATATACACACCTGTATCTTTTTATGGAGGATTGTGAAAAAAATGTAGATGGTGCTCCAATAAATATGTGTGGGTGGCTAAAGTCCTATTGCCTTAATTACATTTGTACTTATTTATTGACGTTGATTCCATTACTCTTGTTCATAGTCCTCCACCTAATAATAGGATAAAAAAATGTGTGAATCGTTTTCATACTTGATTTCTGCCACCATACGGCCTGGGTCCCTTGAAAGGCTCTATATAAAGTAAAGTTATTATCATTGTAAGCATTGGGTCTTTTGGGGAATTGTAATTATAGCTGGAGTAACTGGGGATACTGTCTTTTTGCAGCTGAGGCAGAGGGTTAAGTAATAAGATATGTTACCAATTGTTGGCGCAATAACAGTAACAATTTAATCTAATATAAGAGTGTACTCTACTCTAAATCTAAGTCAAAAGGTTAAATGTATGAGTCTTACTGGCATAGCTGGTCATGGATGTCCTGTTACACTTGTTGTAAGCATGATGATTACTGGCACAGTGTATACATTTTCCATATCCTCGATTGTCTTTCTTGAGAGCTAAACTGAATAGGGTCTGGCTGTCATTTAATTTTGTTTAAAGGTTAATCAAACATCACAATATGTTAATCACACTGTCTTGTTGCTTATTTCTAATGCAATATGAGTAAGATTAAAGCAGGGGCCAAGCCGTTAGGTGTTGGCTGTGCTATAAAATCGTTACGGTATATCGCAATATTTATTTTCTTGAAATATGAATCGTATCTTCGGGTGCTGATTGTAAATCTATATTTTGAAAAAAAGTTTTGAATGTTTTAATGGGTTGTGAACTACAACTCATGATGTAGCTGTACGGTTAAGGGACAGACATATTCTGAAAAGAATATGTCTGTCTTGTTTATTGATTTTTTTCTAAATGGTTATGATTTACTAATCGGGTACATGTGCACACCCCTAAAGGCCAGGACACACCGGCCCGATAATCGCTGTCGTAGAGTTTCGAGGGGACGGAGAAGAATCTGTTTGGTGTGTGCCGTGAAATCGGTCGTAGTTGATGTCGTCAGGCTTCTTTTGACATGTTCAATCAACATGTTCAATCGGCGGCGGACAGTCTTTCAGTTTGAGCAATTTGATTTGTGGAGGGCTAGCGAATCAGTGAAGCCCGGAAGTGAGGCGGGTAGCACAAACAGCTAACAACAGTTAGCCATCGTTTTAATGTGTTTGTTTGTTTCGTTCAGCGAGTACTCACATGCATCAACCCTTGTTGACTGCTCGACACCATGCTCGACACTCTTTGCTAAAAATGGTGCTCTTTATGGTCCATAAATATAAATACGTATTTCTATCTATGTTAAAGGTCTAGAGAGCCGTCCCATCATTTCCGGCTTCCGTATTTTTTCGGGCCACAATACAGATTAGCGCCGCCTGCTGTTATGGAGACATTACGTCCCGCGCAAGCGCAGAGCGTACGGAAAGGCAACAGTCGGTTTGGTGTGTTCTTTGCACTTTTTCGGCCGCGACGGGAAGACTGGAGCTCCCTGAATCGGCAGTCACCATTTTCGGGTAGTCGGACTGGTGTGTCCTGGCCTTAAGCCCTAGTGTTGGTATGGTGCTGCTGATGTCTGCTTACCAGTGTTTGGAAACACCGTTATTTTTTCAGTAAGTTATCGTTACTGAACGTTAAATGCGGTGCGTTACTATGAATTGAGTGATTAAACTGCGTAGAGGGAGGAAGAGATAGCTTTATTTTATAATTTAGTTCAGTTATCCCTGGCACCATGAATCTGTACAGTACAGTACAGTACAACTGGAATGCAGACCGACTCCCACTGTAGGGAGCCGATCAGCTGGTCCAAATGGCTGTATAACACGGAGATGAAAACGAAACTGAAACTTAACTATCGCCTGGCTGGGCTGACTTGAGTTGGAGCAGCCAAATATAGCATGAATTAATAAATATTGTTACTAAATAGAAGGAAAAGTTGTGTGATTTTCCCCAGTAGCCTATAGTAGACCTAGATTCTGTGCTCCGAATGCCACTAACTGTTCTCTAATACACTATCGCCATTCACGTGAACACACAGCCGGATTCTTTTATTCATTTATTTATTTTTTGATTGACGTGATTTTTTGGCAAACCACACAACATTTTGGTGTTCACGTGGTTTTAAAAAATCAACAAAACCCAACTCATGTGTATTTGAACCAATGGCAGTACATTCTATGCTGCACCAGACCAGTTGTCTGAGATTGTGAGTTTGATTTATTTAATTATGACTATAGAGTTAAACACACTTTTTGTTGTTTTTAAATGTTTACTTTTGTTGAGAATTATTGAAGTGCAGGATAAACCTCTTGCCGTCTGTTGATGTGCAATAAATATCAAAGCTCATTCACCTGTCTGTTCTACTCATTTCAACTGACTTGTGAAAATTGCTCAAAAAAATCCAAATTCTTTGACATATAGCAACTTTTTTTTACAGTAACGCAAATAGTAACTTTCCCTGGTAACTAGTTATATTATAAAATCATTCAGTTACTAACTCAGTTACTTTTTGGAACAAGTAGTTAGTAACTATAACTAATTTATTTTTCAAAGTAACGTCCCGAACACTGCTGCTTACAGGATCTCACACAATGAAAAATGCCGGTTTGGCTCTTTGGCATAAAGTTAAACCGGATTAAGCCTGTACCCTGGACCTGAAACCAGAAACCAACCCAAGCCTACCCTAAACAAAAAACAAACTAAGAAATCAAGACACAAGCGGCAATGAATGGGTCCAAGCCTTTATTTGCTCTTCGGAGGGGGAGCTGGTGAAATTTGACACCGGGCGACCAGCAAGGCAAAGGGCTATGGCAACAAAACAGAACGCATGTTAACAGAATATTTAATTTCACCATCTACTCAACATTACACTGCAGGTCTTGCTCAATATGCTTTTGTAGTCCTATTCCCAAACACAACCAGTTTAGTTACGGTTTATTTTAAGCCCACCTTTTGCAAAGATAAGATAACACTTTATTGTCCTTTTTGCCCAGAAATTTGTTTTGCATCACAAGCTCCAACAATTATACAGGACATGTAAACATTATAAAGACATGATTTAAAAAGAAACCAGGAAACATTAAAAACATAATTAATTAAAACTGCAAGCAGTGATGAACGGGCCCTCGTCCTCTCGTGCTGGACGCCGGAAGCGCGGAAGTGTCCGCGACGCGCTTGATACGGACGCGAGGACGACCTCGGGCCTGGGCTCTTACCAGGCGGTTGAAGTTTGGAGCGCATGGGACAGTGCAGAGCGAAATTACAGTGACTTCCTGTTTCGTGGCAATGATGCCGAGAAACTACGAAGGCCACGGATCCGATAGAACCGGCTTCCCGTGTTATCATTGTCTCTAGACCTCCCTGAGCTGCTTTGAGGTTGATTTGATCAAGTGTGTAGGATGTGGAGGTAAATAAGTAGCATGCAATATTTACTTGACCCAGCAGTTGGCGCTCTCACTTTATATGAATATTAGCGTGCGGGCTTCCTCAGGCCTTGCGTCTCATTGACCATAACACATTTGGAGAAGATGAGACAGAGTATGGTGGAGTTAGGCCAACTTCCTGTTTTTTTGGCGAATATTTCAAAATAGAACACTTCCTGTTGATTTTGGGGCGGGGCGTCAAGAGGCTTTTTTGTTTGTACTGGGATTGTACATTGCTGTATAACATTTGGTGCATCTAAGTGTAACACAGTCTGAGTTATGACCAATCAAAGGGTTCATGACGTCCGTTTTTGATGCTTTTTGGCGAATGAAGCGCCGGTGCTGCAAGACGGTAGTTCCGGAGAAAACGAGCTTTCGGGTATATCATCTTCCATGTCGGAGGACATACCCTATCATGTTTTTTTTGCACAAAAAGTTGTTATGTGTGCACTTTACTCTGCAATCCTGCAGAGTAATGTGGACTTATGACATATGACGGAATTTTGGCGAATATCGGCCGGCATTGCGTCATAGTTTTTCGTAATCAAACACATTTTTTTTGGGTCTATCCTCATTGTCTTATTAGTGTCCCTAGAGTTTTCGTTTTGCTAAATATGTTCCTGCTAGGAGTTATTAATTTTTGAACATTGTGATGATTTGAGTCAGAAATTCACATATTTCAATTTAAAAGACTTCCTGTTGATTTTGGAGCGGGGCTTCAAGAGGCTTTTTTGTGGGGCCTGCAAAGATACATTTGGGTTTAATACTTGGTGCAGCTAGGTATAACACAGCCTGAGTTATGATGAATTAAAGTTTCATGAGGTCCGTATGTTATGATGTGTACGTCAACTTTGACCCCCAATAGATCACTGGTACTACTGTGATTTTGAAATCTTTCCGCAATTTAACATCGGGCAAGCGTTTTGAGTACTTGAGCAGTGGTTTGACGTCCCTGCTGTAAAAACTCTAGGACGAGTTCGTCGAAATGCGAAATTATGGTTTTGGCGGTTTTAGGCACTAAATCCAACATGGCCGACTTCCTGTTGATTTTGGCCCAGGACATAAAATTGCATTTATGTGCGCCTTGGGCCATTACATGTTGTCCTAAGATTTCAGGCTTCTAGCCCAATTTGAGCATGCATTCCCTCATAAACTGTTTTTGGCCATAGGGGGCGCCAATTTTTTGGCCCGGTCTCGAAACCAACGATAAATTGCAATTTTTTGCAGGTCTGATGGGTACGCCAAACATTTTCAACTTATGCATGACGGGAAAGTGCTCAAAAGACCCCGCATACATTCATCCAACCGGTTTCAATAGGGCTTTCGCACATGTCTGTGCTCGGGCCCTAATAACAACGAATAATAAATATAATGGGGATCCAGCCCTGTACAAATGTTCATATTTAATCTGGGGCACCTCCTGTGCTGATTCAGCAGCGATATGGACAAGGGAACACAGGGTTTTTCCTGGCTCAGAATGGGCCTTTGGGGGGTCAGTACGTGACCGACTTTTTTTGGAGTCGCGACTGTGCAACAGTAAAGGCAAACGGTTGGGTTAAGGAGAGGGGAGTTTCTGTCCAGCTCAAGAGCATTTCAGTCAGCCTGTCAATCACTGCGTAACCATGGAGCTCACTGACGCTTATGAAATCACAATAAAAAACCTGTAGATATGAAGTCAAAATACTAATAATGACTAGGCCTACCTATTTAATACTTCAATTGTTTCTCATTGATCTAAACCATGGAAATTGCAAGAAGAAAGAAACAATCATAATCATGATTATTTTGAGTAATCACATTGTGTTATCACTATTATTAAAGACAGTTAATCATTGATTTAAGAACATTATGCATTTATTTCACTTTTAACAAGGTTTTTTTCTAATAACCCCATGACTTTGGACTTTAAACAAAGGCCTAATTGAACTGAAAACAGGGAGAATAGAAATAGGCTAAATAAGTGAAACATATTTTTAATAATTGAATAAAATAAATATGTCAAAATAAAGATAACCAGTTGTAAATGGTGTTGATAGGGCACGTCTTTTGATAACATTAAATGTAAGGGCATGATTTATTCATGTCAAGGAGCAGGGTGGATAGGCAGTTGCATTGTAGTGTTGACAGTTGTGGCAGGAGTCAAGGATCTGTAAACTTCCTGTGTTTTTTATTCATTGATTGCTTGGTCATAGACCACTATGATTCGACTTAAAGTGAATAAACAAATTGCTCGGGATGTTTAGAGGTGCAGATCAGGTCGTTTATGCCTTTTTTTTCTCTCTCTCTGTCTCTCTTTCTCTCTCTCTCTCTCTGTCTCTCGCGGTCGCGTATGTCACGTTATGCTGGGCTTACACTAGAGGACTTTTAAAAGACTTTGAAAAGACTGAAGACTGACACCCTCTTACATCTGAAGACAATCAACTCACACCCGAAGACAACTAGTCATTAGTTTTCAGTCACAGAGTGTGATTTTGAAAAGACAGGGGTCTCATATTGCAAGACTACAACTAGATTCCTTTTGAGATTAATATCATTTCCTTAAACGCGATTGTGATTATTTAATTAAAAACAAGTTAATTCAATATTCCGAGCGGGGGACTTCCTTTAGTTATTTGACCAGCTTTATTTGCTGATCTCATACCCCAATAACTTTAACTCCTAACCCTGTATTTTACGGTAGAGTGTTCAGGTTGCGCGGCTGTCAGCCTGGTTCTCCACCTAGGCTTTTATGAAAAAGTATCCGAAATAAGTGCCTCACCAGGCGGACACAGGTCGCGACTAATGCCGCTCCTCCTGTGTCGTACTTGGTGCATGCGAGAGTGTGACAGTGTTTACGTCATTTCGCTTGAGCCAACCCCCTAAGACTAGCGATAATATCAAACATGTTTGATAATCAAGACGGGAAGAAGACTGGCTGAAATCGGGTCAGAAGACCACCATACACCAAACGACTGAGATAACGTGCGCGCGCCACAACTCCAGCACGACTTCTGTGATTTCAGTCCGACATTGGAAGATTGTCTGCGACTGTCAAATCGCGTGAAAAGTCGTGTAGTGTAAGCCCAGCATTACTCGCGTGTCCGCGCTTGACAAATCTTGCACATTATTTTAGTTTGTTGTGAGTCTGAAGTGTTTTCAGACAACACAATTAAGTTTACCTTTATTCTCGTCATCTAGAAGTTTTTCAAAACACCCGGCAATGCGCAACATCTCCCTCGTACTCTCTGGACCAGCCGATAGCTAAATTATCAGGTGAGGGAGGGGCCGAGCGAGGGGCTCGGCTGAAAGGGTTCGCTGCATTTATCAGTCTGCATGCCCCGGCGTGCAGAACAATGATAGTTTAATAACGATTATTTTGTTTTCATGATTGAGGGAAGCCGTAATAGTAATCGAAAATGAAATTCAAGTTATTGCCCAACCCCTCAAGAAGGATGACTTAAATTGGGCTGAATTTGGAGAGGTTTTAAATAGCTATATTTATTCTCAATCTTTATCACTTTGGCGCTCCTGATTTTCCTTTGGCGCTGGATAAATCCGCTTTGGCGGGCGCCAAAATTTTCTCTATGCAGGAAAAACCCTGGAACAAAACATTTTCGTATTTCTTCTTCCTGCCCTCTTGAACCTAAAACGCCTCCCAGAGGGCAGGAGTTAATACTTCTCGTGCAACACATGGGATGAGTCCAGAGTGATTATGTCTGCCAGTGTGCCTGTTGTTGCTTTCAATAATACTGTTCTCCACTGAGGGGCACTTTACACGGTGAAAACGTGACAGTTTTCCCGTTTTTGGTTTAAGAAAAAAAAAAACCCTGTTCAGACACAATTTATCTGACATCTTCACTCGTACACATGTTTTCAGGGGAAACGGGACAAAATCGCTGTAGTAGCAGTGTAGTAGGCATGCCAAGCCAATAGTCAGCGGTGACACTTAGCCTAGTAGATAGCTAGGGCGGCAGTGGCGAAGTGGGTAGGAAGATTGCCTCTGGAGTGCAGGGTCGGAGGTTCGATTACCCGCCACATGTCGAAGTGTCCCTGGGCAAGACACTGAACCCCAAATTGCTCCCGATGGTTCAGAGAGCGCCTTGCATGGCAGCTACTGCCATCGGTGTATGAGTGTGTATGAATGGGTGAATGTGGTAAGATATGTAAAGCGCTTTGGGGCTGAGAAAATCGGCGAGAAAAGCGCTATATAAGTCAAGTCCATTTACCATAGCTCTTCCGGTACAATTTGATGCATAAAACCTTACTGTAACCGAAAATTAATGCCATTAACGTTCATAAAGCGGTTGGTGTAAGTTTGGGGTTACAAGTATTGTAAATTACAAGCTTTCTGTCCTCTTATTTCACCACATTGAACTCGTGAAAACAGAAGACATGCTGATAGTGAAGGGGCTTTGTGAGCGGCTACTTTCCTGTTAGCCGTACTTCAAAATAAAAGTTGACTCACGTTTGTCCAGTGAAATGCTATTAATGTTTAGCCAGTGAAATGCTTTTACTGTGAAGCCGTAGCCTTAATGCTTCTTTTGTTGATCAGTAACTTAACCGCTGCGCGCTGAACTATGGATAGAGTTTTTTAATGTAGAGAGAGCCGTGTCCCGGGCATATGTAAGCTACACACGTTTATTTTGCTAGAAAAACCGGCACAGCACAAATCTTTCCCCAGAAAAAGTGGCGGGTGGTCTCAATAACTTACTAATGCTTAGACTAAATTGGCGAGTGTTATATTTGAGCCCTGCACGACACTCTCCGCTGATCACAGTGATGGTGCCGCGGAGACACCTTTCATGTTATGTTGTCTTCTAACTTTATAACTCGCGTGTGGGTATTTTGACAGCAAATGTTATAGACTACGCATACGTGAAGTGGAGCCGTGACGTCAGCGTTACCAGGGAAAATGGTTTCGGTGTTTACAAGAAACCAAAACCGTTGTGTTTTCCAAAAAATCCTCCCTGGGAGTAGATCTCAAAAACTTGCGGTTTCATGCCTGCGTTTGCTGTTTTTATGTAAATGATATAGTGCAACCGCGAAAAATATTTTCGCGTATGCACCGCTTCGTGTTGTCGTGTAAAGTGCCCCAGAGTGACCCATACATTTGGAACAGATTCCCACCAAGTTATCCACCATTTCCAGTTAGAGGTCAGCCCCACCCCCCTCCTTCATCAGAGCTACCAGCGCAGTGTCATAAGAGAACTTGATAATGTGATGGTTGGTTGCACTGGAAACAGTCATTTGTAGGCAGAGTGAAGAGCAGAGGAGAGCTAACACATCCTTGTGGGGTGCCACAGCTGCTTGTGACCATGGGGGAATTGGTGTTATTGATCTGTTAGTAATGCCTCGTTTCCACCGAGTAGAGCGGGTCGGAGCGGCTCACTTTAACAATCTCTGTGGTGTTTCCACAGATATATATATAAAGTGTTAATTAATGATCAATTGAATTAGTCCAGCTAATCAAATTACTTATTAATACCTACGGAGCACCACCCTTTGAAAAAGGGAACTTTGAATCAAATCAGAAAAACAGTCTCATAATGTTAAAGGGATGTATCTTGAAAATGTCAAAGTTGGTTACAATGTACATTTAAGATAATGGAGTGAATATTCGAGCATAAACCTTATTTACCAGCCATTAGTGAAATACAAGACACAAATATCACAGACACTGCTTCTTAAAATCAAAATGTAAGGGTTTATTTACTTAGGCAAGTTGATTAAAACGATACACATAAGTCGATAACCATGAACTAATCTACACTCAACAAAAATATAAACGCAACACTTTTGTTTTTGCTCCCATTTTTCATGAGATGAACTTAAAGATCTAAAATTCATTCCAGATACACAATATTACCATTTCTCTCAAACATTGTTCACAAATCTGTCTAAATGTGTGATAGTGAGCACTTCTGCTTTGCTGAGATAATCCATCCCACCTCACAGGTGTGCTACATCAAGATGCTGATCTGACATCATGATTAGTGCACAGGTGTGCCTTAGACTGTCCACAATAAAAGGCCACCCTGAAATGTGCAGTTTTGTCTCACAGCAAAATGCCACAGATGCACAAGCATTGAGGGAGCGTGCAATTGGCATGCTGACAGCAGGAATGTCAACCAGATCTGTTGCTCGTGCATTGAATGTTAATTTCTCCACCATAAGCCGTCTCCAAAGGCGTTTCAGAGAATATGGCAGTACATCCAACCGGCCTCACAACCGCAGACCACGTGTAACCACACCAGCCCAGGACATCCAGCAGGTTCACCTCTAAGATCGTCTGAGACCAGCCACTGAGACAGCTGCTGAAACAATTGGTTTGCCTAACCAAACAATTTCTGCACAAACTGTCAGAAACCGTCTCAGGGAAGCTCAACTGCATGCTCGTCGTCCTCATCGGGGTCTTGACCTGACTCCAGCTCGTCGCCGTAACAGACTTGAGTGGGCAAATGCTCACATTCGATGGCGTCTGGCACGTTGGAGAGGTGTTCTCTTCACGGATGAATCTCGGTTTACATTGTTCAGGGCAGATGGCAGACAGCGTGTGTGGCGTCGTGTGGGTGAGCGCTTTGCTGATGTCAATGTTGTGGATCGAGTGGCCCATGGTGGTGGTGGGGTTATGGTATGGGCAGGCATCTGTTATGGACGAAGAACACAGGTGCATTTTATTGATGGCATTTTGAATGCACAGAGATACCGTGATGAGATCCTGAGGCCCATTGTTGTGCCATACATCCATGAACATCACCTCACGTTTCAGCAAGATAATGCACGGCCCCATGTTGCAAGGATCTGTACACAATTCTTGGAAGCTGAAAATGTCCCAGTTCTTGCATGGCCAGCATACTCACCGGACATGTCACCCATTGAGCATGTTTGGGATGTGCTTGACCGGCGTATACGACAGCGTGCACCACTTCCCACTAATATCCAGCAACTTCGCACAGCCATTGAAGAGGAGTGGACCAACATTCCACAGGCCACAATTGACAATCTAATAAACTCTATGCGAAGAAGATGTGTTGCACTGCATGAGGCAAATGGTGGTCACACCAGATACTGACTGGTTCTGAGTCCCCAGACCCTCAATAAATAAAAAAAATGCACATTTCAGAGTGGCCTTTTATTGTGGACAGTCTAAGGCACACCTGTGCACTAATCATGATGTCAGATCAGCATCTTGATGTGGCACACCTGTGAGGTGGGATGGATTATCTCAGCAAAGCAGAAGTGCTCACTATCACACATTTAGACAGATTTGTGAACAATGTTTGAGAGAAATGGTAATATTGTGTATCTGGAATGGATTTTAGATCTTTAAGTCCATCTCGTGAAAAATGGGAGCAAAAACAAAACGTGTTGCGTTTATATTTTTGTTGAGTGTAATTTAAGAAAGCAGACATAGCACAAGAAATAATAAGAACAGTTTAAAATCAAACCCGTGTGTGTTGTGTGTGTGTGTCTTTAGAATTTAGATGGCTTTTTTTTTTTTTTTTTTTTTTTTTTTTTTTTTTAATTGTATTTATTGAGTTTTTCAGGTTTATACAGGGAAAAAAAACAAAATGCATGTTAAGTTGAGGAAAGTTAAGATAGTAACGGATCAACTTAATTATACATGGCATCTGCTAGGTTTTGCTATGTGACATAGGCAGTACAGCATATCTCCTTAAATTACAGCATCAATTACGTGTTGTATAGGGAAAGGATTAATTCCATATGACATAATACACAGTCTAGATTACACAAATTATATGTGCCATCCAATTTGACATCTCTTATAATCGGGTTAGAACAGACAGGCAATAAAGGGTGGCCCGGTAAGTAACAACCGGACCCAAGAGAACCGTAGAATACACATAACATTTTCAGTGATCATGTATAAATAAGAGCTTTTTGTATACTTTCCAAATAATTAACAGATGAGATGAAGATGCAACAGAAAAAACAGAAAAAAAAAAAAAAAAAAATACAATACAATAGAAAATAAATAGAAATAAAGATAATAATTTAAATAATTAGGTGGTACAGTACAGATACACCCAGCTACACATTTGAGAAATCAATCCAGGCTTGCCATGTTTTAAGGAATCTCTGTGGATTACCTCTTACGTTATATGTGATCTTCTCCAATGGCATGCATTGGTTGATTTCATTCAACCATTGTGAGTGGCTGGGAGGATCCTCAGCAATCCATTTAGATAAAATACATTTTTTTGCAGCTGTTAATGCTAGACCAAAAAAGTGAGCCAGATAAACAGAATTGAAATGCAGAGTGGAGTGATCTCCCAGTAGTACCATTGAAGCTGAAAGGCTAAATTCCATGTTTAAGACCTTCTTAAGTGTATCTTCTATAGCCTCCCACCATAAGCCTAATTTTGGGCATGTCCAAGTCATATGTAAGAGGTTCCCAATCGCAATTTTACATCTAGTGCAGTTTGGAGAAGTATTACTCTTGAAACGGCTTAGCTTTTCAGGAGTATAAAAGAATCTATGGATTGTTTTAAAATTACAGAGTTTGTATCTTACACTAACATAGTCTTTGTGTGCATCCCTAAACAATAGAGACCACTGATCGTCATCACACTGCAAACCAAGGTCGCTTTCCCATTTTCTTCTGACCAAATTAGTGTTGGCTTTGCTATGTGCTACTAAGAGATTATAAATCAGGGAAATATGTTTTCGACCGATTTCTTTGGTTAATAATGATTCCAGCTTAGAGAGCTTTGGTTTATCCAGTGAGCCACCCAGTTGTGATTTTATATAGTGTCGCATTTGGAGATATCTAAAAAAGTGGGTGGTAGGAATTTGGTAGGTCTCTTTCAATTGTTGGAATGACATGAGTGTGTCGCCATGATATAGGTGATCAATCTTAGTTATATTTTTCTGGGCCCAAACTCTAAATCCATGGTCTTTTTGCACAAATTCTAATGATGAGTTGGACATGATAGGTGTAAGTGGAGACAAAGAAGGTTTACATTCTAAATAGCGATTAACTTTGCACCAAATTTTAATTGAATGAATTGTAATGGGGTTGTCTGTGTACTTCTTTATATTTTTATTATTAAAACAGTATGGGATATGGGATAGGTCCTCTCTATCTAGGATATGGCTTTCTATCTGTGTCCAGGAGGGGGATTCAATTCCTCCAAACCAGTAAAAAATTGATCTGAACTGGGCAGCCCAGTAGTACAGCTGCATATCAGGGAGCCCCAATCCTCCTCTCTCTATTGGTAAACACAGGGTTGATCTTTTAATTCTCGCGACTTTGTTACACCATATGAACTTTCCCACCATATTGTTGTATTTATTAAAGAAAGAGTCTGGAAGATCAGCTGGTATTGATTGGAATAAGTATACTAGTCTCGGGAGTATATTCATTTTAATAACATTAACTCTACCCATCAGACTTAAAGGGAGGGTTGTCCATCTTACTAGGTCTTTTCCAATATTTTGTAATAAGGGTAAATAATTGAGTTTGTATAAGTTATTAATGTTACTGTCCGTCACAATTCCAAGATATTTGATCTTGGGTTTAACCTGGAAGGGAGGATGATTAATTGACGTTGGGAGACCTGGTTTAGTCAATGAGAGGATCTCGCTCTTACCCCAGTTAATTTTGTAGCCTGAGAAACTACTGAAGTTGTCAATTAGGTTTAATAAGGCTTTAAGTGAGGTATCTGGGTGGGTTAAAAATAAAACGATGTCATCGGCGTATAATGATATTTTGTGTATATTATTTCCAATTGAAATTCCCTTTATGGCATTGTCTTCTCTTATTTTTTGGGCGAGTGGTTCCAGGATAAGAGCAAATATTAAGGGGATAAAGGGCAGCCTTGCCTGGTGCCGCGACCAATAGCAAATGCGTCTGATACATTTCCATTAGTGCTCACTCTAGCTCTAGGTTTGTCATACAGAAGTCTAATGCAGTCAGTAAAATATCTGCCAAAACCAAAGCGTTCAAGGACTTTAAACATATAACACCACTCTACACGGTCAAATGCCTTTTCGGCATCTAGCGAGGCAATTACGGGTGAACCACTTAAACTTCCTGTCTGTGAAATTATGTAGAAGAGGCGCCGAAGGTTGTTCATGGATACTCTATTTTTAATAAAGCCTGTCTGATCTTTATGTACAAGAAAGGGAAGATGCTCCTCCAGCCTTGTCGCTATTGCCTTGGCATAGACTTTGCTCTCAACCGAGAGCAAGGAAATAGGGCGGTAGGAGCCTGTGAGTTCCGGGTCCTTTTCTGGCTTGGAAATTAATGTGATAAGGGCCTCCTGGATTGTTGGGGGTAACATTTTAGTATCAATTGAATGTTGGTACATGTCTATTAGGGGGTTCAATAGAAGATTATGGTATTTTTTATAAAACTCTGGAGTGAAACCATCTAGCCCTGGGGCTTTTCCAGACTGAAGAGACATAAGTGCTTTGAAAATTTCAGTCCTGGATAGTGGTTGTTCTAACCTAGCCCTATCTGTTTCGGATAACTTCGGTAGTTTCAATGAGGATAGGAATGTCTCACATTTATCAGCAGTATTCTCAAATTCTGATGAGTATAAGCTCTTGTAAAACTCTTGGAAACAATCGTTAATCTCTTTTGGGTTACACGTAGTAGTATTGTCAGTTTTTTTAACTTTATGAATCATTGATGCTGACATTTGCTTTTTCAGTTGCCAAGCTAGTAGTTTGTTGCCCTTATCCCCCAGTTCATAATATCTCTGTCTAGTCCTGAGTAATGCTCTCTCAGTTTTATAAGTGTTGGATATATTGTATTGGTTGCATTTTCTCAAGAGAGTCTTGTGTAAACCTTCTGATCTTGTTTTAAAGTGTTCCTTTTCCAATCTTTTTATTTCAGCCTCTAGAGTGTCCAGTTTTTTCCAAGATTCTTTTTTAATGTGACTAGAGAAAGAAATGATCTGCCCTCTCAGATAGGCTTTAAGCGACTCCCAGAGGATAGAAGGAGAAGGGGCGGTCCCAGAGTTTATCTCTAAAAATAGTTTGATTTGGGAAGTAATGAATTTATCAAATTCTGGGTTGTGTAGCAGAACAGGATTAATTCTCCATCTATAAAATTTCTGAGAGTTATCTCTTGGAACAATTGTCAAAGAAATAGGGGCATGGTCAGACATAACACGGGGGAGATATTCACAGCTACTTATTCTGTGGACCATTGTCATGGATATAATAAAATAATCTATTCTGGTAAAAGAGTTATGTACAGGAGAAAAAAAGAGTATTCCTTATTTTTGGGGTGTGCAAATCTCCAAATTTCACATAGTCCCAGTTCCTTAATCGAAGAATTGATAATTTTTCTTGATCTACATTTTGCTGGGCTTTTATCAGAAGAGCGGTCCAACTTGGGGTCAAGGGTCAAGTTAAAGTCCCCCCCAATAATGATCTCCCCTTCCACATCGCTGAGTTTTAAAAATAAAGACTGGAAAAAATTAACATCGTCGTAATTTGGGGCGTAAATATTAACAAGTGTGATGGCATCCGAATGAACTTTACCCTTAACTAATATGAATCTTCCACCTGGGTCACGTTCTACTTTTTCTGATATAAAGGGAAAGTGTTTATTAATTAAAATGCAGACGCCCCTAGAGCTAGTGCTGAAGGAGCTAAAAAAAATCTGGCCTCCCCAAATCTTACCCAACTTCTCATGTTCCTTATTATCCAAATGAGTTTCTTGCAAAAAACACAGATCTGTCTTGTTTCTCTTTAAGTAAGTTAGTATTTGTTTCCTCTTCACTGGGCTATGCATGCCATTTATGTTCCATGATATGAAGCGACAGGTATTCATAGACAGTGCGGTATTAAGTCAAGTCACAATCTCCTCCACAGGAATAGTGGAGTAAAGACAACCTGGACTGGCATAGAGTGTCACCAGCCTTGAGTTTGGGTTCGATTGCACTGCACCAAAACAAAATCTCAATAAAGAAAATCTTAACAAACACAAAAAAAAGACTAAAAGATAAGAAAAACAGCCCTCTGTGTAATGAGGAGTGATCAGCTCAACTGCAATTAATTGCAAAGTCCCTCTTTGCCTTGAAAATGAACTTTATCAAAAACTTCAAGGAGAAAGGTTGTTGCCAAACAGGCTCCAGGGCGCCCAAGAAAGTCCAGCAAGTGCCAGGACCGTCTCCTAAAGTTGATTCAGCTGCGGGATCGGGCTGCCACCAGCGCAGAGCTTGCTCAGGAATGGCAGCAGGCAGGTGAGAGTGCATCTGCACGCACAGTGAGGCAAATACTTTTGGAGGAAGGCCTGGTGTCAAGAAGGGCAGCAAAGAAGCCACTTCTCTCCAGAAAAAACATCAGGAACAGACTGATATTCTGCAAAAGGTACAGGGATTGGACTGCTGAGGACTGGGGTTAAGTAATTTTCTCTGATGAATCCCCTTTCCGATTGTTTGGGGCATCTGGAAAAAAGGTTGTTCGGAGAAGACGAGGTGAGCGCTACCATCAGTCCTGTCTCGTGCCAACAGTAAAGCATCCTGAGACCATTCATGTGTGGGGTTGCTTCTCAGTCAAGGGAGTGGGCTCTCTTCACAATCTTGCCTCAAAACACAGCCATGAATAAAGAATGGTACCAGAACGTCCTCCGAGAGCAACTTCTCCCAACCATCCAAGAGCAGTGTGGTGATGAACAATGCCTTTTCCAGCATGATGGAGCACCTTGCCATAAATCAAAAGTAATAACTAAATGGCTCGGGGAACAAAACATAAAGATTTTGGGTCCATGGCCAGGAAACTCCCCAGATCTTAATCCCATTGAGAACTTGTGGTCAATCCTCAAGAGGCGGGTGGACAAACAAAAACCCACAAACTCAAAGCATTGATTATGCAAGAATGGACTGCCATCAATCAGGATTTGGTCGAGAAGTTGATTGACAGCATGCCAGGGAGAATTGCAGAGGTCTTGAAAAGAAGGGTCAACACTGCACATATTGGCCCTCATTTATCAATCTTGCGTAGACCAGAAAAATGGGTGTACGTACATTTCCACGCAAATCTCGGCATTTATCAATATGGACGTGAGCGTATGGTACGCTCAAATCCCACGCCAGCTCTCAGCTCGTGTACGCAAATTTGAAAACAGCTTGGACTCGCAGTGCAGGCTGTGCCGGGTAGCCGATGACTTTGTTGGACAATTATTAGAAGATAATACAAATGCAGTGCAAATAAGACCGAAATAAAGATATTAATCACTTAAAAATGAGCAGCTTATGGTGTGCAACTGAGTAGGAGAGCTGATTCAATAGTGCGCACACGTAAGGGCAGTTGTCTCCGTTTTGGAGCAGCTGGGGGGACACTGCGGCACAGGCACGGGGGCTGCATTCATTCAAAATGTTAGCCTAAGTATTAAATATGTAGTAGGCCTACACTGCTCTTTATGATACAAAAAAATACACGGCACAACAATCAGCTTAACATTTTATTTATTTGACGCACTTTGTAGATGTTAGTTCCTCTTTTAATGTGTCATTGATGCTAAAGCGAGCGATTTATTTCCACCTTAACCGGCACGTTTTTCCGATCTGCTGGTGGAGCAGCTCAGCAGGACAGTGGGCGCTCTCACAGCTGATCGCTGCCGGGTCGGCTTGTGCAGCTGACGGCCGGGCTGACCACTCGTGCCAAGCGCATGCTGTCATACAGTAAAACGCTAAATGTGTTATTTTTAGTTTTTAAAACCCTTTTGAGTAGTGCTATCTAAAAGGGCCAATACATTCTAATCATTCAAATCTCTGCAGACCTCTATTTATTTTATGGGGACCATTATCGGACAGTTGGTGCGTCTTTTTCTCCTCCACCACTTATATTATGCCCGCAGCCCCGCACCCCCAGTTGGTTGCATTTCAGAACAGCAACACGCTTTTTTTAGTGGCGATTTTGAGTCAACACCAACGCTGTTGACCGCAGCAGTTATTTCCTTCCTAACTGCTGCCTTCTGTCGTTATTTGATGCTGCTTGTAGGCTAATGCTCCGAAATGAAACTCTTTTTTTTCTACTTTCGCTGTTATTCTGTCAATTTCTACTTCAGGGAAGTGCCGTATTGCGCATATCCATGTCGCAAAACCTTTGGGCGAGGCCTCTAAACTGAGAAAATATAGGGGCGTGGTACGATTGTTTTCAGCCGCTGCATTTATCAATAATTGCGTGGCGTACGCCGAGATTGGCGAGATACGACTGTTTGATAAATCCCACGCGATACCTGGCGTAGGGAGGTATTTGCGCCAGAATCTGCACCAGTTTCCACGCAAGTTTGATAAATGAGGGCCAGTGACTTGTTGCTTGAACTCAGTGTCATTGTCAATAAAAGCTTTAGATACTTATGAAATGCTTGTAATTATATTTCAGTATACCATAGACACATCTGACGAAAATACCTAAAAACCCTGAAGCAGCAGACCTTTTGAAAATGTAATATTTGTGTCATTCTCAAAACTTTTGGCCACTAGTGTACAGGGTGTTCTCCTTCACGCGAGGGGAAAGGAGAATCATAATGTCTGGTCATCAT
Source organism: Ammodytes dubius (assembly GCA_026122265.1). Taxonomy (NCBI): domain Eukaryota; kingdom Metazoa; phylum Chordata; class Actinopteri; order Uranoscopiformes; family Ammodytidae; genus Ammodytes; species Ammodytes dubius. The sequence continues at coordinate 25,872,118 of CM047517.1, forward strand.
AGCTTCATCCATTATCGAAACGAGTCCAAATAATAAACTTTCGGTCTCCATACACAAGGGCAAAAACAGGTGGGTGTGTCCGCATGCAGCGCTAACGTTGCCCCGGCTGCTGAATAAGTCCACATCCCAACGAGATTCCGGTGTCGGGCACAAAATGATGGTCTCCAAACAGTCATCTTATAACAAGTCCCCCGACGTCTTTCTTCAATTTGTCACAGGCAGGTTTTCGGCGAAGGTATGGGCTTCTTCTGGGTCTGAGTAACTCATTTCTTTACCGGCATGTTTCAGCAGTAGGCGAGCAGGATATACCAGCCGGTAGTCCACTTTCTTCTCCCGTAGAATTTTTTTTGTGTCATCAAACCTCCGTCTCTTCTGTTGAAGATCAAATGAGTAGTCGGGATAGAGCCGGATGATGTTGTTATCATGTCGCAGGATGCCCAGCTGACGAGCCCGAGTCAAAGCCCGTTCCTTATCCTGGTAGCGAAGGAATTGCATTATTATGGCTCGGGGCGGTTGACCTGGCTTTGGTCTTGCTGCGAGAGTGCGATGGGCGCGCTGGAGCTCAATCCCATTGGGAAAGTTGTCGGGCCCCAGAGTGTTAAGCAGAAGATTCCCCACAAATTTGGTGGGGCTGTTTCCTTCCAATCCCTCTGGTAACCCCGTCAGACGGAGATTGCATCGCCGGGAGCGATTTTCCATGTCGTCCACTTTTAATTTGAGATCGCTCACCGTCTGCTCGGCCTGAGAAAGGCGCCTTGACAAGTTATCCACATCGTTATCAATTTTGTTCAGGCCGCCTTCTAAGTCGTCTTGTTTCTTTTCGATGAGTGCTGTTTTCTGTTGCAAAGTTTTCAGAGTGGAATTTAGATCTTCAATCTTGCTGGTTATCATTTTGTTTCCTTCGTTGATAGCTGCCATCAGTTCGGCGGAGCTGTATTCCCGTTCAGCCCTTTCTTGTTGGTTAGCCATGTCCGGTATTGCAGGTTTTTGGCTAGCAGCTACAGGCGTGGAAACACAATGCCGTTTCTTTGGTGATTTCCTCCTAGGTGACATGTAAGGAGGATAAGGTTCCGTTCCCGTTGCTCTTAAAATGCAGTTTATGCTATTATTTCAAACTTTCAGTACGTACAAATCAGTTATTTAATCTATAATTACGGAGCAGTCCTTTCTGCGTCTGCTCTCTAGCTTGCCATCACGTGACCCCCCCAGACGCGAGAGTTTGAAGTGGCTTTTAAGCCACGGGTAGATCAATTGCTAATAGCAATATGGACAACTTCTAAAAGTTGAATATTATACCTTTAATCAGTAGGGGAAGTAGCATGCAAAGCATGTATGTAACCTACTGCTTCAATCAAACACATAAGAATTATAAAGGATGATGCTGGGAGACTTAGGGTTTGTCTTCACGCAATCTTAACTTTAAAATTACAGAAACTCAACACTCATGTATTCATGAAGAATACTTGAGGGGAAAATCACGAGTGTCAGTGTGTGTGATGTACGTAGTTAGAAATGAGAAGGAGAGGAAACAAAAGACAATAGCCGCAGCTCCAGCGCGTAGTGAACTGTTTCCTCCAATCACAAAGTGGCCGCAAATGTGCATTTGGGGTACACTGAGTTGAATTGATAAAGAGGAAACAATTCACTGGCTTTAAGATTGACAGCAACAAAAACACATCAATGCATTCCCGGTTAACGGGAGAAAAACACTGAGCGAAAAACACTTATGTAAAACACAAATGAGTCAGAATTACTTTAAATCAGGAAATAGTGAGCTCGTCAGCTCTTACGTTTACTTCAAGTTAATGAACAACATAAAATAACTATCTTAGCCCAGACAATAGCCTCACGTGAATCGCTTGGTCCAGCGATGATTTGTGGAAGGCAGCTGGAGAAGATGAAGAAAAAGGCCGCTCGCCGGGCCTTGTGCGCTGATGGAGCGCGTCTTGTGGAAGACAGTGGTGTGGAAACAGCTCAGCTGATAAGGGCAGCGTGCCTCACCATGCCAAGGGAAGGAAAGCAGGGGATCAGCAGCTCTTCTTGGCAATAGCGGGCTGTCTGCGGTCCGATGGGCAGCGTAGGCAAGGAGGAGAGGAGGAAGCGGAGAACTCCCTCTGTGTCGGGCCTTGCTCTCTGCTGGCGCTGCGTCTGGGGCAGCGTAGGAACGGCCCAGATGATAAGTGACTTCTCGGCGGGTCCACTGGCTGGCTCCGGTCCGTGGAACGGCCAGTGCAGGCGTCTTGATGAAGGGATCCTGCGTCTTTGCTCACGCTTTGCGCGTGTGGGTTCCTGTTTTGAGGAGAGGTTGAGGTGTGCTTCAGCTCTGGTGAAGCGGTTTCTGTAGGAAACTCTCGAATCCGGGAAAACAGAAGAAGATGTTTCAAGCAGTCCATGAACTCGTCCAGCGAGAATAAAGACTGGGACTTGGTTGCTTATTCCTAGGCCTCAGGTTTAAGCATCTCGTACCTTCTATCACGACTGGAAGCCGATGGCGAATGGCAAAGATGAGAGTATTGCATCCTGTATTAAAACAGTCCAAATGCATCCTCATCCAATCAGAAGTTAGTTGTTTTATCAGCAAGCAGTGTTTACATTCAAACCAGCCAATACAATGCTCTTCCTTCCTTAGGAAAAGAAAGCTTTGAAGCTTTGTCACAGAGATGTGATAAGGTAAACACATCAGGGTGCCTGGTTTCAACTTATAGTCACTTCAAACAGAGTTTCATCCTGCCCCAAAGGTCTGGTTGGATTAACCAACCTCTTAGAATGGACTATCCCATCTTAAATTAGTTTATGACCTCCACAGGGGTCTGGGATGGTGTACTCTACAGAGAAACTTATGTAAACATGCGTTAGACTTTGTCTCTTGGAATGCACTATGGCATCAGCATTAACCCATTACAACATTTCAAATGAGACACTCTGTGTAGGCACAACACAGCCCTTAATATGTAGCTGAAAAACACCCAATCTGGCAACACATGCCACCACAGCGTCGCACCGCCGCTGCGTCATCAAAATGCGAAACACTGCGGAAAAAACTAAAACTCTGTGGTTGGTGGTTCTATATGGAATGTGGCAATTATTTAGAAAAATAATAGCCTGCAGCAACATATTTAAAAAAAGAACTATGAACTAGTTCATTTTTGAACTGTGAACTTAGTTCAGAATTATGAACTATGAACTGAACTAGTTCATTTTAAAGGGTGTGAACTGAACTTTGAACTAGTTCACGTAGAAAAATAACTTTCCCAACACTGGTTACATGCATTAAAATCAGCAAAACCACAAGGGTTCCCATATTTTTGCACAGCCAGTTTTTCACATTTTATTTAATTTCATAAAACTAAATACTGCTTTTCAAAAAATCTTTGTTTGGAAAACATCCCAGTACTTAGCTGTTCCTGGTAAATGAAAGACATACCACTTTTATCTTTTTTTTGTGAAAGCAGAGTCAATTATAATGCCGGCTGAGAGGGGTTCCCAAACTTTTTCATATGACTGTATTAAAAATCGATTTTTAAATTATAAAGTTATCTGATTAATGAAGTGAGGAATTTGAGCCATGTTTTTATAATTTCAATTCACCATTCATTATTCACAACACAAACATGTTATTAAAGATTACAGGCAGTTACAACTGGCTTTAAGGTTAGCATGATTACACTTATTTGCCACACTTTATAAATGCTACTCCAAAAAGTCTTGAGTGGTAATATGTAATTTACAGTATGTCTGTGTGTTTTGTTTTTCTCCAGCAAAGAGCATGGAGGAGCTGCAAAGACTTTTGTTGCTGATACTTGGCTGCTCAGTCCAGGTACAGTAACACACACGCACTCTCTGATACATGCGCATGCACATGCCCATACACAGAAGCTTACTGTTCCTCCCAATCTTTCCCAGGAAGGCTTTTTGTGTCCATTTGGTTTTGCATGTCAAAATAGCTGTGGACTGCAGGGTCAAATTGCACAGAGTTACGTCAATGGTTTATATACCGTAATAATGGAACAATGCAATTTAAATGTTGGGTATTGGTCAGCACAGTTGGATGGTTTAAGAGGCATGCTAGACGGGAATATAACAATTCGACTCAGCTCGCATTTTTGGCTTTTCCACCACAAAAAAATGGTACCTGGCCCCCTGTAGCGGCAGTTTTTTTGGTATCGCCTCGCTCTAGGTTCCAAGTGAGCTGAGCCGATGCTAAAAGGTGTTGCGGCAGACTGCCGGCCACTGATTGGCCAGACACTACCGGCTTCATTCTGTTGTATATTCTCCCAAACTCTGCAGGACTTTTCGAGTGTATTTTGTCCCGACGCGTGCAGCCTTCTCTGGCTCTCTTTCATTTGATTTGCGTCACAGATCCGAAAAAAACAAAACGTAATGAAATGTCCATATATTCGCTAAGCTCACCCAGTAGTGTTGGTTATTGGGGATGTTACTTTAAACATACTCTAAACGACACGAGAGGAGACATGTAGGGCATATAGCAGTTGGCCAGCTGGGACAAAAATGATAGCGAGCGAACTTCCCTCTCTTTCTGACCGTCTTCCCCTCCAGCTTTACTGGTTCTACTTGTTCCAGGAAAGAGGAAGGTCATGAGGTAGCAATGAATGGAAAGGGGGAGGGAGGGAGGGGTGGATTGAGCCACATAAAAATTTCGAGGGGGGTGTACAAAATTATTAATGTGTGTGTGTGTGTGTGTGTGTGTGTGTGTGTCCCATAGTGTGAGCGTAAAGAGGAGATGATAGAGAAGATCAAGCTGCTGGACATTCACACCCAAGCTGCCATCGTCTGTCACATCCGGGAGGTTAGTACAGCATGTAACAAGCAAGTAACCCAATCTTCATCACTGGAAGGAGTGTGCTTACTTGTCATGAGGATGGCTCAGTTTTCATATGTATTTTATTTATATGCATAATTTGGAACAAGTCACATACAGTATCTCACAAAAGATACACCTCACATTTCTCCAACTATTTCATTATATCTTTTCATGGGACAACACTGAAGAAATGACTCTTTGATACAATGTAAAGTAGTCATTGTACAGCTTATATAACAGTGTAAATTTACAGTTCGCTCAAAATAACTCGCATCCATGTCTAAAGTGCTGGCAACAAAAGTGAGTACACCACTAAATGAAAATGTCCACATTGGGCCCAAAGTGTCAATATTTTGTGGGGCCACCATTCATTTCCAGCACTGCCTTAACCCTCTTGGGCATGGAGTTCACCAGAGCTTCACAGGTTGCCACTGGAATCCTCTTCCACTCATTCATGATGACATCACGGAGCTAGTGGATATTAGAGACCTTGCGCTACTCCACCTTTCGTTTGAGGATACCCCACAGATGCTCAATAGGGTTTAGGTCTGGAGACATGCTTGGCCAGTCCATCACCTTTAACCTCAGCTTCTTTAGCAAGGCAGTGGTCATCTTGTAGGTGTGTTTGGGGTCGTTATCATGTTGAAATACTGCCCTGCAGCCCAGTTTACGAAAGTTGAGTGCATGTGCTCAGCGTCATATCTATTTTTATTCATTTTATTGGTTTATTTCAGGGACATTGCACACTAATCAACATTCAAAATGTAAGTGAGACCAGAGTTAGCCTAAGAGGCTAGTTTTCATCCGTTGTCCCCTGGCCAGATATGTAAAAGGCAACCTAAAATTACAGAAATAAAATGCACGTAAAAAACAACATAGTCAACTCAGAAAATACAGTAACACATAGTATGAACGAATTGACAGACAATGGCAAACAAACAATAAAATAAGCAGACACTAAAACACAGTGTACATTAAACATTATAGGAACGTGCACAAAACAGTAGATTAGCGCAAGACAAACACCTACAATAAAACCACATAAACAGCAGCATAACGCACAAACATGCAGCACAAACATATACAGCAGCATAAACATGCAGCACAAACATATACAATTAGACACTCGCATACATGAACAACACAGGACAGGAGCACACAAGAGACAAGCAAGCAGGACAAAACAGTTACTAAGAAGTCGGCAGGAGAAGCAAATGCAGTCCTAGTGTGTACACAATTGATTACTAATGAGCCATATTTTCAGCTGTCCTGAAAAGGGGCGGTAAGAACTAATTTCTCTTATGTGAGCTGGTAGTGAGTTCCATTCCTGTGACGCTGTAACTGAGAATGCTGAGTGGCTAAAGGCACTTTTTCTAAAGGGTACTACACAGTCTCCCCGGGACGAGTCTCTGGTTGTCCAGTTTGAATTTGACCTCTGAGTGATACACTATTGAAGAGGTGGGGGGGCTTTGTTGTGCAATATTTTAAAAATAAGGCAAAGATTTGCATACTTTATTAGGTTGTCCCAGCTCAGAAGTTTATACTTTCTTAAAATAAGACAATGGTGGTAGGTGTTTGACTTCCGGTCCAAGACTTTCAGGGTTTGCTTATACAGTGTTTCAAGTGTTTTAAGTGTTGTCTTATTGGCTTGTGCAAAGCTGGTCAAACAGTATGTGAAATGAGACATTATCATAGCATGCATATAAATCTTGGCTGCATCAGTTGTCATTGAATTTCTGATGAAGCGAAAAGATTTGAAGGACAGTTGAGAGTCGATTAGGAGGCCTAGGTATTTGAACTCAGAGACAACTTCTAGTTTTACTCCTGACAGCAGTATGGCTGGGTCAGGAGTGCTACATGGCTTTTTGGAAAAAAACATACAGACTGTTTTGGATGTATTTAGTTGAAGGCATGATTGAATTAGCCAAGTTGAGATGCGGTTCAATGCATTGGTGAGTGTTGCTGCAGCCTGAAGTTTAGTTCTGCCATGTGTAAAAATCACAGCGTCATCAGCGTAAAGCTGAACCTCTACATCAGAGCACACAGAGGGCAAGTCATTTATGTAAAGACTGAATAGAAGTGGACCTAGTATTGACCCTTGATTTCCAACTGACCAAGCGCGATGTGTGCTTATGTATGGTCATATCCGCGCGAAAGGCCGCGATTTGCAGTAAATAAATGTCTGCATGTGTCTCCAAGTGTCTCTTTAGGCTATTTAAAAATAAATCAAGCAAGTAGACTAATAATAACATTAATGAATTATTGGTTATCGCATCACAGAAGGCCTATTGGCCTATAATAATAAAAAAACACCATTAACTATGTTTACAGTTTAAAATGTTTGGAATGAAATGCAAACCTCAGTGAATCTTTTGCTCTTGTTTCTCTGTCCTGAGATTCACACAGGCTGAGCAGCCTTGTTTAAATGTTACAAATTGAGCTAATAAACTGAGCTTAGAATTTTTTTGCTGCAGAAGTTATCTCAGGTAATTTTTGTTATCTAATTTGATAATAAGGTGATTGTATGCAGAATGCTCGTGCCAGAAACTCATACAGTGGTTTTGTATAGATAAATAAATAAATATTAGCAGGTTCTCAATAGTATTTCGGGGGGGGGGCGCGAAAAAAATTCTGTCCCCTAGGGGGGGCATGATAGAAAATAATTGAGAACCACTGAGTTAGTGTATCCAGCGCAGAAGATTTTTGATTATTGACATTCACACACTGGGTTCTGTTCTTTAAATATAACTCTGACCACTTGAGGGTGTTATTGGAGAAATTGAATGAGGAGAGTTTGGAAATGAGTACCTTTATGATTTACTGTGTCAAAAGCTTTTCTCAGGTCTAAGAATACAGCCCCAACAGTACCTCCCTTGTCCATCATAGACTTAACCTTTTCAATTAAGAGGCAGTTGGCAGTGTCTGTAGAATGATTGGCTCTAAAACCAAATTGCATGGGATGCAGTGAGAAGGGGCTGTTGTTTAAATGAGAAATGAGTTGTTCTGCTACCCACTTCTCTGCCACCTTGGACACTACGGGCAAGATGCTGATTGGTCTGTAATTATATCTGGAGGTTGGCTTTGGAAAATAGACGTATGAGTGCTGCCAGCATTGCTGCAGGTCTTGAAGGGGTGGGGGCTCAACCTGTCAGTGCTCAGACCATATGCCGCACACTGCATCATACTTGTCTGCATGGCTGTCGTCCCAGAAGAAAATCTATTCTAAAGATGATGCAAAAGAAACCCCACAGACAAGCAGACTAAGGACATGGATCACTGGTACCATCTCTATAGTCCGATGAGACCAAGATAAACTTATTTGATTCAGATGGTGTCAAGTGTGTGTGGTGGCAACGAGGTGAGGAGTACTAAGACAAGTGTGTCTTGCCTACATTCAAGCATGGTCAGGGGTTGACACTAAGGTTTCAAAAGCACTTGCCCATAGGGCAAGTACAGGTAATGTTTTACTTGCCCGAATGTCGTGTTCACTTGCCCAAAAAAAACTGTTAAACAATGATATATATAGGCTAATTAAATTATACATTTTAGCGAACCGTATCTCTTAAATGCAAACACAGCTTACTAGTCTCGTCCTGACCACATACAACCAACAACAATTCATATAAGCCTAGATATCATGACATCACACTACACCAAGCGCTTGGTCCTGCTGCAGCATCGTGAAAGGGCCTCTTTTTGCCATGCACCTGGCCTGGTTTTGGGGGTCTCAGAAAACTCAGTCTAGCTCAGAGTCAAGCTGAAGGTAAGCTTCCACACAAAAGTGTTCAGAAAAATGTAACTTATTTTACTTATTTAAAATGGTCACATTGTGCGAAAAAGTGATAGTCTGCCATAAAATGATTAAAGTCCACCATGTTAAAGCTATTGCCCAGTTATACTGTAAGTAGGGAGGGGGATCATTCATTTCTATTCATATTGATACCATTATAAAGACTCCACAATCCAAATCTTTATTGATACTTTTCTATTATTTTGTTAAAAGAGAACTGGTATTATTGCTTTAATTGCTTATAAGATTAGAAGAGCTAAGGATAGGACTTTAAACAGGTCATAATTCCATATTTAGGCCTACTAATAATTTTATATTGCTGGGGAAACAAGTTTCTCACCCAAACTGTATTATTCAAGCTTCTCACGAAAAACTTAAATTTCTTTTTTTCTTGATGTTACATTTGAACACATCATGATGTCATTTTATTGACCTGTGCCTAATAATAATTTTACTGAGCCGACGTGAACACATCACATTTGAACGGTTTGCGATTTTTTTTTAAAGCCAACTAGTTCTTATCCTGCAGATTTTAATATGGATTTAAAAACTATCACAATTTTTAACTGCGGGACTTGCTACGCAGTCTCTCGTTTGCGTTTGTTGATCACCGCTGCTTTGAATGAATGATGAGACGGTGCCGAGCCCTCAGCAGCGTGGTCTGCAGCGGCAGCGACTCAGCGGACGTTTTTTTTTTTTTTTTGGAGACAGAGTTGAAGCGGGTTGAAGGAGTTTCTTCAAGACAGTCGAAGGTACAACACTTTTACAGTCTATGATGCAGACCACTGAATAATTCGCCAAAGTAGGCCTAATTAGTTGAAGATGACCGGACTCGATATTTAAAATTACATCATGTGACCTACTGGACTCCATAGCGGTATCGATAAGCTCAAACGTTATTGATTTTTGGGGTTTGAATATAGCGGAACCAGGTCCGTAGCCAGAGCCGGCTTTCGGAACGTAGACAGCGAAACTGTGCGCACACAGGCTGGTGTGTGTGTGTGTGTGTGTGTGTGTGTGTGTGTGTGTGTGTGTGTGTGTGTGTGTGTGTGTGTGTGTGTGTGTGTGCTCAATAGTAAATATAGTAGGGATGTGAACAATGTGTCGATTCTCAGCTCGATTTTCGACTCGCCCAAGGCGACTCTAAAAATAGAAATCGGTAAATCGGGTGTTTTACTTTATTAGATGTTTTGGGGACATGTGAGACGTCCGTGATGTGAGTTCACGTGTGGTCACGAGCGCGCTGCAGGCGCTTCATTTCTGCAATGTGCATTAAATGTCCTGTGTGGGTCAACAGTGCAGTGCAACATATGCAGCATAAAGTTATAGCATTCATCTACGGCCGTGATGTTAAATCACCTTCACACAAAGCCTCCGCCCGGGCAAAGCAGCGAGTAGCGCTGTGACGGTGACGATCACCAGGAGACCTCGCAAGTAGCCTATGAGGGAATGAGCCGCCGTGCAGAAAAACTCTGTGGTTTGTTGAATAAAATGATAATCGGGGCTATCCTGCCCGTTAACGTTGTCTACGGGAACGGCTTCCGCGATCTGTTTGTATGTCTCAAGTACACAGAGCCATTTCGGCAAGCTGACAGTGCGACTGAAGGGACTGTAGTTTCTGTTTTCAGCCGAGTTCACCTCCGACGCATGGACAGCGTTTTTAAAATGAAAGCCTCTCATTTTATTATCAAAAAAGGCTTTGATGCAGATGAAGTCTGAACACACACAGCGTGCGCCACCAGTGTTGTTTAAAGGAAAGCGCAGTTTATCAGCACCACAACTACGTGCTGCTGCCGCAAAAAAATGCACATTGCCTTTTTTTTCTTTTTTCTAATGGCATAGTAAATCGATCGATTTGTCGATTCATGCCTCCGATACGTCGACACGCAAATAATGAATTGTTTAACATCCCTAAAATATAGCCGATCTATTTTGTGTGAGTTAGCGGGGGAAAACATTGTTTTGCGGACTCTAAAACAAATGAATAAATAGCTTAGACTATTGACAACTCATCTAAAATCCACTTGCCCTGTCGGGCAACCAAAAAGTAATATCAACTTGTCCCAACATTATTTTCACTTGCCCCGGGGAAGCGGGCAAGCGTTAGTGTCAACCACTGATGGTGGTGGGAGTGTCATGGTCTGGGGCTGCATGAGTGCTACAATCATTGAATGCAAACATGTACTGTGACATATTGAAGCACAGCATGATCCCCTCCCTCCGGGAACTGGACTGCAGGGCAGTATTCCAACATGATAACGACCCCAAACACACCACTGCCTTGCTAAAGAAGCTGAGGGTAAATTTTGAGGGAACAGTAAATTTACACTGTTATACAAGCTGTACACCAACTACTTTACATTGTATCAAAGTGTCATATCTTCAGTGTCGTCCCATGAAAATATTGGGAGATACTGTATGCCTAGTTTCCACCATGCAGAGCGGGTTGGGTCGGTGCGACTCAGTCTGGTTATTTTGGGTAGGGTCCCAAAATAAGCGAGCTAAAACGCTCTGAGCTGCTCCCATTTTCAGGACTCCTCCGTTGCAGGGCTGTCCCGAATACCATTTTACAGGCTTCGTTGGATTTTCCGAGCGAGTATTCGAATACTCTTTCTAAAAAAACACACCATCAAACCAACTTTAATAATCCCAGTGTACTCACTAAAACCGAGCTTGTGGCACGAGACGGTAATCTGCGTAGTTTGTTGATGCTTTAATAACTTTAGAACGGTAATAAAGTCGGAGTTCCTTACTTTCCCCGTGGAAGCGAACAGCTGTTGTTCAGTTCCAAATCAGCTGACCTCTCCGTCACCGTAACCCTTAAAGGAGCTTATCAATTCCTCCCGTAACATGCATCTTTTCGGCGATTTTTAAATCCATACAAAGATCCAATATTGATCGTCTTTTGTGTCCATTATTGACCGCGTATTCCCATGATACAAGCCATAGCAGCGCTGCACAGGGAATGTAAACAAACAGCTGAGCTGAGCTAGCGTTAGCATTTCGCAGAGAATTGCTTTTCCCTCCGACATTTTGTGGTTATAAAGTTAAGGGGAAACAATAATATATTCTTCTTCCTCCATCTCTAGTTCTCTACTGCGCTTGGTGCCGCTTTTAATTTGCCTTGCTCTGGCAACGTCAGTAGCCTACAGCTGGTGTATCACCGGTTGCGCTTTGAAAGGTCAGCGGCCAACTAGGTCAAAGTTCAAATAATTAGATAATTTATTTTAAAAGAGCGATACATTTGTATTTTAACAATTGTTGTATAAACAACGTTTTTATCTGAATATTATTATTTGCTGACAACATATAGTGCAGTTTCAGATACTTCTGAAAAAAGAAAAAAAATAATATTCCGAATACTGAATTGAGCTTCGAATACTAGCTTTACAAAGCCCTACTCCGTCGGGGTACTAGCCGTCTGAAAAGGTGGAGCTACGACATTTAGCGGAAAAATGTCAGCACAGCACTCTGTTTATTGTGTGGTGTTTTTTAGAGCTGCAACAATTAATTGACAAATCGTTTATTAATCGATTATTAAAATAATCGGCAACTATTTTGATAATCGATTCATCGTCTTGAGTATTTTTTTAATAAAACATGTCCAAATTCTCTGATTTCAGCTTCTCAAATGTGAATATTTTCTGGTTTCTTTAATCCTATTATGACAATAAACTGAAATATCTGTGTGTTTTGGACATAACAATACATTTGAGGACGTCAACATGGGCTTTGGAAAATGTATCAACATTTTTCACCATTTTCTGACATTTTACGGACAAACACTAATCGATTAATAATCGATTAATCGAGAAAATAATCTACGGATTAATCAATTATCAAAATAATCGTTAGTTGCAGCCCTAGTGTTTTTCCTCTTCATTAAATTAATCAGTGGCCATCACTGAGTCCCACTGCTACAATGTCACGTAGCTGCCGCGGCCAGTGCTGTTCGCTCACTGTCAGTTTGTACCGAGCCGTCTCCGATTTACCGGCATAACACGCTGACAATACAGGGGGAATAAATGTAGAAGCGGCTGGTTTGATCAAGCAAAAACGAGAGACCACGGGCTTGACCACAGTTGTTCCACAGCCTGATACTTTGACCCATATTCTGGCAGTAGCCATCGCCGTCCAGCCTCGGCGGTGGAAAAACCACAGAGATTCTTAAAAGTGAGCTGTCCCGCTCTGAGACGCTCCGACCCGACCCGCTCTACTCGGTGGAAACAAGGCATTAATGACAGGTGGTTCAAAGATGGTCTTTGGCATTAAATGTGAATGTAATCTTTGTTTTGGATATAAAAGGCATAGGAGGTCATCTCCCGTGAACGCATGGCAAATGTTTGTTTATTTTTATACTAACCGTTTTTGTCAACAATGCCAGAAAAGCTTTCTAATATCTAATATTTACTAGATTTTTTCTGGGATAAGGAAAATAACTTATTTTGCAATAAATACTGTAAAATTGCGTGGTCGATATACTTTGTAAAAAAGTTACTGTTCATGTAATTGACAAACTCAAAGAAGTTGATCTAATTTTTGTATAATTATGTTTTAAAAAAGGATTTACTTTCAATATCTTTCAAACAAACAAAAAATAAACAAATAATACTTTGACACAGGCACACACGCGTGGATCTTGTGTTAACCCATTGATGCCGGCTGCTGCGCGATGCAACATTGTATCTCCTGCCGGCTGCTGCGTAGCGCATTGTTATTTTATCAAATTTTCATGCCGTGCGCAGCATAGAATGCACCGTCATTGGTTCAAATACACATGAGGTGGGTTTTGTTGATTTTTTTAAGACCACGTGACCACCCAAAACATGTCATGAACCGTAATTACACTGTCTAATGCCTTTTATAACATGCTCATGAATGATTATTTTGGCCTCAGGTAAAGTGAAACAATTTGGACAGTTCATTAACATGTCATGAAGCGTTATTACACTGTCCTATGCCTTTATAACATGCTCATGAATGATTATTTTGGCCTCAGGTAAAGTGAAACAATTTGGACAGTTCATTAACATGTCATTAAGGGTTATTACACTGTCTAATTTTGACATTGACTGTCATGAGACCTTTATTATACTGTCATGAAGTATTGACTTCAAAGTGAAACAATTTGGACTTTTCAGTAAATATTATTACACTTAATTATACACACAACAGTGTTAACTGCAGTAGCATCCCCTTTATAGATGTAACATGAAGCATGTCAGTATTACATGTGGAAAATACCTGGGTTACCAATGGTTTAACCCAGTGTTGATCCATTTTCCTCACTGATATGAAAATGGATTTGCACAATAAGTTGGTTAACTTTTTCCTGTTGACCAATTGGTGAATGCATCGTTTTATGTAATGGATTTTTTGGTACTGGAGCAGTGCAGTTTGGTTAAAACGTGTCATCCACATCCTTGTACCAGATATTAGATGTTGTTACATCCCCAATGTTGTTCCTTCAAGTATCTAGAAAATAGACAGGAAATCCCTGCCACTATGTGTATTGTTTTATCTCCATGTAGCATGAAAGATGCCCTTCATCAGCTGACCTCAATGAATTTTAAGATTTTTTCGATTGTTATGAAAGTGATATTATAAAGTTATAAAGCTCCTATTAAAATACAGAGGTTTCCAAATATGTCAACCCAAATGACAGTGGCAAAAAAAAAAAAATTCCCCAATTAATTTAACAGTGCAGCTCTAAAAAGTGACTTCCTGGGTGATAGTGTGCTAGAATGAAGTTTGCATATGCTGTATTTAAGGTTGTCAAACAGCACAGAATGTTTTTCATCACAAAAAACCTTATATTTTGTTTGTTGCAGGTGACTCATAACCAATTGAATGTTCTGGACCTGTCGTGGCTGGAGGAGGGATCAGAGCTCATTCGTGAAGAGCTGGAACCTCTTTCCAGAAACATGGCTGCGTCGCTACAGCAACTGATTGAACAGAGAGACACAGCCAGAGAGGTACTGCAGTCACACTCAACAACCACTGGTTGGCTCATATATATTGTTATTTCAATGATGTTAAGAATATTTTATATACGGGGGCGCCCTTAGCTCAGTTGGTAGGGCGTCCCCCCCCCCACCCCGGGCCGGGCCCAGCAGCAGACCCGGGTTCTATTCCCGCCCGCGGCCGTTCTCTGCATGTCACTCACCTCTCTGCCCCATTTCACCTCTGTCTCTCTGCACTATCAATAAAGCATAAAAATGCCCAAAAAATATATAAAAAAAGAATAATAATAATACAATTTTAAACACTTAACATTTGTTTTAGAGGACCTCAACTCAAAATAAAAGACCTGTCATGATTGTCTGCTCCTTTTATGTTGAATATTATGCATTTCATTTGGATATAGTGCTGCTTGAAAGTATGTGAGCATTTTGGAATTTTATTGAGTTTAACCATTATTAATGAATTTTTATCTATACCAGTATTTTCTATATGAAATAACAGATGTTTGTATATCAATTCAACATTTTTATTTTCTGGAAATCATTAGAAAAATATCCATAATCGCCAAATGAAAAGTGTTTTTTCAGGTAAAAACCAACCCATACATTACATCTGGAGATTTGCAGACCATTTGACACCACCATTCTTCACATGGGAGAAGGTTCTTTTGGTGGTAGGCAGAGTTGCGTTTTTGCCCAAACATGGCGGTTTTTGTTATGACAAAACACAACTTGGACTTATCTGTCCACAGAATAGACTTCCAGAAGACCTCAGGTATCTCCAGGTGCTCTCTGGCAAAGTTGTGACAAGCATTTTTGTTCTTTTTTGAGAGCAGAGGCTTCTTCAGCAACCCTCCCATGAAAGCCATGTTGACTGAGTTTTCTTCTTATTGTGGAACCATGCACATAGGGATGGGAATCGAGACCCGGTTCCTCTTCAGAACCGGTGCCGAGTCAACCAATTCCCTGGAAAATGTTAACATGCCTGCTTAACGATTCCGCTTATCGGTTCCGCTTGTTGCAAATGTGTCATGACTTGACACTCGCGCTGCTTTGTTTTGGTTCAGAACGCAGCAAACATGGCGTTGAGACAGAATCTCTCTAAATGTTGGTTGTTTTTCACTTGAAAAGACGACAATATGGCCACTTGCAACAATTGTAAAGTTTCCATTTCGTCAAATGACACGCACACAAGCGCAAACGAGCAGACGGCGATCCTGACGGTTAAACGTTTAAATGTCCGCTGCCTGTCTAGTCGACACCAGAATTGCCAATTGGACTTGTACATACAATATGTGAGAATTAACGTGTGTGTAGGCATATGTGTGGGCTAATAAAAAGGTGAGAGCAGCATAAAGCAAAGCAAAAAGGTTTTCTTGACCGCTGCCTTAAGCCCCGCAGTGTTTACTCACGTTCGTCAGCTGGTTTGTTTCTTTTTCCTTCCGTCAGCTGTTATAGTGCTGCCTTTATGCACGGCGGGTCGAGACAAACCCAAAACAACATACAGCGGAACTCGGCGATGATAAGGAAACAATAGTCTACACTTAGGTTTAACAATAAACTTCATTAAGACACACTTAAAATAACGATCTCTGCCCATACAAAAAACACTGACTTGGATAACTTGATGGAGCGATCGATGTGCACAAACCATCCGGCACATGTGTCTGATGACGGGCCGTTATATTAATAATAAACGGCTTATAAAAAAGGAAGAGAGATAAACAGGCGAGAGCCTTTTTCTTTTTCCTCCCGTCAGCTGTTCTAATGCACCCTTTACGCACGGTGGTTGAGACGAACCCTACACTAAAGTTAAACATGACACTTTGTAACTACACACTTAAAATAACGATCTCTGCCCATACAAAAAAAAAGACTTGGATTACTTGAGGAGCGACCGATGTGCAAATGTGTCTGATGACGGGCCGTTATATTAATAATAAACAGCGCGCTGCACATTAGAACAGCATACATTAAATATCTCGTATCCTTCCTGAGAGGGCATACATGATATTTTTTCTGCAAACAAATGGTTAATTTGCCAAAGTTGATAGTTGGTCTTATCTTTACAGAAGACTTCTTTGTATTTTTTATGTCAGTTGAATTTTGTTTCAAGTTGAATGCAAATGAGCACTGTTAATATTCCAAAAGGCACAAGCTCTTCCTTGACTGTTTTCAGTCTGTGTTTTTAGTTTTTAGGGAACATAATGGCATTTGGGCTTAAAAAGGCAAACCTTTTTTTTGTCCGGACCAATTAATGTGAAAATTGACAATTTCCTAATCCTAAAGTACTCTTGATAATTTTTGCACATATTTAAGCAGGTCAATACAAATAAACACATTTGTACTTATTTTCTCACACAATGAGAATCGATAAGAGAATCGATAAGGAATCGGATCGATAAGCAGAATCGGAATCAGAATCGTTAAATTCTTATCAATTCCCATCCCTACATGCACATCTGTCCCAGATGCTGCAGGAGAGGTCTTCAAATCACAAGATGTAATGTTTGGGTTGGCTTTCACCTGAAAAAACACTTTTCTTTTGGCGCTTATGGATATTTTTGAAGGAAGTCCACTTCTAGGCAGATGTTCAGTCACTCTTAAAGCTCTCCATTTGTAGATAATTTGCCTCATGGTGAACCGATTTTTTTAAAATTAATTTATAGCTGTCCCGTGACAAATATGCAACATCACAATTCTCTTCCTAAGATCATCTGAGATTTTCTTTCCTTTTGGCATGTCTGACCTGTATGGGTTCACTTTGGTGGGCCTAAACTGACCTGGTTTGAGTTCTGTTTTATCTAGTGCCGCCCAATTTCTTCCCAGAAGATCTCTCATTACATTGGTCCATTTAATCACTCAATTTGGCCCACCTGATTGTGTTTAACTGCTCGATTTAAGCAATGCAGCTCAGGGTTCACAAACTTTTGCACATACAAAAGTTTGCAAATAATTTGTTTTATTTGAGTCTTTTGACTGCACAATTGATTTCTGGACAAAAAAATGTAATTGATAAACACACACCTGTTATTTGATATAAAAAATGCTGGTATTGATAACAATAAATTAATAATGGTTAAACTAAATACAATTCCAAAAGGCTCAAGGGGTTTTGTTTTGTTCAACAGTGAAATGGTTAAATGGTCAATTTTCCAGCTAAACACACTAATATTTACATTTGCGTCAGGAGATTGGTAAAAGGAAAGATATTAAGAGTTGGCAGGAGTGTGTCTGTAGCATTACTTAATTTGTAAAAACCAGAATCAAATGTGAATTCAGCAAAAAGACTTGTGTATCCAGATGGTTGTGGGTCTGAGCCAGGAGAGGGACTACCTGTCCAGCCAGCAGCTGCAGAAAGGAAGCAGTAACCTGGGCATGAGCAGCCCAGAGCGTGGGCAGAGTGCTGGTGGTGCAGGAATGAATAACGGAGCGGCTTTGAGTGTGTCTGGGCTGACTAAAGAGGAGAAGCAGCATCTGTCTGTGGAGCTCGCTGATACCAAGGCGAAGCTCCGCAGATCCAGACAAGAACTGTGAGTCTTTTAACAACTTAGTCAAAAAAGAGTCATAGAACCTGCACATAAACACTTTAATGCTGTTCTAATGATTTTGTCTTAACTATGGATGGTATTTACATGTTATTTAAAAGGTGTGGTTTATAGTGATGACCAACACATTCTATTCAGTTACTATCAGCTTGTCTATACATGACTAGGGTGAGGGGCTGATAATAGAATAATATTTGGAAGGAAGTTTTTGATCAGGTTGGACTTCGTCTCCAGCTTGATCTACTTTTGTTCAATGGAGTTTTGATGTAATCACATTCACACTATAATAGCGTGTGCCTTTTACTACTAAAGCAAGTTATTGATAGTTTTATGTACATTATTTTAAATATTATGTGTGTATGTTGTAGCGAGGAGAAGACAGAGCAGCTGATGGATTCAAAACATGAAGTGGAGCGTATGGATCAGGAGTTACAGAGACTAAAACAAGAGGTAAGGATGCTCTTCTAACCATAAGTGTCAGGGGCCGTATTCACAAAACATTTTATCTTAGCGCTAAGAGTACTCCTCAGGAGCACTAAAAGTTCTTAGTTAACCCATTGATGACTATGGCAATCTAGGAAACGTGTCCTTATCTCCTGAGGTTTTTTTGAGAAAATACTACGAATTGTCAACGTCTACCAAAACCTTAATATCTAAGCCTCTGTAGCACATAGAAACATGAAATAAAATACATTCAAAAGGTAAAGTTCACAGGTTTTATTAAAACATGCTCCCTTAGCGCTTACAAACCAGCACATTCTAAAAATCGACAAAATTAGATAGTCTAAAAAAAGACGAAATAATATAAAATATTTAAAAATAATGTGCTAAATGAGGTTATAATCCTGCTTCCTTTAAGCATGGATAGTAGTGACTAGCCCTGCGTTCCGAATCTCATACTTTCTTTTTTCTATTCTACATACTACATCTGACGATAAAAATAATCTAGTTAGGATGCAGTAGGCATACTATTGGGACATACTTTTACTCTTTTATTTTATCATAACATTGCGCCTTGATCTTGCCTCTTGCTTTTATATCCGGCGCATTCCCGTTTGTTTTCATATGGAGGCTTCGTCGATGTGACGTCACTTCATGTGCGCACCGGATTGTGGTTCCGAATCGCCCAAATAGGATGCTGTTTTCAACGGTAACAATCTTGGCCGGATGAAGTGGGACATCCGGGTGCTTCTAACCATCCTAAATCTGGCCACAAGAATCGGGACATCCTAAATCTTTTTTCTACATACTATATAGTAGGGGTGTAACGATACACGTATTTGTACCGTACCGTGACGGTACAGGCACGTATTTGGTGTTACAGAGGTGGACCGCGGTCCGTTTGTGGCGTACATAGCGTTAATATATGGCGAATGTACAGGCTTGTTTTGCGGTGTGGAACTTAAAACTTGTTTTTTTCGTGATTTTCGGCAAACCACACAATATTTTGGTGGTCACGTGGTTTTAAAAAAATCAACAAAACCTACCTCATGTGTATTTGAACCAATGACAGTGCATTCTATGCTGCGCGCGCTATGAAAATTAGATAAAGCATCAATGCTGCGCTACACAGCAGCCGGCAGTTGCATCGCGCAGCAGCCGGCATCAATGGGTTAAGAGTAATTTCTTAAAACCTATTCACAAAGCTGCTAAGACCAACTTTTACTAAGGAGTGGGAGGAACTCCTAAGCTAAGATAAGAGGGCAGAGTTGACCCTGTTGCTATGGATGACGTCATGTTCATACCGTCTATGCCCACAGTGATTGGTTGAGAGGGAATGAGTTTCTAAGAGTGAATTTATGATAGAAACACTGTGGGAGATATCCATATCGTGTCGCTTTATTAAAGTAAAGAGTTTTTAAATACAATTAATGATAAGTGACACTGATTTTACATGAGACCAATAATATACTGCACGGTTTCCTACACATTCGTTCACAATTAGCCTACAATAGCGCCACATAGGCCTATTCATTTTAATTTTAGTTATTTAATACTAACTATCTTTGGATTGTGAGTGTGATTGAGATGTTATTCACTTTCCTACACAACACAGACCTTTATGGAAGTGTCCCCTATTTGGAAGGAAGATTTTGATCAGGTTGGACTTCATCTCCAGCTTGATCTACTTTTGTTCAATGGAGATTTTATGTAATCACATTCACACTATATAGCGTGTGCCTTTTACTACTAAAGCAAGTTATTGATAGTGTTATCGATTAGTAAACAAAACAAAGAGGTATGAACTAAAAAGCTGAAATTATTTGAATAATTTTTTTGTTTGTTGTTGTTTTCAATCCAGTTTATTACATAACATAACATATCATTTTGCTGACGCTTTAAACCAAAGCGACTTCCAATAAGTGCATTCAACCATGAAGGTACACACTCGGTAGTACATTAGCTTCAAATAAACCAAACTACAAAATGTCACACTTAAGTGCTACATGTAGGTGTAACATGGAGTTACACCTACATGTAGCATGGAGATTTTTTTTCTACATTACCTTCCTAGCGGGGTAATTCAATTAATTCAATTAAACTTTATTGTGATTATGATTGACATTAAAGGTGATGACCCAATGCAGTCCTAAATCTTGAGTTTACAGTATATATTTTGGAACCATTTACTGCTGTTACCTGGCATTAAAGCTTACTGTCATTAATTACCATAATGTCCTATGCAGATGCATAAAGTAGAAGTCTGTGTGTGTGTGTGTGTGTGTGTGTGTGTGTGTGGTGTTGTGTGTGTGTGTGTGTGTGTGTGTGTGTGTGTGTGTGTGTGTGTGTGTGTGTGTGTGTGTGTGTGTGTGTGTGTGTGTGTGTGTGTGTGTGTGTGTGTGTGTGTGTGTGTGTGTGTGTGTGTGTGTGTGTGTGTGTGTGTGTGTGTTGTGTTGTTGTTTCAGAACCAGTCTCTGTCCTGTGAGGCCCGTTCTGTAAGAGTGTACCGGGACGAGGTGGACTCCCTGAGGGAGCGGGCAGCCCGGGTGGACAGGCTGGAGACTGAGCTGAGCAGGTGTAAAGAGAAACTCAATGATGTTCACTTCTATAGGAGCAGAGTGGAGGTACAAACACTGCTTCACACAACACATACATATTCACTTAACCATCATAAGAACTGCCACACTATGTGAGCCACTAACCTCGGAATCCCACTGGCTGCGTGTGCGTTGTCCTATGTTTTTGCTCCGTGCGCCCATGTCCGTCAACACTCACCGGCTCTGCGCCGCCGGAAAATCACAGGCGATTGCGCTTGATAGTATGATTCTGTATGTGGTATTTACACAACAAACTGCGCACGGAAGGTTATTGTTCCCATCCGAAGGAGTAAAAGAACAGTGGACATGCTTGTATATGTCTCTGTTTTGAGATTGTTACCTGCAGTGAACACGGAGTGTCTTATTTAGAAAATTAACCAGATGTTTTATTGTTTTGTCAGCGTCTGCGTTCATGTCTCTCTCGATGTGTTCTGTGCTAAATTGATGCGGCGAGCTCCGGCATCCAGCAAAAAAAGAAGCAGTGCATAAATCACGGTGCAGCGGTCCTAGTGGACGCTCGCACACTGACTAAAGTCAAACCTCTCAGCTCCTCTGTCGTGGCGGAGCGGACAAGGAGTGGACAGGCAGCTGGTGGAATTCAAGCTTATATATATTGCATGTTGTAGTGCTTTTTTTTTATATATTCAGTATACTTTGTACATAATCAGTGGCGGGCCGTGCCTTTTACACCTAGGCCTTCAGAGCCATCATCCCGAAAATCAAACCGCTTAATAAATAAATAAATAACTTCATAATCACGTCACAGCTATTGTCATTGGATTAACCATACGATTGCAGCAGTTACAGTAACTTTTAATGAGTGTAATACAATTACATTACACTAATGACACTAAACATGTTGACTAAACCATCAAGAGCATAGGCCAACTAATATTACACACTACACAGCTTGACAAGATGCTGCATCACGAAAAGACCCCACGTAGTCTAAATCATGACATGACCAAATAATCAAGAACAAATTCAAAACAGCCACAAGTCACTAGCAACTTCCGGTCAAGGCAAATGTCAAACACACACACACAGATCCCAGCTTAATCACAGACCCTGCGCCAGGATGAAAACTACTTGTCAGATCTTCTGTCTATCAATTTAGTTTAAATTTTTAGAGCGCTCGACAGCGCAGCAGCTAAGAAAAACAAACATTATTTGCATGTTTGAATACGTTTTAAGCTGGAAAAGTGTGCTGGGAAGCAGCGCACTACTAGCGGGTCATACAATGGAGAATGAATAGCAGAACGGCACTGGCAGTGCATGTAGCGCGTCCTGTGGTCACCGCTCCTAGTAAACACCGGTTTGAAAACCCAGCATAGCACCACACACGGCAGCGATCGGTTGCAAGTAGGCTAGCAGACATATCCAGCAATACAATTAGCAATGAGCCAACTATAGGCCTACTTTTCATAAGTTGCTGCCTGATTGGAAGTGTTGCACAGATCCTTTATCCAGCTGGGTCATAGCGGCTAGCTGCGGTGTTGTTCCACCCTGCTTCACAATGTCCAGCTGTTCTTAAAAGGTCCTTTTCTCAATAAAAAAACTTCCCCAGTAAGTTGCCCATTAAATCCACTCCTTCTGCTCTGTAATCCACTGTGTGTTTGGACAAAGTCTCATCTAAAAGACCTCATCAAAAATAGAAGAGATCTAACATACTGCCTTCTATCCATGGAAAGTAGTGTCAGCTAGCTAACGGTAGTTTAAGTAGGCTACTTTCCCTCCCGATTGCGATTGCGACAAGGCCAGCTAGAAGGCCTAGCTGTGTAAAATGATACGCCCAGCTCGGAAAACTCGAAATCTGATTGGTTAAAGAACATGTCAATCACAACATCGTCCCCATTAGCGTCAACAGAGAGGGGATTCTCGGAAATCTGAAGGCCTCGGCCAGATATTTTTTTACCCGGAGACAGCGCAGGGAAATAATCTGATTGGATAAGAGCTCTAATACTCTTTAAAATAGATAGAATTAATGAAAACATGTAAATGATATATTTAATAAAAAATATAATAATTTATAATTTCGTTTTTCTGAAAGTCTTTGGGCCAGCAGAGAAGGCTTTGCTGGCCCTGACGGCCCGCGCCACTGTACATAATTGTCTTTGACATGTACTACATGCTGTTCTTATGTTTCTATTTCTATGTTCACTATTGATTTTAATATATTTTTCCATAATATATTTCATGAAAGCTACTTCAATGTCCAGGTCGGACATGCTGTCAAACTGGCCCAAACGTGTGTGTGTGTGTGTGTGTGTGTGTGGTCATTCAGGAACTTCGTGAGGACAACTTGACTCTGATGGAGACAAAGGTTCTTCTGGAGGAGCAGCTCTCTGCCTCCAGGGGGCGCTGTGAGAAACTGCACATGTTGGAGAAAGACAACCTCTTTCTTCGAGCTAAAATACACGACCTGGATATGGTATTAGACAATGCCATTATTAAGTCATGTCATGTTTTTGCTATTTTGCACTGAAAAGCATTTTATTAAGCATAAAGATAGAAATTGTATATGATACTACGTTTTTCACATCCCCACATTTCTGAACAAAGCCACTGTTTGAATTGTTAATGAGACTGTACTGTATGTGCTAGGGATAGGTGGGATGACGCTATATGCCGTGCAACTGTGTCTAGAACTAGAGATTTAACAATATAATTTTTTACCAAGGAAAAAAAAGTTTCCGTTTCTGAGTCACCACAGTTCCCCAGAGACACTCACATAGAACATCTAAAGACATGATCCATATTCACACTTTTGAAAAGACGGGGTTCAGGGAATCGGTCGGGAGTTATGAAATGCCTAGCCGCAAGCACTTTGGCATGGTTGAGTAAAAAATACTATTTTGAGATACAAAACGTTACCTTGATATAAAATGACCTGTACTGTAATAGAAGATTTGGACCATACTGCCCGACCCTATATGCTAACCTTTTTTACCCATTTTGTCCTTATCAGTCCATAATATTGCCTATTATCACCCTCAGTTCAGAAATATTGGGATTGAACAGTTAGTGTTTGTTCTGGCATGTTGACGTTAGGGTTGTTTGTGTGCATTTGTTGCCGTTGTTTAGGAGAGGGAGAATGAACGTGAAAGGTTGGAGGAGCTGCTAGAGGAGAACATGTTGCTGGAGATTGGACAGAAACAGAGTATGAATGAATCGGCTCATCTAGGCTGGGAGCTGGAACAGATGAGCAAGAACAATGACAACACTAACACAGAGAGTACGAGACAAACTTTGTTTCTATTATGTTATGTTATCTATTCTATGTTTATGTCTGTCCACATACAGTCCCGGACAAAAGTCTTGTCACTTATCCATTTTGTAGAAACAACTGCTTATAACCTGACTTTTAATTAATCCATTGGTTTTAGAAATGGCTCATATGAAAGCTAAAACCCTCCCAAATTATGTTTAATATACTAAAATAAATTTGCTTCACTGAAGAAATATTGATCATTTAATGAACACAGAAAGGTCAGATTTTGGCAAGACAAAAGTTGTGTCGCCTACAGAGAGTAATGTGAAAATTTAACAAATAATAACTTCAAATACAAAAATATGTTGCATAACATCAGTGAATTAAGTAGTGGTGCTGTGAGATCCATATTTAATATCTTGTATGACTTCCATGAGCTTGAAGGACTGCATCCATGCGGTTTGACAATGATTCATAGAATTTATTGATGCAAAGAAAGCAGTCTTACATGCCTCCCAGAGTTCATCAAGATTCTTTGGTTTGGTCTTCCATGCTTCCTCTTTCATTCTATCTCAGACATTCTCAATGATGTTCATGTCTGGTGACTGGGCTGGCCAGTCCTGGAGCACCTTGATCTTCTTCGCCTTGAGGAACTTTGATGTAGAGATGGAAGTATGCGATGTAGCAACCATGTGATGTAATTCAACCGAAGATTTATCTGAGAAATCCACCTTCCTGGTCGAATCAGTGCCCAGAAACCAGCACTAAACAAAAGGCAATTAAAAAAAACGTGTGGCATTTTCTAAGGCCCAAAGCCTGCTAAAAGAATGGACGCTGGAAAAGTGGCAAAAGGTGGATTTCTCAAATGAATCTTCGGTTGAATTTTCATCACAGCCGCCGCAAATATTGCAGGACACCTACTGGAGCCTGCATGGATCCGAGATTCACCCAGAAAACAGTTAATTTTGGCGGCGGAAAAATCATGGTCTGGGGTTACATCCATTATGGGGGTGTGCGAGAGATTTATCAAGAAGAATTAGCTACCTCTTTTATGGTTGGGAATGTTCCCAACCATAAAAGGGGTCAAATTTTGCAGCAGGGTGTTGCTCCATTGCATACTTCCATCTCTACATCAAAGTTCCTCAAGATGAAGAAGATCAAGGTGCTCCAGGACTGGCCAGCCCAGTCACCAGTCATGAACATCATTGAGCATGTCTGGGATAGAATGAAAGAGGAAGCATGAAAGACCAAACCAAATAATTCCTGCTATTCCTGATGACTTCATCTATAAATTGTCAAACCGCATGGATGCAGTCCTTCAAGCTCATGGAAGTCATACAAGATATTAAATATGGATCTCACAGCTCCACTACTTAATTCACTGATGTTATGCAACATATTTTTGTATTTGAAGTAAATTATTTGTTCAATTTTCATGATCAATATTTCTTCAGTGAAGCAAATTTATTTTAGTTTATTAAACATAATTTGGGAGGGTTTTAGCTTTCATATGAGCCATTTCTTAAACCAATGGATTAATTAAAAGTCGGTTATAAGTTGTTGTTTCTACAAAATGGATAAGTGACAAGACTTTTGTCCGGGACTCTATGTTGTTACTCACATTTTGTCTAAACAAAAGTATTTTTTCTACTGCAGCTCGTAAGTCATTGGTCCATGAGCTGAATGAGTGTGTTTCTAGCCGGGTGTTAAAGCAAGAGAAGGAGAACCGGGAGCTCCAGGCCTCTATAGAGAGACTGAAAGAGGAGAACCACCTCCTGCAGGAGAAGCAGCTCCACATCCAGGAGCAGGACCGGGACAACCAGAGCCTCTGCAAGAAGGTTTGACAACGTCTTAAAGCTACTTGTTGTTGCTCTAACATAGACTGGCTCTACAAAAGAAATCTCAATGGTTACAGACAAGAACGGATTTCCATTTTTCTTTCATATGGTTTGTTTGTTTGTTAGTTGGAACGTCTCCAGGGTTTATTGGACCAGGAGAAACTGACCAATCAGGACATGGAGTCTCTGGGAGAGGAAATCTTAAAGGAAAAACAGATCCTGGAGGGGCAAATGCACAGTCTGAGTGCAGAGAAAGACAAACAGGTTGGCAAAACACTAAACACACTCAGGTCAGTCAATTGTTATAGACATCAAGATGCATCCATGTTCCTCTATTCCTGTCAAATCAGATCTCAGAGTTGGACAGTGAAAAGCAGCACCTTCTCGATGCGGTGGTGTCCCTTCAGGAGCGCGCTCAGTCTAACAACGTGGCAAGGGTCCGTGAGGTAGAAGCAGAGAACCAGCTACTGCACCAGAACATTACTGATACCAGCTCCCGATTGGCCAGCTTAGAAACCCAACTCAAACAAGCCAATGAGGACTCAAAGAGGCTGAGGGAGAAGGCAGAGCGCTGTGAAGAGGTGGAGCGAGAGGCAGCAAGGCTAGAGAGGAGCAGGGATGCTCTCAACAGAGAAGTAATTCAAATCAAGATATATTTATAAGTATGAATAGCATGGTGTATTCATTAAAAGCTTGCTTAATTAAAAAAATAATTATTGAAAGACTAAATTATATTTAGTGATTTGTGCTGTTTTGCTTGTAGGTGGCGTCTCTCCATGCATGCAGTGAGCGGTCGGAGGCTCTAGAGAAGCAGATCTCCTTCCTGGAGCAGGAAGTCCACAGGCTGAAGAGGGAGGCAGAGGAGGCCCAGCAGGAGGTGCAGCGACTGGGCAGGAGCGAGGCAGAGAGCAGCCTGTTGGCTAAGGAAAACCTGGAGCTACGCTGCTCCCTGGAGAACCTGCGCTCCTCCTCTGCTCGCCTGGCCACCTTACAAGAGGAGCATAAGGACACACAGAGACAGACACATGAGCTGCAGAGCACACTGGACCAGGCAAGACAGGAGCAACAACATCAGAAGAACAAGCTGGAGAGGCTGGAGCTTCACCTGGCCAATCTCAACCAGGAGAAACAAGCCTTAGAGCAGGAAGTACACAGGAGCACAGAGCAGAGGGAAGAGGTGGAGAGGGAGAGCGGGGAGATGCACACCAGAGAAGAGGAGCTGAAGAGGGAAGTATCTGAACTGAAGGAAGAGTGCAGGAGGAGGGAGGAGATGGACAAAGAGAGGAGGAAGCTCCAACTGGACCTGGAGCATTCAGAGAAGGGCAGGAAGACACTGGAGAAGGAGAGCTGGAGGATCAGAACACTGTTAGAGGGCAAAGAGACAGAGCTGGACGACTGTGTCAGGCGATTGGCTACAGTGGAGAAAGAAGGCACAGCTCTGAGTAAGGAAGTAGATAGGCTAAAGGAGATGGCAGTCAAGGGCAAGGAGTTGGAGAGGGAGAACAAGGAGCTACAGAAACAGGCAACCATTGACAGGACGACTCTGGCTACTCTGAGAGAGGTGAGAGGAGAAATAGTCTACAGAAGTTATTCTTAATGTGAAGGTAATCTTTGTTTAATGGAGATAAGATTTTTATATCAAGTCTAAATGAAGGAGTGCACAAACGTTAAACCTTTTGAGGTTCTCAAAAACAATCTCAACTGCTCTTGTGGTTTTACTTGTATTGTATTAAACACCATTTTTGCGTTGGATTTAGTTGTTAAAATTTCCATTTTACCTGAGCAACCTGTGGACTTCATGTCTGCTTAAAAGTTCCATCTTGAATGAATTCAGTCTCAACAGAATAGTATAACGATGATATATAATTAATATATAACCACTATTAGCAACTCAAGTCGGTTACTGTAACATCCATTTTTCAATAAAATACTTATATTGGCCTGACATTAAAGTATTTTATCATCTGTATGGAATTGGAAATGTGTGTGTAGAGTTTAATCGTCTTGTGTGACATATCTTTGTGTGAAGGAGTTGGTGACAGAGAAGCTGAGTGTTCAGCAACAGAGTGTTGAGTTTGAAAGACTAACTGAAGAACTGGAGAAGTTTGGACTGAACAGAGAACAACTGCTGCAGCAAGAACACACATTTGAGGACAGGTAATTTTCTCGAATGTGCTGCTATTCTGGCCCCATTCTAGGGCTACTGAATACATGGTAATGATTTCATATGTAATAGTAAAATCCTTTATCTTGTTTGTACGGCAGCAGGTACAGGCTGTTGGAGTCTGAGCTGGAGGAAAGTGTCCAACAGTCAATGAAGATCAGAGAGGAGAAAAGGAAAGTTGAAGAAGCTGGGCTCGGGGCTCAGCTCAACTCAACCCTATGTGACCAACTAGTAAGTAACTAGTGACCACATGGAATGTAGTGCTTGGCAAAAAAACAAACAAACCTAAAATAGTTGGGGGCGCCTTTAGCTCAGTTGGTAAGGCGTCCCCCTCCCGGGCCGGGCCCAGCAGCAGACCCGGGTTCGATTCCCACCCGCGGCCGTTCTCTGCATGTCACTCCCCTCTCTGCCCCATTTCACCTCGGTCTCTCTGCACATCAAATAAAGCATAAAAATGCCCAAAAAATATCTTAAAAAAAAAAAAAAAAAAAACAATCTAATGTGATCCTGTGATGATAAGTCATAATTTAGGGGAGAACGGGGTAAGTAGGCACACTTTTTACTCTAGTGAGAATTGCTCATCACCAAAACATCTGTCAATAGCCATTCCTACATTAAATTGAAGCTTAAGGTGTTGGCTTGAAATGTGTGTCTCTCTTTTTTTCCAACTTATTGTAATGAAGAAGTAATTTACCATCAAAGACACTCTGACACATTGTGACAACCAACCCCATCAAGGGGTCGGTTGTCACACACTATGGGGTTGTTTGTCACAATGTTATCTTAATGGGAAAAATCTTAAAAAGAAGGCAATGAGGCAGAACCAAATTTGAAAGTTTAATTGCATTGTAAAGTTGACAAATAGGCCTACATAACTTACTGTAGCCTTGGCAGCTGGTCTAGTTTGGGATGCACTGGGTTGTTTTGATTTTGTTGCCCTTTTTTCTTTTGCTTGCTAGCTGCCTTTTCCTGCTCTATTCTTTCCTTCTCTGGGGTGTCAGTGAGGATACAGCTTGACAATTTCTTTCGTTATTGGGTTCCTTTTCTGGCTGCAGCCTTGAGATAACATGTGACAACCAACCCCCCAAAAAATTTGACGACCAACCCCAACCTGAATTTCTTGCTAGCATCAAGGCCAACAACCATCTGACAACTAATTAGCTTGCTAACAACAATCTAAACTATAGCTTACCCTTCACACTTTCTGAGGGTAACAAGTGTTTTGTTATAAACCCATTGTGTAAAAGCCTAGAAGAAAAATACTGAGAAGCAAAATATTTTGAATTTGACATGAAAAACACAAAACATCCTCTCACCTGAAATGCAGCTGTCTTCCTCCAAGGAAGTCTATGTATGTGACCTCTGATCCCAATTCTGGACCTTTTTTATATCAACATTTCAGAGCTAGCGCGCTCTGGTGGCGAGATATAACGAATGTGACATCCAACCCATGTGACAAATTACCCCGTTCTCCCCTACTCATAACAAGTTGATGAAAAAGAAACTGACTATCTTATTTAGTTAAAAATGTGTTTTTTTTTTTTTTTTAAGAAAATTAATTTCATAAATGGACACAATCATTTGCTTCTGAACAAGGATTTTAAATCTCAAATGGTTGAAATAATTTGTAAGCTATATTTTTGTAATGTTAAGTGTCTTACAATTTGTTTTTTCTGCTATAGGCCCATCAGACAGTGTCTACCTTGAGTAAGCAACAGGAAGAAAACCACAACTCCCAACAACACTCAGGGAGCAGCTGGGGTCAGGGGTCGGCCGCTGCTGAACTGATACGAATCAAAGATCGTCTTATTGATGTGGAAAAAAAATGTAAGATTACCGTTTAAGATGCTAATTAATTACATTATATTAGTTTTATTAGGTATCCTAACGCAAGCATCAACTTGTGTTAGGATAGTTCAAACCAAAAATATTCTTTTAACATTCTTTATATGAATGTTCACATATACATTTTTTAATTTCATAACTTTTTTAATCTATGTTCACCTGAATGCTTGGCAATTTACCTGAACTCACCAGAATGATGTGTTTTTTTCAGGATTTTATCACATTTGGTTGATTTTCTTTAGAATTTTTGGTTGTTTCAGCCTGTGAGTTGCTGTAATGCCCTGAGGTCAAATTTCAACCACTACCTCTCCCTCTAAATGCAGGCAGTAGCATTATAGGCCGGTATGACGCAGCAGCGCACAAACAACACTTTTTATGAGGACAAACACATTAATATTATGACCAAGAGGAGACTGTAGTACACTTCTCTGCTTAAATTATGCTTAAAGAAGGTGAATTTTACTATATTTATAAACAACCTCCTCAGCACCTACACTCTTGTGCTGGATTATGTGACATCAAACGTACTCATGCAGTTTAACGTGTATATACTGAATATATATATATATATACAGTATCTCTACAATCACAACTCAAATAAAGGCTTGAATCTGCTAATTACTGCGTGTACAAGCAATTTCTATCTAGGATCATTTAATTTCTTTTAGGAACATTTTCCTATGATTAATTAAATTGTTAATTCAGAGTTCACCTTGCCCCTACAATGTACAATACATATTCTTATACTGTATAGTCAGTATGTTAAATGTTATCTGTTCAATTATCAGTAATTGTCACAAGTTACTTAACGTGCCTTTTCTTTCCCATTTGGTGTGTTCCATTAGTAGGTCTAGTGAGTTGTTTTGGTGTGATTATTTTCTGTAGAATGCCTGCCTGCAGACAGAGACCAGTCTATTGAAGGACCAGCTCAAACAGCTGGACAACCAGAACTTATCTCTTAACAACCAGCAGGTGGCACTACAGCGACACACCACCACCCTGCAGGAACAGAATTCAGCTTTACATACACAGACAGCCAAACTACAGGTGAACTAAATATGAATTGTTCACTTGGTGTAACAACTATCTTAATAATTCAGTCACATAATTTGTTCTTAATTTCTCCAAATAATGTTCTGTTTTGGATCTCTAAATGTCTCAGGTGGAGAACTCCACACTGGCTTCCCAGAGTGCATCTCTCATGGCCCAGAACGCTGTGCTCCAGGGCCAAGTGACTGCTTTGGAAATGGAGGTAGAGTCCTGGCAGCGACAGCGTGAGGAGGCATGGCGAGGCAGAGAGAGTGTACTGAATGACCATGAACGCCTGCTGAGCGTTCATGAGAGGCAAGCACACGAGTACGAGCAGCTGATCAGTCAGCACACTATACTGAAAGGCAAAGTGAGAGCGCTAGACAGTGAACACAGGATGCTGGACAGCAAGTAAGTCAATAACATACTGTAAAGTGATAGGTGTATACTATTACTTCAATTTAAATGTGGCTTGAGTCAGATGACATTTATGAAAAGTTTTTTAACATTGCTCTGATCATTAGAAGTAGAGCGGCAAATTGTTGGATTGTTAATTACTGGTGCAACCAAATCCTTTTTGACATTCACACACTTATTTTCACTCTGGTATGCTTGCAAATAGATATCTACCCTTAGAGCTAGGCTGTTACAATGTAGAGCAGCCCTATAACACTTGTAGATTGAGATGGACCAAACACATAAGAGTACAGTACAGAAGGAATCAGATTTTGGTCTATACCCAGATCAGCCTTGGGAAATCTCTACTTAGCAGTGTTGAACTAGTGTGTTCAGTTTTAAGATCTTTTCGTGGTGCCTCTATGTCAGCACATCCTCAGCCACCCTGACGCATGTTTTATATCAAAATTCAGAGATTATGCTGATGCTTTTATTTAAAAATAATAAATCATAATTGACGCATCCCTACTCACATACCTTTTTAATCGTATATGCTTAGTATTTGTGTGTGGGAAACAGTACAGTCTGTAGGTACATGTTAAGAGAAATAAGCACCATACTTGGTACACGCTGTCAAAGGATTCTACTCACCATGTTGATTAGTCAAAGTGTAATCACAGACACTCTCTAGCGCAGAGCTAACCCTGTCCTCTATTTGTCCCTGTATAGGTACTGTATTCTGCTGCAGCAGAAAGAGAAATGGCAGGGGCAGGAGGGATGTAGTCGGAAAGAGAAGGAGGAACTAAACCAAGAGATCCAGAAGAATCGGCTACTACAGCAAGAAAATCTACAGCTAATTGCAGAAGTGGACAGGTACTTTATAGACATTTACAAAAACTAGTTTGTTGTAGATTGTTGGCAAAGCGATCAGTCAGAAGTGCATTCTGTCATGTCTCTGTCGTCACCACTGTGACTTGAAAGGCTAACATCTCACTTAGTCTGATCCTGGTGTTACTTATTTTTAGAACCTATTTGACAAAATAATAGTAGTTCAGTATCAGGTTTCCAAACCAGATTAGAAATTGATCTCTTAAAGGAATAGTTCAACATTTTCATTTTTAGCGATTCGCCTCACTTAACGGCTCAATGTTAGGCGACAGAAACCTTCCCTTTAACTGTGCGTGCATTTTTTATGAAGTTAGGGACATAGGTCGCTCATCTGGGTTAGCTTGGCTCCAGCGCTGGTTGCTAAGGGGAACAATAGTGTGGCTCCGCTGGCAGCAAGAAGATAGACTTTACAACATCACTAAACACTCCTGTGTGCTTGTTGGGACTCGTTTATTTAATGGCACGTGGTGTCATTTTAGAATCAAATAAATATTCACAGTGGCCCTCATTTATCAAACTTGCGTGGAAACTGGTGCAGATTCTGGCGCAAATACCTCCCTACGCCAGGTATCGCGTGGGATTTATCAAACAGTCGTATCTCGCCAATCTCGGCGTACGCCACGCCATTATTGATAAATGCAGCGGCTGAAAACAATCGTACCACGCCCCTATATTTTCTCAGTTTAGAGGCCTCGCCCAGAGCTTTTGCGACATGGATATGCGCATTACGGTAAAAAAGAGGAACTTATCTGAAGTAGAAAATTGACAGAATAACAGCGAAAGTAGAAAAATAAAGAGTTTCATTTCGGAGCATTACAAGCGGCATCAAAGAACGACAGAAGGCAGCAGTTAGGAAGGAAATAACTGCTGCGGTCAACAGCGTTGGTGTTGACAACAAACGATCTCCAGCTGAGGATTTTGCATTTTAGGTTTACATATGGCTATTGCTCAAATGCTATAAAACAGCATATACAATTATATGTCGCCATTTCTTTGAATAGATGAAGAAAAAGTGGTCTGACTAAAAAATCGCCACTAAAAAAAGCGTGTTGCTGTTCTTAAATGCAACCAACTGAGGGTGCGGGCATAATATAAGTGCTAGAGGAGAAACAGACGCACGAACTGTCCGGTAATGGTCCCCATAAAATAAATACAGGTCTGCAGAGATTTGAATGATTAGAATGTATTGGCCCTTTTAGATAGCACTACTCAAAAGGGTTGTAAAAACTAAAAATAACACATTTTGCGTTTTACTGTATGACAGCACGAGTGGTCAGCCCGGCCGTCAGCTGCACAAGCCGACCCGGCAACGATCAGCTGTGAGAGCGCCCACTGTCCTGCTCCACCAGCAGATCGGAAAAACGTGCCGGTTAACGGTGGAAATAAATCTCTCGCTTAAGCGATCAATGACACATTAAAAGAGGAATTAACATCTAAAAAGTGCGTCAAATAAATAAAATGTTAAGCTGAATGTTGTGCCGTATATTTTTTATCATAAAGAGCAGTGTAGGCCTACTACATATTTAATACTGTGGCTAACATTTTGAATGAATGCAGCCCCCGTGCCTCAGTGTCCCCCCAGCTGCTCCAGACGGAGACAACTGCCCTTACGCAGTCCCGTGCAGCGCTCCTAAGTGGCCGGTGTGTGCACTATTGAATCAGTGCTCCTACTCAGTTGCACACCATAAGCTGCACATTTTTAAGTGATTAATATCTTTATTTCGGTCTGAGCAAACACTGCATTTGTATTATCTTCTAATAATTGTCCAACAAAGTCATCGGCTACCCGGCACAGCCTGCACTGCGAGTCCATGCTGTTTACAAACTTGCGTACACGAGCTGAGAGCTGGCGTGGGATTTGAGCGTATCCTACGCTCACGTCCATATTGATAAATGCCGAGGTTTGCGTGGAAATGTACGTACACCCAAATTTCTGGTCTACGCAAGGTTGATAAATGAGGGCCAAAGAGAGAGAGAGTTGACGCAACTCTCTGACTGTTTACATGGCTCTGCATACCAGCAGGAAACAGCGCAACACGCATGCGCAAACTATGCAGATGAGCTTCTCAGTATGTAAACAAGACGTCGCTGACTATACTGA
This sequence comes from Ammodytes dubius, assembly GCA_026122265.1. Taxonomy (NCBI): domain Eukaryota; kingdom Metazoa; phylum Chordata; class Actinopteri; order Uranoscopiformes; family Ammodytidae; genus Ammodytes; species Ammodytes dubius. Next base: position 25,906,751 of record CM047517.1, read on the forward strand.
GCAGAAGAGAGATTGCTGCAAAGATCCAGAACCGTATCAATTTGAACCAGAATACAGGGAGGAGCAACTACAGTGCTGCTTGAAAGTATGTGAACCCCTTGAGCCTTTTGGAATTAAAATGTATTGTACCATTATTAATAAATTTTTATCAAAACCAGTATTTTTTATATGAAATAACAGATGTTTGTTTATCAATTCAACATGTTTCTTTTCGGAAATCAATTGTTAAAAGAGATAAAACAAATTATTTTCCAACTTTTGTACTTGTATTGTATTGCTTAAATCGAGCAGGTAAACACAATCAGTAGCGCCAAATTGAGTGATGACATTGGACCAATGTAATGAGAGATCTTTAGGGAAAAAATTGGGCGGCACTAGATAAAACAGAGATAAAACCAGGTCAGTTTAGGCCCACCAAAGTGAACCCATGCAGGTCAGACATGCCAAGAGGAAAGAAAATCTCAGAGGATCTCAGGAATAGAGTTGTGATGTTGCATATTTGTCTCGGGACAGCTATAAATTAATTTAAAAAAAAAGTTTGAGCTCCATTGGTCCACCGTGAGGCCAATCATCTACAAATGGAGAGCTTTATGAGTGACTGAACATCTGCCTAGAAATGGACTTCCTTCAAAAATATCCAAAAGTGCCACAAGAAAAGTGATTTTTCTGGTAAAAGCCAACCCAAACATTACATCTGGAGATTTGAAGACCTCTTTTGCAGCATCTGGGACAGATGTGCATGGTTCCACAATAAGAAGAATACTCAGTCAACATGGCTTTCATGGGAGGGTTGCTGAAGAAGCCTCCAATCTCAAAAAAGAACACAACTGCTTGTCACAACTTTGCCAGAGAGCACCTGGAATACCTTCTTCTGGAAGTCTATTCTGTTGACAGATTAGTCAAAATTTTTACTTTTTGGTCATAACCAAAACCACCATGTTTGGGCAAAAAAACAACTCTGCGTACCACCAAAATAACCTCCCAAGTGAAGAATAGTGGTGGCAAATGGTCTGAAAATCTCCAATTGTAATGTTTGGGTTGGCCTTTACCTGAAAAATCACTTTTCTTGTGGCACTTGTGGATATTTTTGAGGGAAGTCCACTTCTAGGCAGATGTTCAGTCACTCATAAAGCTCTCCATTTGTAGATGATCTGCCTCACGGTGGATCGATGGAGCTCAAACTTTTTTTTTAAATTAATTTATAGCTGTCCCCAGACAAATGCGCAACATCACAACTTTATTCCTGAGATCCTCTGAGATTTTCTTTCCTCTTGGCATGTCTGACCTGTATGGGTTCACTTTGGTGGGCCTAAATTGACTTGGTTTTATCTCTGTTATATCTAGTGCCGCCCAATTTCTTCCCTAAAGATCTCTCATTACATTGGTCCATTTCATCACTCAATTTGGCCCACCTGATTGTTTTTACCTGCTCGATTTAAGCAATGCAGCTCAGGGTTCACAAACTTTTGCATATACAATAGATGGCAAATAATTTGTTTTATCTGTTTTAACAATCGATTCTTGGAAAAGAAAAATGTTGAATTGATAAACAAACATCTGTTATATCATATAAAAAATACTGGTATTGATAAAAAATTAATGGTTAAACTGAATAAAATTCCAAAATGCTCAAGGGGTTCACATACTTTCAAGCAGCACTGTATATGTGTTGGGAGCAGAGCAGGCGAGGAGAGAGCGAGACTGAGGCAGGTGAACAGCCTGGGGATGAGGGGAGAGTCACAACCAGGGACTGTCAGTGTTGTGGATGTGGGGCTTGTCAACCTATGCAGAGAGAAAATCTGTGCCTTTGCTGCACTGAGTGGGACCTGGAGCTGCCATCGATGGGAAGGCTTGACATATCAGGCAAAGAGGACAGTAAAAAAGAGATTCTGTCACAAGTGGCGATTTTCCAGTTTTAGTCACTCAATCTGCAGCTATTGAAACCATTTTTCCATATCACTAATTGCAGCAGCCTCAGCCTCTCGCCCGCTCAACTTCCAAAACAGGTAGTTTCTCCTCTGTGTATTCTGATTCAAATTGTCTTTACAGCAATCTTTCTTCTGCTGCGTATAATCACTAACGTCTTGTTGAAATACTAATCGATAGCTGTTGTGGTTGCAGGAGTCAAGGAGCCTTACACTTCCTGTGTTTTTTATTGCTTGGTCATAGACCACTTTGACTCGACTGAGTGAGTAAACAAATTGGTCGCGAAGTTTGATGTGCTGACATGGTCGCATATGGCTTTTTTTCCTCTGGTTCTCTGTCTCTCTCTCACGGTCACGTGACTCGCGTGTCCGCACGTGACTTATCTTGCACATTATTTTAGTCTGTTGTGAGTCTGAAGTGTTTTCAGACAATACGATTAGTTGTACATCTTCCAGAAGGTTTTCAAAACACCCAGCAAACGCACCTCTCCCCCTCCTACTCGGAACCAGCTGTAAGCTAAACTATCAGGTGAGGGAGGGGCAGAGCGGAGCACACGGCCGAAACAAGAGTTCACTGGATTTAAAAGCCTGCATGTCACGGCGTGCGGAACAATGATCAAATCAAATAAGTTTTATTTGTATAGCCCAAAATCACAAATACATTTGTCTCAGTGGGCTTTACATTTCATACATATATATATATATATATATATATATTGATATATGATACAATATGACACCCTGCCCTTACACCCTTAGCTCGGCTGAGAAAAAACTCCCAGTAAAAACCCTTTACCGGGAATAAAAAATAAATAAAAAATTGAAGAAATCTCAGGGAGAGTCAACAGAGTAAGGGATCCCTCTACCAGGACGGACATGCTGCAATAGATGTCATAAGTAGAGAAAATCACGAAGGAATTTGATCATTGACCAGGTGATTACATGGTAATACTAAGTAAAGTGCGAATAGTGTGGATGCAGGAAGACTTCAGATGCTGCCAGAGGATCCACACCGTCTCGTCTCCACCAGGGAAAACTAAGGTTTCCATCGCCGGGATTACATCCCACGTCTCCAGGTGGCGCCTTTAACCACTGCAACATCTTTCGCGTTGATGGTCCATTCTCAGATGTTACCGGGGGGGGACCAGATCCATACCGTCTCGTCACCACCAGGGAAAACTGGAAGACGACAGACAGGCAACCAGTGAGCAAAGCAAAAATGAATTTAAAGATTGAACAAGCAAGCGAGTAGAAAGAGTACTATCCTGATGGACGATGAATCAGTGCTGATGTGAGGCAATAGCAGGCGGGGAGCATCCGTTCCTAGGACAGCTGATTCCACACAGAACTCGGAGTCAGTCGAGTAGCATGGCGAGTGCTTGGTAGACAGAGGGAGAGAACCCCCGGGGCAACGCTCAGCCAATCATGGAAGATAGACAGAAGAGAACAAATGTCCGAGAAATGGTATCAGTTATGCAATTAGCATCGGCAGGACAATTTTTAGTGGGAGGACAACCGGTACTCGGGCCCAGACAAACCGAGACCGAGGCAGCTCCTCAGGCTGTTAATAATAACGCTATAACAATGTTAAACAATATGAACACAATTAACATTAATATTACATTGATTTACACTCTACCGTTCCCCACCGACACACAATCGGCGCCAGCCCCCCAGACCCAGAGCCTGCCCCCTAGCACCCCGCCCCCAGAGAGCACACCCCAGTGCGGCACTAGTCCCGAGGAGGACCGGGGCCATAGATAGAGAATAGAGTATAGAATAGGGAAATAGTATCGGATCACTGCCGAAACCCCCGGAGGGGCGGCCCGTACAGCCCACTCGGGCCCGCCGGACCGGCCATGCCCAGCCCATGAGGCAAGGCCAGAGGCGCCAAGCACAAAGGGCGCGACGCATCCGCCGCCGCCATCGGCACACCCAGAGCTAGGACCGGCCGGAGGAGCACCGACGCCGGGCAGCGAAACACAGACGCCAACAGCGACGCCACAGAGCGGACCGCCAGGCAGGGATAAATGATTAAAACAGTTTAAAAACAGTTAAAACGCAAATTGCATAGATTGCTTCTATCCGCCCGCGTCACACGATTAAAAACATCGCAGTGCCCACCTACCAGTGCAACAATTACACAATCTGCAACCGATGCCCCATTTCCACCCCACCCAACGGTCCAGTCAGGCAATAGCACGGCGCCACTGCAGACGCCTGAGCACGCACCCCGACACCACCACCCCCCGGCCACCCCCAGCCCAGGGCACACCAATGACAGCGGCAGGCAGCGCCGCCGCCCCAGTGCCCCACCCCCAGCCCAACCCCGTCAGCCGACATGACCACCCAGCCAAGCCCCGGAGGCCGCCGCGACCGCCTGTCCGGAGGCAAGACATGGTCCCACCCCCCAGCAGCGGTGCCCACGGTCAGATGCCAATTTGCCCGAGCCCGAGTGGCCAGGGCAGCCCACCGGAACAGCCCAAGACCGGCACCTACCCCAGAGCAAACTCCCCCCCCCAGCAGAGGCCAGAGAACCAACCCCAGACAGGGTGACCCGCCACCGACCCCCGCGCAGCAGAGAGGTGGCCGAGCGCTAACCAAAGGTTAATTCAAAGAGATAAGTCTTAAGTTTAGACTTGAACACCTCGATAGACTCAGATTGTCTGATCTCTATCGGGAGTGTGTTCCATAACGAAGGAGCTCGATACGAGAAAGCCCTGCTGCCGGCAGCTTTCTTAACTCTGGGGACAGACAGGAGCTCTGCAGTCGTAGACCGTAGTGCCCGTGATGGGGCATATCGCGCAACTAGGTCAGACAAATATGAAGGTGCAAGCCCATTTAATGCCTTATAGGTCAATAGCAGCACCTTAAAGTCGGATCTGACATGAACCGGAAGCCAGTGGAGCGACGCAAGAACGGGGGTGATGTGGTAGTATTTTCTAGTTCTGGTCAAAAGCCTCGCCGCAGCATTTTGTACCTTTTGTAAGCTTCGAGTACTTGCCCTGGGTAACCCAGACAGTAGTACGTTACAATAGTCAAGCCGAGAAGATACGAAGGCGTGTATTAATATTTCCGCATCAGCCATGGACAGACTGGATCGTATTTTTGATATATTCCGTAAGTGAAAAAACTCAGTTTTGGTAATCTCTTTGACGTGTTGATCAAAGGACAGGTTGGAGTCGAACTTAACACCAAGATTTCTTGCTGTTAAGCTTTGAGAGATAACGCAATTGTCGGAATTAATTGTCAGTTGCTCAAGCTGATTTCTAACGTAACAATTACAAAGTAATAATGAACAGTTCAAAATCAGTAAATATACATTTCCAAGTTAACAGTTCTTAAAGCCATGTGTTCTTGCTAAGCTAAGCTAACTGCCCAGAAGTTCATACGATACCAGATGCTGATACACAGCGTTTGTTGCAGTGTGAGAGGTTCTGGATCCTTTGGCATTGTTCTCCTCTTGAGGGCCTCTTTGCCAGCTTGGTCTGGTCGTTGGTTCTTCAGTAGCGGCGGGCTAACTGGCGTTGTTGTCTCTGGTAGTTCTTATTCTTCTTAAAGGGTCTGGCCTTTGTGGGAGCTTGGTTCGTTCCCTGGTTCTTCTGGTCCTTCTTTGGGTTGCTTGTGGAGCAGCCGGCTGGATCCAACATTCCTCTGCTTGAGATAAGACTTGTATCTGTGTTTGTCTGGTTGCATCCCCCACAGGATGTGTCCCCCCTGTCCCCCTGTCTCTTCTGCCATTGGTCAGAAGTCTTATGCTGTTTTTGAGGATAGCTATTGAGCCTGCTACAGCAGCCTCTCTCTTCTCTTCAAGCACCATCCGAGGTGCTCGTCTCTTCTTCTCTACCCACCACCAAACGGTGTGGAGGTACAGCTCTCTTCTTCCCCAACTTCCAGACTGGGAGGGGGAATCCACCAAGTTCTCTGGAGCCAGCAATCAGCCTTTCCACAGTGAAAGACCTGGTGCTACTCTCCAACTCCTGGACCCAGGGAAACGCCCGTTGTTCTCTGCTCTCCCTGATCCAAGCCCTACACCACGGCCTGTCCACACAGCCGTGAAGGCCCTCTCAACCAAAGAGGAACAAGATCCAGCCGGCTGCTCCACAAGCAACCCAAAGAAGGACCAGAAGAGCTCTTGCAGTTACATTAAATACAAGCTGCGACGTAGCCTACTCTTTTCTTTCCCCCACCTTCCAATAAACATGTAGATTAACGGTGTTGTCTCACTTGGCTTCCTCAAAAAAAATCCCCACGCCACGCCACTGCGTTTAACATGGTAGGTAAGCTAATTGACTCCACCTCCGCACTAGCAGGCTCATGTACAACCTGCGACCTGCTGGGTATTACATCCCTATATCAATCGCGATTCAAGTACCCATCTATATTCCTAGACAAAATAGCAGCGCCTTCTCCATTAGGATGGAGGCCGTCTGCTTTCAGCAGGTCAGGGCGCTTCCAGAATGAAGACCAATTATCCACAAAGTTAAAACCCTGCTCCTGGCAGTGCTGTGCCAGCCAGCGATTTAACGCTGTAACCCTACTGTACATCTCATCATCACCCCTCCTGGGTAGGAGACCAGAGACTAGTAATGGATGCCGACACATCTTTGAGGCAGTCTGAAAAGCCCTAGTTAAGCTATATTTAGTGATCTCAGACTGCTTCCGCCTAACGTCATTGGAGCCGACATGAATAACAATGTTATCAAAACGTGTTGTTTTGTGTCTGCGTTCCGCCTTTATCCCCCTTATCCCTGCATGTAGTCAGCATACTAAGATTAGCCTCAATGTCGGATGCTCTGGCTCCAGGTATACATTTAACAGTGGCTGGCAAATCAAGTTTAATGTTGCGAGTGATGGAGTCCCCTATGACTAGCGTGCGGGGCCCAGCCCGACCAACGGGAGCGAGGGAGACAGACGGGCTAACAGGGCTCGCAAGAGCCGAGTACCGATTCTCAGTCCCGAGAGGGGACCGCGAACCGGGGCACCGAGCAAGCCCGCCAGCACCGCGTGCACCCCTGCCCCGCAGGACAGGGCAGAACCCGGCCGCGTCTGCCGAAGCAGTTACCTCAATGCTACTGGGGGTAGTAAGACTCCCGGGGCTAGGGCTAAGCAATGTGTCCGTGCTGTCTATAACGTCAGTAGCAGAAAGCTGCTCCAACTCACGGACGCGACTCTCTAAACGAGTCATTCTAACCAGTAAAGTAGCACAATCCGCACAAGCCATCACGCACAAATATGAGTAAGACACAGAGTCAGACCCAGGGGAGAGTACGAGAAGCTAAGTGCTAGGATATGCTATACAGACAACAACAAATCACCCCCCAACACCAGCGAGGTAGGGGAGAACGACAGGAAAGTGATTAACAATACACAGGGCACAATTTGTGAAGAAAACAGGAAAGTGTGAAGGAAACAATAGAATAAACTTAAGACACGATAGGACAGGACAAGCAGCTGTAACGTAACAGCTAGCGAATCTTACGTGTAAACCGGAAACCGAAGCGATACAACTGATCTGTGGAGCTCTGCAGTGTCACTCAAGCATGATAGTTTTTATTACGATTATGTTTTCATGATTGAGGGAAGCCGTAATAGTAATCGAAATTGAAATTCAAGTTATTGCCCAGCTCTATAAGAAGGATGACTTAAATTGGGATTAATTTGGAGAGGTTTTAAATTGCTAAATTTATTCTCAATCTTTATATTTTTGGCGCTGGTGATTTTCCTTTGGGGCTGAATAAATCCTCTTCCCTTTTTTCTATGCAGGAAAAACCCTATGTATGATTTGTTGATGAAAACTGACATGCACACACACACAGACGTTATCCTCTTTAATTTTTTTAATAAGGTTTGAAAGGTCACAGGCTGAACCTAGGAGCACAGTTAGCTACTGATTTCTACCTGAGTTGATCACTTGATAATGTTCAAATTGATATTCTTTACCTTCTTCTTCTGTTTCCTCCTTTAGATTGACAGAGAGCCAATCTCTGCAGTCAGAGCAATGTGAGGGGCTCCAGAGGCGCATGAATGAACTCAAGAGTTCATTAAGTTCTTCGCAGCTGGAAGTGAGTCGATTGGTGGTACGATACGATTCACTCATGGAGCAACACCAGGGCCAGGATGTAACCATGACAAAGCTAGATAACCACTGTGAGGTAAACAGGCTTTTATTAAGAGGCAAAACTATTTAGCTTTCTGTTGGAGGAGGAGTCTGAATGAGCATTTCCTTGTTCCATGACTCTCTCGTGTGTTTAGCTGTTGAGTCGACTGAAAGGGAACCTGGAAGAGGAGAATCACCACCTCCTGAGTCAGATCAACCTGCTGAGTCAGCAGAACCACACTCTGCTGGAGAGGAGCATGGAGAGCAAAGAGCTGTATCACCAGGAACAGAAACTATACATGTAAGTTTACACCAAAGCTGGAATACCAAACATGCACACTATAAAACATCTGCATTTATGTAAAATATACCACCAAAATGTAATTACCCAGAGCTGTATACAACTGAATACAGTTTCCAAACTTCCTCACCCACCCACCCAGCAACCAACCATGCAATTATCCATATTTCAAAATATTTACACGTAAATACTCACTTTGCAAATGTCATACACTACAAATATGCTTCAGAAAGCTTAAAATACATATCTCATTTTCTAACTATCCAACTATATGTTTCTTTCCCTCTGCTACTCTTTTCATCCAGTGATAAGTTGAACGCTCTTCGTCGTCAGAAAGAGAAACTAGAGGAGAAGATAATGGACCAGTACAAGTTCTACGACCCCACACCTAAAAAGTAATGCTTTTTGCAACATGTTGAATAAGTTACCTCATTTAAGGAAACTATGTAATTGCTGTGCATGTAGTGTTGCAAACCATGCATCATCATTATCATCATCATCTGCTAACTGGGGTGTGGTCCGAGGGGCGGAAGCTCCAGCAGGGGACTCCAAACTTCTCTTTCCCCAAGCCACATTGACCAGCTCTGACTGGGGGTCCAGAGGTGTTCCCAGACCAATGTCTAGATATAAGGCTCATTTGTGAGGAGCTAGACCTGGGCAATTACAACCAGCGTCTTGCTCAGCACACCATCATGGTTAGACTTTTTGTCCCACTTGCCAGGTCAAATCCTGCAGGCAGGGGTGTAAAGTAGCGAATTACATTTACTCGCGTTCCTGTAATTGAATAGTTTTTTCGTGTACTTGTAATTTTTTAAGTGATTTTTAAAACCTATACTTTTACTTTGAGTATGTTTATTTTGAAGTATTGTACTTTACTACATTTTATATCACCTGCGTTACTGAGTAAAAAAATAGATAGGGAAACGAGAAAAAAGAAAAAAAAATCGCGTGGGGCTTTTATTTTTACGGCACAATACCGTAAACTAACACAGTGAATGATCGACAGGAGGAGAGAACACATTGCGACTAAATGATAACAACAAACATTGCTTCCCTCTATCATTAAAACAAAAATAATTCTAGTTAAACTATCATTGTACCACACGTGAAGACGTGAAGGCTTTTAAATGCAGCGAACCTTTCATCCAGCCATGCGATCGGCCCCTCCCTCACCTGTTTAGCTTTCAGCTTAACAGTGCAGAGTAGGATGGAGACGGTGCGTGTTCCCGGGAGATTTGAAAAACTTCCAGAAGACGGCAGAAAGTCAGCCTTTGGTCGAGAAGAAAGGTAAAACTAATAGACTAAAATAATGTGCAAGATATGTTACGCGTGGACACGCAAGTCAGATGACATGCGCGACTGTGAGAGAGCGAGTGTATCCAGTCAGGTACACTGATATTTCCATACAGATACATACAATTAATGGCAAAAACATATTAAGGAAGTCAGTGTTTCCCATAGGATTTTGGGATATTGTTGGAGGGACCCTGTTGGGGGTTCGGCGGCAAGCCCCCCCCGGATTTTTTTTTTAACCTTTTTAAAGTAAAAGCACTTTGAGATGAAATTTTAGAGGCTATATCAACTCCTGAGATGCAGAAGGAACATTATTTTTCAGATTTTTCTTAAACAGGCAGCACTCCTTACTCTGCAACTGTAAAAACAGTACAGTAGATTGGTCTGCAGATCCATGTTCTATGATGGAGGGGCCCATTTCAACAGATAAAGGCTGGATAGCTACTTTTTATGAACAATTTAGAATTCACACATAGAAAGCTTATTTCTGTATGTGTGAGGGGGCCTTCAAGGCCCCTCATGAAGCCCCTTAGACAGAGCTACTAATGCTGTTGTTTTTAACTTGTCTTTGTATTTCTCCCCTACTAGTTGAGGGGCCCATGATGAGTATAGGGGAGAACGGGGTAATTTGTCACATGGGTTGGATGTCACATTCGTTATATCTCGCCACCAGAGCGCGCTAGCTCTGAAATGTTGATATAAAAAAGGTCCAGAATTGGGATCAGAGGTCACATACATAGACTTCCTTGGAGGAAGACAGCTGCATTTCAGGTGAGAGGATGTTTTGTGTTTTTCATGTCAAATTCAAAATATTTTGCTTCTCAGTATTTTTCTTCTAGGCTTTTACACAATGGGTTTATAACAAAACACTTGTTAATCTCAGAAAGTGTGAAGGGTAAGCTATAGTTTAGATTGTTGTTAGCAAGCTAATTAGTTGTCAGATGGTTGTTGGCCTTGATGCTAGCAAGAAATTCAGGTTGGGGTTGGTCGTCAAATTTTTTGGGGGGTTGGTTGTCACATGTTATCTCAAGGCTGCAGCCAGAAAAGGAACCCAATAACGAAAGAAATTGTCAAGCTGTATCCTCACTGACACCCCAGAGAAGGAAAGAATAGAGCAGGAAAAGGCAGCGCTAGCAAGCAAAAGAAAAAAGGGCAACAAAATCAAAACAACCCAGTGCATCCCAAACTAGACCAGCTGCCAAGGCTACAGTAAGTTATGTAGGCCTATTTGTCAACTTGACAATGCAATTGAACTTTCAAATTTGGTTCTGCCTCATTGCCTTCTTTTTAAGATTTTTCCCATTAAGATAACATTGTGACAAACAACCCCATAGTGTGTGACAACCGACCCCTTGATGGGGTTGGTTGTCACAATGTGTCAGAGTGTCTTTGATGGTAAATTACTTCTTCATTACAATAAGTTGGAAAAAAGAGAGACACACATTTCAAGCCAACACCTTAAGCTTCAATTTAATGTAGGAATGGCTATTGACAGATGTTTTGGTGATGAGCAATTCTCACTAGAGTAAAAAGTGTGCCTACTTACCCCGTTCTCCCCTACTTATATTTAGGCTATTCCTTTTTGGACCCTGTTATTGACCCTGTTATTGACATCAGCGACAGAGCTCTTTGACTATGCAACATGAAAAGTTACTATCAGTATCTCTGGCTAAGGGTCCCCCTGAGCCCTTGGGCCCCTGGGCCTGTGCCTGGTATGCCTGTGCAGTAATCCAGCCCTGGATAGGTTGCACAATTAAGACAAAACAACAATGGGCCTGTTCATAACTAATTTATATATTTTTTGTAATGATCATCATGAAGTTTTTTAAAAAACCTCAATGTTGGGGGGCCCCCGGATCATATATTTTTCCTTTTTCATAAAAATAAATAAATAAATGATAAAAAAAAAAAATGTGCCCCCCAGGAACTTGGTGCCCTACGCACTCTGCGTATAGGGAGCGGCGGCCCTGGTTAGCGCCCATGTAGCTTCGGTTGTAGCACCAAGTTTTGCTCCTAATACACTAACTTAGCTTTCCCCTTGCAGTCTAATAATGCCTTGTTTTTAAACAGTGAAACTAAAATAATAGTTTTTATTGGTAGTTTTGCCTGACTGGTGTATAGCTATTAGCTTTGGGACAAGCAACCAGTTTTTGCTCATAACACGCTGTTTATATTCCCCACAGCAGTCTGAAAATGACTCGTTTTTAACATGACAAAGGATGGGAAGATATTCCTGTAGAAATCACACTTTGAAGCTACTGTTTTCACTGGTTTAAATCGTCTGAGTCTTATGTTTAGCGTTAGCGCCCATGTAGCTTCGGTTGTAGCACCAAGTTTTGCTCCTAATACACTAACTTAGCTTTCCCCTTGCAGTCTAATAATGCCTCGTTTTTAATAACACAACGGATAGGAAGCTACCTGTGCTTTTTTTTAAAGGTAACATATTATGCACTTTGCCGTCAATTTTATATGGTCTAAGTAGTCCCTAATACTTATTTTTTTAGATGTTTGCTGAAAAACCCGTTCAGATCATTAATTGTAGCAAGCCTCTATACCCTGATTGTCCTCTGGTCTCAGGATGACCTATATTTGTGCGATCTGGCTGGCCCCTCCCACCTCTCTGCCGGGCTTTCTTTATATGGCCATGGGGCTCTCCCACCGTCTCTGCCGTGCTCTCGCGATACTAGTAAAAAAGGTTAGTCTGGTGCCCTGCTATTGATCTTTGAAATGGTGTACTTGCATTATATGCCATTATCATTATATTAGTTGAAAATTGTCTCAAAACAAGAATATTATTGCTTATCGCAACAATTTCTGGGACAAACAGCCAGAAAAATGTGTTATCGTGACAGGCCTAGCGCCGAGTCACTTGCGCCAGCTGAGCCCGGCGAGCTGCTGCTAGCTAAACCTGGTGTTAGCTAGCTCGCTCGACAAAAAGTTTCCCTCTCTCCCTGGAAGATTTTCTAGCGTCCGTGGGCGCTTCCTTCTTGGTCGTTCACATCCTCAAAAGCTTTCTGCCTTATTTTCTACCGTTAAACGGTTTACAAATTAGCGTATTTTCATTCAAATTTACCGAAGGTGCAGGAGCTGAGTAAAACACAGCCTACGTCATTCCTGTGATCTCCCTGTATAGATTTGTTTTAAAGCTCCCATATTATACACTTTTCGGTACTATTATACACCATATTATATGGTCTTATGCCTCGTTTCCACCGAGTAGAGCGGGTCGGATCGGAGCGGTTCGGTCCGGGTAGTTTGGCTTTTCATTTGCCAAAAGTTGGGTAGGGTACGGTTTAAGCGCACCTAACCGCTCTGAGCCGCTCCCGATCTCAGTACTCCTCCGTAGGGGTACTGGCCACCTGAAAGCGGGCCGAAAATTTATGAGAAGGCGGAGCTACACACTGCCGTCATTTGATTGGTCGAAAGAATCATTTCCGCCATGTGTAGATCTCGGCAAGAGTGAAGAGAGTCTTGTGTTTTGGCGAAAATGTGAGCACAGCTCTGTTTATTGTGTGGTGTTTTTCCTCGTCAATAAATTAATCAGTTGGTTACACTGTGTCCCATAGTCACGTAGCTGCCGCAGCCAGCACTGTTTGTTCGCTCACTGTCTCTATGAGTTGCGCCGAGCGGTCTCTGTGTGTTTACGCCATAGATAGTAGTAAAATACACGCTCACAACAACACGGGGGGAATAAATAAAGAAGCGGATGGTTTGAATCATTTCTGCCGTTTGTAGTCACCTCGGCTAGAGTGAAGAGAGTTTTGGCGAAAATGTGAGCGCGGCACTGTTTATTGTGTGGTGTTTTTCCTCGTCATTAAATGAATCAGTTGGCTACACTGTGTCCCACTGCTACGATATCACGTAGCTGCCGCAGCCAGCGCTGCTCGCTCACTGTCTCTATCGGTTGCCCCGAGCCGTCTCTGTGCTCACAACACGGGGGGAATAAATAAAGAGGCGGCTGGTTTGACCAAGCAAAAACAAGAGACCGCTGGCTTGACCACAGTTCCACAGCCCGATAGTTTGACCCACTTTCTGGCGGCGGCTATCGCAGTCCAGCCTAAACCCCGCCCTACCAGTAAGGGTAGGGTCGGCGGTGGAAACAACACCGAGATTCTTAAAAGTGAGCTGTCCCGCTCTGAGCCGCTCCGATCTGACCCGCTCTACTCGGTGGAAACGAGGCATTAGTGGTCCCTAATACGTTTTTCTTTAATTGTTTGCTGAAAAAAACTTTCAGATAATTTATTGTACTATGCTGATGTTCAGCTAATCTCACAATGGTCTATTTAAAAAAAAAGAGCTGCAGCTCCCCGCGTAAATATACAATCTTTGAGCTCCCCCCGCCACCTGTCCGGAAGCAAAGCCAGATACGCCTCGCCCTCTGTCTGTCAGGGCCGTGGACCAATAAGAAATAGGGGTGGGGCTGCACAGTGGAAGCTTCTGAGAGTGAGAAAAGGAGAGATTGTTATTTTTATTTATTTTTGGCAGTCTCTAGGCACACCGTGGACCCATGGATATGTTAGAACACATTTAAAAAGTGCATTTAGCATAATATGTGACCTTTAAGGTGAACATAAACTTGAGTCACATTTATTTGTAATTACATTTTATATCTTCATACCTCTTTCTTACGTCAGATCTAATCATTAACATCCGTCCTTACACATTGTCTGGGAATTTGAATTGCTGTTTGCACCAATGACTATTGCAAATAGCCTATACTTTTTATTATATTGACTTAAGCCACACTTTTGGTCCCTGCCCCGACTGCAAACGGGTCTGTTCTACTCTCAATGCAAGCCCCAGTTCTTCTGAAATGAGCCTAGTATCAGTCCTCACCTAGTTCTGGGTCTTCCTTCTCCCAGCTGGACATGCCTGGAACACCAACCTAGGGAATTGCCCAGAACCAACCTCAACTGGCTCCTTTCTATGCAAACCAAGCAATCAACTTATATACAGTGGCTTGCAAAAGTATTCATACCCCTTGAACTTTTCCAAAAAAAAAATCTCAGTCAGATTGGATGAAGAGCGTCCGTGAACAGCATTTTTCAAGTCTATGAAAGTCTTTCCAGAGATTCTCAATTGGATTTAGGTCTGGACTTTGACTGGGCCATTCTAATACATGAAAATGCTTTGATCTAAAACATTCCCTTGTATATCTGGCTGTATGTTTAGTGTTGTTGTCGTCCTGTTGGAAGGTAAACCTCTGCCCTAGTCTCAAGTAAAGTAAGAATTGTATTTTGAACCAACCAAGGCAGTTCTCTGCCTGAATGTTCTATAAAAACAATGACTGGTGGCATTGAGACCATTTGATACTGCCACACATGTACAGTCCTGTCAAACGGTCTATACAGTAAAAAGCAGTTTTTTTAACTAAGTTCTATAATATCTAATATCTATTTGTTCTAGTACTTTAAACCAGGTTTCCAGAGGCTTTAAATCAGAGTAATAAACATAGTCCAGTGGTTTAAAAGATGTATGATGAATGCCGGTAAACTACATCGAGATAATCCAAGACAGAAATAGAAAATGCCCAGAATGTGCCCATTTTTCTCACCTCTCCATTTTGGGATCTCTATATAGATAATCGTTTTGCTTCTTTTGCTCAGCTTCAGACAAAATTCAATCTCCCTTCTAGTCATTTTTTTCGTTACCTGCAAATTAGGAATTTTGTTAAGCAATTTTTTCCTCGTCTTGATAAGATTCCAGCGCAGCATGTCTTCTATGACATCATGACCAAACCTCCCACCTCCGAACATTTGATCTCTCGGTTTGTTAATCTATTTTCTATGGCGACCCCCTCTCTCCATATCAAAGAGGCATGGATCAAGGACACTGGTGAAGCAATATCTGATGAGCTGTGGGAGAAAGGGCTTAGTAGGATAAAAGTATGCTCTATTAAAGCCACTACGAGTAAGATGGCACGTTGGCGTCCCCTTTGGACAAAAGCGGTAGTATTTTTACGACGCCCGCTGTCGCAAAGCTGTTTTCTAGCGCGTGCGAACTGAGAAGGGAGCAATATAGTGCATGTCCGTGTGTTGAAAGTGTGAGGACTCTTTTCGGCTCCGTGAGAGTGGTTTTGACACTGCATCAACTAATGCCAGTCTGGCACACACACCTGATTGCAATGAGTTGATGCAGCAGTGTCACCTAACTACTCTCTCTCACGGAGCTGAAAAATTACGTGTCCGACTCCTCACAGAAAGCGAATGAACGAGTGATGGCAGTTAGTATGGATCACGATGAGGTAATGTGTTTATGTTGTTGTAAATAATGACTATTTCAGATAATGGTTATCTGATGATGGTGAAGCAAAGCAAACTTTGTGTTAGTACCAACCGCTCATTCATTTAGGAGTAAACACTGCAGTCTAGTTTCGCTCTCGTGAAATTGTATACACGTTGCTTGGCAACGCCCTGGTCCCGCTCGTAGCCTATATCACTCTCCCTTTTAGCTTTTCTTCATTGCATTTTTTTCTTTGATGGTTCAGCCCCGTTATCAGTCATTATGACGACAAATAAATGTCTCAAACAAAGCTCCCGCTCCCCTTCCCTCACCTGGAGGGATAGGCTTCTCAATTCACGTTGCTGCCCCACACTGAAATCTGCGACCAATACGGATATGTGACCATAGAGCCTACACGAGCAAACCGAAAATCGGACTGGGTGTGCGACCAGACCAAAAGCAGTAATAAAAACTATTTAAAAACGTCTTTCTTTGCACTGATGGTCTCGTTTGCTGTTAAAGGTAATTTATGATTATCAGAGGAAACATGAGGCTGTTTAAAAGATATTTAAATGCTACTCGTAGCCGCTTTAATGCTAGGCTTCAGCTCATTCAGTTTAAAGTTCATGTTCATGTTTGGTATGGTCATTACAAAGCGAGTTATTTTAAGAGAGTGGAAGTCAACTTCTCCTTCCTGCTACAGGAAGTGGCTGAATGATATGATATCATGTTTGTATCTTGAAGAAATTCGGTTTTATTTGGCTAACTCCCATTCTAAATTTAAAAATATTTGGGGCCCCTTCATTTATCATATTAAGAGGGAAAGTACTGTGTGAGTGCTGGCTTTTTTCGTATGTTCCTGTCTCTCTGTGTTGTGTTGTATAAATGAAATATATAAAAAAAGAAAAAGAAAAAAGGGGTTATGGTTTGAGGAAAAGACAATAAGCAACACAGGCAATGATAACATGAGGAAGCCAAAAAAACAAAAGAAAATGCCTCAACAATCCTTTTCTACTGAATAAAGGGAAGGTGTTTTTGTTCTTGTATAAATAAGCAATTTTTGGTCGCAGTCGGTATACAAGATTTTTTAATACTTCATGTATTCCACATATTGATGTTTGAGATATAACGCATATACATGTTGTTTTTTCTTAGGAGGAGTCAGTGGTCAGGAGCCAAAGCTTTAGCCAAACTGATTAAACCCCGAAAGGAGAACAGCAGAGAGAGAGGGGGCGACGCAGACAAAGAGAGAGAAAGAGCAAGGAGCGCCCCAGACATCCCACTACCTGCCCCACCTCCCCTCCTCCTCCCTGAAACCCCACCCCCACTTCCCCAGAGGTTGGCAAGTGACACACAGGACAGCGGCCTTGCACACAGCAGGCATAACAAACACACTCCCAGCCTCAACCTGGGACCCACAGTCCAGCACTCACACCCATCAGCCGAGGTAAACAAATTCACAGATGCACACATCTAAAAAATAATTAACAGAACTCCTGTTCATGTTGCATTGATTACCATGAGAGGTCTGTGATGACTTGTTTTTTCATCTGTAAATGTCACCAAGTCAAAGACAAGATAAACAGTTCAGATACTACTAGTTTAATACTGACATTGGAGGAAAATGTTAATGTACAATGCACGTACAGCATACAATAAATACAACCAAACCATAACCTCAAAGTTGGAACATGGTGACTTTGGTTAAGCTCTGTCAGCTCCTGTAGAGGGTACTGTTGACCACCACATTACTACTTACTGACTGGCAGTTGGTTTTTAAATTCTGTTTCTATTAAAATCCACTGTTTCTATTCTCTACTTTGATTCCATGTTAACCATCAAAGTGGTTTTAGAATACATGGAACATGAAACATTTTCATATAACTGTGTGTAAAAAAACAAATGGCAAACAAAAAAATCAATCATAACAAATAAGTGTCCAGAGTTCTTTGGCGGCAGAGGGGAAGGTGTTAAGCTTCCTGACAGCCTGGTGGATGAAGCTGTTTGCGAGTCTGGTTGAAGCGGCCCGGAGGCTCCGGTACCTTCTCCCAGATGGCAGGAGGCTGTGTGAGGGGGGTCTGGGCTCACCCACAATGCTGCTTGCTTTGCCTGTGAGGTAAAGCTGGGACTTCTTGGCAAGTGATGCAGTGTTGGTTGTTCAGTCCTCACTGAACAGGAACTTGGTGCTGCTCACTCTCTCCACAGTAGCTCAATTGATGGTCAGTGGGCTTATAGGGGGTGGCCTTTCCAGAAATCAATAACAACCTTGTCCTGAACATGAACAAGCCCCTCTGCACCACGTGGCCAGTTGGCTGACCTCCTTCCTGTAGTGGGTCTCAGCATTGTTGGAGAAGAGACCCACCACAGTTGTTTCTGATAACTTAACTATGTGGTTGTTGCTGAAGGATGGAGGCTTGTAACTTAATAAAAGTAATAGGGGAGAACAAGGTAATATGAGACATTGGGTAATGTGAGACACCCCCTGTATCTAGGCAACGGAACACATTATTGGTCATGTGAGTATTACGTTTTCAAGCTCCTCTCATTTTCCCTTGGCCATGAAGGATAGGACCTCATTGTGCTGTTGTAAGCAAGTTTTTTTCACAAAAATATTTTTTGCATGTAAAAGTAAATTTTCTTGCTGTCAACTTAATCAACTGTTGTGGCAAGGCAAATTGATCCAGGTAGACAAACTTCTATCATACATGTTGATGAACTACCAACATATGAAACCATGTGATGATGCTAACTGAAGATTAGCCTGAATTGCTAAGAGAGGTAGTTTTTTTTCTCAAATTGTAGCGGTGGAGTAAAGTGAGACAGTGTCTGTGCCCTCTTTTGATGAATCCATTATATTTAAGCAAACAAGGAGACTAGTTTGAATAGAGAGACAATGGACTCTAAGTAATATGTCTTTATTCAATGAATGATCCCAATAAAACAAATGCGGAAAAATATTAATCAAAGACTCAAAAGATGGAAAATGACAGGTGGGTCTGTGTTCTGAGTCCCAGGCTGTTCTAGCTGGTTCTGATTGTCCTTTGCTCTGATCCCCAGACACTAGCTGGCTCTAAGGGTCCTGTGTTCTGACACCCAGACTGTGTTTGAATCGAACTGGTTCTACCTGCCATTTGAATGTTAATTAAAACATTATGAATTATATGTTGTATTTGATCAGAGTTACTTTCAAGGGTTTAGAAAAAAAAATGTGCTTGGTTGACCAAACCCCATGATTCTGTTACTAGTCCAACATTAGTTCTGGAATATGTGGTTTCAAGCTAGTTGTCAGGATTCTTACTGTTACAACATGTGTTGTTATGGTAGTGTTAGAGCCATGGAGAGTATAAGGCTAATTTCTGCCTTATTTCTTAATAATATATTTTGCTTTAATTAATAACAATTAATCATAGCTTATATTTTGTTGTATATTGATGTGTATTCAGTAGATAAGGTCTTAGTATGCTTGAATATTCTTGTCTTGTTACCACAGGTTAATACTGTCGTAAAGCGTAGCTTAGTGTTGTTATACTGTTGTAAATTAGCCATGTGGGCACATGTCGGCATCTCTGCATTGTTATTGTGTTAATCGGAGCAGGACGGGATCTACACTTTTTGACCGTAGCTTATCGTATATTTTTTGTTCATTGTAGATTACTTTTGAGAATAAATCCAGCATTTTTCATTTTACATCGGCCTTGGATTTTCTTTTGAGTTTTATTGCCTTACGAGAAAGCACGAGTACAGAATCCTACGTCCTGCAAGAGTGGCAAATAGGTTGCCACTACAGGTAGTTTTGGAGTGAAAAAACTAAGTGGATCAGTTTACCCCCTTGATTTCTCTGGTCTGTTTCAGTTTACCCCAAACGGGTAAAGTGAGACACAAGACAACTTTTTTTAAAACAATCATATTTTAATTTTGAGTGCATTCCCTCAGTCGTGGGGGCATGAAATTATTATTGTTGTCCATACTTTTGCATGAGGGTATGCACTTATTATTATTGATACCAGTCTTGAGTGCAATGCATGGATTTCACTTGACAACTTGTTTTCTTCTTTTATTCTAAAAGATTTTCTTGCATGGTCTTTTATGTTTATTCTGTCAATCATATTCTTACCTTTAGTAACTTTCTATCTAACTGTTGTGTTCAATTTACCCACTATCATTGTTTCAACATTTTCTTTACATTTCTCCATCTCCTTCTTATCTCTCCCTTCTCTCCATCTCAGCTCTCCCTGCCCCAAAACGCTTCTGTTTTCTCCGCAGTAAAAGTCAGGACAAGCTCCTCCCCCCACCTTGCCCCTCCTCCTCCCGCCCCTACCCCTCTCTCCCCAGAAGACTGCGATTCTGGTCTTCCAGTGACATCACAGCTGACGTCATCACTATCCATCCACTCTCAGCCAACGGAGTATTCTAAAATCCTCATCACCATCACCCTCTTTTTTTTATAATCATCATCATCATCATCATCATCATCATCATCATCATCATCTTTACTGTCACGTCTACATCAGACTGTTCTACAGCACTCCTCATTATGATTCTCAGGGCTTCCCTGAAAAACCAATGCGGGCACAAATTGCACACTCCTCAAGCATACAAGTACACATACAAAAGACACACACAAGAGGTGTTGCGGTTGTAAACCAGCCAGTATTTCCAGTAAGTAGTATGTTTATAGATGGTTTATGTGTGTGCACAAATGCACGCTTCCAGCACGCCAGGCTTGCCCGCATATATCTGAGTGTACTTGAAATGTTGATGAATTGTTTTATATGTACCTGTTTAAAAAAATGTTTGTGTGCTGTAACCTCCCTTTATGTTTTAATATGGTGAGTGTGTTCGAGAACAGCGTCTGTTCTGAGCCGTGAGTTGCTTCTTTGCTTCACAAAGCTTTGCTGCAAAGTTTTCTCTCTTAATCAGTCAGCAGTCATTGGTCACCACACAACCATACTACGGCCGACTTCTCACCTAGCAGCTCACTTTCAATTTTCAATTGAGACTTGTAGAGATGGCTGCATGCTTAACATACAATGCTGCTTGAAAGTATGTGAACCCCTTGAGCCTTTTGGAATTGTATTTAGTTTAACCATTATTAATACATTTTGATCAATACAAGCATTTCTTATATTAAATAACAGGTGTGTGTGTGTGTGTGTTTATCAATTTAGCAATTTCTTCCCCAAAGATCTCTCATTGGTCCATTTCATCACTCAGTTTGTGTTTACCTGCTCTTTAAGCAATTTAAGCAATGCAGCTCAGGGTTCACTTACTTTTGCACATACACAAGTTGGAAAATCATTTGTTTTAATTTATTTCCGGAAAAGAAAAATGTGGAATTGATAAAAAAAAACATCTGTTATTTCATATAAAAATACTGGTATTGATAAAAAAATTATTAATAATGGTTAAACTCAATAAAATTCCAAAAGGCTCAAGGGGTTCACATACTTTCAAGCAGCACTGTATGCTAGTCACCCCTGTATCTTGAAACCTGCTAATAAATATACATTCATATGGTCTAATTAGAACCAGATACATTCCCTGACTATTAACTGATATCACAGTGATTTGCATCCTGCCTGAATCAGTGAACAGACTATTGATGTCTTGCTTGGCTTACTTGCTACTCTGTGTTATACACACCACATGCCTTGTGGCCATACTATGGCATACAGGTCTAGAATGGTGCCTAAAAATATTCTAATTGGTCTGCAGGTTTGACTGACAGAAGCCAGGGGATTTATCGTAGCAGTACTCCAGGTGGCAGTAGTGAGAGTGTCAATGGACAAGATGGAACTGGACAAGGTAAAAAAAAAAAAAAAATCTTTTTATTTATGAATATTTTTTTTCACATTATCCCCACTCTATAAACTGTCGACGGAAACTGCAGGACAAGAAACACACACGGCAAACGCATAAAAATAGTTTTTCTTCTTAAAGATCTCCTATTATACTACTTTTCTGGTCTTAATTTCTCATTAATGACTCCTATAAAGCAACCTGACACAAATCACAGCACAAAAAAACATGTAGATTTTCGGGAAGCTCTTCCTCTCATCTCAGCGATTTCAGCATTCTCTGTCCACACTCGGCTTTGTGCTTCGCCAACCCCTCGCCCCCCTCCTGCAAACCCCACTCTGTTGTGATTGGTTACTTTCCGGCACACTTTCAGCGGGGTGCGGGCAGATTTGAGCAGGCAGGTGGCATGGCCGGACCGTGCCTGAGCACGTTGCAGCATTACCATACATGGAAAAATCTGGATTATCTATGTAATAAATCTTGGAAATTTGAACAAGTGAATCGCGACTGGCTGCCCTAGTGTTTAGCGCTCTGCACAGCCACCCCAGATAGTCAGCAGGGAATACGTCTAAATGCATGAAAGTCATTACTTGACACTTTTGTATGGTTAAACATGACTATAAATCATTATAACAACGTTTATAGGTCATACAAGTTGAAAAAGCATAATAGTGCCTCTTTAAAGTAAGCAAGGGGTCATGGGACAATCACTTAATGTCACCTTCAGGTGACCTGAGCTGGAGAAGTAGTAACTCCAACATGCTACATATTTTTATTGATTGATTTTAGTACGATACAAGATTTTAATATTTTGGGTGCATAGCTTGGACATTTCTCATCCTCGAGAACTGTCTATGTAAAAGCGACTAAAACTCATAAGAAGCCAACCAAAGCCACAGCGCAAAGTTTAGCTTTCCCTTATAAATTAGAATACTCCTTTCATCAATGTTCCTGTAACAAGTGTTACTGCAGACCGGCAAGGAAAAGTCAGTCAGCTTTATTGTCATCACTTCACGTACAAGACATGTAAGGGAATCGAGAAAACGTTTCCCCCTATCCCGCGGTGAACATATAAAAAGTGCACAGGCACAAACAACAGATATACGAGACAACACTAAAAATAGACAAGATAGACAATGACAAATAAAATATACGAGTTTCTGTATGAATAAATAAGTACATAATTGTGCAAAAAGGCAGTCAATACTGGCAGCAAAAAGTCATGTAGTATAGTGCATTTTTAAATAGATAAATCCCTACCTTCCCTGCCCTCTTCCCTCCCTGGAAGAACTGCACAGCTCCCGCTGCCTCAAAAAGACACACTCCATCCTGCAGGACTCATCACACCCCGGTCACAAACTGTTTCAACTACTGCCATCAGGCAAGAGATACCGGTCAATGAAAACAAGAACAAACAGACTACAACACAGTTTTTACCCAACAGCCATAACCTCACTAAATTCTGCTAAAACTAGGGCATAGTGGGGGACACACATTTGTGTAAGCACATTTATGAATGTGGATGTTGTGTGGGTGTGTCTTGTGTCTTATGTCTTGTTATTGTCTTTTTTTTTTTTTTTATAGTTGACTATTTATATAGTTTTTATTTAGTTTTTATTTATTTATTTATGAATACATTGTAATGAGTGAAATTAATTTTCTCATAACAATGTTTTTGCACTAAAAGGACTGCACTTAATTTCATTGTACCTGTTACAATGACAATAAAGATATTCATTCATTTCATTCATATCATTCATTCATTCATAAATAAATAAATAGCAGCAATTTCAGTCTGTATGGTGTGTATTTGTGCTAGTAATAGTGCAAAGACATTTAGTTCACAAAGTAGCAAGGCAGAAAGGAGGGGGGGGGGGGTGCAGCTTACTGACAGCCCTGTTGATGTGGCAGAGGGGAGAGAGTTTAGCTTCCTGACAGCCTGGTGGATGAAGCTGTTTTTGAGTCTGGTGGTGCGGGCACGGAGGCTCCGATACCTTCTTCCAGAGGGCAGGAGGTTAAACAGACTGTGAGCGGGATGCTGGCCTCGCTCACAATCCTGGTCGCTTTGCGGTTGAGGCGGGTGCTGTATGTGTGTTGCATGGAGGGGAGTGGGGCACCGATGATCTTTGTAGCTGTGTTGACCACGCGCTGCAGTGCTTTCCTGCTGTATTCAGCGCAGCTCCCGCCCCACACGGTGATGCAGCTGAACTGGATGCTCTCAATGGTGCCTCGGTAGAATGTGCACATGATGGATCGGGGGGCTCGTGCTTGCTTCAGTTTGCGGAGGAAGTAGAGGCGCTGATGGGCTTTCTTCGCCAGTGATGCAGTGTTGGTGGTCCAGGAGAGGTCGTCGCTGATGTGCACCCCCAGGAATTTGGTGCCGCTCACTCGCTCCACCGCAGCACCATCGATGGTCAGTGGTGGGTGCTCAGTGTGGCGTCTCCGGAAGTCAACAACAATCTCCTTAGTTTTGCTGACATTCAGCAGGAGGTTGTTGTTGCTGCACCACGTGGTCAGAAGGTTGACCTCCTTCCTAAAGTTGGTCTCGTCGTTCTTAGTGATGAGACCCACCAGAGTGGTATTATCCGCAAACTTCACCATGTGATTGGTGCTGTAGGTTGGTGAGCAGATCGCATCCTCGGTGGACCGTTTGGCTCGGTAAGCGAACTGGTAGGGGTCCAGGGTGGCTGGGAGGGAGGACTTGATGTGTGACATAACTAGCCGTTCAAAACACTTCATCACTGGGGATCAGTGCAATGGGTCGGTAGTCATTGAAGTAGGATGGAGCAGGTTTCTTTGGCACAGGTATGATGATGGTGGCCTTGAAATGTGACGGAACAACAGCTTGCCTCAAAGAAGTGTTAAAGACGTCCGTGAAAACATCCTTTAACTCCTCAGCGCAGTCCTTCAACACCCGGCCTGGAATGTTGTCTGGGCCCGTTGCTTTCCGTGGATTGATAGTGGCGAATATCCTCTTCACACTGGCAGCGGACAGGCACAGAGCCTGATCGTGGGGAGGGGGTGGAGTTTTCTTTGGGCTTGTGTTGTTAGTTGCTTCAAACGTGCAAAGAAGCTGTTGAGGTTGCTGAGCAGAGAGATGTTGTCATCGCAGATCTGTGGCGCGGGCTTGTAGTCCGTGATGGTCCGAATGCCCTTCCACAGGCTCCGCGTGTCTCTGCTGTCTTTAAAGTGGCAGGTTAACTTTTTTGTATAGTCCTGTTTTGCTTTCCTGATGCAGGTTGGCTCTCGCTGTTCTCAGGCCAGTTTCCTCCCCAGCTTTGAAGGCGTTGTCTCTGGCCCTCAGCAGCCGATGGACATCCCCTGTCAGCCATGGCTTCTGGTTAGCCCGATTGACGATGGTCTTTGTGTGGGTCACATCATCAATGCACTTACTGATGTAAGCGGTAACAGTGTCTGTGTACTCATGTGGTTGTTGTGTGTGGCTGCTTGTTTGAACATTTCCCAGTCTGTTGTTGCAAAGCAGTCTTGAAGAGCAGAGGTGGTCCCCTCTGGCCACACACGTACCTGTTTCCGGACCGGCTTGGTGATTTTTACTCTCGGTCTGTATGCTGGGATTAGCACCACAGTGATGTGATCAGAGAGTCCGATGTGGGGGAGGGGGGAGGCCTTGTATGCTCCCTTGTGAGAAGTGAAAACTTGATCCAAAGTGTTTTCTCCTCTTGTAGGGAAATTGACATGCTGGTAGAGTTTTGGAAGGACAGTTTTTGGATTAGCATGGTTAAAATCTCCAGCAAGGATGGTGAATCCATCTGGGTGTGCTGTCTGTTGTTCACTGATGGCTTGATACAATTCGAGTGCCGCGTACCTGTCACTGGTGTTGGAGGTTGGGGGGATGTATACCGCGACCAGCAGAATCGCAGTAAACTCCCTAGGTAAGATCTGTAGTGGTCACAGGCAGCCTATATAATGTATCCTTAAAGAGGACCTATTATGCTTTTTTTCATTCTAACTTTTGTACTGCAGTTTAGCCTCTCTGCAAAAACGTTCTGATTAGAGCCTAAACATAACTTCCCTCTGTCTTCGTCTGCACTCAGTTTGAACCTGGCCAATCAGAGCAGACCGGGTAACTGCATGACAACAGGCACCGCCCCCTAGTTTCACACTACACTGAACGAACTGCAGGGGGAGGGCGGGATAGGGACAGGTCTGAGCGTGTAGCAGAGTTACCATACATGGAAAATCCATTTGGTTCAGCGTCACGCAATCCTGGAAATTCGGCAAAAGGGTGCCGCTAACGGCAACTTGCCCTGCGTTCCGAATCACATACTCTTTCTTTTTTCTATTCCACATGATACATCCGACGATAAAAATAATCTAGTTAGGATGCAGTAGGCATACTATTGGGACATACTTTTACTCTTTTATTTCATCATAACATTGCGCCTTGATCTTGCTTCTTGCTTTTATATCCGTCGCATCCCCGTTTGTTTTCATATGGAGGCTTCGTCGATGTGACGTCGCTTCACGTGCGCACCGGACTGTGGGTCAGAATTGCCCAAATAGCATGCTGTTTTCAACATTAACAATCTTGCGCAAATATAGCCCTACGCCAGGTATCACGTGGGATTTATCAAACAGTCATATCTAGCCGATCTCAGTTTACGCCAATACGGCAGTGGCGAAGTGGGTAGGAAGATTGCCTCCGGAGTGCAGGGTCGGAGGTTCGATTCCCCGCCTACCCGCCACATGTCGAAGTGTCCCTGGGCAAGACACTGAACCCCAAATTGCTCCCGATGGTTCAGAGAGCGCCTTGCATGGCAGCTACTGCCATCGGTGTATGAGTGTGTGTATGAATGGGTGAATGTGGTAAGATATGTAAAGCGCTTTGGGGCTGAGAAAATCGGCTAGAAAAGCGCTATATAAGTCAAGTCCATTTACCATTTTACGCCAGACCATTATTGATAAATAAAGCGGCTGAAAACAATCGTAATTTGAATATCACGCCCCTATATTTTCTCAGTTTAGAGGCCTCGCCCAGAGCTTTTACGACATGGATATGCGCATTACGGCAAAGAAGAGGAACTTCTCTGAAGTAGAAATTGACAGCATAACAGCGAAAGTATAAAAAAAAAAAAAAAAAAGTTTCATTTCGGAGCATCAAAAGCGGCATCAAAGAAGGTCAGAAAGCAGCAGTTAGGAAGGAAATAACTGCTGCGGTCAACAGTTAGTGTTGACACACAATCTCCAGCTGAGGTTTGTGAATTTTAGGTTTACATCAGTGTTATCGCTCAAATGATATAAATAGCCTAGGTAAAGAAAAAGTGGTCTGACTTAAAAATCGCCACTGAAAAAAGCGTGTTGCTGCTCTGAAATGCAACACCAACTGGAGGTGCGGGCATAATATAAGTGGTGGAGGAGAAAAAGACGCACCAACTGTCCGATAATGTATAAATATTAAACCTTTAACGCTTGTCTTGTCTTTTCCCCCATGAAATAAATATGCGTCTGCAGAGGTTTGAATGATAAGATTGTTTTTGCCCTTTCAGATAGCACTAGTCAAAATGGTTTTAAAAACTAAAAATAACACGTTTTGCGTTTTACTGTAACCTATGACAGATGCGCTTGGCACGAGTTGTCAGCCGTCAGCTGCACAAATTCCACA
Source organism: Ammodytes dubius (assembly GCA_026122265.1). Classification (NCBI taxonomy): domain Eukaryota; kingdom Metazoa; phylum Chordata; class Actinopteri; order Uranoscopiformes; family Ammodytidae; genus Ammodytes; species Ammodytes dubius. The sequence continues at coordinate 25,934,014 of CM047517.1, forward strand.
GGGCCAGGCAACTACCAGCTGTGAGAGCGCCCACCGTCCTGCTCCACCACCGATCCTGGACCATTACTGCCGAGGTCCCGGATCGGAAAAACTTGCCGGTTAATGGTGGAAATAAATCGCTCACTAAAATCTCAAAAGTGCGTAAAATAAATCAAATGTTAAGCTAAATGTTGTGCCGTGTATTTTTATCCTATAGAGCAGCGTGCTACTTGCATAGCCTACATATTTAATACTTAGGATAACATTTTAGAAGCGATGAATGAATGCAGCCCCCGTGCTGCATAGTCCCCCCAGCTGCTCCAAGTCGGAGACAACGGCCCCTGTGCAGTCCCATACAGCGCTCCAAAGTGGCCAGTGTGCACACTATTGAATCAGTGCTCCTACTCAGTTGCACACCATAAGCTGCACATTTTCAAGTGAAAACATAATTTGGTAACACTTTAGTTCGATAGTCCACTGTTGACACTCAACAAGCCATCAGTTGATACGCAGTTGCATGTCAACAGTGAATGAGTTTACATATCTCAACAGATAAGTAACATGAATTCAACTAACTGTAAGTTAACTATAAGTTGTACTATTAGTAGATGATTAGTTGACATTCAACAGAGCTTGTTCAACAGATACAACACAAGGATTCAACTAACTGTCTGTTAACTATAGGTTGCACTATTAGTAGATGTTTAGTTGATATTCAACAGTGAGTAAGTTGATACATATTTAGAATGCATTCAACTGTCAGTTAACTATAAACTGCATTTTTAGTAGATGTTGTTTTGTACACGTAGCATGCATTCAACTAACTGTCAGTTAACTATTAGTAGATGGTTTGTTGATACTCAACAAAGCTTGTCATCAAATATGTAACATGCATTCAACTAAGTGTTAGTTAACTATACGATCATTTTATTTTGTTAATTTATTTTTACAAATACAGTCTGCAACAGACATTGTACTTTTTATTACATGTTCTTTACAAATATTCAACTATCAGTTGAGTGTCAACTTCTAGTAAGTTGACTATCAACTGCTGTTATTAACCAATTCTCAATTTACGTTTCATATGGATCAACTTTCCCCCACTCACAAGGAACACATCTAATGAATGAACATTCAACCCTCTGTTGATCAAATATGTTCATTGTAAAATAAAGATGAGAATATTTTATCAATCATTAGGCACCCTGTGTAGGTGACTACCTGTTGATTGTCATATGACTGTCGACAAACTATCAGTCAATATTCAACTTAGCATAAGTAGACAGGTCTTGGGACTGTCAAATTAAAGTGAAAACAGTTTAGTGTCTACACACTATTAACAGAGCAAAACAGAGAAAATAGTTGACTATCAGTTGATTCTCAACAAACTATCAGTCGATGTTCAACTAAGCATTAGTAGAAAGGTCTTAGGACTGTCAAATTAAAGTGAAAACAGTTTAGTGTCTGCAAACTATCAACAGAGCAAAACAGAGAAAATAGTTGATTCTCAACAAACTATCAGTCGATATTAAACTAAGCATTAGTAGAGAGGTCTTAGGACTGTCAAATTAAAGTGAAAACAGTTTATTGTCTGTAGACACTCTACAAACTAGTAACAGTAGAAAATAGAGACAAGTTTTGCTCAACTGATGAGTAACTGGATGACCCCAAAGTAAAGTTAAAAAATATATAGGCAGCATATGTGAACAGGAAAGAACATTTATTTGAAGTAAATTTAACTTTTTTCAGTAGTTGCACAACATGTAGGTACACAGCAAGTACCATCAATACCTCTAAAAAAGACAATAAAACTAATGCATGTATTTATTTAGGTGTCACTTAGGCAATTGTTTAACGACAGATCGTCCAAAAATTGACATTCAAAAAGCTCAGTAAAGTTTACCATAACACCCAGTACCACTAGTTATGATACTGAGCAAACATATGTAATATATAACATCAGTTCTCATGAAACGCTTTGTTATGGTAAGAAAAAGATATATAATTTTGTTATGGACCAGAATATCTGAAGCTCCTAGTAGCTCGGGAGAAAATGGATTACTAACAGCAACGGTGAAACAAGACGCACTGATTCAGCAGTTAGGTTTGACAAGTAAATGTAAAATACTTATTTTCTACTCTCTTCCTTGAAGTGCATATCATTGTTGATTCTCAGTGCAACATAAAAAAACATAATAGTGCCATTTTTTTCATTATGGACTCAAGATAAAACAACTTAATTATCACTCTCTTGTGACCAACCACTAGTTTAACCTGGTCCTGCCACTGTTATCTGAATGAGCACATTTGAATAATTGTTCGCTCTCTTTAGATCCAGTTGTTGGGTTACTAGCCACTACAGGCCTGCTGTACTCCTCTTCAATTGAAGCAGTCGGGCTGAATAATCCAGGAATCTTGTCCTATCACCCAGTTGATGAACATAGAAAGAAATGATCTGAGAATTACCACAAAATAGTTCAAATGCATTTTGATTTCCTTTATCTAAATCATTATAGCATTGTGGTTCCACATTAAAACACATAATGCTTTATATTGCTTTAATGAAATATATTTGGTACCCTAATCAAATAAAATTCTCACTGAACCTTGTGCAAATTTAAATTATTTTTTAATTAAAGAAACATGTAATCTCTATGACCATTCTACACAACACCACATGCATAGACTCAGTTTTTGCTCACTTCAGCCTGAAATAGCAATGTGCACTTTGAATGTGGAACATGCAAACATTTATTCAAATACAGTTTAGTGTCTATAAACACACTTTATTTAGACAGATACTTGTGAAGCTAGGCAGCGCTAACGTAATGCTAACGTTGATAATATGCCGAGATTTGCGTGGAAATGTGCGTACACCCACTTTTCTGGTCTACGCACGGTTGATAAATGAGGCCCAATGTGCCCACATGTCACAGGCCCCAAATGACACATGCCCAGCAGAAGGTAGTGCTACAATCAACGAGCCAAAGCCAAATTGCGATGGGGGTTTGGACCCTGTTCATAACTGCTTGCAGTTATAGTTTTGTTAATTTGTTCTTGTCTATTTGTTCAAAGGTTCATCTTTTATATTATGCTTTTCTATATTGCATTAAAAAAAATAAGATTTTCAGATATTGTTATAAAAAATTTGGCTAACGAGATTGGCAACCTGTATACGGTTTACTCAAATACTTTTTTATTTTATTTTATTTCACTTGTTATTAAGTCAATACATTTTAACCTGTTTACTTTCTACCTCAGGTCTCGGTGCATATTTAATTTATCACAGCTGTTTATTTTATCAAATACATACTGAAAGGAAACCAGGAAGTGCCTGTGATGGTCACAAATGTATTTTATTCTAAAATGGCACAACTTGTAAAAATAACAAGCTCAACATAACATGGTAAATAAACAAGTCCCAACAAGCACACTGGAGCGTTTAGTGATGTTGTCAAGTTTTATCTTTAGAACTGCTCCCCTTGACTACCAGTATTTGAGCTAAAATAACCTGTATTAGCGACATATGCCCCTTTCTTCATAAAAAATTCACGCAGTTGCACGAATAGTTCAACAAAAAATGTTGAACTATTGATTTAAAAAAACAATTGCAAAAAAGTTTGTTTGCTCTCAAAGTTGAACTTAAAAAAATCTGAATCTGCCAAGAAAATGGCTTTTGGTACATTTCTACTATATCTAATGATGGTCAGTCCATCAGCACAGAAGATTGACCTTCTAGCCTGCTACAGCCTGTGTTTGAGTACAGTGTAACCTCTGTGATTTTCCTGCCCCCAGGTCAGACCCTGAAAGCTCTAAACTCCACTCAAAGCCACCAGTCATCCCAATTGGACCTCACCAACAACTCCCCTTCTAGACTGGGACAAGGCCCAAGTCGCAGGCCCAGAGGTAACAAAGTTATAAATACATTGTACTTATTAAGAAGTCAGAAGGGCATGATTGTTGTAATGATCATGTGTCCAAATCCTTCAGGTCTGTTACTTGAAGAAGACTCCTGCCACATCACCTCCGACTCCATTTTTGGTCACCATGGAAACCTGGGAAGTCGTCCAGGGTCGGCAGACTTCAGCCACAACACCTCCAGCTCCAACTCACCTGTCAACTGCAGAGGTATATACACAACATTACAGCAATATTTATACAGCTTTTTGCATAGATATACATTATACTGTTATATATTACTGATAATAATGGATATTAGACTGGAATCACTCGGTCTGTATTCAGTTTTTACAGGTTTTACATACAGTATTCTGTCATATGATCCTGCTGTAAAGAGCTAGAACCCATTTTCAGTCATCTAACACTAATATTTCTATCTGTGTCTTAGAAACATCACATCATCAGTCTCGCTCAGCTAGCCTCTCTAGTGATGATGTCATGGGTCTCAGTCAGTCACAGCAGACTCTGTCACGCAGTTCAACCCTTCCATATGACCACACACCTCATAAAGCTCAACCCCAGCGTGGTGTCGGGGTTAGGACTAAGACCCGCCCATCTTCTCCTGGAAGTCAGATGGTGTCGCTCGAAGAATTTCTACAAGAGAGCAACCTACAGTCACCACCTATGGTAATACATAATGAACAAAGTTGCTTTTGATGAAAATATACATGTACGGTACATGTATATTTTCATCAAAAGCATACATTGTACCGTATTTTCCGCACTATAAGCCGCACTGGACTATAAGCCGCAGGTGTTTTAATGTTAAAAGATCTCCTATTATACTACTTTTCTGGTCTTAATTTCTTGTTAAAAACTGCTATAGAGCAACCTAACACGAATCACATCACAAAAAACTATGTAGATTTTCGGGAAACTCTTCCTCTCATCTGAGCGCTCACAGCTGTCTCTGTCCACACTCGGCTTTGTGCTTCTCCGCCCCCTCCCCCCCCTCCTGCAAACCCCACTCCGTTGTGATTGGTTACCTTCCTTCCGGAACACTTTCAGCAGCACACGGGCATATTTGAGAGCAGGAAATTGGGGGCATGGCCGGAGCTTGCCTGAGCAGCACGTTGCAGCATTACCATACATGGAAACATCCGCATTTTGTGACGACAAGAAATGCAGGAAATTCTGAACCGATTTGAACACGGGATTTCTCGACCGGCTGCCCTAGTGTTTAGTCCTCTGCACAGCCACCCCAGACGTTCAGCAGGGAATACGTCTAAATGCATGTACGTCATTATTTGATACGCTAGTATGGTTAAACATGACTATAAATCATTATAACAACGTTTATAGGTCATAAAAGTCAAAAAGCATAATAGGTCCTCTTTAATTACAGACCTGCAAACTCATAGGAGGTGAAAAAGGTGACAAACACCCGTCCCTTCTGGGGGGGGGGGGGGGGGGTCGGGTGTTTTTCGCTGTCCAAATGATTGACTAATGTTAAATATCATTCACACAACCAGAGTTTTCCTCTATTGCCTCAAATGTCCAGCTGGGTGAAAATAATAGCCAGCTGAGATCCTGACCCTCCTAGGGGTCCGTTAAAAATTAAGAGGCTAAATCTGAGAAATTTTGTGTGAACAAATAATTTGGAGACACTGGGTCGGATGAATTAGAAGCTATTGAAGAAAGACACTTGGATTTTCCATTAAAATGTTAATTTAAAATAAAATGTTATGCAGGGTCCTCTGGGTTGGGCTTGGTGCTCTTTTTCTTTTATGGGACATATTTCTCTGTAATGTAATGAATACATTTAAATGCAATGAGAGGAACGAAGCAGAAGAACTCTGTTGTCCAGCTATCTTTTTTTCCACAGACGAGGCTGAAATAGGTTATACAGTGCATGGGCATCCGAGCCCCATTTCCAAATGTTTTTAAATAAACTCAATACACACTGTGCATGGACGTGAACGTGACGTGATCAGTTAAACTTGGATTACCTCCCAGATGAACTGATTAAATTATTGGGCTATTAACTATCTAGACTAGGGCTGGGCGATATGACCAAAATCTCATATCCCGATATAGAAATTTCTTATCCCAATAACGATACATTTCACGATATAGCATATTTTCTGTAAATTAGATTAATAAATATTAATATAAATAATTAAATAAAGTATTTACCCATATTTGATTATTTTCAGCTTTTATTAAAACGCAAATTGTCAAGCATTCAACAAAATAGAAAATTGCAATGTGACATTTGAGTAGTTTTGGGCCGTGTGGGGTTTCAGGGCACAGAATTGACTGAATAGGTGGATTCCTCACTAGCTTAGCTCATTAGCCTAATGGAGCTATCCTCTTTAGCTGAGGCTGCGGTGGCTTGTAAATTCACCCCGCGGAGAAGGTGACCGCCCCGGGGAGCGCAGGAGCTTCTCACCGCTGAGTGAGCAGCCGAGCCGCGCATTACTGCGAGCTGGGAAGCGCGCGACAGCCCGTGGGGATAACAGCTCGCTAGCTCGGCTGCTATCCCCCCGCGAGCCGGTCGAGCGCTGCCCGGGTGACGTCGGTTCGACTGCTCTGTCAGCGGGATATGATCCTCTGAATACTCGTCTACACGTGTGCAATCACAGACAGATCTGTTACCGATGGATTTCAGTGTCCGAAATGAACTTTGAATATCACACAAGCGAGTAAAGCCTGGTGTGGTCGGGCGGAAGTAGTGTGATGGAAGCGCAGCGGGGATAGGAGGCGCTAAGTGTTTCTACTTCAAAATAAAAGTCAAAGTTGACTTTGATTTCTCACATTTCACCAGTTAAGGCTTTTAATGTGAAGTTACGCTGTAGGAAATCATCGGTTTAATTAACAGTAACTTAACTGCGAGCTACATGTATAGTTTGTGTCCTAAAGAGTGGGATTTGCAACATAACGAAATAAACGATATTGCATAAAATGAAACGATAGACGTTTTTGTTTCGTCAGACGATATATATCGCTATATCGCACAGCCCTAATCTAGACCAAAACATTGTATTCATTTACGGGAACGGCTTCCGCGATCTGTTTCTATATCTCGAGTCTAAATCATGGACATATACAGAATACAGAGAGCCATGTCGGCAAACTGACAGCGCGACTAAATAAAGTGACTGTACAGTGAGCTGCGTCCCTCCGTTACTTTCTGTTTTCAGCCAAGTAGGCTCAGTCACATTCACCTCTAAAGCATTGACAGTGTTTAATCAAAGCCTCTAATTTTTTATTTTTTATTATCAAAAAGGCTTTGATTGAGACTTTTAGCCAATTCTAAAGTCTGAACACACACACAGCGGCAGCAGTAGTGATACTTTACGGTGCCCGATCTTAACGCTGATTGGACAATACTCATGACGTCTACCAAAGATGTTTTATTGCCAAGATAACTATATTCCCTTGTCTCACACTACGGTAACTCGCCCACACAGTCCAGTCTGGGAAGCGCTGGCTGACTTCTCTGGCAGCTGCCGCTACCCCAACCCCCCCCCCCCCCCCCTCCCAAAAACAAAAACTCTTCGGATCTATACGATTCACGTGGGTCATATATTTTGATTCAAAACGGCGAAAAGCGACGAGTTTGCAGGTATGTAATTACCATATGTAAGAGTTTGTGCACAGAGGGGATTGTCGGGAAAGAGATGGCTGCTTGAGGAAGTTCCCATTTATTAACATTTCAACAAACAAGTTGCATATTTGCATAAGGTATTCAAGTGTTACCATTTAGTGCAATAGTAGCTACTAGGGATGGGCACGAGTAGTGTTTTCGCTGCTCGAGTGATGGCTTGCATTCTTCGAGGATCAATCGATTCCTCGTTAAACTTTTTTCTATTTTTAGAACGCAATGCATCTGTCTGCAGAATAACGGTTTACTGTAATAAAGCGCTCAATGCTTATTGTCAAACAGTCACAGTTGCCATATGATATTAAGGATTTTTTTTCCACAAGTTTAAAACACCTTTTCCTCACTGAACGTAATTAAATAGACGGGCCACAATTTAAACCGATTGAGTAGGTCTGCGGTGGGTAGCAGTGTTCATTTCGTAGACTAAGACTATGACGAAAAATATTCGTCAACGAACCTTTTTCACTCACGAAGACTAAATAAAAATGTATATATGATGACGAAGACTGAGACGAATATAACTGACACTATAGTCTATGAATAGGAACGAGACGAAACTGTTAGGGCAGGACGAATGGAGAAGAGGTCCAATCAGAACTCTGGGACAAGTTGGGAAGACAGTGTTTCCCCTAGAATTTTTTTTAGGCCCGGTGGTAAGAGCTGATAAAGAGTATGCGCGCCGCGTGTGTACCAAATTTCTATAAGAAATGGACCAAAACAAACCCCATTTGGGATGAGCCTCGGCCAGCAGCGGACCCGGGTTTGATTCCAGCCCGCGGTCGCTCTCTGCATGTCACTCTGCCCCACTTCAACTCTGTCTCTAGTCTACACTATCAATAAAGCATAAAAATGCCAAAAAGAATTTGGGCATAGGGTTATACTTTCACATTCAGTACGTTTGTACATGTGGTGTTTCTCACAGGATTTTTAGATACTGCTGGGTGAGAATGGGCCTTCTAGGGAGGTCTGGGGGCATCCCCCTGCAGAAGAAACATTATCCTTTTAAAGTTAAATGCATCAATCTGGTGCACTTTGAGAGGTGAAATCTGTTTAATTCTGTGCTCTGTAAACAACTGTCATATGTCCTGCCTATAACTTTTCTGTAATAATTTGGAGACACAAGCCATGTAAACTATTGAAGAAAAACACGTGGATTTCAATTAAAAACAATAAACACTAAGATCTAATATAGACAGGTCCTGTTTAGTAGGCCTACTCATTTCTGGAATAATCTGAATCACCTCACCTTGAAGCTAGCCTATTGAAAACATTTCTTTAGTTTTCTTTATGCAAATAGCCTTGTTGAAAATAAATTAATTAACGGCTACACATCATGATTAGCCTATCAACATGTGTGCTACATAAGGCAAATTCCCTATTCCCTATTCCAACCATTATATTTCATCTAGCCTATTTCTCAATTTAAAACATAAAAATAAAGTAGGCTAGGCCTAGCATTGAAAATACAAAAAAATAAAGCTTGTAGGCCTACTATGGCCTGCTGTTTTCAAGATAACTTAACAGTTAAAACAATAAATTAATTAATATGTCCCCTGAAAATACATTAATGCTTTTCTGAGAAGAATGCCAAAGGCAGTAGCAGTGTGGCACTTCTGTAAACTTACTGAAACGAGTGCATGCCGTTTTTTCTGCTGTCTCTGCTGTTGATACAGATTGGTTGTGTTGCCACGGCCACGTAGCGATTTTAACTTTCTAAGTTTTGCTCAGCACTTTTTCCTGTTCAACGTCCCTGTTACTGAGTCCTTCATCTCTCCATAGAGCAGGCGCTGGTTTTATTTTCGCCACTAGTTCAACGTTTGCTTGCTAGTCATGCTCCTGCTCATTGGCTTCCGTGTCAAAAAGTGCGCACCGAATGCACACGCGCATGGCGCCGCGCGCAGAACACATACACACACACGCAGACACACAGATCAGCTGATGGGATGATCAAATGAGAGGTTGTAAAGACAGGCGCACACGAGGGGTAGACCGACAGTGCCGCGCAGACGCTCGCAAATGATTATTACGGAAAAAGTGAAAAAAAGATTTCTTTTTTTTTTTTTTTTTTTTTTTAAGTCAGGCTGCTGTTGGCCTGGCGGGGGGTCCCGTTGGCCTGGCGGTCCCGCCAGGCCTGTATAATGGTAGGGGAGACACTGGAAGAAATCCAATCAGTGCGAAGCAGCGAATGCAACCCTGTGTCGGTGAAAATCGACGGGATAACTCGCCAGTGTGAGCGGGTGGAGAGAGCCGACCATGGACATATAAAGAAATGGACACCGGATTGAAACACGGCGCCCATTCATTCCTATGAAAGCTGCTCATTGGCGCAGAGAAGCAACAAGGAAGCATGCGGCCCGGAAGCATGACGTAGCATGGACGTAGCTGTAGCATGGACCTATCAAGAAAGAGGGCGGCAAGCGTAGCGGACTGGAGGCGGGTGTAGAATCATTCTCGTTCTGTAGCATCTAGCCTGGCGAAAACAAATTGAAAGCCGTTAAAAGACGTTGGGCTAATAAAACGCTTGAGGTGGCGTTTTGAAATGAGAAAACTTCCATTTTAATAGTATATGGTCTAAAGATAAGTATGAGCCTATGATTAATATCCAGAATTTTTTAGCAGAGACACAATCTTGTTCGCCGCTTGTATTGTGTGGACAGGGAAATCTGCCTACGGACCGCACGAAAATAAGCTCCTCCCCCACCCATGCAATACCAATGGGTTGGCCACATGTCCATGCTGGCTGCTCGGAGAAGGCACAGTCCTGGGGGCCTGGAGCCGACGTGCAGAAAAACTCTGCGGTTTGATGGACAAAATGATAGTCAGGGATATCCTGCCCGTTAACGTTGTCTAGGGGAACGGCTAAGTTCCGCGATCTGTTTGTAGTAGGCTGTGTCTCGAGCTTGAATACACAGAGCCATGTCCCCAAACTGACGGCGCAACTATATAGGAAATGAAATGTGAAACTGCCGCATCCCTCCGTTAGTTTCTGTTTTCACCCGAGTAAGTTACAATCAACTCCGACGCATGGACAGCCTTCAATTAAAACCTCTCATTTTATTATCAAAAAGGCTTTGATGCAGAAGAAGTCCGAACACACACAGCGGCAGCAGTGTTGCTTAAAGGAAAGCGCAGTTGCTCAATTTTATCAGCACGTAACTGCTTGCTGCTGCTGCTGCCCAGGGGCGGCCTTAACGATCTCGGGGCCCGTTTCAAGACCTAGTGTGGGGCCCCCCACCTATTTTTTTTATTTTCTTTATTTTCTATTTTTTATAAATAATTGTGCATGCACCCCGCAAAAAGAAAAAAGATTGTGGAATCCAGTTGGTTCATAGACGGATCATGAGATAATGGGCCCCCGGGCACAGGCTCTTAAAGCTCCCCCTCCCCCTATTCAGTCAGGTACACTGATTTTATGTGAGATTATTACGAATTAAATAGAATACATGTTTTGTATTACAACCATTAAATCTGTGTCTGTATTGCATATTCAAACCTTAATACCATTCAATGAAGAAAAACACTTAGGGGAGAACGGGGTAATTTGTCACACGGGTTGGTTGTCACAATCATTATATCTCGGAACCAGAAGGCGCTGTCTGTGAAATTTTGAAATGTAAATATCCAGAATTGGGATCAGAGGTCACCTACATAGTCTTCCTTGGAGTTAGACTGCTGCATTTGAGGTGAGACGACTGTTTGCGTTTTTCATGTCAAATTGAAAATATTTAGCTCCTCAGTATTTTTCTTCTAGGCTTTTACACAATGGGTTTATAACAAAACACTTGTTACCTATACAAAGTGTGAAGGGTAAACTATAGTTTAGATTGTGGTTAGCAAGCTAATTAGTTGTCATATGGTTGTTGGCCTTGATGCTAGCAAGAAATTCAAGTTGGGGTTGGTCGTCAAATTTTTTGGGGGGTTGGTTGTCACATGTTATCTCAAGGCTGCAGCCAGAAAAGGAACCCAATAACGAAAGAAATTGTCAAGCTGTATCCTCACTGACACCCCAGAGAAAGAAAGAATAGAGCAGGAAAAGGCAGCTAGCATGCAAAAGAAAAAAGGGCAACAAAATCGAAAACAACCCAGTGCATCCCAAACTAGACCAGCTGCCAAGGCTACATTAAGTTATGTAGGCCTATTTGTCAACTTGACAATGCAATTAAACTTTCAAATTTACTTCTACTTTCTTGCCTTCTTTTTAAGATTATTCCCATTAAGATTACATTGTGACAAACAACCCCATAGTGTTTGACAACCGACCCCTTGATGGGGTTGGTTGTCACAATGTGTAAGGGTGTCTTTGATGATTAATTTCTTCTTTATTACAATACGATAGAAAAAGTGAGGGGTACACATTTCAAGCCAACACCTTAAGCTTCAATTTAATATAGGAATGACTATTGAAAGATGTTTAGGTGGTAAGCAATTCTCACTAGAGTTAAAAGTGTGCCTACTTACCCCGTTTCTCCCTAGTCGACGAAGTCCGCTGTAGATTTAGTCAACTAAAATCTGCTTATATTTAGTAGACTAAGACTAAAAGATTGTAGATGACTTAAATAGGACTAAGACTAAATGGTGTGATATTCAAAAGACTAAGACTAAATCAGAATTTGCTGCCAAAATGAACACTGGTGGGGAGAAAAAAAGAGAAAAAAAGCTGTAGTTGTAACAAAATAAATAGCCTAAGTCACCATTTAAAATAAGATAAGAAGGGCAGCAAATAATATAAAATGAATGTCCTACAATTTAAATACATATAAATAACTCACCAAAGCCGTAGAATAAGTAGTTTTATATCCAACCGCGTAATGCTCACTCCGTGTCCGTGAATAATTACCGCGACTAATTCCTCATTAACGGAACGTTACACCGGTCGGATTTTGAATCTCATCCCCATATTCCCTATTGAAGGCTTCTTAACTGTTGCTGGCTCGGAGCGAATGTGCCTGAAGTAAGCCTTGCTTCTTCTTTACTTTTCTTTCCAAGCGGAGAGCACCTTGCATGCTCACCTGGAGTCTACTCATTACTAACTGAGAGTAACAGGTGTCATCTCCCCTTTAACTTAACTTTATCATCTGCTTTGAAATAATTGGACAGTTATATTCCTGAAAATGTTCTGAAGAAAGGAGAGACCGTGTTCAGCTCCGCGGTGCCGTGGAGAACACAGGCTGCGCTGCGGTAGCACGGAGGTGGCAGTTATTTACAGTTGCTGTTTGACACAACGCTCAGTTTATTGCACTTGCATCAAAATATTTAATTTTGTTAAACTTTATTTTATCCGTTTTGTAGTCATATATAACATTTTAAAATAGGGGCAGCCCGCCGGCCTAAAGGCTAGACACTTATATACTGTGCTGTGTAATAACAGGGTCGAAAAATGGGGAAAAAGGCGCGGCTTATAGTCCGAAAATTACGGTACACAAAAAATAAATATAGTGGTTTTATATGTATTTTCATAATAAATACAAACGTTCTATATGTGAAAGAACCAGTAGCTTCAAGGAACTTTGAGTTTCTGTTATGGACACCATATACGACACCAACGCTCATTTGCGTTCAGGCAGCATGTGCATTTGTTTGTGAAGCTAGTGAACGTCCATGAAGAGAGAGTGCAGATGTGTCACGATGAGGTGACGTATATACAGTATATGTCGGATTAATTATGGTAATATGACGATGGTGAAGCAGACAACTTCGATTTAGTACCAATCACGAATTACAGGCTTTGGCAGAGGGAGTGAAGTGGAGCGCATTCTGTGCACAAAACTAAGTTTGGATTTGACCTTAGACTGTTACCTGTTGATGTGATGTGAGGACAAGGTGCTTTCTAGCAAGATACCCAAGTAATTACAATCATATGAAAAAGTTTGGGAACCCCTCTCAGCCGGCATTATAATTGACTCTGCTTTCACAAAAAAAATATAAAAGTGGTATGTCTTTAATTTACCAGGAACAGCTAAGTACTGGGATGTTTTCCAAACAAAGATTTTTTGAAAAGCAGTATTTGGTTGTATGAAATAAAATAAAATGTGAAAAACTGGCTGTGCAAAAATATGGGTACCCTTGTGGTTTTGTTGATTTTAATGCCTGTAACAGCATGTAAAACTGATTACTTTAAACACAAAGTTGGTTGGATTATGTTGTTAAGCCTTGAACCTCATATAATTGTCTGTTTAATCATGAGAAAATGTATTTTAGGTGCCTAAATGCAAGTTGCACTTCTCTTTGACTCTCTGCTGAAGTGAGACAGAATGGGATCATCAAAACAGCTCCCAAAAGATCTTAAAAACAAAGATTGTTCATTGTCATGGTTTAGGGGAAGGCTACAAGAAGCTTTCCCAAAGGTTTCAATTGTCAATTTCGACTGTAGGGAACGTTGTCAGGAAATGGAAGGACACAGGCATAGTGGCAGTTAAACTCAGGCATGGCAGATCAAGAAAAAAACAGGAGCGGCATTGGTGGAGGATTGTGAGAATGGTTGCACACAACCCACAGATCACCTCCAAAGACCTACAAGAACATCTGGCTGCAGATTGTGTATCTGTACATCGTTCAACAATTCAGCGCAATTTGCACCAAAACATCTGCTTTTTATAAAGACCAAATAACTTAATTTTTGTCTCATCAGTCCAAAGCATTTTCTTCCAATATGAATCTGGCTTGTCTAAATGAGCTTTTGCATACTCCATGCAACTGTATCTGTGGCGTGGGCGCAGAAAGGGCTTTCTTCTCATCACCCGGCCATACAGATGTTTTGGTGCAAATTGCACTGAATTGTAGAACCATGTACAGATACACAATCTGCAGCCAGATGTTCTTGCAGGTCTTTGGAGGTGATCTTTGGGTTGTGTGCAACCATTCTCACAATCTGCCGCATATGCTGCTCTTGTACTTTTCTTGGTCTGCTGACCTGGGTTTAACTGCAACTGTGCCTGTGTCCTTCCATTCCCTGACAACGTTCCTTACAGTAGAAATTGACAATTGAAACCTTTGGGAAAGCTTCTTGTAGCCTTCCCCTAAACCATGACAATGAATAATCTTTGTTTTTAAGATCTTTTGGGAGCTGTTTTGATGATCCCATTCTGTCTCACTTCAGCAGAAAGTCAAAGAGAAGTGCAACTTGCATTTAGGCACCTAAAATACATTTTCTCATGATTAAACAGACAATTATATGAGGTTCAAGGCTTAACAACATAATCCAACTAACTTTGTGTTTAAAGTCATCAGTTTTACATGCTGTTACAGGCATTAAAATCAACAAAACCACAAGGGTACCCATATTTTTGCACAGCCAGTTTTTCACATTTTATTTTATTTCATACAACCAAATACTGCTTTTCAAAAAATCTTTGTTTGGAAAACATCCCAGTACTTAGCTGTTCCTGGTAAATTAAAGACATACCACTTTTATATTTTTTTTTGTGAAAGCAGAGTCAATTATAATGCCGGCTGAGAGGGGTTCCCAAACTTTTTCATATGATTGTATATTGGGTGACCTGGTCTAGATCAGCCTCTCTCCCGAACCCCATGACCTTGGTTCTGCTGGTGTTAAGCATGAGGTTTAGGGAGGAGAATACCGTCTGGACCATGTAGTGGTTACAGGTCATTCAGATTAATTTTGCTATTAGAAATTATCTGAAATTAATAATACTTTAATTATTATCAAAGTTCTAATTGGGCCACCAGCGCTCCACTTAGGAGTGCAAAAATAATAGCAAGTTTGTCTAGTTTATTAATGGTTTATTTTTAATGTTGATTGGTCGAGTGATCAGTTAAATAAATCAATATTAATAAAACTTAGTCGAATTATCACTCTATAAAATTAAATAATGAATCAATTACTATAATATGACCACACTACTGAAGGTTAGTGGAGATCTTGACTTCCATAAAATATTCCCACAAATAAATCACAAGCAAGTTTGTTTTAACAATAATGAACCTCAAGGTGACATCATCAAATATACAAGCATAGAGAAAGAATACCTAATAACTATCGAAACTTAATAAAAGGAAAGGAACGTCTAGAAAATGTTTATCTATTACGGCTGTCAAACGATTAACGTTTTTAATCAGATTAATCACAGAGTGCTGTGGGTTAATCACGATTTATCACGATTAATTCTACCATTCGAAAAATGCCAGAACAATTCGAATTTTCTCTTTATATTGTTGTATGAATGGAAAGATAAATGACAGAAGGTGGATATGTAAATTTAAAATGTGTCTTTTTATTAATTGAAAATCCAAATGATGGTTTTAATACTGAAAATAAATTAAAATCAAATTACAATATATGCCTACCACACCATAATTCAATTTGGCTGTCTCTTTGAGCAAATATAGGCTATATAATGGCATTTATTTGGTGAATCCATAGGTTGTGCATTCTTGAATACAAATTGGTTGCTGTGTGTGTGTGTGTGTGTGTGTGTGTGTGTGTGTGTGTGTGTGTGTGTGTGTGTGTGTGTGTGTGTGTGTGTGTGTGTGTGTGTGTGTGTACGCATGACCGTGTTTTAGGTGAAAGTTCACTTGTGCCAGAAAGCCGACGTTATGTTGATGTCACACACACCTCTGAAAATTGCAGATGTTTGTGTCCTCGCGGTCTCTGAACAGAGCAGACAATATTCCTCCTCCTGCTGCTCCTACATCAACTGCCGCCCGCGACACAGACGTGGCCATTAACAGTTCAAAACATGTCACAGGCTAGCGTGCTGTTATGTTTGGCTGCACAAAGCTACTGATCCTGGGTCAGTCAAAACATTAGAGTGACTGTAGTGTAGAGCAGGTGGGATGCAGAGGTGGAAAGAGTACAAAAATATTCTACTCAAGTAAAAGTATGATTACTTGGATGAAATTTTACTTAAGTAAAAGTAAAAGTACTGGTCTAAACATCTACTGAAGTAAAAGTGAAAAAGTAGCTGATTTAAAATGTACTTAAAGTACAAGTTACTAGTTACTTTTTAACAGCGGGAGGGGGCGGGGGTCTCTTCAGTGTAGGGCATTCTATATATAGACAAGGGGATATAAATCTCAAACTAGTTTTGTTTAATTAATACAACACTTACAAATGAAAGTGCACAAATTAAATAAATCATGTCACCACACATGTATGAATGTATACTGTGTCATTATACTTTAGATAAGCAAATATGGAGCAAATAGTCTGTTAATGGGGGAATGGGAATGTAACCGGTCTACAGACCTAAACAGACTGCAGCTGTAGTTTTAAAGTGTACAATTGATCTAAACCATGGAAATTGCAAGGTTAGGCTGCTCATGATTATGATTTGACAAAAATCATAATCATGATTATTTTGATTGACATTGTGTAATCACAATTATTAGACAATTATTCATTAATTTAAGAACTGCAACATGCACTTATTTAACATTTGAAACCATGACTTTTGACTTTAAACATATCCTAATTGAACTGAAAACAAGGAAAATGCAAATAGCCTAAGTAAAACATATTTTTTATAATTAAATAAAATAAGTGTCAAAATCAAAATAAACCGTTGCAAATGTTGTCGATAGGACACGTCTTTTGCTAGCAGGAATGTGAGGGCATATTTTAATGTATCTCATGGAGCTGGCTGGGTAAGCAAGTTGCATTGTAGGCTACAGTGTTCTTAATTGATGACTGTTGTGGTGGCAAGAGTCAAGGAGCTTTAAACTTCCTGTGTTTTTTATTCCTTTATTGCTTGGTCATAGACCACTTGGATTCGACTTAAAGTGAGTAAACTAATTGGTCGTGATGTTTTGAGGTGCAGCTGCGCATATGACTTTTTTTCTCTCTCTCTCACGGTCGCGCATGTCATCTGACTCGCGTGTCCGCGCATAACATATCTTGCACATTGTTTTAGTCTATTACTTTTACCTTTGTTCTCGAGCAAAGGCTGACTTTCTGCCGTCTTCTGGAAGTTTTTCAAAGCTCCCGGCAACACGCACCGTCTCCATCCTACTCTGCACTGTTAAACTGAAAGCTAGGTGAGGGAGGGGCCGATCGCACGGCTGGATGAAAGGTTTGCTGCATTTAAAAGCCTTCACGTCTTCACGTGCGGTACAATCAACAATTTCTTTATAATGTCTATGGGTACAATGACAGTTTAACTAGGATCATTTAGTCGCAATGATCCTGTCGATCATTCTCTGTTAGTTTCCGTTATTGGGCCGTAAAAATAAAAGCCCCCCGCGATATTTCTTTTCTTTTCTCTCCTTTCCCTATCTATTTTTTTTTACTCAGTAACGCAGGTGATATAAAATGTAGCGAAGTACAATACTTCAAAATAAACATACTCAAAGTAAAAGTAAAAGTATAGGTTTTAAAAATCACTTAAAAAATTACAAGTACACGAAAAAACTACTCAATTAAAGGAACGCGAGTAAATGTAATTCGCTACTTTACACCCCTGGTGGGATGTACGGGGCGGATCATTCTGCACATGTTGTTGCGTTAAAAAGAAAATAACGCATGAATTCAAGAAATGAATCACCCTGTGTTAACCCGTTAATTTTGACAGCCCTAATGTGTGTGTGTGTGTGTGTGTGTGTGTGTGTGTGTGTGTGTGTGTGTGTGTGTGTGTGTGTGTGTGTGTGTGTGTGTGTGTGTGTGTGTGTGTGTGTGTGTGTGTGTGTGTGTGTGTGTGTGTGTGTGTGTGTGTGTGTGTGAAAGCGAGGTAGGGTAGCCCTTTGAGCTAAACAACAGCTATGCATCTCCTACAACCATATTGAAGTTACTATCTTAAAGTGATTAGTATGAGTACTGTATGAGTACTATATCTGGGGGAGTTACCATTGGCATGGACGTGGATGGATGAGTCTATGACAGAGCGTGGGATATCATTAATGTAGATGGAAAGAGAGTGGTGGCTAGGATTGAACCCTGGGGTACACCCTTAGTGACAGGGAGTGCCTGTGATAGATTAGTGAGGAAGTTTGAAAACAATGCCGGTCATTGACCCGAGACCCCCATGCTGCCCAGTCCACCAGTTAGGATGGAGTGATCTACAGTGTCGAAAATGCCTTTGCAAGGTCAATAAAAATAGAATATATGCTGTCTCTCGCATCACATACATTATGAAGAGGATTATTTTTTATTCTGTCTTAGTTTTGACTGTCTCATTTGAACTCAGTCTCGACTAGTCCTGGTCTTGGGATTGTCTTGGACTCAGAACATGTAGACTTGACTACAGCACTGGCTTGTAATAAATTGCCTTTTATTTAACTAAATGTATTTTTTGTTTTTCCCTTTTCTAGGTGTCTACAGAAAGCAGCGAGGACTTGATGGCAGACTATTTCACCAGAAGTTCGGCCCTCACGACGTCAGCTGGCAGGGATCAGGTGACTCCCACCAGCTATGTCACGCCCACTGTACAGTCATCCAACCAGAGTGCAGGCAAAAGCATCAAGACCTCGCCACACCAGCTTGTTGGCCAATCCCCAGCCTCAGTCCAGCCTGCAACACAGAGAAGCAGCCAATCTCTCAGTAGGACTTTCAGCCTGGCCTCAGCTGATTTGCTGCACTCCAACGGACCAGACAGTTTCCGTGGAGATGATGGCCCATCAGATGTGGTTGTTCGGGGGGCAAGACAAGGTGGAGGGGCTAACAGGAGAGAACGGCCTCTCTCTGCCCGTCTCGCTGGTCAAACCAATCAGCATGGAGATGGCAGCATCCTTAACCCACCTATTCATCATTCGTCCTCTCTGAATCTGCAAACAGAGAGATATGCAGGGAGAGAAAAAGAGAGGAAAGCCCCAACCTCAGCGTTCTCCTACCAGCACCATGGAGAGGTGGCCATGGTGAGCCCTGTCACACGGCCTGAGGAGGCTTGTGAGTATGGGGAGGAGCTAAGAGACAGGTGTTCAGGTGACTCCTCCCAGTTAAAGAAGGAAAGTGAGAAAGTGGCTTCTGAATCTGTGGAACGCCTGCAAAGCGCTCCAGGTTCCCTGACCCCAACAACGACCCCCAGACTGTGTGGTATGAGTACGGCTGTGTCTAAACCAGTCTATTGCTGTGGTTATATCGCTAGATCAGACCCAATGTTCTTCAGTTCCTGTATTTCAAACAATCAGCCTCAAATAAACAGTCTGTGGACTGTGTTTTTTGTATTGTGATGAATTAACGCTTGAAAGTCTGCCGTCAAGCTTTCCTCAAATAGATCAACTGGAAAACTGTCTTAATCCTGAAAGTATAGACACATTTGACAAAAACTCTCTGCATAAAGGTGTTGTCATTTCACTCTGTGTTTTCTGGAACAAACTTTTGTGGTTTAACAGGCAAACTTGATTCCTTATGCCACCTGCTGATTAATATCAGGAAGCTCTCTAAAGCCAAGGAGCTTCCAGGGATTTCAGCTTCACAAAAACAAAAGCATATAAACTACTGGATCACTGGAGTCAATGTCCTCTCACCATTTGGCATCACAATCTAAATCTATTTGAGGCAGATACAATATAGATTTAAGCTCTATCAAAGATGGTCTCTTTAAGGATTTAGATTTTAACACCACAACTCTATAGATGGTCTCTGAGAATACTCAATTGACTCTGCTGCTTCTTCTCATCATGTTTACTGTGGTCCAGCCTGCAGCCATCAGGAGGGTTAAGCCCACCAGAAGCACCAAAGGGACTGAATGATTCACATTTCTCCTAGTTCTTCTGTTCTCCTCCTCTCCGTTGTTATTTAGAACAAACACTGGAAAAGATGAGAAGGGGAAAGGGAAATGGTGGAATTCAAGCAAAAATTGTTGAAGCAAGTGAGTGAGAAGGCTACAGAGAGTGAGAGTTAGAATAATTGAAGGAATGCTGGACTAGAGAAAGTGGTGACAGAGGGAGAGACAGATATAGTGATGGGAGGATGAAGATAAACATGACAGATGAAGGGGCTCCTCCCAGTTAAATTACAGTCTTTCTCCCTCCATCTTTAGATTCTGTCCCAGCATGCAACTCTCTGACACTTTACTGGAAATGCTGCTGTCCCGAGCCAACACTACTTTCCCAAACACATACATCCTTGAGGGGGTTGGTTGTGGCTTCGCTAACCATTGAGCTGGACATAATTCACACACACATGCACACACTTACTTAAGTGGATAAAGCACTGTGATTTGATAGGGTGCTAAGTTAGCCAGACACTTGTAAGCATTACTCACCAGAATGAGAGCCAGACCCACAGAGATCTGGATGCTTGGTTTGCATGTCATGAATTAGGTTGGCACTTTGAAATGTACAAGTGGAAGTCACAATACAGTAGATTGTTCTGTAGGTACACGGACCCATTATGTAATGGGCATAAACTTGCCGTGCTTTATAGATTTATATTTATATGATCACATTGTCTCATGTTCGGAGTGGCTAAAACTAGACTGACAATCGTCTCTGGTCCTGCCATGGTGCCTCCTTTTGATGATCATTATAAGACTTCTAATGAAGATAAGAACATTGTGCTTTGGATGAAATCAAATCACATTGGGATTACAGAAACAGCAAGTTAAATAGTGAAATACAGAGAGACATTGTACACATATTATTCACATTATTAGGACCACTTTCTAAATCAAAGCATCAACCACCAAATGATCCAAATCCATAAAATGTAGTAGGTGATATGTTATCACTTAAAAGCAAATGACAATGAAATCAAAATTTCAAAAAATCATACAAATTCAAAAACTGCTATAAATAGTCTTGTTAATTGATATGCTACATTGTTCCCAATACAACCTGAGATTCTCATGATTAGAAAATGTCTGACACTTTTATATTGTCTCACAGTTATGATCATCCAACCCTAATTCGCAAAGCTGATTAAAAAAAATTAAGTTGTATTAATTTTTCCACCTGTGTAGTTGAGTCAACATCTGACATTCAAGTTTAGCTGCACCTTCTCGCGTCAACAAAGAGTGTCAACATTTGACTTGACACAAATGATTTTTGATATCAGAGTTGTCATCCCTGATGGATGACTGTTGGGGGAATTAGCTCATTCCTAATGCATTCTTTAAAACTCATTTTAACAGAGAGCATGAAGAGGTGGGAGAAATGATTTGAAGTATTCTTTGGAGAAAGATAATCTTAATGAAAATATTAATCTCATGACTGATTCTGATCACCTGACCTGAAGTCTGTACTGCTTTTTTTAAATACAAAGCTGTCCTTCCTGAAAAGACATTCCTAAAAGCACTAGAATGATGATGATGATGATGTGGAGGATAAAGATGTAACACTGGAGTTAGAAGAATGAAGAATTGACTGGAATCCATCATTAACCTTTCCACTCATCTTTTCAACATTAAGCACATGTTGATATGCAACAAGCTAAATTATTGTACCTGTAACATTTGTACATGACGTAAGATTTCACAAACAGATTAAATATTAGAAGACTTTGTATACAATTTTTTCTATTATCTTCTGAAACTTTACTTTGAGAAAGTCTGTTGAAAAACAAATCCAGATCAAATAGCCTACACCTGTGATTACACTGTAAAAACGAAATATTTTACATTTAATTTGATTTTTTTTTTACTTAACACTTAAAAACAATAGAAGGGAGATCATGTTAGTAGCTAAGGTGACATGATGTGAAACACTGTATGTTAATGCTGTCAGTAGTAGTGCTGCAACCTGTTTTTGGGTTAATGTGTGTAGCCTTGGTCAATGTCTGCACTTAGGGCAACTCTGCATTACTAGTTCCCAAAGCTGCTTAGCACATTTATATGTGTTGGTAAGTCAGAATTAGATTCTGTTTGCTGATGTCACCAGATAGCTTGTATTGCTATAAAAATACTTGTGCACGTGTCTCACAATATTACTATGTACTGTATGTTATTGGTTTTCTGATAAGAATATTTGTGTCTGTCTGTCTGCTTTGCTGACCTGTGTCAATCTGTCCACTTTTCTAACTGTCCAATTGTACCCCTTTTAAATAAGGGTAGATGTTTTTATATTGGTCAGCTTGCAGCTCTAAGTAAAGAGCAATACCACCAAAGCTATTTGGTGATTTCTTAAAAACTGATTGGCCTCCATTTGTGGCTCCTGGCACCATTGTCATACCTGCACTGAATGAAAAGATGGGTACAAATGAAAGATAAGAACTGCAGTTCAATGCAGTATCCCATTAGAAGGTTGAAAGCAGAAATAAAAAAAAACTGCTTATGTTATCCTCTTTAAGACTGCTGACTTCTGCTGTATTGTGACCACTGCTAAAAGGATTCTTGTTAAAAGGATACTAGTGTGATTCTGTAGAAACTGAGGTTGATGTTATTGGTAATAAAGATTAATAAACTTGAACTGATAGTCCCACTTTATTGGTGTATCGAGTGTCTAAAAAAGCATTTTCATTGATAAGTTGATTGAGTGAAAATGAATTGCAACATTTGATTAAATGCATTTGTTTAAACAAAAGTTCAGGAATTGTGGTCTCAATGTAAACATTCAAGTATTTTGTTTGTCTTCAATTATATTAAATATATTTGTTTAAACTGATGAAAGAAATGTAGCAAATTGAAGAAATCACGTTGTCTCTGGGAAATTAATGAGCATATTTTACCATTTGATTACAATAATTTGAGAAAATAAACATGCAATGAATCATGCCTATGTTTATAATCAAATAAAAAATCAGCTCAAATGTATATTGATGAAATGTCCTGTTTCCAACTTCAAAATGAACTTGGCTATGTATAGGCTACATACATTTTCATGGTTTGTTTTTTATTTTGACACATTTAGCATTAGCGTTGTGTGTATGTGAGCAGTGTGTGCATACTAGGATAGCCTACTCGCGTGTGTGAGGGGTGAGGACGAAACAGACACGGAGCGAGAGAAGGAGACAGAGGGAGCGCTGGACGACCGTTTTTGATGAAGACCTACAGAGAGGTTCGGTAAGAAATCTTTGGGATTTAATTATGTGTATATCTACTGGTTAAACTTGAAATTCCCACAGAGCGGAACAATTGAGTGCAGTTCTGTTAGTTATCTTATATAGTCATTGGTATTTAGCTGAAATATATATCATTTGAAGTAAAATGTTGAATATTAGAATGCCCGTATCAATAGCCCACAGATAATCATCGATTTTAACTATTGAATCGTGTCAGATGCTGTTGGGAATACGAACAGTGTTCGGAGTCAATAGAAATGAATAGGATGTAGGTTTTGAAATAGGCCTATATCGTGTCTGCATATTGTATACTATTTTTTTTAGTAAATCATGTTCTCAGTTTCAGTAGGCTAATCTGCTATTAACAAATCGCGAACGTAATAAAAATCTGCACTTTCAATCTAGGCTAATAATCCCACACATGTAATAATTTCCCCACTAACATAACAGTTGCATACCACCAACGTTATAGCCTACATTACCTTCCGTGAATGTTATAATTTCTACGTTTGCAGGGATTTATTTTGTTTGTGGGAAGGTAAAATATTCAGCTTTCAATATCCTATTGTAATAGCCTAACTTCCCACACCTCTAATAAATCACGTATATAATTAAATCTGCATTTATATTCTACAAGTGGCCAATAGTTTAGTAGGCTACCTGCAAATAGTTTAGTACCTGTTTACCTGCCTTAGATATGCACCTCATTTAGGAGAATATATCTCAACTGCTTTCGTATGAAGCCTATAAGAACAATGTGGGCTGTGTTCCAAAATCTCTATCTGAAAAATCAAAAAAATGACCACAGAAGTGACCACGCCCTTTTGACACTACATCTTTCTATCTATCCTCATGGTTCTCTACCAGTTTTAATTTTCACATAGGGGGAAATATGTTTTGTATTTCACTTTGTCTAAAACATGTTAATATGTAAATTGGGCAATATCTCATTAATATGCATAGATTTCCATACAAACCGTTGGAGCTATATTTTGTGGGGTGCTGGTTTACTGCAGGTTCTGAT
The DNA here is from genome assembly GCA_026122265.1 of Ammodytes dubius. Classification (NCBI taxonomy): domain Eukaryota; kingdom Metazoa; phylum Chordata; class Actinopteri; order Uranoscopiformes; family Ammodytidae; genus Ammodytes; species Ammodytes dubius. The sequence goes on from CM047517.1 coordinate 25,958,473, forward strand.
ATCCAGATTCGTTTAGTGGTTGCAACATCTCTAAGTTGATATTTTAGGAGAAAATGGCAAGAAACTGATCAGTGCATTACTACTAATTACATAGCCTACACAGGAATTGCATTCAACTTTGTTGACTTAAAGGAGAGAAAGAACAGTTTAATCTACTAGATTCTTTGACAATTTCGAATTTGAAAAGAGGCAGGATTTTTTTTATGAAGAAAGCAAGCAAGCAGTTGATTAATATGGAGACATTTAATTCTCAATCATATGATTATAAACTTAATTTAAGTGAACACACAACTGGTCTGGACCCGTGTTTCCTCCAGCTTGGTCAGATGTCCATACAGGTGTAGCCGGCCTGCTGCTGGTTCGGCTAAATCTGCGTTGTGTCTTAAATGATTGTGAGTACAACTGCTGCCTTGCCAGCCGAGGGAGTCTTTATTTTCTCTCTATCTGGGTGCAAACACACAAATACCAGCACAGCCATTAAAAGATGTCCGTCACACATGTGCACTCCTCTCTCTTCAGTATGGCAAATCGCCGACTGAAGAGGATAGCGCAAAATAAACAGGAAGTGACCTCGCGGGTAACTACGGAATCACACATCCCAAGGTATCAAAATAAAAGCTCTCAAGACAAATATACATTTATATTGAAGTGTATAAAGGCGAATTAATCAATTACTAAATGAAAGGCATTAAAAGATTATTGGTGAGATATAACTTAAACACTGGCTACACAGGCACAAGTGTTTCATTTAGCTGAGGCTTTTATCCAAAGCATTTAAACATGAAGGTACTCAGAAGAGCAAGAATCACACAAGTACATTAGCTCCAAATAAGCCAACCTACACATGTGCCACATGTTAGTGCAATTTTAATTTTTTTAAACCATCATCTTCTTAGTCAAAGTGCAGCGTGAAGAGATATGTTCTTAGCGTGCGGCGTAATATGTGTTGACTTTCACCTTCAAAAATTCACTTTTCTGCATTATTCCAAAGTGCATTATCTGCCCTTCAACCTGTCCGAGTTTGGTAGTTCTACAGTTTCATTTCCCAGATTTATTGGGGTTTGAAGTTTTGGAGTATCTGCAGAGTTTATCAGGGTAAAATCTTGATTGTGTGATAGGGGGGTGAAAGAGGATAGAGTAAGGGAGAATGGGGGTAAAGTGAGACACTTTTTACATTTGCTCCCCTCTAAGCGAGCTAAAATGATTTATCCATCGAATTTACACATTTCCCATTAATTCAGGATGTTTCTTAGCAATGGACATTATCAAAATGTATTCAGGACGAAGGGCAGTGAAAATATGATTGTTTAAAAAAAGTTTTCTTGTGTGTCACTTTACCCCAGGTTAGGGGTAAACTGAGACAGACCAGATAAATCAAGGGGGTAAACTGATCCACTTACTTTTCCCACTCTTAAACTACCATAATAACACATGTTGTAACATTAAAGTGGTAGTTTGGAATTTTGGACATAGGGCCTGATTCCCAAGTTAGCCTAAGTGTTCTTTATCATTGGAGACAGTTTTCAACACATTTCATTCAGTCCTTCTAGTTGCAGAGTTTGCTCATGCTAGGCTAGCGCACGGGATTGGGGTCTAATTAGCCTGCTACTAAAACAGTCTTACCCACTCCACAGTACACCCGAGGCCAATCAATTATAACGCCAGACTATGGATGTAAATGTCTGTGTTGATAGAATAATGTTAGAAATAAAACCAACCTTGCATATTGCATTTTGAGGAGCTTGCTGTGTCTCAGCAGCAGCGTTATATTCCTGGTAGTAGGCTTCGGTAGCGGCGGACTGATATTACCTAGGTTACGGGCTCTGTAATAGTTTATCTGCCGCGTCATTGCTACAGACGCAGAGTACAGTGCAGGACGATTATGAGGAATTTGTTGTATCCAACACTAATCTCCACTTACGTTGTCATCAATCTGTCAGTAGGCTAACATTATGAAAGGGGCCAGCTTTATTAGCTAGTGTAGCCTACCAAAAGTTATTACCTGTTCATCAGTGGCTGTTGGACGGATGGCACCGCTTTCGTTTTCCAGTGATGTATTGCTCTTTAGATTGCGGGGTTTCGTCCGGTCGAAATGATCGCTACAAATACTCCGTTTGCAAACAGTTTCCACCGGTGTTTTGAAATTGGTGGAAACTTTGTGGTGCACATCTGTAGGGTTTATTTACAATTCCTAAATGCACACTGAACCACCGTGTTGACTAGTCCTTCGTTTCAGCTTCTGTCCCACGCTGCTCTGTTTACTTTCTGCTGTAGTGATTCGGTTACACAACTAGCCGGAGCAAAGTAAAATTCCACTGCTGCTGAGAAAGTAGTCCCTCAAAATGCAATGATTCATGCGATGCGAGGTTGGTTTTATTAATAACATTATTCTATCAACACAGACATTTACATCGATAGTCTAGCGTTATAATTGATTGGCCTCGGGTGTACTGTGGAGTGGATAAGACTGTTTTAGTAGCAGGCTAATTGTACCCCAATCCCGTGCGCTAGCCTAGCACGAGCAAACTTTGCAACTAGAAGGACTGAATGAAATGTGTTGAAAACTGTCTCCAATGATAAAGAACACTTAGGCTAACTTGGGAATCAGGCCCTATGTCCAAAATTCCAAACTACCCCTTTAAGAATCCTGACAGTTAGCTTGACACCCACATAATACAGAACTAATGTCGGCTAGTAACAGAATCATGGGGTTTGGTCAATTAAGAGCTTTTTTTTCTAAACAGTTGAAAGTAACTGATCAAATAAGATATATAATTCATAATGTTTCAATTAACATTCAAATGACGGATAGAACCAGTTAGATTAAAACACAGTCTGGGGGTCAGAACACAGTACCCTTAAGGCCGATTTCCACCGGCTGCGTCTCCGGTCCTTCTCCGCTCCAGCACGGCAGAAACAAAAATACAATTAAGAGCAGTCAGTGGGTGAGTTTCCACCACGGCCGCTGCGCCGTCTCTCTGCTCCGCTACTGCTCCAGCTCTCTGGTGAAATACGCACTGCTTCTATTTCTGCCGGATGCCTGAGCTCACCGCATCAATTTAGCACAGAACACATCGAGATAGACAGGAACACAAGCGCCGACAAAACAATAAAACCTCTGGTTAATTTTCAAAATAAGACACTCGGTGTTCACTGCAGGTGACATTCTCAAAACAGAGACACATACAAGCATGTCCACTGTTCTTTTACTCGTTCGGATGGGAACAATAACCTAAATACCATATAGGAGAATCATATTATCAAGAGCGATCGCCTGTCACTTTTATTACCGCGGGAACTCCTCGTTCTCGCGACCCCAGCAGTTCAGCGGAGCTGGCCGTGCTGGTTTGAAAACGGAGCCGGTGGGTATTGCCGGACGTGAGCGCACGGAGCAAAACCGTTGGACACCGCACCGCAGCCAGTGGAATTCCGGGGTTAGAGCCAGCTAGTGTCTGGGGGTCAGAGCAAAGGACAATCAGAACCAGCTAGAACAGCCTTGGACTCAGAACACAGTACTAGACCCACCTGTCATTTCCATCTTTTGAGTCTTTGATTAATATTTTTCAGCATTTGTTTTATTGGGATCATTCATTGAATAAAAACATATTACTTTGAGTCCATTGATGTTAAAGGTCACTCTCCTGTACCCCACATACATACTGTACCTGGCAAACCATGACCTTGATGACACCCCAATCATCTTCAATCATTCAACCCCCACCTCTGGCCCGCATTGTCTTAATCCAAACTAGTCTCCTTGCTACCTTAAATATAATGGTATAATGGTTTGCTTTGCCACACAGTTGACAGCAAAAAAATTACTTTGACATGCAAAAACAATATTTTTGTGAAAAAAAACATGCTGACAACAGCACAATGAGGTCCTCTCCTTCATGGCCAAGGGGAAATGAGAGGGGCTTGAAAACATAATTCTCACATGATCAAAAATGTGTTCCAGTACCTAGATACAGGGGGTCTCACATTACCCAATGTCTCACATTCCCCTGATCTCCCCTATGGATGAAATTATGTTTGAAAGAAAGTTAATTTCCGAAGTTGGGTTGGAAAATTAAGAGCTTATGTCATATATCTGTTTTATAAAGTAGTTGACAAAGTGGCTTGGTACAAGGGAGGAAGGAGTGAGGTCGACTGGGAGGGACAAGGAGATTAGAAAATATGGAGAAGATCTTCTCTTGGAGATTTCAATGAATTTACACCTAACTTTGTGAGAATAATCTTTGGACCAGGGGTATCCAACCAGTAGCTCGCCTGATAGGTTGACCTACTTGTTACTATAATTGTTTTTTTTAAACTTAAAAATCCGACGACGGTAAATGCACTTCCTCCCATGGTCATAACTGTGCTCTGTGTGTGTGTGTGTGTGTGTGTGTGTGTGTGTGTGTGTGTGTGTGTGTGTGTGTGTGTGTGGGGGGGGCTCTACACGCGGGAGGGTAAACAAACTGAACTGGTGACGAAAATAAACGTTACTGTCTTTGACCTTTGGAGAAATGTATTAAGTTATTTAAAGGGGAAAACACATTGTATTTATTATTTCAACTATTGAGTTATTTTTCAAACAGCATGCTAGTGTAGGCCAACAAGATTTATTTTCTGAATTTTCAATGCTGCTTTATTATTATGTTCTAAATTGGGAAATACATGTTCCAAAACCAATAACCTCTGTATTTAAAAAGAAATCAAGCAAGTAGGCTAATAATAACCATTAATGAATTATAGGCTATCGCATCACAGTAGGCCTATTGTCGACAATAATCGCACAACAGCCCGCCATCCAAAAAGGAACTTTAAAAGGTTGAATTTGCACTTTGAGGGTCATACACATGTTAAGTGTATGGTCCATTATTTGTATTTAGTGTGTCTGCATATTATTGCACCAAAACAGTAGAAGTTTTCTTTAATTGTGTTTTGTACTCTGCATGTTTGCACAACATTTGTACCTGCACATAGCAAACAAAATGTCTAAAGTCTAAAGTTTAGACCTAGGCGTAGAGGAGAGTGGGTTGAGTTGTGCCAGTGGGGAAGTAGTGCCACCCCATGTTTCTAGAAAACCATAGAAGAAATTGGAAATGTGCCCACATATTTTTGACGAGCCATACATTTGACTCATCCTGAGAAGGGAGACAAATTGAATAAGATATAAGCACATTTAAGCTCAAAAAAAAGTTTTTTGCCTTTTAAAGGAAAATGTCCATGATATATATATATAGTGCATTCAGTAGATAAAAAATGAAGGTAAAATAACAATAACAAAAATTAAATTAAATACATAAAACCCAGACATCCACATATAAACAAAGATAGTAGTGCAGAGGTAAGATAGTAAATGGGGAGGAAAAGCCAGGGTTTTGAGTCTTGATTTAAAGGCAGAAATGGAGGGGCAATCACATATGTCAGGTGGCAGTTGGTTCCACAAGCAAGGTGCAGCTAATGTGAAGTACATTTCTGAGAGTTGTGCCATTGGCATGGCTGTATACGCTGGTCACCAAAAAGAAAGTGATTGTCTAAAGTAGCTCAGATGAGACTGACATCTCCATTCCACTTAACTTTCCACTGATGAGAGTTCAGATGGCTAGAAAGATGATGATGGTGACTTTGTCATTGTGAGCTTTGCAGTTAAAACCACCTAGATCTGCTAGGCCTTGTTTAAGAAAATTGACCTTCAATCTTTGTAAAATATTAAATAATTAATTGTCTAATGGATTTGTCTTGCATTACAGTTTATGAGATATCAATGGCACAATTTACCCCATGGTATTCTTTCCAAAGGCACAACTTGCCCCTGGTGTGGGGTAAGTTGTGCCTTTGGAAGACAACTTTTTTTACAAAAGCTATATTTCTTAAACAGTTTATTTCAGATCCAAAGTTATTGTTGCCAGGGATCGGGGGGCAAGGAAGTGTGTGTCTTGCCCACCCAATCAAAACTTAAGAAATGTTTTATTTTTTATTTTTTCAGCTAATTAAAATAGGCTATGTTTATTTACTATATCAGGGCCATTCCTAGCTTCTGATTCGGTGGGCACGGCAACAGCCCGCCTCCAAATTCACCCATCATCTGCTTTTCTGTGGTCAACCGTCACTCACGTCCACAGAGCGCAGTCTCTCCTTTGCAAAGGCAGTTGTTAGAACACTACCGCTACACGGCGACTTTTTCCACATGTTAACCTGATCTTTCGGTTAGTAAATGCTGTGCGCAAAAGCTCATTCACTTCCTACTTTATCCAAACCGACTTACAAAACTTTCTGTGTATCGTATCGCTTATTTAAGCCTGTAAACAAACCTAGTGCTGCTTCCGCCTCTCACGATGCTGCTGCATCAGAGGAGCACTGTTTGTGAACGTTACTGTCTGCGAGCACTACCCCAGCAAGCGCTCCCCCAAAGCTTTCTCTTCTATCGGCTCAGGCTGCCTACTGTAAATATTGGCAGTGGGTTTCCAATTCAGAGATACTGTGATAGCCTATTTAATCAAGTTCTGAGGTGTCTTTGTGAAGGTTCTGAAGGTGTTGTGCAAATTATTCTGTATATTTTATCTATTTATTTTCTAAGAAAATTAAATACTTCATAGAAGGTGGCTGATATGGAAAGCTTCTAGTAGCAGTTTCATCATGGTAACCCCCCCTTCAGCAGTGGTGTGTCTAAAAACTAACATTACAGTAACTGTGCCAAAAAGCAGGCACAGAGATCTTACAAGGGCAAAACATTTCTGCTCGTGCGCACAGCGCACGCCCAGCGAGCGCTCGCATCTTCGGTATCTCTGCCCAAGGCAGATCAGTGCAGATCAGTGCAGAGGCAATGTTAACAATATTTGAATTATAAGTTTGAGAAATATACATGATACCCAGGGGGCAAAGTGATTTTATGGACATGGAGCATTGTAAAAGGTTGTTCACCAAAAATGACATCTAGGACCTTCCACGATCACAACCTGGGTGGACAACCTTGTCAACAAGCTGCTGGTAAGCTACAGTGGGCCGACATAGCAAATCAGAACAACTGTTTAAGTGAATGGGGGTGAATGGGGATGGACTAATGGGGAATTTTTTTAACTTATAGATATCATTATGAAACCTTGCCAGTTGATTACTGACATTAAAACAAAAACTTTTTGTATTACAGTATTTTCCAAAATGTTTAAATAAATCAATCAATATCTTACTAATGATGCGAAAATTTGCATATCTGCAAAGCCCCAAAATCTAGATGTTGGAAGAAAACCAAGTCAATATGTTTTTTAATTTTGAAAACAAAACAAGTGTCCAACTGCCTGAAGCCTTTCCTAATCACAGTTCAAATTTGAGCAATAACCATAGAAAATACATTTTTTACACAGTTACATTTCATGTGCCATGGACCAAAAGTGTCCTTTTGGAGTCTCCAGCTGGTATTTTAGGAAACGGCTAGACATTCCCTTGGAAAAAACAGTGTAAAAATTAATTTTCTATGGGTTATTGACTTGTTTTGTTTTTTTCAAAATTTAAAAATAAATTGACTTTGTTTTTGTCCAACATCTAGATTTTGGGGCTTTGCAGATATGCAACTTTACGCATCATTAGTAAGATATTGATGATTTTTCATATTTATTCAAACCTTTTGGAAAATACTGTTGTATACAAAAAGTTGTTGTTTTAATGTCAGTAATCAACTTGCAAGTTTCATAATGATATATATATAAGTTTAAAAAATTCCCTATTAGCCCACCCCCATTCGCTTAAACAGTGGTTCTGATTTTCTCTATGTCGGCCCGCTGTAGCTTTCCAGCAGCTTGTTGACAAGGTTGTCCACCCAGGTTGTGATCGTGGAAGGTCCTGGATATCATTTCTGGTGAACAACCTTTTACAACGCTCCATGTCTGTTTTTTTTTTAAAAAGGGGTTTTGCCCCCTAGGTATGAGGTACATCAACAATTGTTAATGGACCTTATTCAGCGACAGGGTGTGGGTTATTTCTGACAGTTCAACAGAGTGACTGCTTGGGGAAAGAAGCTGTCTTTGTGTCAGCTGGTTTTGGCAGTCAGTGCCCTGTATCGCCTACCAGAGGAAAGGAGGTTGAATAGAGTGTGACCAGGATGTGAGGGGTCTGCAGAGATTTTTACGGCCCTTTTCCTGACCCTGGACTTGTACAGGTCCTGGATGGAGGGGAGGTCAGCTCCAATTATCCTCTCTGCATTCCTAATTGTCTGTTGCAGTCTGGCCCTGTCCCGTTTGGTGGCTGACCCAAACCAGACAGTGATGGAGGTGCAGATGACAGACTGAATGATGGCGGAGTAGAAGGTGGTCAGCAGCTCTTTAGGCAGATTAAACTTTCTTAATTGTTGCAGAAATTATAACCTCTGCTGAGCCTTTTTCCGGACAGAGTCAATGTGGGGATACCATTTTAGGTCCTGTGAAATGGTTGTTCCCAGGAACCTGAAGGACTCCACAGTGGACACTGTGTCGTCTTGGATGGTGAGGGGGAGGAGTGGGGGGGGGGCTTCTCCTAAAATCCACTGTCATCTTTAGAGTCTTCTTGTGGTTTAACTCCAGGTGGTTCTGACTGCACCATTCAACCAGCTGGTCCACCTCCTGTCTGTAAGCAGACTCATCAACATCCTGGATCAAACCAATGACGGTGCTGTCATCTGCAAACTTAATGAGTTTTATGGACGGGTTCTTTGAGGTGCAGTCATTAGTGTAGAGGGAGAAGAGCAGCGGGGAGAGGACACACCCCTGTGGCGCGCCAGTGCTGATGGACCGGGTTGTGGATGTGGTGCTCCCCAATCTGACATGCTGCTGCCTGTCAATCAGGAGGCTGATGGTCCACTGACAGGTGGGGACAGGAACTGCAAACTGGGTGAGCTTCTGATGTACGAGTTCAGGGATGATTGTATTAAACGCCGAGCTGAAGTCAACAAACAGGATCCTGGCATACGTCCTTGGGTAGTCGTGGTGGTGCAGGATGTATTGCAGTCCCATATTGACAGCATCACCCGCCAACCTGCAGTTTGCCCTATTGGCAAACTGCAGGGGGTCCAGCAGGGGTCCTGTTATGTCCTTCAGGTGGCTCAACACCAGTTTTTCAAAGGATTTCATGACCACAGACGTCAGGGCGATTGGCCTGTAGTCATTTAGTCCTGTGACGGAGGGTTTTTGGGGGGACTGGGATTATGGTGGAGCGTTTGAAGCAGGAGGGCACAACACACAGCTCCAGAGAGCTGTTAAAGATCTGCATGAAGATTGGCGCCAACTGCTCAGCACAGACTCGCAGACAAGAGGGGGACACACCATCAGGTCCTGGAGCCTTCTTGATTTTCAGCTTCTGAAACAGCCGGCACACATCCCTCTTGTGGATAGTTAGCACAGGTGGGGGGTGTGAGTTGGGTGTTGAGGGAAAACCTTTAGCGTGTGAGGGGTGTGATGGTGGGTGCTTTTCAAACCTGCAGTAAAACTCATTCAGGTCGTCAGCCAATCTAGGATTTTCTGCAGGGTGGGCGGATGGTCTCTTGTAGTTTGTGATCTGTTGCAGGCCTTTCCAAACTAATCCAGGGTCGTTGGCTGAGAGGCGATTTTTTTATTTCTCACTGTAGCTTCTTTTGGCTACCTTGATCTCCTTTGTCAGATTGTTCCTGGCCTGCTTATATAGGTCCCGGTCCCCACTACTGTAGGCCTCCTCTTTGGCTCGACGCAGCCTCCTAAGATTAGGAGTAACCAAGGTTTGCTGTTGTTGTATGTGCAGAAGGTCTTGGTTTGCACACAGATGTCCTCGCAAAAACTGAGGTCTGTAGCTGCAGCTTCAAAAACACTCCAGTTGGTGCAGTCAAAACAAGCCTGCAACTCCAGATTTGATTCCCTTGTCCATTTCTTTACAGTCTTTGCCACAGGTTTAGATGTTTTTAGTTTTTGTCTGTAGTAGGCCAATGCGATATGTCTATCGTTTAATTTTATGCAATATAGTTTATTTCGTTGTGTCGCAAATCACATTCTTTACGACACAAACTATTGATGTAGCTCGCAGTTAAGTTGCTGTTAATTCCAGCTGAACATTTCCTACAGCTACGCTTCACATTAAAAGCATGAGGCTTGAGAAACGCGAGTTGCCTTTTATTTTGAAGCGCACACACAGGAAGGCAGCGCTTGCTATCCCCGCTGCACTTCCGTCACTGGTACCATGTGGGACTACTCCTCAGTGAAAGAACAGAAAAGAAAGCCTGTCATTTCCAATAGCTACTTGTTAACCTGTGTTCACACCAAAAGCTTAATGAACGTTTGTGGCAGCCCCCAGTCATTAATTTTAACTTTCATTTTCGCTACGAAGGGCGACTGGAGCCTTGCCTGCAGCAGTGCCATAGCAACTACTGGCACACAGGCGTACAGTGTGAGTGTGAGTCCACACAATCTGAAATAAGCCGTGGAGGAAGGACTCCCAAAACATTTACATTGCGGGCTATTTGCACTGAATTGGAAATTATGATATTTTAGAGAAAGAAAAAAAAATACACCGACTTACAAGGTGTAGAGAACAGTGCACTATTGCAGACTAAAATACTAAGGTTGTAAGTAGGCCTACAGTATTAAGTTGGACGGTCAGATAACATGAGCATTTTCTACTTTGTTGCATGCTTGAAAATTTGAGTTTGAATAAAAGGAAAAAATAATCTAATAGCTGTAAATACTTTTTATTTGTCCAGTATATAATTCAAAATGTAATAAGAGAAAAGCCTTATTTCAATGTGTCATTTCTGTTGTTCAGAATAATCAACCTCATCAAAGCGTAACAAAATGTATTTAAATCCAAAGAAAGACATGTGGATTCGATGTACTACTTTAAATTGCACAAGAGCATGTCGGGCGCACATGGAGGTAGAGTGTATCCGATCCAGGGCTGAATCCCACATGTGATCTGTGAAGGCAGAACCTAGGTCCTGCTCCCACAGGGTTCTTATAGGTGCTAATGATGTTACGGTGTGTGGCAGGCAGGCAAGCATGACCCAAATGCAGACGTAAAGTAAAAGATCATTTATTCAGCTCAAAAAACAGGCATCAATACAAAAACTCCGGAATGGCAAAACGGCCACAAGGCAAAAAGGCAGAGACGTAGAGACTCGGGCAACACAGGAGAACAAGACTCACCAGACACCACACGACAAACCAAAATGAACGGACCAGGAACAAAGGAACACAAGGGTTGCGTTCCGAATCGCATACTTTCTACTATATAGTATGTAGAAAAAAGATTTAGGATGTCCCGATTCTTGTGGCCAGATTTAGGATGGTTAGAAGTAGTGATGTTACGTCCGACACGAAAGCCCCGAAGCCTGTGTCGAGCAAAGGGGGCGTGTCCACATGAAGCCTGTCTCGAGGCCTGTATCGTTTATCACAGCACCACGTGACTAAAGACAAACGAAGCCCCGTTTGACAAACGGGGCTTCGTTTGTGTTTAGTCACGTGACTGCCTCGTGAACCTATGTCGTGAACCACTCATCCAACAACGTATATAAACACCACTCATCCAACACTCTATATATGTATTATGTTATAATATACTATTATTATATTATATGTGTCAATATATCACAAATGACCAATTTATATTTTTATATACAATCATTATTACTCTATCAAGATACCAGGATCAGGATAGATTAGGTTTTTCATCTGGCTTTAAAATACCTCTAATGGAGATTTTTACACACTGGAAAAATAACAGAGAGCCACTACTGTAACATACCAGCAGATGTCAGTATTCCTAAATGAGCTGTTAAATGGGGCTTTGTTGATCAGGCTTTTTGGTGAAGCATTTGGCCCGAAAGATTCGATCAATTCACGGGGCCTCATCTCACCATCACTAGTTAGAAGTACCCGGATGTTTTACTTCATGCGGCCAAGATTGTTAGTGTTGAAAAGTGCATCCTATTTGGGCGATTCTGACCCACAATCCAGTGCGCACGTGAAGTGACGTAACATCGACGAAGCCTCCATATGAAAACAAACGGGGATGCGACGGATATAAAAGCAAGAGGCAAGATCAAGGCGCAAAATAAGAGAGAAAAGTACGTCCCAATAGTATGCCTACTGCATCCTAACTAGATTCTTTTTATTGTTGGATGTAGTATGTAGAATAACAAAAACTCCGGAATGGCAAAACGGCCACAAGGCAAAAAGGCAAAAAAGGCAGAGACGTAGAGACTCGGGCAACACAGGAGAACAAGACTCACCAGACACCACACGACAAACCAAAATGAACGGACCAGGAACAAAGGAACACAAAGAGTATATATACAAGACATAACGAGACACAGGTGAAACACATCAGGGAAGGGAACAGCAATCAACAAGAGGGAAGCTAGACAGGACATGGGGAGGAAACAAGACAGACATACCAAAATAAAACAGGAAACCACAAAAAACAAGACAGACCATGACAGTACCCCCCCCTCCCAAAGGTCGACTACCAGGCGACCAAAAAAAGCCGGAAGGAAAAAAAAAAAAAAAAAAAGAGTCAAACCCAACCAGGGTGGGTGGAGGGGAGCCAGGAGGAGGGAAACCAAAAAAAATGGCCCGGGGCAGAGCACGGGGTGACCGGCTAGTCAGGGAACTGGAGTGGAGCAGAATGGAGGGGTGTCAGGCGGGCGGCCAGAAACATGCCCCAGGGCATACACAGGAACCTCAGGCGGACGGCCTGGGGGGCAAGCAGAGGCACGGCAGAGAGCCTCAGGCGGACGGCCTAGACGATGAGGGCTCCGTCCCTCTGGAGGCCTGCAGCGACGAAGACGAGGAACCCTTTCTGGAGGCCGGCATTGGCGAGGACGGACCTCCGCAAGCGACCGGCGAAGGCAGAACCACTCAGGCGGCCAGCCACGGCGAAGGCTGGCCCACGGAGGAAGGCAGGGCAGAGAGCGGTCCCCCTCAGGCAGGAGCGAAGGGGGGTCCCCCTCAGGCAGGAGCAAAGGGCGGTCCCGCTCGTGCAGGGGGCGAGACCCCTCAGACAGGAACAGGAGGCTGGGCCCCTCGAGCAGGGGGCGAGACCCCTCGGGAGGCAACACCCTCGGGAGGCAACAGGAGACTGGACCCCTCGGGAGGCAACAGGGGGCAGGACCCCTCGGGAGGCAACAGGGGGCAGGACCCCTCGGGAGGCAACAGGGGGCAGGACCCCTCGGGAGGCAACAGGGGACTGGACCCCTCGGGAGGCAACAGGGGACTGGACCCCTCGGGAGGCAACAGGGGTCTGGACCCCTCGGGAAACAACAGGGAACTGAACCCCTCGGGAGGCAACGGATGAGGAGATCCCTCGGGAGGAGGAGACCCCTCGGACAGGAACGGAGGACGGTCCCCCTCGGGCAGGGGCGGAGGGCGGACCCCCTCGGGCAGGAGTGGAGGGCGGTCCCCCTCAACGACAGTACCCCCCCCCTAAAGGTCGACTACCAGGCGACCCAAGATAATAGGAAGGGGAAAAAAATTCAAACCCAAACGGGGTGGGTGGGGGTGGGGGGGGGGGGAGCCAGGAGGACAGTGTTCTTGTGGTTGTTCAAGTTCCTTCAGGAGCTGGTTGCTAGCATGCTGGGGCAGGTGGCTAGCATGCTGGTTGCTGGAGCCCGGTACCTGAAGCTTGTTGCTGGAAGCCGGAGACTGGAGCTTGCTGCTGGAGGCCGGAGTCAACTCGGGAGCTGGAGCGCATTGTGGAAACTGCTGGTAATCCAAACTCACCACCCCCACTCTGATAGTCCTTAAAGCCACTACGAGTAAGATGGCACGTTGGCGTCCCCTTTGGACAAAAGCGGTAGTATTTTTACGACGCCCGCTGTCGCAAATGCTCGTGCCAGGCGCGCGAGTGTGAACTGAGAAGGGCGCAATATAGTGCATGTACGTGTGTTGAAAGTGTGAGGACTCTTTTCGGCTCTGTGAGAGTGGTTTTGACACTGCATCAACTAATGCCAGTCAGTACACACACCTGATTGCAATGAGTTGATGCAGCAGCATCACCTAACTACCCTCTCTCACGGAGCTGTGTCCTCACAGAAAGCGAATGAAAGAGAGACGGCAGTTAGTAACCTATGGATCACGATGAGGTAATGTGTTTGTGTTGTTGATGTAAATAATGACTATTTAAGATAATGGTTATCTGATGATGGTGAAGCAAAGCAAACTTTGTGTTAGTAGGCTACCAACCGCTCATTCATTTAGGAGTAAACACAGTCTAGTTTCGCTCTCGTGAAATTGTATGTACGTTGCTTGGCAACGTCCTCGTCCCGCCCGTAGTCACTCTCCCTTTTCGCTTTTCTTCATTGCATTCTCTTTTTTTTCTTTGATGGTTCAGCCCCATTCGTTACCAGTCATTATGACGACAAATAACTGTCTCAAACAAGGCTCCCGCTCCCCTTCCCTCACCTGGAGGGATAGGCTTCTGAAATCACGATTCAGCACCACACTGAAATCTGCAACCAATACGGATATGTGACCATAGAGCCTGCACGAGCGAACCGAAAATCGGACTGGGTGTGCGACCAGACCAAAAGCAGTAATAAAAACTATATAAAAACGTCTTTCTTTGCACTGATGGTCCCGTTTGCTGTTAAAGGTAATTTATGATTATCAGAGGAAACATGAGGCTGTTTAAAAGATATTTAAATGTTACTCGTAGCCGCTTTAAAGCAGGTGGAGGCTGGTAGCTGGGACCCAGGGGCTGTGGCTGGAAGCAGGGAACCGGGGTCAGAGGCTTGAAGCTGGGGACCGGGGCTGAGGCTTGAAGTTGGAGACCGAGGGCAGAGGCTTGAAGCTGGAGACAGAGGGCAGAGGCTTGAAGCTGGGGACCGGGGGCTGAGGCTTGAAGCTGGAGACCGGGGGCAGAGGCTTGGGATTGTGCTGTGTAGGGGGTCAAACCTATGGACAACACTGTGCCGCCACCGTGCGGCCAAAACAATGCAGTACACCCTAACCTCTGCAGGTGGGTGTGCCCAAACGCTAGCCTGAAGCCCCACCCCAGATGACCCCGGATGACGCCGGGACTTCAAAAGCGCCCGCGCGGCGGCCATACTTTCTTTCTGGAGGCGGCTTTTAGCTGACCCATATAGAAACAACAAGTCTGTACAGACCTACTACAGGGGCCCTCTTCAGCCCCGGGACTAACCACCACGTGTTTCACTAAAGCTATCGCCAGCGGCCGCGACGATCTCCGAAACACCAACGTGAGTTGCCATTGTTCCGTTGGAACGACTAAACGAAGACTAGGAAGCAGGCGGTTTACCCAGAAACTCAGGCTGTGTCTGAAATCGCGCACTTACGTAAGTGCACTTACATTGAGTGCACTTTATTATCCCTACAGTACACTTACTTATAGACGCAGTGCTCTCATTTCTACAGAGCACTGTCCAAACTGCCGTCGCGCACCTACCGGAAATGACTTTGCATTTTGACGGTTCTTCTTCGGTGGTATTTTTTTCTGCTTGCATTACCGAGAGCCAAAACAGGCACATTAGTCGCGGAAAAACAAAAACAATGTGTAATTTAACTTTTGTAGAGCGTGTCCGCCTCCATAATTGCTTCAAGCTCCTCTATTTTGATTTTAATCTCCCGTCCTCTCCGTTACGTAGGCAAGATGGCGGCCGTTGAGTGTGGAAAGTGTCCATCGCTCCACACTCAAGTTTTAGACCGTTTTGAGTGCACGACAGAGGAACTTACAGTGCACTGCGTTTTGGCGCACTCTGCGTTTTTTTGTGAAGTGCACTCAAAAAAGTAAGTGTAAGTACAGAAGTGCGCGATTTCAGACACAGCCTCAGCCTTTGGACCAAGGACGTAAGCCGGTCGAGTTGTCCCCGACCGCAACCACTACACACGAGAAGCAGGCGAGTTTACCTAGAAACTTAGCCTCTCGGACCGCGGACTGGAGCCGATCGAGTTGTCTACGATCGGAAACCCCCCCGCACCAAATCAGCGAGCCCTTTGCCTCTTGCCTGCGATCCGAAGAGACCAGCTCCCCTTTTTGCCACAGGCTCTGGGGCCTGGATTGGATCGCCGCCTCATCAGCTACTGGAAACTAGCTTTCCCACAAGTGAGATTTTGGCATAATAATTACCTGGGCAGATGTTTAGTTTATTATTACTTTTTAAAGTGTGAACAATACTGTTTATTTTCGATTCTGTGTTTGCTATTTTTTGAACAAGCTGTGATCTATCTCCGTTTGTCCTCTCCCCCTCGGAGAGACAGTCAATTCATTGCAGTGTGGTTTTTAAGTCTGCTGTATCTTTCTTTCTCCCCCCTTCGCGCTCAAGCGTGTTCTTTCCTCCTCTTCCTCTCCTGCACGCACGTACACACACGTTAGATAACCCTTATGATGGCCTTCCTCAGATAGGATTGGTGTTAAGATATTTGATAGAATCCCGTTTAAAGGGGCTAGTAGCTTTTCGAAATCCCCCGCCCCAGTCTTCTTCTTGGCCCTTTGTTCTGAAATAGACGCCATTTTGAGTAACCGTGGTAGCTACTTCCCCCTACCGGGTGGAATTAGAATAGCCTAGCCGGCAGCCATTTTGTGGCATTAATAACCTGCTTTTGGTCGACATCTGGTGCCTGTCGCCCTAAGTCACGTGGGAGCTTCCCCCCGTCCCTCTTCTTGCTTCGCATCGCACATACACACACACACACACTCACTCACTCACTCACTCACTCACTCACACACACACACACACACACACTGGTTCATGGCTGTATAAATAACAATGTTCTAGACGTTTTCTTTGATTAAGTATATTTGCTTTATGCGTATAAAACGGATGTTACCTTAAGTTTCATTGTGGTTAAAATAAATGTTCTTATATTGTAACTAGAAGTGTTTGTGATTTATTTGTGTGGATATTATTGGAGTGTCAACAATCAACAAGTAGAAGGATTCTGTAGCCTTCAGTGTTTAAGATCATATTACCAAATTTATAATAGTAATTATTTGATTACATTATTTTATAGAAATGATCATTGAGACTAGGATTTATTAATGTTGATTCATTTAACTGAACATTAAGATAATCAACATTTGAGAATAAACCATTGATTAAACGAGACAATTTGCTATTATTTTTCCATTCTTAAGATGAATGGTGGTGCCCCTTTTGAACTTTAATAAACTATTAAAGTATTATTAATCATCAGATTAATTTCTAATAGCAGAATTAATCTGAACCACCTGTACCCGCTACAGCTGGTAGCTGGGAGGCCTAACCTTGGATGGGTATAAAAAGTTATTTGCCCACTCCGGTAGGAACTCCCAGAGCCGAGGCTGTAATACCACAACTCGACGTGCCAGTGTCAAGGCTGCCTCTCGGTGGTCGAGTGTGGGGGCCTTCTCCCAGGCTTTTTTGAGGCAAGAAAGAGTAAAAATTCCCTCCTCAAGGTCCACCTCAAAAGAGCTGTCTGCTGGGTCCATTTCGGGTCCGTTCATTCTGTTACAATGTGTGGCAGGCAGGCAGGCAAGCAGGACCCAAATGCAGACGTAAAGTAAAAGATCATTTATTCAGCTCAAAAAACAGGCATCAATACAAAAACTCCGGAATGGCAAAACGGCCACAAGGCAAAAAGGCAAAAAAGGCAGAGACGTAGAGACTCGGGCAACACAGGAGAACAAGACTCACCAGACACCACACGACAAACCAAAATGAACGGAACAGGAACAAAGGAACACAAAGAGTATATATACGAGACACAGGTGAAACACATCAGGGAAGGGAACAGCAATCAACAAGAGGGAAGCTAGACAGGACATGGGGAGGAAACAAGAAAGACATACCAAAATAAAACAGGAAACCACAAAAAACAGGACAAGACAGACCATGACAAATGAGGGGCTATGCAACTTTGAAATAAGCTTGAAAAATACAGAAATTGAGCCTTTTAATGTGGGGTTTACAGAAAGAAACAAATCGACATGATTGGCTGGCGGTTTATAAGGGAATTGGGGAATTAAAGCTACTACGAGTAAGTCGGCACGTTGGCGACACCTTTGAACAAAAGCGGTAGTATTTTTACGACGCCAGCTGTCGTGAAGCTGTTTTATAGCTTGTGCCGGAGATGCAAGATTCAAATAATCAGGAAGTAATATAGCCTGTCCATAGCATAGCCTAGCATGTCCGTGTGTTGAAAGTTTGAGGGCACGGGACTCTTTTCGGCTCGGTGAGAGTGGTTAGTGACACAGCATCAACTAATGCCAGTAAGTGCTAAACACCTGATTGCAATGAGTTGATGCATTGTCAACGAGTCCGTGTCCGCACACAAAGCGAATGAATGAGAGATGGCAGTTAGTTAGTATGGATCACGATGAGGTAATGTGTTTATGTTGTTGTAAATAATGACTATTTCAGATGAATAATGGTCATCTGATGATGCTGGTGAGGCAAAGTAAACTTTGTGTTAGTAGGCTACCGCTCATTCATTTAGGAGTAAACACTGCAGTCTAGGTTCCCGTGAAATTGTATACGTTGCTTGGCAACGCCCTCCCGCCCGCCTATCACTCTCCCTTTTAGCTTTTCTTCATTGCATTTTCTTTTTTTTCTTTGATGGTTCAGCCCCGTTATCAGTCATTATGACGACAAATAACTGTCTCAAACAAGGCTCCCGCTCCCCTTCTAGGATGACCAGATCGCATTATTGAAAGTGAGCCCCCCTTTTTAAATGCGTGTTTTATAATCTGGCATTTATCCGATAGCTGTGAGGAGACAGCAGTCTCCGTTTCTGTGTGTGTGAGTGTGCGTCTCTCCGTTTGTCTGTGTGTGTATCGCGCTGCCGGGGGCTGCTGGGCTCAATGGTGCTTCAGCGTTTACCTTCCTGTTAATTCAAATAAAAGCCAACTCACGTTTGTCCAGTGAAATGCTAATGTAAAGCCAGTGAAATGCTTTTAATGTGAAGCCGCAGCCTTAATGCTCTATTTGTTTAACAGTAGCTAACTTAACTGCTGCGCGCTGATCTAAAGATAGTGTTTTTTAATATAGAAAGCCGTGTCTCTGGCATTACCGGTGGTGACACGAGTTTATTTTGCTAAAAAAAACTGCACTTTGTCCCACATCTGGTGAATTGGGATCTGGTCAACCTATCCCCTTCCCTCACCTGGAGGGATAGGCTTCTCAAATTGCGTTTCTGCGCCACACTGAAATCTGCGACCAATACGGAAATGTGACCATAGAGCATGCACGCGTGAACCGAAAATCGGACTGGGTGTACGACCAGATCAAATGCAGTAATAAAAACTATATAAAAACGTCTTTCTTTGCACTGATGGTCTCGTTTGCTGTTAAAGGTAATTTATGATTATGAGAGGAAACATGAGGCTGTTTAAAAGATATTTAAATGTTACTCGTTGCCGCTTTAACTTCTGCGTAAAATGCCTGATTTGCAGAAATCGGAAAAAATTTGTCTTTTCGATGCCAAAATGTTTTGTCAATTGAGAAAAACTAGCAAATAGATCATTAATAAATAAATCACCGATGCATTTTAAGCCTTTTTTATGCCAGATCTTGAATGCACCATCCACCGTCGAGGGAGTAAACAAATGATTAGCTGCAATTGGGCTGAAAAGTGAAAAATTCTGTATTCCAAAATTCTTCCTAAATTGGGTCCAAATTCGAAGGGAGTGCTTAATCACGGGACTACTGTTGGGAATAGCCAAAGAGAGTGGAAGTGCGGCGCTTAAGAAGGCAGATAGAGACAATGGGCTAATAGCGCTGGACTCCATTGTTACCCAGACTGGGGCTGAGTCATCAAGGTGAAAATGCACCCAATACACTAAAGAACGGATATTAGCAGCCCAGTAATAGTATTGGAAATTAGGGAGGGCCATTCCACCTGTTCGTTTGGGTCTTTGAAGAAAAGCTTTCCGTAACCGAGGGTGTTTACCATTCCAAATATAATTTATCATTAAAGAGTCAAGGGCCTGAAAAAAGCATTTGGGGAGAAAGATGGGGAGACATTGGAATAGATATAGGGACTTTGGGAGTAATGTAATTTTAATTGAATTTATTCTACCTATGAGAGAGAAAGCCAGAGGAGACCACTTCGATAATATTTGCTTCGCCTGATCCAATAATTTGAGGAAGTTCGATTTAAATAGGTTTTTTAAATTTCTGGTAAAACATACCCCAAGGTAACTCAGCTGATCTGTATAATCAAGTTTAAGAGCTTCTTTATTAATCGGAAAGAGTTCGCTCTTACTCAGGTTAAGTTTATAGCCAGAAAACTGACTAAAGACCTCCAACACAGAAAGTGCCTCCGGTAAAGAGGTGGCTGGCTTGGCGACAAACAAAAGTAAATCATCGGCGTATAATGATACCTTATGTTCAATTCCTCCTCTCCATATCCCCTGAATCTGTTTGTTACCGCGAATGGCAATCGCAAGTGGTTCGATTGAAATAGCAAAAAGGAGCGGGCTCAAAGGACAACCCTGCCGGGTCCCACGGTGCAGATCAAAACTACTTGAGTAACGGCTGTTTGTTAATACTGAGGCAGAAGGGCATGCATATAATAATTTAACCCAAGAAGTGAAAACAGGACCCAAACCGAATTTTTCAAGGGTGAAAAACAAATAATTACATTCTACTCTATCAAATGCTTTTTCAGCATCCATAGAAGCGAGGCATTCTGATTCAATATTTCTGGGGGATTATAAAATGTTCATTAGCCGGCGGATATTAAAAAATTATTGACGTCCCTTTATAAACCCAGTTTGGTCGGGGGATATGATAGAGGGGAGAACATCCTCCAATCTGTGGGCGAGAATTTTAGCAAGTATCTTCACATCTGTATTTAATAGTGAAATTGGTCGGTATGATGCACAATCTAGAGGATCTTTATCCTTTTTTAACAACAGGGAAATACAGGCCTGATAGAACGAAGGCGGGAGTTTACCTGAGTCAAATGAGTCTGAGAATACTGAACATAAAAAAGGCGACAATTCCGCTGAACATTTCTTAAAAAAGTCA
Source organism: Ammodytes dubius (assembly GCA_026122265.1). Classification (NCBI taxonomy): domain Eukaryota; kingdom Metazoa; phylum Chordata; class Actinopteri; order Uranoscopiformes; family Ammodytidae; genus Ammodytes; species Ammodytes dubius. The sequence goes on from CM047517.1 coordinate 25,979,417, forward strand.
GATGGAAGTCCGTCTGGACCAGGAGATTTGCCTGATTGCATAGATGTTATTGCTGCAATAATTTCCTTCTGAGTAATAGGTGCCTCAAGGCTATGTCTCAGGTCTTGAGAAAGGGAAGGCATGTTTAGGTTACTGAAAAAGGTTCAACTTCCCAAATTGTTGCATTGGACACATCTGGTCTTTTATTTATACTCAAAAAAGTTGTAATATGTGTAGAGATGTGTGAAAGAAAACTCTCATCTGTGAGCAACAATGGATCCAGTCTCCACTGCCTTCTTGTATACTCAACGTCAGGAAAGCCAGTTGAAGGAGCAGAGGAGCGTGATCTGAGATCACAATACTTTCATAACTGCGTGACTTTAGGTCTGACATAAATTAATTATCAACAAAAAAATAATCAATTCGGGTGTAAGTGTGGTGGACATGTGAAAAGAATGAATATTCTCTTCCTGTGGGGTATAAAAACCTGTATGGATCAGAGAGGCTATAATCAGCAAGAAATGATTTGATATATCCTGCAGATCTGCTAAGAGTGGCAAGTTTGGGGGAAGAGCGATCTAAGACTGGATCTAGATAACAATTAAAATCCCCACCAAGAATAAGAGAATGGGAATTGAGATCGGGGAGTTGAGAAAAAAATCTCTTAAAGAATTCTACATCATCGACGTTAGGCGCGTAGACGTTAGCCAAGATGACTGACTTATTGTAAAGTTTGCCTGAAACAATAATAAAACGTCCATTTTTATCTGATATAATGTTTGAGGACTCAAAAGGAATATTACTATCAGTAAGGATAGCTGTGCCCCTAGCCTTACCCCTGAAATTAGAATGAAAAAATTGTCCATGCCAGCATTTACTTAATCGCCCATGGTCAGAGTCATGTAAGTGGGTTTCTTGAAGGAAAACTATTCCAGCCCTGAGCCGTTTTAGGTGGGTTAAGACCTTACCCCTTTTCACTTGGTGATTTAGCCCCTTGACATTCCAACTAATTAAATTAAGATTGCCCTTCATCTAGCTCAGTTATAGTGAGAATAAAAAGTGTTGCTCCGATAAGAAAAAGAGTAGCAAAATACAGAGGGAAAGAAAAACACACAAAAAAAGGAAAACACAAATAACTGAAAACACTGCAGGTGATGACTTATCAGCTAAACCCCCAGTTAACACCACCCCATCCCACCCAGAACCCACCCCATATATTGCTCTAAACAGCAAACCCCAAAATACCCTTACTAGTCTCACAACAAACATTCCAAGCTTTAACTTTCTGACTTGTGCTAGCTTCCCACATAAGTCTTGTACAATTCACCCCATAACAGCTAGTAACACTATGAACAATCCAGCAAACTGTCAAAATGACAACGCACTGAACAAACATACCGTGCTCACCCAACAAATTCGAAATACAAAAAGAAAAGAACAAGGCGTGAGTTAGACAAGCTGTCCAAATGGCAAAAAAAATAAAATAAAAAATAAAGAACAGACACGCTTATCCAGCCGTTTTAAAATAGAGATACAAATAAAAAAAGCGAGTGAGCTAGACAATACGTCAAAATGACAGCAACAGAAGTGTCACGTTCACCCAGCTGATTTACTCGTTTTAAAAAAGGGAGAAAAAATACGTGTAGTACCATCAGTCTGAGAGTTTGGCTAGGGATATGAAAAGAGCGTTTGTCCAAATTTGTATACTCACAGCAGGCAGTCGTATTTACTACGGGCTCACACCCAATGTAGAGATGTAGTTAGATGCTTCAGAGACGGAACTCAACCATCTTCTCTCGCCGCTCTGGAGAGTAATACGAAGTTTCGCAGGAAATAGGAGAGAGGGACGGAGACCGCGCTGATAAAGCACAGCCATGGCCCCCCTGTATTCAGCCCGCTGCTTCACAACCTCCGCGCTGTAGTCCTCGTAGAACCGGAGCTTGTGGCCATGGTATTCCAGCTCGCCTTGTTTACGTGCCTCTCTCATGATCAGGTCTTTAATCTGGTATCGGTGAAAGCGTATGATGACGGGCCGCGATCTCTCGCCCGGGCCAGGTTTGGGTGCCAAAGTGCGGTGAGCTCTGTCCAGTTCCGGGGGAGAAGGGAGAACTTGATCACCAAAAACCTCGACGAGGAGCTCGGAGAAAAAGGCGGTGGGGCGTGCACCCTCAAGTGACTCTGGTAAGCCCACAATACGAACGTTCTGTCTCCTGCTTCTCCCTTCCAAATCCGATAGTTTAGCTTTCAGCGACTTGTTGTCTTCCTGCAGTGAGGAGCACGTGGCCTCAAGTTGCTCCAGGCGTCCGCAAACAATTTCTGCATTCTCCTCGAGATCTGTTATACGTTTCCCATGGCCTGAGACCACGGCCTGAATGTTGTCTAGCTTAGTGACCAATCTGTCGAGCGATGACTTGATCTCCGCGGTTATGGCTGCTCTATGATGCTCAAGCAGGTCCGGAATGGAAGCCATTGAGCTAGCACCAACGTCAGTGCTAGCCACGCTATCCGAGGACATATCTGACTCTGCTGAATCTCTTTTTGCTCCTTTCTTTCCTCTGGGCATTTTTCCAAATCAGTGCTAGTGTTACCGGCAATATAAGCACAAAAAAAAAATCGATGAAAATAGGGTTTAATCAGTTAGGTCCGAAATAGTCAGTGGGAGCTAGAGAGCGAACGCACCTACTCCATGCTCTGCAACCCGGAAGTCCTCAATGAAGTGAGTTTGCCTGAAGTGACTGTCCTAAATGTTGGCAAGAAGACTGATGTGCGAGGAAAATTAATTGGAACTTTCACTCTGGCTACATCAGCTACAAGTACACATACAAGTGACATGTTAGTTGACACAGGATCTGCTGTTTCAATACTAGCCGATAAACTGTACAGAGACAACTTCAGCACAAGTACACTAAGCCCACCTATAGTAAAACTGTTGGCATACTCAAGACAGAAACTAAAAGTTTTTGGACGTCTTAAAGCGACAGTAACATACCAACAGAGGACTGCAACTGGATTTTTCAACATTGTAAAGTCTGGTACACCCCTCATTGGGCTGGATCTATGTGAAGACTACCTGAACAGGTCTCTCTTGTAAATGAGACCCTGGGTCTCAATGAGATTTTACCTGTATAAATAAAGGTTAATAAAATAAAATAAAAAGACCTCAACATAGAGATTAAAGGAGGAAAGTTGGTGGAACCAACAGTGGACTGTGCCATGCTTTCACAGTTACCTAAGCTCCCTGAAACTACAACCATTTTGGACATTGGACATGCCAAAGGCTTTGTGCATAAGGTGCAGATACGCACAGATGTTAAACCGGTGCAACAAAAACTCAGACGCCTGCCACTTTCTGTACGTGATACCGTCACTGCAGAGCTGAATGAACTGGAAAAGCAGGGAATCATAGAGGGAGTTGATTCATCCGAATGGGTTTCCCCTATTGTAGTCACCAGGAGGAAGAACGGGAAAATCCGCATGTGTGTGGATATGAGAGAACCTAACAAGGCAGTGGTCCCCGACAGCCACCCATTACCACTGATCGAGGACGTACTAGCTGCGCTGCGTGGGTCAAGGATGTACTCTACCTTGGATCTGAAAAGCGCCTACCATCAACTGGAACTGCATGAGGAGAGCAGAGGTCTCACTGCTTTCATTACACATGAAGGATTGTACAGATACCGCAGAGTTCCTTATGGACTAAGTTCAGCCCCTGCAGCATTCCAGAAAATTATGACAAAAATACTCAGTGGATTAAAGGGGGTTAAGTGTTACCTAGATGATGTCATAATCTATGGGCCCTCACAGGAAGAACATGACGCTAACCTGAAAGCTGTAATGAAGCGTATCCAGGAAGCGGGTCTGCAGCTCAACAAGGAAAAATGCCTCTTCAGTCAGACTACACTGACATTCCCGGGCCACAGACTCTCATCTGAAGGCTTACAGCCAAGCGATGGCCATGTGACTGCAATCCTGAATGCGCCTGCTCCTACTGATGCAGCCACCCTGCGCTCATTCCTGGGCCTAAGTGCATGGTATAGCAAATTTATACCTAACTACGCCAGCCTGGTCGAGCCAATGAGAGCTCTGTTGCGGAAGAATACGACATTCAAGTGGAATGATGAAGCACAAAAGAGCTTTGATCAAGTCAAGAACATGGTTGTCAACAGCCCAGCACTGAAACTGTTTGATCCAAACAAACCAACAGTGGTCTCAACTGACGCTTCTGATTACGGACTTGGAGCTGTTTTGACACAGGTAAATGAGGCCGGAGAGGAAGACACAATCGCTTTCGCCTCCCGCAGTTTATCAGATGCTGAAAGAAAGTACTCGATTGTTGAAAAAGAGGCTCTCGCATGCGTCTGGGCTGCTGAAAAGTGGCGTGTGTGGCTGTGGGGAAGGAAGTTCCTGTTACGCACTGACCATCAAGCTCTAACTACACTCCTGACTACCAAGGGAAATAATCGAGCTGGACTTCGAGTTGCCCGGTGGTCTGCACGCTTAATGGAGTTTGACTATGAGGTCCAGTACAGAGCTGGAACACTGAACAGGATCGCCGACTGCTCAAAGCAGAGAGTAACTCGTGCCCTGTGCTGACCAAACTTCGCACACAGCTACAAAAGCCTGATACGTGATGAACTGGCAATTTTGGATGACTGCGTGGTCAGAGGCACTCACCGCCTCGTGGTTCCAGGGTCACTGCAGAAAAGGCTCATAGACATTGCACATGAGACTCATCAGGGCATTGTCAGAACAAAACAACGCCTCAGAGAACTTTACTGGTGGCCTAAAATGGACGCACAAGTTGAATCACTCATCAAAGACTGTACTAGACAAAACGACAAGTCAGTTACTACCTACAATGCCCCACTCCAACCTGTGCCTTTGCCTGATGCCGCATGGGAAAAAGTGTCAATCGACATCGTTGGTCCTTTTGAATCTGCACCAAGAGACTGCAGATATGCCGTAACGCTTGTGGACTACTTCAGCAAATGGCCGGAAGTAGCTTTTGTGGCACAGATTGATACTGCAACAATCATTCAGTTCCTCATAGCAACCTTTTCACGGGAAGGTAATCCAAAGGAGTTAGTGAGTGACAATGGTACTCAGTTCACATCAGCTGAATTCACAAATTTCCTAAAACAAAGAGGAATTGTGCACCTGAAATCATCTCCCCGTGCGAATGGAGAAGTTGAAAGGTTCAACAGAGTGCTCAAAGACTGCCTCCAGACTGCGTCAATCCAAGGGACACCCTGGAAGCCATTCACAATGTCCTTCCTTATGGATTACAGAGCTACTCCACACTCAACCACTGGAGTGAGCCCCTCACAGCTGCTTCATGGAAGACAAATGAGAACAAAACTCCAAATCATGGATATGACTCATGTCCACGTAAACGAGAATGTGGTGTGTGAACGAGTTAAAAAGATACAGGAATACTCAAAACAGTACACAGACAGGAAGAGGAGTGCAAAGAAGACATTCTTCAACCCTGGTGATCAGGTCAGGATTCGGAAGCCATGGAAGGTAAAGAAAGGAGAACAAAAGTTCACAAAGCCAAGAACTGTGGTGCGGAAGAAAAGCCCATACACCTACCTGTTGGATGATGGCAGAATCTGGAACACATCACACCTTTCTGTACTACCTGAAATGACCACTATGGACAATGACACTGAACAGACCGAACCTGAACGAGAGACAAATGTGGACAGTAGGCCTGAGAGGTGTAGGCAACCGCCTAACTGGGCTAAGGACTATGTCATGTTCTAAAGAAGTTGCATAAACATGCATTTTGTTAGTCATTAAAGAAAAGAAAAGAATGCATGCATGAAAATGTTTGGTATGCAATTTACATACTGTTAAATGCTGCTGTAATGGTTGATTGGTTGTCAGTTTATTACTTTAAAATGTTATAGGCATGGTGTTACTTGAATCCCATTACAAAAGTAATTTTAAGTTTTGTTATGAAGGAATTTGCCTTTATTGAAAGGGGGAGATGTTGTGTTCACTACTGCATTGAATTACTCATACAGTTATTTCAGTTACATTGTACAGCCTCTAGGTGGCGTAGTGAGTCAGACGGTATGAGATAGGGCTAGTTGAGGAGAGAAGGAGAATGTAATGATGTTGATACAAGAACAGAGATAAAGATGTTGACTGGAAAGTAACGCGTTCGTGTTGGTTATTACTACACACCCAACATAACAGTGCCAAGCTTCCTCACGTCTCATTACTCAAATTAAGGACCCACTCGGTGCCCTCCTGTCCGCCCCTACCGATATCAACGTACCATTCAAAATGTTTTATTCTGCTCTTTACCAGTCAGACTCCCAAACCCACCATGGACCGATTTTTTTAATAATCTCAATGTACCCACTATTGATCCTGCAGTTGGACACAACCTAGATCCGCCATTGGTGCTACAGGAAACATATAATATATACATCAAAAATAAAGTTTGGCGCTTTTAGTTAATTTTTAGCCGACCCTAGCTTGCTTCTTCAGATTGCGTTCGTCTGATTTGTGTCTCTGCAGTAAGAATACGGCAGCCGTGTGAGCCATTTGGGCCGATAGGGGCAAGATCGCCTTTTGCCCCTCAAGCCCAATGTAATGTGTATTGGACTTGAAAAATTTAAATGCGCATGCTCAGAGTATTTCTCTATTGAAGTGGACAGAGATTATTTTACCTCAATGGGCGAAGCCCCTCCGGCACCGAGATGGACATATATGGTTCGTTCCACGACAGTGTAACTTCATTATTCACAGTCCATTCGCTGTCGTGTGTGGTGTCATCGCTGTCCTATAGTTTAGCGCGAAAGGTCCAGTAGCAAGAAGAGAAGCTTGTTAGCAACATCAGATGTACACAAACGAAAACGAGTCAACATGAATGAAGTAGATCATCTATTGGAGCACAGACTTGAGACGCTTAGTCTGGAAGAGAAATTGGTAATGGGATGTGTGTGCTGCTGGTTGTGCTTATGTTATGGGGCGATCATCACCAATAGTTGTTGCTGTTGTTGCCATAGTTCGGGGCTTTCAAAGCCCCACGTGATATTTTTTTTTCTTTTCTCTCCTTTAGCCTAACTATTTTTTTACTCAGTAACGCAGGTGATATAACATGTAGCGAAGTACAATACTTCAAAATGAATTTAAAAAATAAAAATCACTTAAAAAATTACAAGTAGGCTACACAAAAAAACTACTCAATTACAGGAACGCGAGTAAATGTAATTCCCTACTTTACACCCCTGTATACTACATACTGTCTACTTAAAGGCCTACTTCACCGGTTTGAATATGAAGGTGTATTGAATTCTGAGATCCTATGTAGTATAAATGCGCGAAAAAAATTGAAATCGGTTCATCCTAGCCTGAGAAAAGGCAGAAAGAGTGTTTTTTTTAACCCTATATTTCTCCTTCTCGTGACATCACAGAAAGAGAAATATAGGGTTAAAAAAAAACTTACTTTGTAAATATTACTGTGATGTCTTTTACTGTGACATCACAGTAATATTTACAAAGTACGTTTTTTTTTAACCCTATATTTCTCTTTCTGTGATGTCACGAGAAGGAGAAATATAGGGTTAAAAAAAGCACTCTTTCTGCCTTTTCTCAGGCTAGGATGAACCGATTTTAATTTTTTTTCGCACATTTATACTACATAGGATCTCAGAATTCAATACACCTTCATATTCAAACCGGTGAAGTAGGCCTTTAACAATCGATTGCGTATGCGAGGTTGGTCGGACTGTTTACACTGAAGTATTCAGGAACAATAAAGAATTTTAAAAAACATTCATGTTGTTTGAAAAGAAGCAATGCATTGTGGGGTGGTTGAGTAGGAAAAGTATCCTATCAATCCATACACAAAATGTTCCCGAAAGTTAGTACTTATCCTGGCATTTCTCGCCTACACAAACTCGCATACACAACTGTCACTTGTTAGTACTCTTGTTGCATCATGCCACCAGAACCAAAAGAAAGCCACAAAAACCAGACAATCTCCTCTTTATACATGCCATTTCAGGCTGTGATTCTACGTCTCATCTATTTGGCTTATAGGAAAGGGAATGGCACTGAAAAAAGTAAAGAATGACACTAGCTTTCTCAAACAAGCTAAGGTGTTCAGCCAGTCACCGGAAAATGTGCGAAAAGGCATCATCATTGCAGCAGGTGATAAAGCTCTAGTACAGTGGTTCTCAAAGTGCGGCCCGCGGGCCAATGGCGGCCCGCGGAAGCATATCTGGCGGCCCGCGGCCCGCATTGAATTATGAATTATTAAAAAAAAAAAAAAAACATTTTTTTATTTTTTTATTGAAACGCACAGAGGGGATGCGTCCCCCGTAACAGTAAAAAACAGTACAGGGGTCGAAACACTTAAATATCCCTCCTAATTGTTTGTATTCATTCCCCACTTATTAAACTTGCGAAGTTTGGCTGGCCTCTGCCTCTCGTTGCAGACGGCTGGTCAGCCTCCCGCAGTGCAGCAGGCAGTGTAGTGGTCCCAATGTAAGTTGTTAGATAGTGAGCTTGTCAAGCCCAATACGATGCACTTTCTCACATTCAAGGTGAATTAGATTAGGTCAAGTGTCTAAGGATGGATGCTAACATTATCTGGTTTCTAACTCTTTTGCCTAAAGTTTAGCTAACAAACTAACGTTAGCTAGCTGCTGATAGCCATGGAACTATCTGCCTAGTTGACTGCTGATAGCCCACCCTGTTTATTTCCAATGTATAGTGTCATAATAGTTAACACTGCTGCTGCATCATGAGGAGTGAGTCCTACAAAAAAACACTCCAAAAGGTGATACGTTTTCAATGTGTAGAAAGTTTTGAACAATAAAGTAGAATAAATATTTGAATGCAATACAGAATGCCTCAGTGCCTTGATTTATATTCCATTAGATGTGTGTCAATGGGAGCGAGTTGTCTTTTCCTTAACATTTCCACCATAAATAAATACAGAAGACACAAATTACTGCATAAAAATTAACCAAAATGCACAAAATGAAGTGTTCGAACCTCAAATTTTTCTGGGGGACAACCCCCAGACCCCCGCTTTTAATGTGTGTTCCCCAATGTTGAAATGAGACCTAGCCCTTCATTTATTACTTTAAATGTGTTAATTACACAGTATTGGATGCTGACCAATACATGTAAACTGTAAAGACGCAAAGACGCTGGCCATTGAAATTATTTCAGTTTTATATATTTTTTTCCTTCGGCGGCCCTCGGTCCAATGTTGGGTTCCTAAATTGGCCCTCAGCTATCAAAAGTTTGAGAACCCCTGCTCTAGTATCACTGTATGGGGGCGAAAAAGATGAATCACTGGATATGCTGAGATACAGGCGATTCTGTGATAAAGTAACTCATCTCCAGTGGCACCTCAAACTCTCCCTCCAACTTCAGCTGCGAAGTTCCATAGTCTTCGACTTGATTAATAATAATAATAATAATAGATCAAATTTATATAGCGCTTTTCCGAGTGCTCAAAGACGCTTCACAAAAGCTAAACAAAACAAATAAACAAAACGTAACGTTTAAAGGTTAAAAGCAATGGTGAAAAGGTGTGTTTTTAGGGCTGTTTTGAAGGAAGAAAGAGTGTTGGTATTGCGGATGTCGTTGGGGAGGGCATTCCAGAGGGCGGGGGCGGCTGCAGCAAAGGCTCTGTCTCCCCAGGACCGGAGGTTGGTCCTGATGGGGTGGAGGAGGTTGGCATCTGAGGACCTGAGACAGCGGGAAGGGGTATGGCGGTGGAGAAGGTCCGAGAGGTAGGGGGGGGCCAGGTTGTTTAGCGCTTTGAAGGTGATGAGTAATATTTTGAAATCAATCCGGTATTTGACGGGAAGCCAATGAAGGTCTTGGAGGACAGGGGTGATGTGGTCTGAGCGGCGGGTGGATGTGAGCATACGGGCTGCAGAGTTTTGAACATATTGTAGTTTATTAAGTAAGTGTTTTGATGAGCCGTATAGGATGGAGTTACAGTAGTCAAGGCGGGATGAAATAAATGCGTGGACCAGAGTTTCAGCGGCTGAGAGTGATAGGGAGGGACGGAGACGAGTGATGTTCCTGAGGTGGAAGAAGGCTGTTTTTGTAATGTGGTTTACATGGGGGAGGAATGAGAGGGTGGGGTCAAGGATGATACCTAGGTTGCGGATGTGAGTGGAGGGGGTGACAATGGAACCATCAATATTAAGTGAGAAGTCCTGGGTGGAGCGGGTGAGGGAGTTTGGGCCAATGATGAGGATTTCTGATTTATTGCAATTTAGTTTGAGAAAGTTGTGTTGCATCCAAGTTTTGACATCAGTGAGGCATGTGGTGAGGGTGCAATGGGTGGCTGCAGAGATGGTGTTAGTGGAGAGGTAGATCTGAGTGTCATCTGCGTAACAGTGAAAATGGAGGCCATGTTGGCGGAGGATTTGACCGAGTGGGAGGATGTAGATGATGAAAAGTAGGGGACCCAGTACAGAGCCCTGGGGGACACCATGACTGACTGGGGAGGTGGGGGATTTGCAGTTGTTGACTGAAATGAATTGGCGTCTGTCAGAGAGATAGGAAATGAACCAGGTGAGAGCGGTGTCCAGTGATTCCAAGTGAGGACTGGAGGCGGGAGATGAGGATGGAGTGGTTAATGGTATCAAATGCGGCACTGAGGTCAAGGAGGATAAGGATGGAGAGGGAACCAGAGTCAGCAGAGAGGAGAATGTCATTTGTGACTTTTAAAAGAGCTGTTTCGGTGCTGTGTCTGGAGCGGAAGCCGGATTGGAAAGGTTCGTAGAGGTTATTGTAGTCGAGGTGAGATTTTAACTGCGAGGCAACGGTTCTTTCTAAAATTTTTGATAGGAAGGGGAGGTTGGAGATGGGTCGGAAATTGCTGAGTGTTTCAGGGTCAAGTCCAGGTTTTTTAAGTAGGGGGGTGACAGCAGCGAGTTTGAGGGCGGGGGGGACTAGGCCAGTGGACAGAGAGGAGTTTATAACTGAGGTGATCAGGGGCAAGAGTGAGGGGAGACAGGCCATGGCTAGGGTGGAGGGGATGGGGTCCAGGATGCAGGTAGAGGTTTTCATGCCAGTGAGAATGGCAGATAGGTCTGCTGGGGTGATTTCATTGAATGAGGAGAGTGGGTGAATGGCCGCAGAGGGTAGTGGAGGTTCCGGAGAAGAGACAGTGGAGGTGGAAGCATTGATCAGTTGACTGTGTATATTGTCTATTGTTCTTTGGATGTGTGAGAGAAATGAGATGCATTTAGTGACCGTGAAGGAGTTGGTGATGGCGTCCAGAGGTTTGAGAAGTTTGTTTATGGTGGAAAACAGAGTCTTGGGATTGTTGCTGCCTGATTGTATGATGGAGGAGTAGTAGGTGGAGCGTGCACTGTTGAGGGCGTCTTTGTAGAGCTGTTGGTGTTGTTTATAGGCATCTTTGTGGATAGTGAGACCGGTTTTATTGGTTAGCCGTTCGAGTTGGCGGCCCTTGGATTTGAGGAGATGGAGATGATCAGTGTACCAGGGGGTGGAGTGAGTGAAAGAGACAGTCTTTGTTTTTATTGGAGCGAGCTGATTGAGACAGAAGGAGAGGGTGTCATTATATGTTGTGACCAGGTCAGTAGGGGAGGCGTTCTGGATGAGGGCGGAATCAGGGATGGTATCGGCCAAAAGGGAGGACAGAGATGTGGGTTGGATTGATTTGAGATTCCGGAAAGTTATAGAGCGTTTTTGCTTGACTTGTGGTGTGGGGATGAGAATGTCCATGGTGATAGCCAAGTGGTCGGAGATGGTGAGGTCGGAGCTGGACAGATTACTGATGGTGATGCCGGTGGTGCAGACAAGGTCCAGTGTGTGTCCTTTTTTATGAGTTGGAAAATCTACATGTTGGGTGAAGTTGAAGATGTTTAAGATGTCCAGGAGTTCTGTAGATGTTTTGGAGTTGGATGAATCGACATGTATGTTGAAGTCACCAAGTAGCAGAATGGATGGAGTGATGGCACAGAGTTGAGTCAGGAAGTCAGACAGGTCAGATAGGAAGGCTGAGTTGGGCTTGGGGGGGCGATAAATGACTGCAGTAACCAGGGGTTTGGGTCCAGACAGTTTAAAAAACAATGTGTTCAAATGAGAGGGGGGCCGGGATGGTGATTGTGCTTGTAGTGATGCTTTGTCTAAAAAATGTGGCTATTCCACCACCACGACCGTGTAGGCGTGGCTTATTGATATATGCATATCCAGCGGGTGTGGTCTGATTTAGTGAAAAATATTCCTGAGGTTTTTGCCATGTTTCAGTTATGCAGAGAAAGTCCAGATTATTGTCAGTTATGAATTCATTGAGTATGAGGCCCTTGCTGTTTAGGGATCGGGTGTTAAACAGAGCAAATTTGAGTTTTGGTTTCATTTGGACAGGCTGGGGTGCTTTGGCTAGGGGGCGGAGGCAGGCAGATCGCATGTGTAGGTTATTGTGATGATGGAAGTCTCTGTGGTTGATGATGGTTTGTATAGGGAGACTTTCAGGTGTGAGTGTCAGTGAGGGATGTGGCTGGCAGGGGGAACTGACGGGGGAAACAGTGATCTGAGTGGGCAGATGTGAAGATGGATGTTTCGGGGAGAAGGGGGTAAGCAGTCATGCATGTGTGGTTGATTGAACAGTGTGCTGTAGGTTAGCTGTTAGAATGTGGTTACCCCGCCAGTTTGGGTGAACACCGTCTGGCCTAAATAGATCAGAACGGTCCCAAAACAGATCGAAATTGTTGATAAAACCAAATTTAAGAGCTGTGCAGGTGGACTGAAGCCAGGTGTGGAGGCTGAGAAGTCTTCTAAAACGCCCCACTCCACGACCTAGAGAGGGGATGGGACCAGAAATGTAGACGCTCTTGTCACAGGACTTTAACAAATTAAAGAGATTGTTAAAATCCTTTTTGGTGAGCTCAGACTGCTGACGAGTGGTGTCGCATGTTCCGACATGGACAATCACACGTCTAACTGAGGACGGGAGGGAGTGCAGTAGCCCCGGAAGTTTGCTGGTGATGACGGGGACCGTAGCTCCGGGGAAACAGTGGGTGGCAGCGTTGAAAAAGCGCGTGTTCCTTATAATGGAGTCACCAACTATTAATGTGGTCGGAAGGAAAAGGGGCCGAGGGGCTGACAGCCGTTATGACACAGAGGGGAAGAACTAAGCAAAGAACAATATAGGGGGTGTCAGAACCAAGAGCCACAGAGAAGGGGTCCAGGCTGGATTAAAAAAAAAAAAAAAAAAAACTCACGTGCATATTCAAATTCATTTGTAATACAAAAATGTTTACTTTTCATGGATACTTTCATTGTGTAAAGTTTCATTTTGATAGGAGTAAAGGAAAAAAATAGCCCTATTGGGGTGTATTATTGGTGTCTCGCCTTATTGGCACAAATCTCGGATTGATGAGATTTTAACATATTTCCTCAACTAGGATTTCTTAGGACTTTTAGTATGTTGTTCTGGACACCTCATAGAAATGATCTGAGCTGAAAAAAATTAGTCTGTCGTAAAACGCAGGTTGAGGTTTCACGCTGCGCACAGCTGCTGCTGGAGCCACCGGGAGTTTTTGCTCCACGTGAGAAAAATTTAATATTTGTAGTTTGCATAATCCATTTGAAATTGATATACATTTATTGATCGTTGATCATTGATCTCTATTCTTCATGAATTTGGCTCTTTTCCAGGTATAAGCTCAACCTGCAGAAAAGTGAGTGTTTCCCTCTTAACATCCCCCCCTCGGACCTTAAGCAGTTGAATTTGCCATTTAGTATTAGCCGCTCAGGGTTTAAATATTTAGGGGTCAATATCACTCCGTCCATCTCAGCTCTTCTGGCTGCAAATTTCACTACCCTACTTAATCTAACTAAATCTGACTTTCAGAGATGGGGTAACCTCCCTCTGACGCTGACAGGCAGAATTAACTCTGTGAAGATGACAATTTTGCCCCGATTTCTTTACTTATTCCAATCCATTCCAATATTTTTACCAAAATCCTTCTTCGTTGAACAAGTTTATTACATCATTTGTTTGGGCAGGAAAACACCCAAGAATTAGTAGGAACGTCCTAGACATGAGTACATTTGGAGGGGGCCTTGCCCTGCCAAACTTTATGTACTACTACTGGTCAGCTAATATTCAAATGCTGTTGTTTTGGTTCCATACAGTTAACACCTCTTGGGGGTCCATTGAATCAAAATCTTGTTTGTCAACATCTCTCTCGGGGCTGCTGTGTTCCCCTCTTCCAACTGTTCTGTCCAAGTACTCCAAAAACCCAATTGTGTTGGCTTCCCTTAAGATCTGGTATCAGTTCCAGCGCCATTTCAAATTCTTATCCTTGTCTATACTTGCTGCCATAGTTGGTAACCACCTATTTCCCCCTGCTTTAGATGCCTCATTTTCTCTCTGGAAAGCAAAAGGCATTAATTGCTTCTTGGATTTATATGAAAATGGAATATTTTCCCGTTTTACAGACCTGATTAAAAAAAATGCTTGCCACGTTCACATTTCTTTTGTTACTTACAAATAAGACACTTCATTTGAACACAGTATCCTTCATTTCCCTCACCACCCCCCTCCTATGTGAAAAAGGATCAAATTATCACATTCTGTTTTACAGTATATACGTTTTACATAACGTCCCAACTTTTTTCGGAATTGGGGTTATAATTAGGCTTTATTACACAGGCCTGACAAATGCCTGTGTCCACAGCATTCTGATAGACGGCCACTGATTATTATAGCGCGGCCATGGGCCTATGAGCATTTTTTTTTGTGGATTTCTGGGGAATTCTGTCGGTGTTCCCCCCTCCTGGCGTGAATAAAAGCTATGAAGTATCCTAAACGTCAGGAGGTGTTTCCGTGTGTGGCCCGTGGGAGAGCAAATTTAGCCGGTGTGTAAAAAGTAGTTTTGTACAAAGTTAAGGCCAACATATATTAATTTAAACTGTTAGATAAAATCATGTTGTGAATTTAGCAAATGATAAAATGCATCTCTTTTCCATAATATTTCACCCTGGAAGTTTAAACTATTCTGGAGTTGTTTGGAAATGTGTGGCTCTCACTGGAGGGAAACAATGCTCTGGAATCAATCACAATGCATTGTTAAACTTCTCACATCATACTTTATATAGTCCTATGTATAGGCCGCCTAGGCTAAGGTCTACATCAGGGGTGTCCAAACTTTTTTCACTGAGGGCCACATACAGAAAAAATCTACGAAGGGCCGGGCCACTTTGCAAAAATAACACATTTATCAGGACATGCAGCTGCTCTGATGTTTCATAGTGTTTTCATAAATTGTAATCCTTCTTCACGGCAACACTTTACTTGCACATTAAACAGATACATTTCCCCTGTTGTTAAATGCCATTGATACACCCAGTATTTTCTGCTTTTGCGTCTAATGTCCAGCTGGGTGAAAATAGTAGCCAGCTGAGATCCCGACCCTCGTAGGGGGGTCCGGGGGTATGCCCCCCCGGGAGAATTTTTTTAAGTTTTTAAAGTGAAATGCATGAATCTGGTGCACTTTGAGAGGGAAATTAAGAGGCTAAAGCTGAAGAATTTTGTATGAAAAAAAATGGACACTGTCAGATGAATTAGAAGCTATTGGAGAAGGACACATGGATTTTCCATAATAATATTAATTTAAAATAAAATGTTATGCAGGGTCCTCTGGGATGGGCTTGGAGCTATTTTTCTTTTTTGGGACATATTTCTCTGTAATATAATGAGTGCATTTAAATTATTTAAAAATTAAAAGGGCCATATTACATTATATTTTAAAATGTGCCACGGGCCAATCAATCAGTTTTGACAACCCTGCACTAGTGGGTTAACAAAGAAATGCAAAAAAAAAAAAAAAAAAAATTTTTTTTCAAAGGGCCATATTACATTATATCTTTAAAATCGGCCGCGGGCCAATAAAAAGCGGGCGGCCCGCGGGCCGTAGTTTGGACACCCTGGTAAAGACTATAATGACTGTGCCAATCTTACAGTACAAATGTGTAAAGTCCAAAACATGTGAGTGACTGGTCCCTCTCTGAGCCAGATAACACCACAACATTTCTATTGATAAATGACCAAATCGGTATTTGTACATAAACACTACTCCTGGTCTAATGACTTATAATAACCATACAGACATACAGTGTTTCTCACAGGAATTTGGGAGACTTTGGTGGGGACCCTGGACCTTCTAGGGGGGTCCGGGGGCATGCTCCCACGGAAGAAAAATGGGAACCTTTTAAAGTAAAATTCATCAATCTGGTGAACTTAGAGAAGAAAACTAAGGCAATTGTGTCCTATGTGAGCTATTCTGTAATATTTTCTGGAACAATTTGGAGACACAGAATTACCAAAAAGCAGAAAGAAAAAATTAACATGCTTTAAACAGTCAGCTTCAGGATTTTTATTGACTCGGTATGGGCCCTGATCTTCGTAACCCGAACAATGTTATTTAAAAAATAACAAAAAAAATGATTGGGCGTAGGCCCAAAATAATGTGATTTTTTTTGTTTTTATTTACTGGCCCCCTGGGGCCTATCATGAGCCAGTCAAATAACATAGTTCGGGGCCTTCAAAGATCAGGGGCCTATATTTAGCCAGATATTTTTGATGGGTTTTTATAAATCTCAAAATCTCTTTGCTTACGTACATTCCGAGTTTCGTGAGTAAGCAATGTTTTAGGATGGATTCTACGCAGAGTTTTATAAATGAGGGCCCAGGTCCCTTACAATCTAATAAACTAAATTCTTCTGTCTTCCACAGTGGCCAAATTAACCTGGACTTCCCAATCAGAGAAGAAACTATTCAACCAGATGGGATACGTTTAAGCCATTGCTGAGTACTCTAACGAACATGTGATTGTTTTTAGGGGCTCGACCAATTATCTGCCTGGGCCGATATTTGGCATTTTACATAATAAACGTTGCTGCTATATTTACATCGAGGAGAGACATGCTCTGGTGGGCTGGTTGCGCTAAGTTTTTAAGGTAAAGCAGCAGGGATTCCTGAAGTTAAGATGTTCTATGTTAGCTGACAATAACGTCAAGTCTCTTACAGCTTATTTGAATGCCTTAGCAAACATCCTATTAATTTACTTAGGATGTTTAGAAAAACAATAGGGTTTGATGATATTGCTTGCACTTAAAGTCTATTAAAATGAGCTCCACAGTTACCAGCTGCAATATTTAAGTTTTGAACGTCTTAATGCATCAGCAGTTATATATTATTTTGAAATGGAAATGCTGTTGGTAAATTTAGTATTGCTTGTAGAACAACTTTAACTTTAGATATTTAATGCTAGGCATATACTTGTATCAGAATATTTTTAACAAGTAGTATGTTTATATGTTTTTTAAGTTTAACTAATATTGATTATTTAAGTTTAATTTGTTTACCTTATAAAACTTCAGGCAATTATTATTATTATTTTATTTGTTTCCCCTGTGTTTTATGGTGAAAGTTTCAGTTACATTTTATTATTGCTTAAAGCATTTAAACAAAGTTTTATGTTGCAGTTTGTTACATTCCAAGATCTTCATTTTGACAAAAAGATTTTTACTGTAAATTTATATCGGTTCTAAATATCGGTTAACGTTTTCATTAACTACTAATAATCAGATCCGCCCTGAAAAACCAGTATCGGTCGACCCCTAATTGTTTTTGTTAGAATATAGTTAGGTTTATGTGTGAAAATGTCTTAAACCTTTAATGTAAATTTGTGAATGTTAAAGGTGAAATAGTGAGTGGGGTGAAATGGCGCTCACCATGTCTGAGGAGGATGTGATTAACTGCACCATCAGCCATGAAATCCACCAGTACGTCTTCTCCTGCATGTATATTCTTGTACTGTTGGTAAGTGTGTATAATCCTGAACATTGTTCTATAAGTGCATATATGATAGGAAAATGTTCTATCTTAAACTCTAGAAAGGATAGTTCCTCCTTGAAAACACAGCATTGCAGCATGGAGGCAAAAAGTGTTTGTGTTGCCTAATCCTATACCATACTTTATTTTTCATAACCAGGATCTTTCCCTAACTTCAACCATAATGTACCTTTTCTGTTCTTTATTTCTCTAACTAATAACTATACAAAGCTTGCCCTGTGCTTACGTTTTCACTTAACTTAAAGGTCACATATTATGCTAAATGCACTTTTTAAATGTGTTCTAACATATCCATGGGTCCACGGTGTGCCTAGAGACTGCCAAAATATTTAAAAAAAATAACACTCTCCTTTTCTCACTCTCCCCCTTTCTGAACCCCCCCCCCCCCCCCCACCAATATACTCCAGTCAGAATTCTCCTGGTTTCTGACCTCACAAACTGGAAAGCCAGAAGCTTCCACTGTGCAGCCCACACCCCTATTTCTTATTGGTCCACGGCCCTGACAGACAGAGGGCGAGGCGTATCTGGCTTCGCTTCCGGACAGGGGGCGGGGGAGCTCAAAGATTGTATATTTACGAGGGGGGCTGCAGCTCTTTTTTAAAAAATAGGCCATTGTGAGATTAGCTGAACATCAGCATAGTACAATAAATTATCTGAAAGTTTTTTTCAGCAAACAATTAAAGAAAAACGTATTAGGGACCACTAAGACCATATAATATGGTGTATAATAGTACCGAAAAGTGTATAATATGGGAGCTTTAATCAGTAATATGTAATAGAGTTGTCTGTTCAGAGGGCAGGCAAGTGTTCTAAATATGTGGTTGAGTAATCAAGTAATGAAGAGAAGGGCAGCATGGTCAAATAATTGCATGCTGTGAGGAAAAAAACTAATCACAATAAAATATTTTCTTAATTCTAGTTCGGCGTTCCCTCCAACCTGTACTCCCTGTACCACGCTGCACTGCAGCTGAAGCAGGGGAATGAGCTGGGAGTTTATTTAATGAACCTCACTGTGTCAGATCTATTATACCTGGCATCATTACCATTGTGGCTACAGTACATCTTTCAGGTAAACTAAAACCATCATTTCTCATATGTGATTTTCTTTCTTTGCTTCATTCATATTATGGGATTCTTTCTTTTGGGTGTCTCTCTGTAGCCAGCCTTATCTTAACTCGTTCACACTCTTGGTACTGTTTTCTGCATTGTGTTAGGTGCTAATGGATGAGTCGGGAGACAACCGCTGCTTTGCCAGCTGAGGGGGTCTTGAATCTGTGTAAAACACATTATTATCAGTACAGCGATTTCTCAACATGTACGTCTCATATGCAAACCTCTCTTCAGCATGGCAAACCGCCAACTCAAGAGCATGTGACTTGTAATACTACACTAAATACATTCAGGGCCAGTTTCACAGACAGTTTCCTTGACTAAATTGTACTTTCAATGGACAACCTCCATTCAAAATTCTATTTAGTCCAGGGGCCTATCCGAATAGTAAATTTCCTTTCCTATCGAGATGACCCGGAAGTACTCGGCAGATAGGTGATCCGAATTCTCAAAATGCTTAGGAAAGGCATAGGAAAGGAGCCTCGATTCATCCTTTAACCCTCCTTTAGCATAGGTTACCCCGGACCAACCTATGCTAAAAGGAAAGGAGATAGTGGTATCCCATAATCCTTTTCGGTGGCAAGATTTAAAGCAACAGGCCACCGCCGAGTTTACCGACTCTACACGAATACGAACGAGAGGTAAAACAGAAGAGAGGAGAGGAGAAGAGAAGAGAGGAAGATTTAACTCGGCTAAAACAAAATACCCCCCCTCCCTCCCCATTAAGATAATAAAGAACTCATAAAAGACCAACATCATAATAGTTATTTTCGTAGCACATAATTTACACCATAAGAAAATAAAATACCAACTTCACATTTAATGAAGTTACTGGGGGCAGTTCATTTCAACATCAACATAAGTGTAGCCTCTTTTTATTCCACATGTGAATTGGGATATATGAGAGTGATTCTCACTCTGTTGGCGACAACCTGATTAAAATCAATACGAAAAGAACGCTTGGATCAAACGAGCGCTTGTTGTAGTCAATTTTCAGGAGAATAGTGTAGTTTCACGCTAGTGACTCACGTCAGCAATACTCGCCGTCGCGCAATGACGTCGGTTAGGAAAAGTGGAGTCGAATTCATTTGAAACAGTGCTGTCTTTTCCTATGTTCGATAGGAAGCACCTTTCATATCTCCTTAACCCCGATGACGTTTAGGGGTTAAGGTATAGAAAGGAGGTTCATAGGTTAGGAGATTGGACTATTCGGATAGGCCCCAGGACTAGGCTTAATCCATGTCTGTGAAACTGGCCCTCAGTGTCATTAATTGTAAACCAGATGACTTTTATACATTGTTAAACCATTATTAAGCGTATAACCACTTATTTTTCAGGCGACATTGCGTATATCCATTTTTAACGGCTGTGACTGCAACACAGTCTCACTCCTAGAACGTCAAAGTGCGACTGTGGGACAGGGCCTCTTACCGTCCGTCTCTGACGTGAAATCTGACTTTGCCGTCGTCTGAAGACTGATTGGGGGTTCAATTCACTACAATGTAATGCCACCCCGGGCGCTATTCATTTCTATTGGACAGATACATGTCACGTGACTTTCAAGTTTCTCCCGGCGAAAATGAAATCCAAGCTATGGCCGCCATTGCTACAGTTTTTAATTCAGATTTTTAAAAGATTTACAAGTTATTAATTGGGTTTTTGATAACATTGTTGGTGAGAAATGTGTGTCATACTTTCACAATCTTCACTCAGTGAATGTGTACGATTTAGTTTGATGGTTATCACGAATATTATTCTGGACATCGCAAGGTTTGTTTATCTTTGATCAGCTGCTTGCTTATGACGCTGCCTCAACAACGTGCATTTGTTGACAGCGGAGATTGAGCGTGTATCACGTGACAGTAGACGAGCCTATAGCGGCAGCCCTTAAGCTGCAACGTTGTAATTATGGTCACCTTGGGAAATTTTCCCGTAGCCTATACTTCTAGACATTGCCAACTTGAAAGATGTTTTACACACACAGCTGAGAAGAGCGCTCACTCCAATAATTTTTCATAAAAACCAACTCGCCAGTAGGTTTAAGAGAAAGACGAACGGGGTAATATGAAACCATATGAATAGGTTATAGAAACAACAGCGTTTCACATTTTTACAATAAATGATTCAGATAGGCCTATCATACTAATGGCACATATATTAGTGGTCCATGTGCAAAATAGCTCACGAAAATATGTTTGCTCTAATCTGGGACAGTCTGTATTATGCATAAAAAAACAATATCCCCTTAATAAATGCAAGTCATAAACACTCATGGTCAAAGATGCATTACTCAGGTTTGATGGTTTAAATTTGAACAATATGTTCTTGCTTCCTGCTAGATAAAAAACCTAAATACATTTTCCAAATAGTATTGCATAATTTGATTCGTAATTGTATCATAACAATTTGATAACAAAAATAACATTGTTTTAATAATGACCAATGTAAAGCCTTAGCATTGATTTCCTCTAAAACCTATTTCACTGTCCTTTTTCTGGACTTCACATGGTTTACTTCCTTTTTTACTGTTTCCCCTCCATTCTCTTTATAATCAAAACTGAGAATTCATATGACTTCAATCACAGGGAACAGGGTCAGAAATGAGAGATAAATGTTCTGACCTTAGGTGTCCCACATTAGGGCATCTCACCCTATAGATTTCCAAAGCAGAATTCTACATTACTTCAGTAGCCTATTTCAAAGCATGTGGCGGAACCATGAGAATCTTTAAATGTCAAGAGATTTCCAGCAATGTATTCGTTTGGTCAACAAAGTTATAGTTTTGTCATGGATATGTAGCCTATTGTCTCAAGCCTATTTTCAGATACCACTATATGAAGGCCCCATGAAGCTTTTCTCTTGTGTTCTTTCTTTGTTTTTGTCGAAGTATGAACCAAAATGAGCTAACTTTAGAGATTATAAAACATAATGCAATCGGCAATCTAAAATCCAAATTGAATAGGCTATACGATGGATAGATTTACTATAGGCCTAAATGGCCTACAGGCCTATACTTTATTCATCCTCAAAGGGAAATGTAAGTGTCCCCGCAGCAGTAATAATGTAAACAGTCTGCACGTTACATTTGCTTTAATCTGTTGTCCAGGTGAATGTCCAGGGGCCTCATTTATAAAGCTTTCTACGCACAAAAACCTTGCGTAGACGGCAGAAATGTGCGGTGAAATGTGCGTTGGCAAAACGGTGGTATTTATAAAAGAATTCTTTGCGGTGAAGTGTGCGTATTCCCACGCAAACTTTTGACCATGCGTAGAGCTCACGCAAGGTTTTGCTGACTCGGGGAATCAGCGACACTCAATGGCAACACCACGAAATAAAGCTCTGTCATCGGAAAAACACACACATCCTTGTGAAATGCATGGCACCCAATATATTTAATCAATTATATGTGCGTACCTATTGTTGCGAATATAGGCTACTGTTGTCTACGGCATGCAGTAGGTAATGGTGTAGGTTGATTTACTTATCAAGTAGGTCTATACATGTTTTGGTTATATTTTTAAATTGAATTTTATAGTTCTACTCTATAATAATAGCATATACGTCGGGAGGTGTGTCCGTGAGTGGCCAGCGGGAGAGCAAATAGTCTTTATTTTAGGCTGTGTGTAAAAAGTAGTTTTGTACAAAGTTAAGGCCAAACATATTAATTAAAACTATATTTCGTTAGATAAAATCATGTTATTAATTTAGCAAATTATTGTATGCATCTCTTTCCCATAACAATTCACCCTGGAAGTTTAAACTATAATCTGACGTTGTTGGAAATGTGTTGATCTCACGGAAGGGAAACAATGCTTTGGAATAGACTACAGGCTAATGCATTATTTCACTTCTCACAACACATTTTATATAGGACTACATATAGTCATACAGGTTCGCTAATACGTGATATTTAATACAGTACAAAGTTGGGCAAAACATCTTAACAAAGACTATAATGACTGTGCCAATCATGATATGTGATCAGCGCGCGTGTGTGTTTGTGTGGCAGTTACAGCAACGCATGGCACGGGCTTTCTTTGCGGCAGGTTGCCTCCCTTTTTTCCTCATGTCAGTCAAAGGTCCGTGCTTATTAAGAGCGTCATCATATTCTGGAGCTATTTAGCATTCGCCATGTATGGTAGATTGTGGGATGAAACTGGGAGGTGAAGTGGGAGGACACGGGGTGGAGATCGTCTGCGCACAATTCACCGCAGGTGGGTAATTATAAAGGGAAGATTGCGTGCAGCTGTGCGCCGCATGGTTTTATAAATCTCAACGTGTCTTGGCCTACGCACATTCTGAGTTTTGGGAGTAAGCAATGTTTTGGGAAGGTTTCTACGACACACTTTATAAATGAGGGCCCAGGTGTTTGCAGCCTTCCATCAACTCGACTTCTTCTCCCAGAATGGAGATTCAGCTTAGTCCTCCTGAAATTCAGTTAACACAACTGTCCACCAGTTCCCTGTCCTTGTACACTGTCCCTTGAGCTGCCTACAGAACTGAAACACCCTACATCTGCTGGATCATCTGAATATTTGATTAAAATAGGCCCATGTGAAAATGACAGGTGTTAATGAGGGATGTGAAATACAAAGGCATTTTGAACAAAACAGGCTAGAATCATGGGACCAACTGTTATAGAGAGATCTTAACCTTATCATGCAGATTAAATCAGGGCGCTGTCAAGGCTTCCTCTCCCAATGCAACACCACAGGTACAGCGCTATACACAGGCGTAATGTCTCTCCCAGTATGAAAAGAACAAGAATACATCTCTTGTCTTATCACGCTAAGTGTGTGGTGGACAAACCACCGTCAAAACCACTTAAATATTAAGACGGGGACAATATAAAGAGTCAACTACATATGCAGAAAATAATAAACGCTGATTAGCCCTTCATCTCTTAAAATGTGCATGAATTAAGCAATTTTCAAACTACTCCCATTTGAATTACTGGCCTACTTCTTCAACAACATTTCATATCATTAACTAAAAGAGAACAACCAAATCTATCCTAGGCTACTGTATGTCAGGGCAGAAGATGTGACACACACACACACACACACACACACACACACACACACACACACACACACACACACACACACACACACACACACACACACACACACACACACACACACACACACACACACACACACACACACACACACTGTAGTTTAAAAGATAGATAGATAGATAGATAGATAGATAGATAGATAGATAGATAGATAGATAGATAGATAGATAGATACTTTATTTATCCCGAGGGAAATTCAGGTATCCAGTAGCATAAAACAAGACATACATTAAACATACATTAGGCTAAAATTAAGATGAATAAAATTAAAAAGCTTGTAAGTGACATTTTAAGCTACAATTAATTATGATTTCATATATAATCAGCCACATATTAAATATGATTACAGATTAGAATGTTAAAATGTACAATCACAGAGACTATGAAACACCCTTTAGTAGTGGCCCTAGAAATAGTGGCCCTAGAATAGTGGGTATGATCCATGCTTTATGGTTTAGGCCAGGGTGTAAAGATTGTGGGCAATTTAAGTTATTTTATTTATTTTTTGGTTATGCAGCATGTTTCTGTAAGTGGTTCCATTATTCTTAAGTGCCCATGATGTTTCTGTGTGGAAACAGGGACGTTTTGTTTTGGAGGAGGGGAGGTATAACCTATTTCCTGTTAAGTGCTTTTATTATGAAGGGTGAACGGTGTCAGCCGTGTGAATGTGTCTGACTTATTGGTTTTTACGGCGGAGGACCTGGATTCTCAATGAAATGCGCCCAGAATTCACGGCTGACAGTCGGTCTGATAGGAGTCGAACGCGGCAACCTAGCCCTAAAGGATGATGGTAATTAAGTATTACGTAGCAACAGGGCTAAATAGCTTACGTCGGCAAACCATCCTTATAACTAACAAAATAGAGATCTGATACTTCCAATAAACGAATATTATGATATTCTGATGTATTTCTCACTATAAAAGTTGTCAAGACATATTTTTATGCCCTTACTAGCTAATTTGTGAAGTCTTTGTGTCACCATTGCAACCCTTGACAACACAAAATTGCTCTGGGAAAAAAAACTCTCCCAGAATCGAAAAAAAACTGATTGTCCAGAGGTTAACCCATCTTAATATTGAGTTAACAAGGCCATTTCCATGTTTTAACTGTGAAACGCTGTTGGTTCTATAACCTTTTCATATTGTTTCATACTCCGTTCGTCCTTTTCTCAAGTTTACTGGCGAGTTGTTTTTTGGAAAAACGGTTGGAGTGAGCGCTCAGCTGTGTGTGT
Organism: Ammodytes dubius; assembly: GCA_026122265.1. Taxonomy (NCBI): domain Eukaryota; kingdom Metazoa; phylum Chordata; class Actinopteri; order Uranoscopiformes; family Ammodytidae; genus Ammodytes; species Ammodytes dubius. Next base: position 26,004,699 of record CM047517.1, read on the forward strand.
GTATACCATCTTTGAGTGCAATCTCTGCTATCAACAAATGCAAGTTGTTCAAGCAGCTGATCAAAGATAAACAAACCTTGCGATGTCCAGAATAATACTCGTGATAACCATCAAACTAAATCGTACACATTCACTGAGTGAAGATTGTGAAAGTATGACACACATTTCTCAGCAACAATGTTATCAAAAACCCAATTAATAACTTATAAATCTTTTAAAAATCTGGATTAAAAACTGTAGCAATGGCGGCCACAGCTTGGATTTCATTTTCGCCGGGAGAAACTTGAAAGTCACGTGACGTCCAATAGAAATGAATAGCGCCCGGGGTGGCATTACATTGTAGTGAATTGAACCCCCAATCAGTCTTCAGACGACGGCAAAGTCAGATTTCACGTCAGAGACGGACGGTAAGAGGCCCTGTCCCACAGTCGCACTTTGACGTTCTAGGAGTGAGACTGTGTTGGCGACTGCGGTCCGCCTCCATTAATTTCCACTCTTGTCATGAAAACGGCACCAATTTCCTCCAGAATGGTATTATTGTGTACAGAAAACTAAGACTGAAATTTCACAGGCTTGATCAACTCACTAAAATCAGCGAGTCTCGCGAAAGATCAATGAAACCGCGCCGAATATACTTCCTAGTGCCATACGGCAGCGGACTGCTTAGAGACCGTTGCAAAAGTGCAAAGTCTTTTTTTTTATTCTTAATAACTCACTGGAAATTCATCCTATCAACACCAAACCACTTCTGTTGTGTTCATGAACTAATTTTGTAGTTCCCACAACCCTTTGTTGTAAAGAAAAACCATTTCATTTTTTTTTAGAAAAGGGAAAAGTATTCAGTGCGTATATTGCATCCATATTTAAGGCTCTTTTTTAATAGCTCACTGGTTTTTATAGTTATCAACACCAAACCAACTCTGATGTGTTCATGAACTCACTGGGGAGTTCCCACAACCCTTTATGTTCAAGAAAAACATAATTTTTTTTTTTAAAAGGCAAAAGGAGTCTGATCATGTATTGCATCCATATTTAAGGCTTTTTTTTTAAATTGCTCACTGGTTTTTATAGTTATCAACACCAAACCAACTAGACTAGCAGGAGGGGCCCTCAGATTTTCAGGTACCCCTACCCGAGGTAGAACAAACCTCAACAATGATTTTTCTTATCTTTAGAATGTCCTGTTCATGAAACTGATTGTTGAGCATTTTTATCTTTGGGGAAATGTGTTTTTTTGGTTATTCTTTAGAACTACCCCACTCCCTCAAAAAGAGCCAAATTAGGCCATTCCGAATAGGGGATATGTGACAAAAAAGTCCATAACTTGGGAATGCACACTATTTTCTTCATCAGATTTGCTGAGGTACTAACCAGGTGTCTGTCCCACATCACCAAAAAGTTAAAATGTAATTTAGCAAAACATTTATTGAAATAGGGTCCTGTATACATAGATTTAGTTTAGACGGAAATGGTACTTTTGTTGTGATAGGAAAAGAGGGTTCCTTTACTTTTCTCTCACATATCACCATAACATAAATCCCTACCAAATATACCATTTATGTGTTGTCTAGGATGCTATTGAACAATAACCAGTGGTTGTATGAAGATATCTATTACAGTTACAATTCTAATGAGATTTCTCTAGAAGTACTCCTGCACTGAAATAGCCAAATTTGGACATTCCGAATGGGGGATAGGTGGCATAATAGCCTATAGTCCAGCAGATATGTGAATGCATTGTGCTTTGGCACACTGATAGAGCATGCCCTAAGGAAGATTTTTTGCTAAAGGGCCATCGCCAATTTTTCCTATGGCGCCCACGGCGGCCATCTTTGAAAATGGGCACCAGCAACTGTTATAATACCAGTAGCTTGGGTTGTAGAGCACCTAGGATCATGATTATGGTGTCTAATCCTACATTTTCAAGGATGGACAAGGCAGTGGTGCTATTTAAAACATGCTAGAAAGTACCCAACTTCATATATCTGGCATTCAGGGAACTAAATTGTGGTAAAACCTTCAAATATTAGCGGAGTTATGCATATTTTCATGAATTACATAATCAGTTCATGAGTTGTATGCTGACCTTCTATGCTTACAAGTAAATGTCTATTTCAAGGCCTGACCAATACATCAGTTTAGCCTGTTTGAGTGGTGTAATTGCTATTATATCTGTGTAACCCACTCTGAGTAAGTCAATATTGCTCTAGGTTCCGAAGGAGCTAAGTGATATAAACAGTTACCACAATGAAAGTACCAGGCAAGGTAAGTTGCAAGCAGTAACGTTTACTCACATAGAGTTGTAGGTAACACCAAAAACACATATGCATATACATCATTTGAAAATAAAAACATGGGCCATATAAAATAAACAAGTGTTGTCAATAGTCCTTTTAGTCAGTCTGTTTGGTGATCACTTCCGGTTAATTAATCCACTGTCAGTGGTTCTCTGTTAAAATGGCTGTAACTGGTCCTGTGACAGTTCTTGGAAAGGACGTGTGTAGTAGTCCAATGGATGTGTGACTCCTGGCGACTGGTACGGCCATATCACATGTGGAGTATTTCATGGGTCGTTTCCTCGGCCTGGAAGGATCACACTGGGAGGCTCGCCATCAATGGAGAGGGATCTTCACAGTGGATCTCACTCTGTCTAAATGTTATACAATAATCATACTATAGCATAAAAACATTGTTAACACCAAGAATTACACAATGTAGTGTGTACTTCCCCTTTTCTATGACCAAGCCAAAACCGTTCGCCATGATACACCATTCTATGAATGTGGTGAAGAAGGCAGTGGAGATTATGAATCCTGGTCAGGTATCAATCATCACTCTGGAGCAACCTCTGTATGCAGTGGCAAAACAAATCCAGTGGACTTGGCCAGCAGCTCATGGTGAAGATAACTTTATTGTGATGTTTGGTGGGTTCCACATTGAGATGGCAGCACTCAAGGTACTTGGCATTATCTTGGAAGGTAGCGTGTGTAGAGCACTTGTGCAAGCTGGAGTTGCTACAACAGGGACAGCAGATTCATTTCTGAAAGCCTGTCACGTGACGCCTCTGCCATGTTCATAAGGTCACAGCCAGCAGCCTATACCTTCTCCTGCAGAGGGCTTTCACCGAGCACATAAATGAACAGGAGGAGAGTCATAATCCTCTGTCCTTGGAAGACTGGTGTAGTGAAAGAGCTTTGTCATGTCCCCAGTTCCACTTCTGGTCCATTGTCCTGCAGCTGTAAATAGAGTAAATGATCTATGTGCAATCAATAAGAGAGGCCAACTTCCTACTCTATATAGATGCACTGACCAAGATCGTGCTTTGGTTCTTTGCTTTGGGACACACCCACTATGCCAGATGAATACCAGTCCACTTGTGTGGCATGATTTCACTGTAGGATACACACCCTGATGTCCATGAGCAGTTTCTGAAAGGAAACTTTGCTGTGAAGAAAACAACACACTGCTTCTCAGCTTTTGACCAAGCGGTGGTGTTGTGGGACTTGCAGAGAACCCTGCAGCTCTGCGACGCTGGATAATGTCTGGCCCCGAGATGGCAAGTGTGGTTGGAGAGTTTGAGGCATCCACTGAGAAGAGAAGGGCGAATGACACCAGGGACCACGAGTAGACCAAACATGCACAATTGGCGTTTGCAAGAGAAGTTAAAGAACTAACTAGTGCTATACACTCACCGGCCACTTTAATAGGTACAGCCCTTAATTTTCTTTTTAACACATATAACTTATCAGCCAATCACATAGCAGTAACTCAATGCATTTAGGCATGTAGACCTGGACAGGACAACTTATTGAAGTTAAAACCGAGCATCAGAATGGGGAAGAAAGGGGGTTTAAGTGACTTTGAACATGTAAATGTTGATGGTGCCAAAAGTGCTGGTCTGAGTATTTCAGAAATTGCTGATCCACTGTGATTGTCATGCACAACCATTTCTAGGGCTTACAGAGAATGGCCCGAAAAATAAAAAATACCCAGTGAGCGGCATTTGTGTGGATGAATATGCCTTGTTGATGTCAGAGGTCAGAGGAGGATAGGTATACTGGTTCAAGATGATAGAAAGGCAATATTAACTCAAATAACCAGTTACAACCAGTGTATACAGAATACCATCTCTGAACACAAAAAGGTTCAGCAGCAGAAGACAGGACAATGAAAGATTGGAAAAGTCTTTTCTGGTCTGATGAGTCTTGATTTGGTTGCGAAAGTAAGATGGTAGGGTCAGAATTTGGAGTAAACAACATGAAAGCATGGATCGATCCTGCCTTGCACCATCAACTATGCCATTTTAAAAGTCGCTTAAACCCCCCCTTTCCCCATTCTGATGCTCAGTTTTAACTTCAGCATTTTGTCTTGACCACGTCCACATACCTAAATGCATCGAGTTGCGACCAGTGATTGGAAGATTAGCTTTTTGTCCATATAAGCAATTCAACAGGTGTACCTAATGAAGTGTTCAGTGAGTGTAGAAGACATGGGCAATCCATTCTGTGAAAAGAGCACTGTAGATCTTCTTGTACTTGATACTGGGGATGTTGCAACTGTCAACCAGACAAAGCCAACCAAAGAAAACATCAAAAGGAACAACCTCCCTGCATTCAGCAGGCCTCCAGTCAGAGAGAAGTCCAGGTCCCAACAACAGCTCTCATCCCTGAAGAGTGACTGCTCCCTGTTCTCTAGGCTTTATATTGTATCCCGGATACATAATTGAAGTCTGGATTACTTTTTTTAGCACGAAAAACCAAGCATGTCCACTGGCATTGTCACAAATGGGCAAGCTAAGAACTGGAACCAAGTCAGACTTGGTTGGCTGTTTGGAGAACCTGATTTCATCACAAGTGAACAAATCTAACCCCATAGCACAGGTCAACATACTTGATGGGGCTGCTCTCGTAAACTTACCTTGCCTGGTACTTTCATTGTGGTAACTGTTTATATCACTTAGCTCCTTCGGAACCTAGAGCAATATTGACTTACTCAGAGTGGGTTACACAGATATAATAGCAATTACACCACTCAAACAGGCTAAACTGATGTATTGGTCAGGCCTTGAAATAGACATTTACTTGTAAGCATAGAAGGTCAGCATACAACTCATGAACTGATTATGTAATTCATGAAAATATGCATAACTCCGCTAATATTTGAAGGTTTTACCACAATTTAGTTCCCTGAATGCCAGATATATGAAGTTGGGTACTTTCTAGCATGTTTTAAATAGCACCACTGCCTTGTCCATCCTTGAAAATGTAGGATTAGACACCATAATCATGATCCTAGGTGCTCTACAACCCAAGCTACTGGTATTATAACAGTTGCTGGTGCCCATTTTCAAAGATGGCCGCCGTGGGCGCCATAGGAAAAATTGGCGATGGCCCTTTAGCAAAAAATCTTCCTTAGGGCATGCTCTATCAGTGTGCCAAAGCACAATGCATTCACATATCTTCTGGACTATAGGCTATTATGCCACCTATCCCCCATTCGGAATGTCCAAATTTGGCTATTTCAGTGCAGGAGTACTTCTAGAGAAATCTCTTTAGAAATGTAACTGTAATAGATATCTTCATACAACCACTGGTTATTGTTCAATAGCATCCTAGACAACACATAAATGGTATATTTGGTAGGGATTTATGTTTTGGTGATATGTGAGAGAAAAGTAAAGGAACCCTCTTTTCCTATCACAACAAAAGTACTATTTCCGTCTAAACTAAAGCTATGTATACAGGACCCTATTTCAATAAATGTTTTGCTAAATTACATTTTAACTTTTTTGTGATGTGGGACAGACACCTGGTTAGTACCTCAGCAAATCTGATGAAGAAAAGAGTGTGCATTCCCAAGTTATGGACTTTTTTGTCACATATCCCCTATTCGGAATGGCCTAATTTGGCTCTTTTTGAGGGAGTGGGGTAGTTCTAAAGAATAACCAAAAAAACACATTTCCCCCAAAGATAAAAATGCTCAACAATCAGTTTCATGAACAGGACATTCTAAAGATAAAAAAAATCATTGTTGAGGTTTGTTCTACCTCGGGTAGGGGTATCTCGAAAACTAAAGCCTTTTTTGAGCACTTGCTGCTAGACTAAACTCTGATGTGTTCATGAACTCACTGTGGAGTTCCCACAACCCTTTATTTTCAAGAAAAACCTTTACATTTTTTTTAAAGGCAAAAATCAGCTGTCTTTCTGTTTGTAAACTAATCTCTGACTGAAACACCATTTTTGCCTCATCTTCAATATATCTTATATTCATGCATTAGCTGTGTTGGACCACTACTCACGAGGGGCTGTGAGGCAGCGCAATTATGGGAAATGTAGGGACCAGCAAAAGCGGCTGCGCGCGCAGTACAACTTCTTACGAGTATACCCACTTCTCCAGGCACCACTACACCACTGGTTAAAATAACAATATATCTTCAAAAGTAAAAGTGGTGGTAGGTGTTTGACTTCCGGTCCAATACTTTGTTTATAAAGCGTTTCAAGTGGTTTAAGTGTTGTTGTTTTTTGGCTTGTATGTGAAATGTGACATTATCATAGCATTCATATCAGTGGCAGATTCAGAAAATTTTACATGGGTGGGGAAAGGTTGGCAAGATGTCTTGGCAGGGTGGCATGGGGAGGCAGGAGTGGGAATCTTTAAATGTCTTTAAATGGGGCTGTAATGCTGCATTGAAAAAAGAAAGAAAGAGGAGCGTGGCAAATTGATTTATCTATGAAATGAATTATCTGCAGTTTTAGAGTTTGTCTCTCCTTCAATTTGTTTTACCTTTTATTTGATCATAATTTCTAATAAAAGAAGACATTTGTAAATATTTTGCCTACATAGCGTACCCTATAACACATAGGCTGCAGAAAACAGGCATTCACTGAAAACATGTTCTGACATCTTATGCTACTTTACTGGAATTTATATTCCATATTTTTCAGAATCAGAATCTCTTTATTGTCATTAAACAAAGTGCAATGGAATTGGTGTAGAGGCTCTCATATGGAAGGAAAAAACAAACAAACATGTACAGTAGTTTAGCTGGGATTGGACCCTCTGCCTCCCTGTCATCTTCATTTGCCTGCTGATAAATCCCTGCCTCTGTCCTGTTGTCTGAATCTAAAACCTCCTATTCATCCCTCACATTCATATTATTTTTTTCCGTCTTCAAATCAAATCAGTTTTATTTGGATAGCCCAAAATCACAAACAGACATTTGCCTCAGTGGGCTTACATTCCATATAATATGATACAATATGACACCCTGCCCTTACACCCTTAGCTCGGCTGAGAAAAAACTCCCAGTAAAAAACCCTTTACCGGGATTAAAAAATTTGAAGAAATCTCAGGGAGAGTCGACAAAGTAAGGGATCCCTCTCCCAGGACGGACATACTGCAATAGATGTCATAGTAGAGAAAATCACGAAGGAATTTGATCATTGACCAGATGTTTATGTAACATAATGAAAACAAGCAGAATATGCTCAGAGTACAAACACTAGCATCAAACCCCAATACATAAATTACAAACTTTTAATCTTTACAGTTTGAACAATTTGAGTTATTTCACACAAATTATGTAATATTTTCTTTGATGAAAGGGTGAAATTCTTTCACATTAAATTGTTTATTTTATAACATACCAGTTTTTTTTAGGAAAACAAAAAGAAATGAAAATCAGAAGTTTGCTTCAATAGATACAAATTTTGTATATTTTATTGAAAACATTTCCAAATGTAGTATTTATCTGTGTAAATATTCTATAATTGTAATACAGAAATCAATTCCTGTAATGTTGTCATTTACTGTAAGGATGCAACTCTAAGCTGTTTGTTTGCTGGAAAATTCGTATTACAGATGCAACTTTAGATTTTTGCAGATTGGGTTGCACTCTCAACCCTGCCTCTCTCAATGAGAGACCATGATTCACAACAGGGTCTATCAGTGTAGCCCTTACTGTAGTTCATCAGACATTACAGCTGTGTCTTCCTCCACACATCCACACTCTCACTGCCATCTTCTCCCTCCAACAACCCGTCTTCATTGGTCCATTTCCCCAAATGGGCGGCAGTGGCGAAGTGGGTAGGAAGATTGCCTCTGGAGTGCAGGGTCGGAGGTTCGATTCCCGCCTACCCGCCACATGTCGAAGTGTCCCTGGGCAAGACACTGAACCCAAATTGCTCCCGATGGTTCAGAGAGCGCCTTGCATGGCAGCTACTGCCATCGGTGTATGAGTGTGTGTGTGTATGAATGGGTGAATGTGGTAAGATATGTAAAGCGCTTTGGGGCTGAGAAAATCGGCTAGAAAAGCGCTATATAAGTCAAGTCCATCCAAGTCCATCCATCCAAAAATATATATTTTTGAGCTTTCCCTTTATACTGTATATGTTCACTAATAAGTCTAAAACAAGACATCTTACAGTAGTGTTTCAGTTGAAATTGCAATCTGCAGTGTTTGAAATGCACTGGGCATTCATTCTGTTTTGAATGTGTGGTTTACAGTTGTGGCAGTAGTGTGTTAGCGTTTGAAAAAAAGTGCTGGAAATCCACAGTGTTGTGCAGGTTGTGGTTAAGCCATGAGATAGGTGTGTAGAGTTTTGAAAATTGTGTTTTATCAATGAAAAACGAGCTAGAGTTTGGCCCGAATGAACCGCTGCTCTGCATACTGTTGTTAGAGTTTTGCACTTGTCGCTCCAGTTGTGCCCACTGTGGTTTAGCAATCGAAAAAAACTGTAAGCGTTTAATATATGCCATCCCACCTTTTATTTCCTGAGTGCGTACACAGGAAATAAAAGGGGCCCCAAGACCGAACGCCTCCAGTACTTTGAGCAAGTACCCCCACTCAACCTGGTCGAAAGCCTTTTCCGCGTCCAGACACAAAACAGCTTGTTTGGAAGAGCTGTCGAATTTGTTATAATAATATTTAGGACTCTCCTAACATTAAAAAATTAATGAATGAACCCGGTCTGATCTGTGTGAATAATGGATTCTATAAATTTGTTTAGTCTATTTGCCAGAATTTGTGAAAATTTGGAAATCCAAGTTAAGCATAGAAATTGGTCGATATAAGGACGGGTTAGTTTCATCCCTGTCTTGTTTTAACAAGAGATAAATGTTTGCGTTATACAGTGTTGGTGGGAGCCTATTCGCTTCGATTGAGTGGGAGAACATTCTATGCAAGATCGGGGTTACTCAGCAAACTTCTTATAAAATTCAACTACGAAGCCATCTGGCCCAGGGCTCATGCCGTTATGCAGTGATTTGATAACATCCGTGATTTCTGCAGGGAACAGTTCAGAGTTTAAGGCGTCGTGGTAGGCTCTGTCTAGTTTTGGTATGTCTAGCTTTTTAAACCATGCGTCGATATCACCCTTAGCTTTGGATTTATAAAGCTCCTTAAAGCATTTATTTATCTGTTTCGGGTCAGTTAAAGCCACACCTTTGCTAGATTTTAGTGTATGTATGGATCTGCTGGCTTGTTGCCCTCTGAGCTGGTGGGCCAGCAAGGTATGTGGTTTATCCCCTAATTCAAAATAATGTTGCTTAAGTCTGAGAAGCTGATCACTCACTTGACTCGTTAAAATAGTGTTATACTCGTATTTAAGACTAAGAATATTTTGCAGAGTTTGGGGGTTATTTGTGTTTCTGTATAATGTATCCAGCGAGGTGAGCTCCAAGTCAATATCCTTTAAACATCTTTCTCTAGATTTCTTTAAAGACCCTTCATATGAAATGATATAACCTCTCATGACCACTTTAAAAGTTTCCCACAAGGTGGAGTCAGAGACATCCGAGGTATCGTTGGTCTCTAAATATTCAGTGATTTTTCCCGACATGTATTTACAAAAAATTCTGTCGTTGAGTCGTGGTCACTGCTAGCTTCTTCCACCGTAGCTATCCGCTGACCGTGTTCAGACAGAGTAGCCTGCGTGATTTGAAGAGATGCCTCCAGGGCTTGAAATCTATCGTCCATCTTCTTGCTCAAGTCGCCTATGGCTTTGAGAATGACGGCCATGCTAGGGGCACCGTCCGCCATTGTTAGCTCTGATGCCTCACCGCTAGCTCCCTCCTCAGTCGGCGGGGGTGATGGGCTTTCACTCTTAGTTTTCGTCTTTTTACGGGTCCTTTTGTTTCGTTGCCGGTAGTAAAGTACAAAGCAGCACTCAAAGTGGGAATTGTGCAATAAATTTTCTTTTTTTATGTAAAACTCGATTTATCGGAGAGGAGCACAAGTAAAACACGTCTATTCCATTGCATGCGCTCTAGCGCCCTGGATTTTCTTTTTGATATTCGGTCTATCACTGTTAAAATAAACCTAGCTTTAAAATTATAGACCGCTCATTTCTTTGTAAGTGGGCAAACTTAAAAAATCGGTGAGGGATCAAATACTTATTTCCTCCACTGTAACTGCAGTCATTGACAAGAAGTTAGCTAAAAGGACCATATCACTTACTTCTCCTTTAAATGGGTAATAAGTTGCTCTGCTACCCACTTTTCTGCGAATCAGACACTACAGGCAATAGGTCTGTAGTTACAAATACCCTGAGAATCGCCTGACTTAAAAATAGGTGATAGAACGGCTGTCTTCCAAATATTTGGGAATACCCCTGGTGAAATTGACAGATTCCGTGTAGACCCCATGAGGTCCAAATTTGATATGCATTACCTACTACATAGGTTATTTTTTTTAGTAACAACTACATAGATATGCAATGTCTACTACATAGGTTTTCTCGTAGCAGGTAATGCATATCGTAGTAGTTACTACAATTTTTGTGAACTGTATTGTTCAGTGTTACTTGTATTGCCTTTAGCGTCATTGCATTTGGTTTTCTCATGTCTTTAGTGGACTTATTCCGCAGCATAACCAATATGCGATTGTCATTCACCCGATTACACATTCACACCCTTTCTAGCACAATATCCCTATCCTATCTTGTAATTCAGAGTTCAACCATGGTAGCGACCTCTTTTGATTTTTTTGCCTTTGACTTTCTTTGTGAATTTATGTAATATACTCTCAATTCCATGATTATTTTAGATACTCAAGCTACTTAAGCTACTTATTTACAATTTAAGCTGCTTAACACAGGTCGGCTGACAGATCACAGGTTTATGCAGTGGTGACATTGTTTTTAATAAAGCAGCACTTAATCCTGAGCTCCATCATAAATAGGGGAGGCATCGGGTAATGTGAGACACCCCCTGTATCTAGGACACGGAACACATTTTTGGTTATGTGAGATATATGTTTTCAAGCCCCTCTCATTTCCCCTTGGCCATGAAAGAGATGACCTCATGGTGATGTTGTAAGCATGTTTCTTTCACAAAAAATTATTTTTTGCATGTAAAAGTACATTTTCTTGCTGTCAACTTAATCGATTGTTGTGCCTAATCAAATTGATTCAGGTAGAAAAACTTCTATCATACATGTTGATGAACTACCAACATATGAAACCATGTGATGATGATAACTGAAGATTAGCCTGAATTGCTGAGAGAGGTAGTTTTTTCTCAAATTGTGGCAGTGGGGTAAAGTGAGACAAATGCTGTGGGGTAAAGTGAGACAGTGTCTGTGCCCTTAATGAATCCATTAAATGTTAGGTAGCAAGGAGACTAGTTTGAAAAGACAATGTGGGCTGGAGGTGGGGGTTGATGGTTGAAGGGTGTCAGCAAGGGCATGGTTTGGCACGTATGTATGTGGGGGACAGGAGAGTGACCTTTAACATCAATAGACTGTAGAAATATGTCTTTATTCAATGAATGATCCCAATAAAACAAATGCAGAAAAAAAGACTGTTCTGGTTCTGATTGTCCTTTGCTCTGACCCCCAGACACTAGCTGGCTCTAAGGGTCCTGTGTTCTGACCCCCCAGACTGTGTTTTAATCTAACTGGTTCTGTCTGTCATTTGAATGTTAATTATTGAATATGAATTATATGTTGTATTTGATAAGAGTTACTTTAAAGTGTTTAGAATTTTTTTTTGCTTAATTGACCAAACCCCATGATTCTGTTACTAGTAAGACATTAGTTTTGTAATATTTGGTTTTCAGCTAGCTGTCAGGATTCTAACTGTTACAATTTGTGTTGTTATGGTAGTTTCAGAGTGGAAAAAGTTTACCCCCTTGATTTTTCTGGTCTGTCTCAGTTTACCCCACAGCTGGGGTAAAGTGAGTCACATGACAACTTTTTTTAAAACAATCATATTTTCACTGCCCATTTCTAGGAAACATCCTGAATTAATGGAAAATGTGTAAATTTGAGTGATGAATAATTTTAGCTCGCTATTTCTTATTTTAATTTTTTCTTGTTGGAAATCCAGTAGGCCTACAGTACACAACCCATTGCCCCTGCCTGTAGATTTCCCTCATAATAAAACTCAATACTGATTAAATATAATTTAAAGCTTGTGAGATTTGCACCATTTTAACGGCCGCAAAAGCGGTTCAATCCTTTAGTGAATTGGGCCCTTTGTGATTTCCTTAAAATGTTCACTTATGTGTGTCAATCTTTTTATTTTATTTAAAGTTGCCACTCAAATCCGCATTTTTTAGTTCTTAACCCAAATAAGCTTAGAGTGTATTTTTTCCATTTAGTGTGTGCCGTCAGTCTAATCATACATTTAGCTTTAATTGATCTGATCTGTAATCTTGTTATATCCACTCTAATCCAAGTTTCACCTATATTTTGCCCATCTACCTAGAACCTAGTTTTATGTGCGTTTTTCTTCCAGGATGATGACTGGCGTCACAGGGAATGGTTGTGTCAGCTGTGTGGATTCCTGCTTTATGAGAACATCTACATCAGCATTGGTTTCCTTTGTTGCATCAGTCTGGATCGTTATCTGGCTGTGGTGCATCCTTTGAGGTAATTTTGATTCCAGATGATGAAAATACAAGCATAGGTCACCACTGTTTCTTTAAGTTCTTTCTACTTTTCATTGCTGTTCCTCTGTGCTTAAGCAGTTTTATTGATTGTATACTAATTGGAATTTATTTAATGTAAGTGACCTGTGTATTTTCTCATTTTTCATTGTCCAGCTTCAGCTCTCTGCGCTCTATGAGTGCAGCATGGTTTGTTAGTGGCATCATCTGGCTGAAAGAAATCGCTGTGGGCGCAGTTTTCTTCCACCATAAAGAACTGAGCCAAGACGGCAAAAACCAATCAGTGTGCTTCGAGCACTACCCCATGAAGCCGTGGGAGTATCCAATTAACTACTACCGCTTCACTATTGGCTTCATGTTCCCTCTGGCCATTCTTTTGGTAGGATAAGTGTATTCAAAATCGATTCTTGATCACATTTTATTGAACATAATATGAGACAGTGGCATTTCATTACAGTTTCAAAATATTTAAGTTGATTCATTGATATTTAAAAAATATATATTTTAATGCCCCTAATGACCTTATGTGTCTGAAATGCCTGTATTAAGTAATTTTTCTGTTTTTTTCCATCATCATATGATGATGGGCAAAATCTCCCACAGAGTTTTCACTTATATTGACAGATTAGACCTCTTGTCATGAATATGTATACGTGTACAAATTTACGTGATTGCACTTGATTGGCATCTTCCCCTATCTCTGGTTTTGTAGTACAATTAGCGTTGGGTTAAAGAGTTTTGGGGCAACATATAACAACAAGCATAGTTCCACCAATATAACTATCTCGATACATGTGAACCTGTAAAGTTGATGAAAAAAAGATCCAATATAGATTTAGGTTTTTCAGAGGGAAAGAATATACTGTAATGGAGTTATTTAAATGGAAAGAAAAAATTAAGTTGAGATTGTTATCTTAACTATGATACTTATGCATTTGTTTTCTGCCCAGGTCAGCTACCTGTGTGTCCTTCGTGCCGTGGCTCGTAGCACTGGGACACAGCCTGATCAGAAGATGAGGATTAGGCAGTTAGTCAGCAGCACCATCCTGATCTTCCTTGTCTGCTTCTCCCCTACCATGTCTTCCTGTTAATACGCACCCTGCTGGAGCGGGATTGCAACTTTATTGCAGGTATAGTTTTTTTTTGTTTCTGCGAAGCAATCCAGTTACTAAAGACTTGTCTTAAGCGTGCGGCATGTATTCAAATTTTTCCAGGAATATTTAACTTCTACCACCTGTCATTGTTGCTGACCACCCTGAACTGTGTGGCCGACCCCGCTCTCTACTGCTTTGTAAGCGAAAGTGCTCGACGCGGCCTGTACCGAGTGATGTTCCAGCCTGTTGCCAGGATGATATGCTGCTGCTCTCGCCGTGGCAACGCCAGCCCCAGTAACCCTGGCACTGATTCTCACGAGGTCGCCACCGACGAGAACAATGGCCATCCGATGGTGACGCTGCTCACACATACCAGCACACTCAACAACTTTGAAACAGACATTTCTGGAAAAAACATAATTTTAATCACACAGACTAATGAAAAACCCACTCTTAGCCATTGAAAGCAGGAGAGTATTATTCAATCTTCCCATCAGACTCATCCTCACTCTGCAGGAGTATGATGTGAGGCGTGTGCTCAGTACAGTGGACCCACACAACGCTGCTGTCCCTGATTGTGTGAAGGGAAGGATCCTGAAGAACTGTGCAGACCAGCTTTCTGAGCTCTTTTTCCTCAACCTGTCCCTGATACCCTAAACTGTACGCTCTGACAAATGTTTGGACAGTGATGGAACATATCAGCTGCCTGATAGCAGAGCCAAACAACTGGGCTACAGAGACTGACGAGAAACCCAGCTAAAATTGTTTAAGCTTAGACACAGAGTGGCCAACCACTACTAACCTGTGTCTAAGGCTCAATGTAGCAGACCCGCTAACTAATCATTTGGTCTTTGTCAGCTCCTCTGTTTTGTTCGATTTGTTTCTTACTTTTTCCAGTGTTGTTGGTTTAGTTGAGTTTCAACTTTTTCTCGTGGTGTTCCTGATTGTATTCTTGCCTGTGCTCCAGTCTGCGTCCTCTTATCCCTTTATTCAATGTTTCTGTATTTTGCCTGCTTGCACATGTGTCTATTCGCCTTGTTGTATTTTTGATGCCCCATTCATGTGGAATTTACAGCCCAAGCTAAGAACAATGAGATGAATATATATCTTAAGTTTGGTCTTTATAGGACCAATTTGGATTTACAGTATATGCATTCTCGTAACAGGTAGCAAGTGCGCACAAATTTAACACGCTGCCATATCGACACCTGTGGCCGTATGCAAATTATTTTTATAACTTTTTGCTTGGAGAAACCATAGATGATATCTCTAAAGTTTGGTGTCAATCAGAAAAAAAACTGTAGGAGGAGTTGAAAAAGTGAATTTTTCTTGATGTTCCACAAAGAACTTCTAGAGACAAATGGGCAGTGCCTATGTCAAAAGAGTTAACAATATGTGTTGATGTAAAGTTTTTGAGTGTGCAATGTTCTGGTTGAGAGGTATAAGCAGAAACCCATTTAATAGTAGTACAACCAACTGCGAACAGGCACTAGCACAAGCCCGGAACTGGGAAATAAGTCATAATAGACTTGTGCAGAAACTGAGCAGACCCTGGGTGGAAAGGGTCCCTGTCTTAATTGTTCCTGGTAACACACATCTTCGCACACAAATCGGCACATTAACGGACAAGCGAAGTCGGATAAGAACACCTAGATAACTCGTTCATAGTCGGCATTCTCTCTGCATGTATACAGGGATCGGATATCGCATATCGGAGTTCTGCCCTTGCTCGAGAATCCCTGCGGAGGATTTCACAAGGAAGTGGAAGGAGACAACGTAAAAAATAGTAGGGTTGTTGCCGGAAGGGAACCAGACGTGGCTCTATAACCACTTGTTGAAAGGGTTACAGCGCCACCTAGCATAGTGGAGACAGCCATGCATCGGACATTTATCGAATATTTGAAAGGCCATGTATACTCAGACAAGTGACGCGGTCCATTCGAGTAGCAAGTTCGGTATATGTGATAATCCAATCCAGTTGTCCCATGGAAATGCACTGACTGGTTCATTGATAATATGACCTGCCAGCACTAACAGGGTTCCCGCGGATCCTTAAAAAGTCTTAAATCCATCTTTCGAAGGTCTTAAAAATGTTAACACATGGTAAGTAGGACTGTATGATTGTAATTGGTCTCAAATCTAAAAATAATACGTAACATTTTATTTTTTTTAATAAATTGCCGAATAGTTTAATGTCGCGCAATCACGAGAGCGGAACATGGACATATAAAGAAAGGAGCGGAACCAACAAAACATTTGTTTGCGGACGTGACTCAGAGCAGACGCACGTCATTCAGGTAGAAGTAGCAGCATGAGTAGCAGTCGGCCGGCATCATGGGAAAGTGAAAATTCAACTAAATTTGGCTATCCAACAAGGATTTTTCTGCCTGGCTGAAACCGGTAGGCCTACCCGGCAATTTATACGAGGCACGTTGTACATGCACAGCGCGAAACACAAAGCCTCAAAATCAAGCTGTCAACAAACGCCAGGTATTTCCCTGTTCTGTTCTACTCGTCTCTACCGTGCCTCCACCCCTCCATGCTCCACCTCCGATATCAACAACCGGGACAGCAGCACCAAATCTCCAGACAATGTTCGGTCGCACGCGTACTAGGGATGAGCCCGAATCCGAACATGTGTAGGCTATTCGGAAAAGCACGGATAATGAGATCGATCGATAGTCTCGTTATATTCGGGGGGAAAATATTTATTTATTAAGCGCTAAATTGACGCAGCGCGTGCTGCCTAGGGGCACCGATCAGCTGTTCATCTCCGCTGCCGTGGCGGAGAGGAGAAAAACCGACTGTGTTTATGCATGGATCCGTGACCCGCGGTCTCTCTCCATTCCGCTGGAATTTTCTGCAGCCCGTGTCACCGTCAGCCCCTACTGCCTTTCATTTATTTCAAACCTCTGAACGTGGACCATGTCTCTCTAGTAGCAGGCAGCGGGCTGTATAATGCTATTAAATAGACAAAATTGATCTTTAAATATTCGATATGTGACGCTTCGCCTGTTTAGTTCATACAATCTGTTTATAACTAAGAGATATGCTGAAAAAAGTATAATCTTTGTGCGTTGAACACTTGTAGAGCACTAAATGCTGTTTCCTGATCCAAAGTAATTATTAATTGAACCAAGTTAGAAAAAAAGGGAGCGACAGAGTGAGTGAGAGAGTAGAGGGAAATAAATTGGGAAAAATAGATCGATTAGATCTCGGATAGATATATCATAAAACTTTGTCGAGTTAAAAATAAAAAGAGATGAAAAAATAAAATCAAACAGACAAATTTAATTACTGTGATGTAATACTGTTCTGTATGTTCAATATCCCCCAGTCAAAGGGCTAGTGGGGCTCAGACAGTTCATATAACGTATAATGAGAGAGAGAAACGGATGAAAAGTATGAGGTAGAAATGTATCTCATAATTAATTGTATGCCAATATTAAATCAATTTGATGCACTGAAGGGACAATAATTGCAAAAAAAAAAAAATCAGACATAAGCCCCGGCCATTTCCGGCTTCATATCCGAATACAGATACATATACAGATTATTTTGTTGGTTGAACAGATACAGATAATGACGTCTACGCTGAAAGCAGAGTTACTGTGGTGTCTGAACACCGAGACAATACATTTTTCCTTTGGTCTGTTGGTCTTAAATTTAATTTCAAGTGGCATTAAAAAGTCTTAAATTTAACTTGCATTAAGCTGTAGGAACCATGACTAAACTTGATCCGCCTGCTCTTGCCTCCTTGTGTCCTTGTGTGAATTTGTCCTGCGTCTTGCAACTTACTTACTATGCTTGCTTTGTTGCATGCTTCTGTGTAGCTTGTTCTATGTATCCCATGTGCTGCTTCATACGTATTGTCGTTTTGACTTTTTGTTAGTCTGTTGTTTTGTTGTGCATGTACTGTCTGCTTTGGTGGGCTACTGCCTCGATGTCTAACACATCTGATGTTGCTTTAAGTCAGGGGTCCCCAAACTTTTTTCACTAAGGGCCACATACAGAAAAATCTACGAAGGGCCGGGCCACTTTGCAAAAATAACACATTTATCAGGACATGTAGCTGCTCTGATGTTTAGTTTCATAGTGTCTTCGTAAATTGTAATCCTTCTTCACGGCAACACTTTCCTTGCACATTGAACAGACACATCCCCCTCTTGTTTATATGCCAATGATAGACCCAGTGTTTTCTGCCTTTGCGTCCAATGTCCAGCAGGGTGAAAATAGTATCCAGCCGAGGTCCCGACCCTCCTAGGGGGGTCCGGGGGTATGCCCCCCCGGGAGATTTTTTAAAGTTTTTAAAGCGAAATGCATGAATCTGGTGCACTTTGAGAGCAAAATTAAGAGGCTAAATCTGAAGAATTTTGTATGAAAAAAAAATGGAGACACTGTGTCAGATGAATTAGAAGCTATTGGAGAAGGACGCATAGATTTCCCATAATAATATTAATTTAAAATAAAATATTATGCAGGGTCCTCTGAGATGGGCTTGTTGCTCATTTTCTTTTATGGGACATATTTCTCTGTAATATAATGAGTGCATTTAAATTATTTAAAAATTAAAAGCGCCATATTACATTATATTTTTAAAATGTGCCACGGGCCAATCAATCAGTGTTTGACACCCCTGCACTAGTGGGTTAACTAAGAAATGCAAAAAAAAAAAAAAAAAAAAATCAAATTTTAAAAATTACATTATATTTTTAAAATCGGCCGCGGGCCAATAAAAAGCGGGCCGTAGTTTGGGGACCCCTGCTTTAAGTCCTAGTCTACATTTTTATTTTTATTTGTCTGATACTGACTCTTGTTTGCCCTGCATGCTTTATGTATTTTTATGCTTGAACAACCGAATACTTGTATGTGATTATAATTAATGTTTTATCTGTTGCCTTTATATGTTCTTTTTTGTTTGTTAATGTAATGTTAAATATGTTTTTATTTGTTCTGTAGTTGTGTGGCGAAGGGGGTTTGGGAATGTTTGGGTCTCCACAGTTCTGATTTTCATACATCTGCAGGAATGTAACAACCTGCCCAGTCTTGTTTCCAATGTCTATGATACATGTTTCTAGCTGGAATATAAATGGCCTAAACGGCCCAGTCAAGCGCTCAGTGTGTTTAGATTGGCTTACGAGTAGGGTTGGGTACCGAAACCCGGTACAAGTATGGCACCAGTTTCGATATAAATGGAAGTAACCAGACCAAATAAGAACAAACATCAGGGTTCTCAACTTTTGGAAATTGTTTAGAGTGAGACAGAAGCGGATTTCCCATGCGAGCGCGCGAAGCGCGCGAGGGAAATTTTATTGTGTGTTTTTAACACAAGTTCAGTTCAATATAATTTCTTTGTTTTAGTTAAAATATAGCCTATTGTAGTAATTTTATGATGAAAGTATAACTGGATTAATACCAAATGCCAGACTAGTGAGATGGCTGTAGGCCTAGGGTAGTTGTTCGGGGTAGTTATTTCAGTAAAACTCTTAGTTCAGTTCAGCAAATATGGATACTGGATATTACTGATGCTCGCTGTCGCTTCGAGTGGCAGATTTTGAGGCCTTCAGGATAGGGGTTTTCTGGCTCCCACTTGAAGCACTGTGGCTCCACACCAGCCATTTAGACCATCATAATGGAGGACAATGTTCCTTCTAGGGCTAGTCTGTTTCTGGTGCTGGTGAAGACCAACCATGGAGAATACTCTTTCGGTGTCCGCATTTGAATGTGGGAGCACTAAAACCAACTTGGCCCCTCAACTAGTAGGTGAAAAATCGAAAAGCAAGTGCAAAACAAAAGCATTATTAGCTATGTCTTATGGGCTTCATGAGGGGCCTCTAAGGCCCCCACACACATACAGGAATAAACTTTCTACATGTAAATTATATACTGTTCATAAAAAGTAGCTTTCCACCCTGTATCTGTTGCAATGGGCCCCTCCATCATATAACATGGGTCTGCAGACCAATCTTCTGAAATGTTTTTACAGTTGCAGAGTAAAGAGTGCTGCCTGTTTAAGAAAAATAATGTTCCTTCTGCAGCTCAAGATTTGATTTAAATCTAAATTTTCCAGATTGATTTTTCAGATTGATGCATTTTACTTTAAAACTGTACCAATTTTCTTCCAGGGGGGCATGCCCCCGGACCCCCAAACAAGGTACAGGATATCTCCCACAGTATCCCAAAATCCTGTGGGAAACACTGACTCCCTTAATATGTTTATGCCAGTAAACGTATGTATCTTTGCAGAAAAGTCAATGTAACTGACTGGATAGGGAGGGGGGCGGGGGGGCTTTAAGAGTCTGGGCCTATTATCTCATAATCCGTCTATGAACCAACTAGTTTCCACAATCTTTTTAATTTTTGCGGGGAGCATGCACAAGCATTATTCATAGAAAAAAATAAAAAATAAATGTGGGGGGCCCCACACAGGGTCTTGAAACGGGCCCCGAGATCGTTAGGACCGCCCCTGCACGCTTGTCGTGTAGCTTGACGAAACGCTGCGCCTTCTCTCTGCCCGCTCGGCTCTCGCAGAATGCATTAGTGGGCGCAACAAACGCCACTGTCCCGGGAGAGATTTTTCTTTCCTCGGGACAGCTGGTGAAAACAGAGAACAATTTCGGGAAAAACGGGACGGGTGGCAACCATAGTATAAATAAGGTGGCAACACTAGGTGATGGTGGTGAAGGCCAGGATTTATCGAAGCTATAGGCTATATAAAAAAAATTGTTTGGCAGTTATAATTTGCGTGAGAAATGCAAGGTGTGGCGTGGAGCGTGTGAATTGCCTGAAATGCGTGTGTCTCACTCTCATTGCGTGAGGGTTGAGAACCCTGAAACATTTTGGTGCCTCATTTCGCTGCCGCCTCCTGGTGTTGTATGTCACGCTTGTAGTTTGACAGACTGATCACGCTTTATGTGATGACTGGGTGAAGCTTTTCCGCTTGCAGGTACTGTTCTCTGGACATCGCAAGGAGCATTTCTCACCGGGAGACCTGGGGCCTCATTTTTAAAGCTTTCTACGCACAAAAACCTTGCGTAGACGGAAGGAAATGTGCGGTCAAATGTGCAGTGGCAAAACGGTGGTATTTATAAAATAATTTTTTTGCGGAGAAGTGTGCGTATTCCCACGCAAACTTTTGACCATGCGTAGAGCTCACGCAAGGTTTTTCTGACTCGGGGAATCAGCGACACTCAATGGCAACACCACGAAATAAAGCTCTGTTATCGGAAAAACACACATATCCTTGGCACCCAATATATTTCATCAATTATATGTGCGTACCTATTGTTGCGAATATAGGCTACTGTTGTCTATGGCATGCAGTAATGATGTAGGTTGATTTACTTATCAAGTAGGTCTATACATATTTTGGTTATATTTTTAAATTGAATCTTATAGTTCTACTCTATAATAATATCATATACGTCGGGAGGTGTGTCCCTGAGTGGCCAGCGGGAGAGCAAATAGTCTATATTTTAGGCTGTGTGTAAAAAGTAGTTTTGTACAAAGTTAAGGCCAACCATATTAATTATTAAAAAAAACTATATATTTCGTTAGATAAAATCATGTTGTGAATTTAGCAAATTATTTTATGCATCTCTTTCCCATAACAACTAACCCTCGAAGTTTAAACTATAATCTGACGTTGTTGGAAATGTGTTGATCTCATGGAAGGGAAACAATGCTTTGGAATATACTATAGGCTAATGCATTATTTCACTTCTCACAACACATTTTATATAGGCCTACATATAGGCTAGTCCTACAGGTTCGCTAATACGTGATATTTCATACAGTACAAAGTTGGGCAAAACATCTTAACAAAGACTATAACGACTGTGCCAATCATGATATGTGATCAGCGCGCGCGCGTGTGTGTGTTTGTGAGGCAGTTACAGCGACGCATGGCCACGGGCTTTCTTTCTTCCCAGTCGCTTTCTTTGTGGCCGGTTACCTCCCTTTTTTCCTCATGTCAGTCAAAATGCTGTGCTTGTGCGTTATCATATTCAGGAGCTATTTAGCATTCGCCATGTATGGTAGATTGTGGGATGAAACTGGGAGGTGTAGTGGGATGACACCGGGCGGAGATCGTCCGCGCACAATTCACCGCAGGTGGGTAATTATAAAGGGAAGATTGCGTGCAACTGTGCGCAGCACAGTTTTATAAATCTCAACTTTTTTTTGCGCAGCACATTCTTGGCTTTGTGCGAACGCAATGTTTTGGGAAGGTTTCTACGCACACCGTTATAAATGAGGCCCCTAGTTCGTTTTCAGAACCGGTGCCCAGTGAATCAATTCCTTGGAATCGTTAACATGCCTGCTTGACGATTCTGCTTATCGGTTCCGCTCGTTGGAAACGGAGCTTAAAGGGACTCTTACCTTTGTCGCATTTTTACACTTTTTTTGGATTAGGTTAAAATGGTATTAATAAGGTAATGACACTCTAAAATGCAAGACAGACCCACCAGGAATAAAAACAAACAATGATTTCAATCTCATAATATTTTGTGAAAAATTCAACCAATGATATTATTCGGACCAAACGATTTGATTGGCCGACAGACCTGTCTGTTTGCCGTCTGCTTCTGTATGGCGCATTCGCGTCATCAAGGCGCGTCCTCAACTAGAGGGTTTGTTTTGATTCCACGGCAGACAGTAGCGAGTAGCGACTGACAATGACAGACCAAAGTGGGTCAGGGCGTACTGAAACAGCCGCTCCCATGGGAAAAAACAGAAGTTTAGCAGCAAAGACCACCAGAAAAACAGAGCTCGATGCTGCAAGAGCAAAAACTCGAGTAAACATCGGCTCTGCTTTTGAGCAATGGAGGCAACTGATGAAACTGCAGCCCGAGCTAAAAACGGATGAAATGGTTGCGGAGTTTCTGCTGGAAAGGTATTTTTATTTTGCATAACCTAACCTACAACATCATATAACCTTACGATTGACTATTTTTGCAGACACTTACCGGAATCACGTTTAGCATAATGCTAACGGACCTACCGTTAGCTCCAGCTAATTAGGCAGTTTGCTTGGGAAATAAAGAAATATTCTCCACTTATTTGTAGTCTTCCTCACCGTTTTACACAGTCCTAGTGTGCTTTAAATTGTTTTGGCTCATTCACACACACACAAACATTCATACACCGAAGGCAGCAGTTAGCAGGGTGCTAACTGTCCATGTGTGTAAATCATAGTAGGCTAAGTAATATCATATCCGTGTTTGTCGCTGTTTTCCATGTTCAGTACAATTGTACAGTTTTCTCATAATTTATAACTTTCTGCTGTTACAACCGCGCCCCACTCACGTTAATATTTTGTGTGTGCATGTTTATTTGTTTTAGTTACGGAAAAACAACGTCGACGCCAGTATTGTCCACCATTGCCGAATCTTTTTCAGAACGGTAAGCCTTGTTTCTTAATCTTATTGTTTGCCCATCAACGTGGATCACACATGCTTTTGTGTTTTGCTATGATGCCGTGAACAAATAAATTGTTAAACGTTATGCGTTACTGGTGTGAAATCAAACCTAGAGCTTATGTGTGGCAACAACAGCAACTTATCTAATGTTGTGAAAAATGTCCATTATTTATTTCATGTATACATGAATAGACACATCTGTAGAGAGGAGGATTTCTCTGTTCATGGAGTGGAGGGTTTGGACAGCTGTTCTGCTGAGACCTAAATTACTGCTATGTAAAGATGGATTACTATATTTGTTTTCAAAAAATATTTTAGGCCGGCCTCCAAAAAGGCTGCTCACTGTTACTCGTCTGGAAGAAGAATATCTGCAACCACTTTTGGTACTGCTGCAAGGCAGCAAATACAGTGGAGGATTTCTGGGTATGTCTTTCACTGTAATTTGTTTACATAAGTGTATTGTCTATGTATTCAAATTATACATTATAACAATTACATATTCATTTTTAATTGCCTATTCAGGACATGTGGACAGGATTGCTACACCATGTCACCGGAGAACACCAGTGGGGACTTGGCGGCTGTTACCATGGCCCATTGGAGGAAAAAAGCAACAAGGAGCTTATTCCTAAGGGAAGCACTGCACACCGCAAAATCACAGAACTGATCATGGATGAGAGGTGGTCAAAGACAATTCCAAAGTTTAGGTAATGAGTCAGCCTTAAATATAATAAGCTTTTGTTTAGATGTGTTGTACTAGTAACATTTATTATTGTACAGTACAATAATGGCTTTCTACAGAATGTCAAGAAATGCAGCTCTTGTGTACTTTGTGATAATAGATTGAAACTACATTACTATTTAGTAATAATCGGTTTCGTTGAAGTTATGTAACCAATCATATATTTAATTTTTCTTCCCTCTCTGATGCCAGGTCCACTGGTGCCCTGCACACATTCTGATGTACGTATCAAAACGAAACTCCTTCGTACCACCTGTGTATGCGGCCCGAACACTTTTAGCTGCCCTCGACTACAATGAACACTGCAGCCGACCCTACTATGTGAATGCAGATGGCAAATACAGGTATGTTGATGTTTAAAACACAAAAATTCATAATTCTGACTCCCCCGTGAAGAGATAATCAGTAGATTTGGTGCTGGTCAAAAAATTTGTAGCAAAGCAAAAACCTTTACAGCAGTCACTTATAAGTGTGGCATTTGCAATAAATAAGATTGCACAGCTGTGCAATTGTATTTTTGTAAGGTATAACCCCTAGTAGTGAGTGTTGTCAGATTTTTAGCTTTTCCACATTGAAGGGGCCCACCAACCTACTGGTCATGCCGAAGTACTGTGTCTGTATGGTGGTGGGTTCCATGAGGAACATGTGGAGTATTCAATTTGTATTTTACAGCACTTCATGCTGCAACACAAGTTGGTTGACCACTGACAGGGCCTACCACCTCATGTCATAATGACATTTTTTTCACCACTGGGCGTGACATGGTTGTTGAGGGTACAACGACAATGAGTTCAAGTCTGAAGTCTGTTTGAACATTTATTATTTGAGGAATTCAAAATACACTCTTTATATACTATATTGTTCCTTGATAGTCTATATATCTTTTGTTTATTCTCCTTATAAAGTGAAACACATCTAATATCAACTTACCACATTTTTATTTGTTAGTAACTGTACTTTTTGTGTCCTCTGTCAGCTACCACAAAATGTTCAACAAAAAAAGCGGTGGCTACTGTCTGTACATAAAGAAGGTCAAGAAGAGTTATGAGTACATAAAAGACCTCCAGTGTGCCATCCTATGCTGCAAGTTGAACCAGTTGGCGGCAGGGAAGGGCATGCCACGAAAAAGAACAATGAGACCAGATGACCGCCGACGACTTGGGACTCTCAGTGGTGTCCCTGCACCATTAACGGAACAAATTTTGGAGACTCAACGCAGCAGAGGTCGTGGTGAGTTGACATGTGATTGTGACACCTACTGTTTTTTGTAATAACATCTCTCGTTGGAGAAGGAGCATAACTTCTCCTTATATGTAACCTGTTAGATTATAAGTGTCCATAAATGCATAATCGGTAGAAGATAAAGTTAAATCTTTTTAGCTGGCTAGTAATACCTAACTTTGAAATTTTGTCCAATGTTACATTTTGATTTGTATTACTCTGTCAAGGTGAACCACTCCCGCAAAAGTAGAAGACAACCTGCACCAACCAGGGCTTGTCCTGGCATCAAACCTGCCGTCTTGTCTGGAAGGATAACTGGAGAACTTCGGATCTAAAGCAATATTTTCAAAGTTTTGCCTGATGTCATTGGTTTCCATAATGTGTGTTTTTTGGGATCACTGAATTCCCTCGGTAACATAAGAAAACATTAAAACATTAAAATCAAATTGATTCTGAAGTTCATACAGAATATGTGGAGAAATTAAACTAAGAGGCATTCTGTAAGCCAGGGGTGGCCACTGTTTTTCAGCTTGTGAGCTACTTTTAAAATGACCAAGTCAAAGTGAGCTACCACCTACTATAAGGGGTCAAAAGTCACGGTTCGGTACGTACCTTGGTTTTTAAGTCACGGTTCTGTTCTGTATGGTACAGTTCTCAGTTAAGAGGAAAAATGTGTGCAGAATTTAATTTTCACTGAGGGCCACATACAGAAAAATCTACGAAGGGCCGGGCCAATTTGCAAAAATAACACATTTATCAGGACATGTAGCTGCTCTGATGTTTAGTTTCATAGTGTCTTCGTAAATTGTAATCCTTCTTCACGGCAACACTTTACTTGCACATTAAACAGACACATTTCCCCTCTTGTTAAATGCCATTGATACACCCAGTGTTTTCTGCTTTTGCGTCCAATGTCCAGCTTGGTGAAAATAGTAGCCAGCCGAGATCCCGCCCCTCCAAGGGGGGTCCGGGGGTATGCCCCCCCGGAAGATTTTTTAAAGTTTTTAAAGTGAAATGCATGAATCTGGTGCACTTTGAGAGGAAAATTAAGAGGATAAAGCTGAAGAATTTTGTATGAAAAAAAATGGAGACACTGTGTCAGATGAATTGGAAGCTATTGGAGAAGGACACATGGATTTTCCATAATAATATTAATTTAAAATAAAATATTATGCAGGGTCCTCTGGGATGGGCTTGGTGCTCTTTTTCTTTTATGGGACATATTTCTCTGTAATATAATGAGTGCATTTAAATTATTTAAAAATTAAAAGGGCCATATTACATCATATTTTTAAAATGTGCCACAGCCCAATCAATCAGTTTTGACACCCCTGCACTAGTGGGTTAACTAAGAAATGCAAAAAAGTTTAGTAGTTTGGACACCCCTGCACTAGAATATGTGGTGGTCTGTTTGTGTGAACAGTCTTCCTCTCTCTGGCTGTATTTTACATAGTAGAATTTGTCACAGTGCAGAAGCCTCTCCACTTCCTTGACTTGGATTAGCTTTGGTTAGCTCACTGTCAAATTAGAAAGTGGTGTCCTCTCTCCCTCCACCGAACGTTGGCGCATGCTCGCACGGCTCGTTCGCTCTTTCATAGTAAAAAAAAAAAAAAAAAAAAAAAAAATTAAATTAAATATTTTTTTTTTTTTTTTTTTTTAAGAATGCCACGCGATCGACCCACACTACCCTCGCGATCGACCGGTCGATCGCGATCGACCTAGTGGCCACCCTGCTGTAAGCATTCAGTTGAAATTCAAAGAATACACTTCCTGTGCTGGCATCAAGGGAAAATATTATAATATTAAGATTTTCTGCACATCAGATGTAATGGTGGGAACGAAGCGCCGGAGCAGCAATAAGTCGTGTGTGATTTTCTGCATAGTGTAACCAAAGCATAAGAAAAACATATGTAAGTAAAAAGAATGGCAGTTCGACATTTTTTAAACTGTATTGACTTGAAAATGTACTATAAATGAAATTTCAAAGATGTAAATCAACACAACAGAGTAAACAAATATGTATTTTTAATTTAAAAATATGGGTCACTAACTATGACAAATATACAGTAATAAGACAGTAGGGGAGAACGGGGTAATTTGTCACATGGGTTGGATGTCACATTCGTTATATCTCGCCACCAGAGCGCGCTAGCTCTGAAATGTTGATATAAAAAAGGTCCAGAATTGGGATCAGAGGTCACATACATAGACTTCCTTGGAGGAAGACAGCTGCATTTCAGGTGAGAGGATGTTTTGTGTTTTTCATGTCAAATTCAAAATATTTTGCTTCTCAGTATTTTTCTTCTAGGCTTTTACACAATGGGTTTATAACAAAACACTTGTTACCCTCAGAAAGTGTGAAGGGTAAGCTATAGTTTAGATTGTTGTTAGCAAGCTAATTAGTTGTCAGATGGTTGTTGGCCTTGATGCTAGCAAGAAATTCAGGTTGGGGTTGGTCGTCAAATTTTTTGGGGGGTTGGTTGTCACATGTTATCTCAAGGCTGCAGCCAGAAAAGGAACCCAATAACGAAAGAAATTGTCAAGCTGTATCCTCACTGACACCCCAGAGAAGGAAAGAATAGAGCAGGAAAAGGCAGCTAGCAAGCAAAAGAAAAAAGGGCAACAAAATCAAAACAACCCAGTGCATCCCAAACTAGACCAGCTGCCAAGGCTACAGTAAGTTATGTAGGCCTATTTGTCAACTTGACAATGCAATTAAACTTTCAAATTTGGTTCTGCCTCATTGCCGTCTTTTTAAGATTTTTCCCATTAAGATAACATTGTGACAAACAACCCCATAGTGTGTGACAACCGACCCCTTGATGGGGTTGGTTGTCACAATGTGTCAGAGTGTCTTTGATGGTAAATTACTTCTTCATTACAATAAGTTGGAAAAAAAGAGAGACACACATTTCAAGCCAACACCTTAAGCTTCAATTTAATGTAGGAATGGCTATTGACAGATGTTTTGGTGATGAGCAATTCTCACTAGAGTAAAAAGTGTGCCTACTTACCCCGTTCTCCCCTACTATGTACATAATTCACAGGGCAGGGTACACTGTTGGCCTGATGTATTTTTTATTTTTTTTGCGTTGTGGAAAACCGCGGCCCCTGCCTTTCATTCCCCTGCCATGGCTTCCTCTGCCTCCACTTTCAATCCTTGCTTTCTTCCTCCTACTTGAGGTGACTTCGCCTGGAGAATCATCATCATCATCTCAATATCATCATCATCTCCCTCGGTGAAAACTTTAAGGCTGTAGTCAGGATCTACTACACTGTCGTCCTAGAAGCACCAACATGTAAAAATAAAGACAGAAAATGTTTTACTTTATAAGAATATCAGGGTGAAGTGAGATATAGGAACACTTTCTGAAAATACATGTTTTGCATATTTTTATTTTTTCATATCTCTGTGAAATTATGCTGATGAAGCTAAAATTCTAGATCAAAAGCATAGCAAAATGTGTTTCCAATATCTCTGCCAAGTTTGAATATTATGTAGTGAGGCAGAGCAACAACACAAGAATTCATGTTATTCGCTGTATTTACACAGAACACACTGTACTTATACCTTTGTATTATTTGGCTGCTGGTTACATAGGTTTTTGTCATACAGGAATAATAGTGGTAGTGTTGGATTCATCAGGGGCTTAGCTTTCATATAAGGTGAATGAAGCATCGGAGCACTAGACATGGAAATGTGGAGTGCAGATTTTGATATTTGATAATAATATGCTTGGTGTTGGAGTTGTGTTTGGTCTGTGTGAAAATGATATATATGTGCTTGTAGAGGAGTTTCTTCTGTTTAATTTGATGTGCAGTATGACTTTCTCTACATAATTAGGGCAGTGTGTTATTACTCTTGCTGTGGAGAACTCCCCAGGGTCCCACATTTTGGACCCAAATGTCTATTATAAAGTTCAAGCTTTCGACATTGAAGCATACTTTTTTGAACAGAGTGATATACCCACGCGGTAGTCGTTAGCAGACAAAACCGTAACCGACGTTACAATGAAAACAAAACAGCTGAAACCGCTTATTAGATAACATTAGCGTGTTTGCAAAAAAAATGTATGATAACTAAAAAAATAAAGCAAGTAAATGATGCATATAACAACCATTGAACTGAAAAATATATATAACTTACCGGTGCTTCTGAATCCGAATCCATTGCTTTGGTAAACAACATAACTCACGTGCGAGGCAGTAGGTTGTAAGTCTGCTTGTGTAAATAAAGTTTCTTCAAAAAATTGGAGGAAGGCGGGATGTTATGATTCTGCTGTAATTCTCAAATGCGACAAAGGTATGAGTCCCTTTTAATAAATATATTTATTTTATAGAAATATAATAAATATGTCTATACTTTCCAAATATAGCTTTACTAAGATCATTAAACCCTCACAGTTATTAAAGGTACCTTTTATAAAGCTCACTATCATTAAATCTCTCCAAAACACCATCAAATCTGTGATTTACTCTTAGTGACTTAGGACTCCCAGCTTTTTATAGATTTAGGAGCTAGTTTTAGTGCTAAAATGCTTTGTGAATTACACTTATCTTAAAAAGTTAGGAATCCTAAAATTAGGAGTGAACGCCACATACTGTTATATGTGGGCCTACTCTAGAAACAAATTAAACCCAAACGTGACACCAACAGTAACTTTTAGTGCATCGTTAAACCCAAAGCAACTGCAGGATATTATATAAATATAAATGTGTCTATACTTTCTAAACATAGCTTTACTAAGATCATTAAACCCTTACAGCTATTAAGGTACCTTTTGTAAAGCTCACTAGCATTACATTTCTCCAAAATGCCATCAAATGGTTGTCTGTGATTTACTCTTAGTGACTTAGGAGTCCTCTCGAGGACTCCTAGTTTTTCATAGATTTAAGAGCTAGTTTTAGCGCTAAAATGCTTTGTGAATTACACTTATCTTAGGGGTCCTAAAATTAGGAGTACAAACGCCCCTTATTTTTGAGAGTTACTCCTAAATCAGCATGTTAGGACCTACTCTTAGGGGACCGTTTTCACAAAACATTTTATCTTAGCGCTAAGAGTACTCCTAAGGAGCACTAAAAGTTCTTAGTAAGGAGTAATTTCTTAAAACCTATTCATAAAGCTGATAAGACCAACTTTTACTAAGGAATAGGAGGACTCCTAAGCTAAGACTAGAGGGCGGGGTTGACCCTGTTGCTATGGATGATGTCATGTTAATACCTTTTATGCCCACAGTGATTGGCTGAGAGGGAATGAGAGCTAAGAGTGAATTTATGATAGAAACACTTTGGGAGATATCCATATTGTGTCGCTGTATTAAAGTAAAGAGTTTTTATATACAATTAAGTGACACTGATTTAACATGAAACCAAGATACTGCAGGGTTTCCCACACATTTGTTCACAATTAACCTACAATAGCGCCACATAGGTCTATTAATTCTTAATTAATCGAAAAAAATATCCTCATTGAACAGCTGCACGCCATGCACTCTCACTGTATTTCTCTCAACGGCGGACTATGCAGCAATAGTCATACAGCAACAAACCAGGAAATTCACAATTTAGAAACAACAGCCGGCAAATCCTAAAGTGCACGCGGAAGGAAAAAGGCGAGACGCGCAACTATACAGTAGCGGACCTGTGGAACGCCACATATATACTGTAGGCCTACTCTAGTAACAAATTAAACCCAAACGTGACACCAACAGTAACTTTCAGTGCATCGTAAACCCAAAGCAACTGCAGGAAAAGGAACTTAATACATATTTTTCTATATAAATATAATAAATATAAATGTGTCTATACTTTCTAAACATAGCTTTACTAAGATCATTAAACCCTTACAGCTATTAAAGGCCTACTTCACCGGTTTGAATATGAAGGTGTATTGAATTCTGAGATCCTATGTAGTATAAATGAAAAATAAAAAACGTACTTTGTAAATATTACTGTGATGTCACAGTAAAAGACATCACAGTAATATTTACAAAGTAAGTTTTTTTTAACCCTATATTTCTCTTTCTGTGATGTCACGAGAAAGAGAAATATAGGGTTAAAAAAACACTCTTTCTGCCTTTTCTCAGGCTAGGATGAACCGATTTCAATTTTTTTCCGCACATTTATACTACATAGGATCTCAGAATTCAATACACCTTCATATTCAAACCGGTGAAGTAGGCCTTTAAGGTACCTTTTGTAAAGCTCACTAGCATTAAATCTCTCCAAAATACCATCAAATGGTTGTCTGTGATTTTTTTTTCCAACATTGTATTTATTGATTTTTAACATTTTGCACATAATAAGTCTTACACATTAATCAGCAGGTTTGTACCTTATATTAGCACCAAGGTGTAGGACATTACAAAAAAGATATATGAAAAAAAAAATTACAAGTACAACAAGATTTAAATAACGAAAATAAAAAACGTGAGACCCCTCAATTCAGGCGTCTAACAAACAAAACCAAAAGTATATAACAGACAAACAATAAGTCCTGTAGTATTTCTAATGTTGCAGTCGGGGAATACAAGTAAAATCACATTACAATCTAGTATTCATCATATAGTCACGTGAGCGTTGCAGAGGGCAATTTATTCATCCCCAGGTTCTTCTTTCATATGTGCTATGTCTCTCCTCTCCAGAAAACTTATAAACGGACCCCATGTGTTATTAAAGAGTGACTCCTTGCCCTTAATAATGTATGTAATTTTTTCTAAGGGCAGAGTTGTAGATAACTCAGTAATCCAATTATTTAAACTGGGCATGCCCACTTTTTTCCATGACAGAGCAATTATTCTTTTAGCCAGGGGTCTCCAAACCTTTTTCACTGAGGGCCACATACAGAAAAATCTACGAAGGGCCGGGCCACTTTGCAAAAATAACACATTTATCAGGACATGTAGCTGCTCTGGGGCCGTATTCACAAAACATTTTAAGGCTAAGAGTAGGTCCTAAGGTGCTGATTTAGGAGTAACTCTCAAAAATAAGGGGCGTTTCACTACTAATTTTAAGACTCCTAACTTTTTAAGATAAGTGTAATTCACAAAGCATTTTAGCGCTAAAAAAAGCTCCTAAATCTATGAAAAGCTAGGAGGACTCCTAAGTCACTAAGAGTAGATCACAGACAACTATTTGATGGTGTTTTGGAGAGATTTAATGCTAGTGAGCTTTATAAAAGGTACCATAATAGCTGTAAGGGGTTAATGATCTTAGTAAAGCTATATTTAGAAAGTATAGACACATTTATATTTATTAAATTTATATAAAAAAATATTTATTAAGTTCCTTTTCCTGCAGTTGCTTTGGGTTTACGATGCGCTGAAAGTTACTGTTGGTGTCACGTTTGGGTTTAATTTGTTACTAGAGTAGGCCTATATGTGGCGCTTCGCAGCATCTCCTTCGTTCCACAGGTCCGCTACTGTATAGTTGCGCGTCTCGCCTTTTTCCTTCCGCTTGCACTTTACGATTTCGCCGGCTGTTGTTTCTTAATTGTGAATTTCCTGGTTTGTCGCTATCTGACTATTGCTGCATAGTCCGCCGTTGAGAGAAATACAGTGAGAGTGCATGGCGTGCAGCTGTTCAATGAGGATATTTTTTACGATTCAAATCATTGTAAAATTTAAAATGAATAGACCTATGTGTCGCTTTTGTAGGTTAATTTTGAACGAATGTGTGGGAAACCCTGCAGTATCTTGGTTTCATGTTAAATCAGTGTCACTTGTCATTAATTGTATATAAAAACTCTTTACTTTAATACAGCGACACGATATGGATATCTCCCACAGTGTTTCTATCATAAATTCACTCTTAGCTCTCATTCCCTCTCAGCCAATCACTGTGGGCATAGAAGGTATGAACATGACATCATCCATAGCAACAGGGTCAACACCGCCCTCTAGTCTTAGTTTAGGAGTCCCTCCCATTCCTTAGTAAAAGTTGGTCTTATCAGCTTTGTGAATAGGTTTTAAGAAATTACTCCTTACTAAGAACTTTTAGTGCTCCTTAGGAGTACTCTTAGCGCAAAGATAAAATGTTTTGTGAATACGGCCCCTGATGTTTAGTTTCATAGTGTCTTCGTAAATTCTAATCCTTCTTCACGGCAACACTTTCCTTGCACATTAAACAGATACATTCCCCCTCTTGTTTATATGCCAATGATACACCCAGTGTTTTCTGCCTTTGCATCCAATGTCCAGCAGGGTGAAAATAGTATCCAGCCGAGGTCCCGACCCTCCTAGGGGGATCCGGGGGTATGCCCCCCCGGGAGATTTTTTAAAGTTTTTAAAGCAAAATGCATGAATCTGGTGCACTTTGAGAGGGAAAATTAAGAGGCTAAATCTGAAGAATTTTGTATGAAAAAAATGGAGACACTGTGTCAAATGAATTAGAAGCTATTGGAGAAGGACGCATAGATTTTCCATAATAATATTAATTTAAAATAAAATATTATGCAGGGTCCTCTGGGATGGGCTTGTTGCTCATTTTCTTTTATGGGACATATTTCTCTGTAATATAATGAGTGCATTTAAATTATTTAAAAATTAAAAGCGCCATATTACATTATATTTTTTAAATGTGCCACGGGCCAATCAATCAGTGTTTGACACCCCTGCACTAGTGGGTTAACTAAGAAATGCAAAAAAAAAAAAAAAATCAAAGGGCCATATTACATTATATTTTTTAAATCGGCCGCGGGCCAATACAAAGCGGGCCGCATTTTGGGGACCCCTGCTTTTAGCCAACAATATACCAATTTCTAAAAATGTGCGGTGTCCTTTCCTAATATTATACTTTTCTGGATATAGGCCGAGTAAGAAAAGTTTGGCATCTAAAGGTATTTGTATTGGAATAATATCCTGGATACACCTCCTCACAGCCTCCCAACACTTATTACCTTCTTCGCATTGCCAAAGACAATGAAAAAGAGTACCCTTTTCCTTCTCACACTTGATACAGATATCTGGAACGTCACTGTTGTATTTATTGAGTTTTTCTGGGGTGATGTAAGTTCTCATGAGCCAATTGTACTGCAGTAATTTAAGACGAGTGTTAATTGTTTGTGATTGTGCTTTGGTACATGCTCTCTCCCAGTCCACAATGGTTATGTTGTCATGTAGGTCTTCCCTCCAAGCCTCCAGCCTCTTTACCGATGACTCTGAGGACTCGGCTACTAGAAGGTTATAGAATTTGGAGATTATGCCCTGCCCCAAATTGTCCGTACACATGATCTTTTCTACTTTTGATAAGGGTAGGATAGACAATGATTGGCCCTGTTGTGATCGGATAAAATTCCGCAATTGTAAAAAATTTAAAAATTGATTACGGGGGATATTATAGTCAGCAGTTAGTTCTTCAAATGATTTCAGATATTTCGTGACTGGGTTACAGGTGAAACTCGAAAAATTATAACTCCGTTTTCACGTTAGTTAGTTAGTTTATTCGTCAAATGCACAACATAACAGGCAAGCAGTCATAGCTGGCAATGAAATTTTTGTGTTCCAAGCTCTCCTCAATAATGCAACAATAAAAAATTTAAAAATAGTATAGAGTGTATAGAGTAAAAGAGTAACAACGTATAGTGCAATAAGAACCACATTTTAGATAAAATAAACCTAGAATATATGTACAGTATGTATATATATATACATACACACACATACACACATATATATATACATATATATACACATATATATATACATATATATACACATATATATATATATATATATACATACACACACACACACACAACATGTAAACATGTATGTAAAGAAAACATATATACAGTCCCCTCCATAAGTATTGGAACAGTGAGGCCAATTCCCTTATTTCTGCTGTAGACTGGAAATATTTGGGTTTGACACCAAAAGATGAATATGAGACAATAGCTCAACATTTCAGCTTTCATTTCCAGGTATTCACATCTGGATCCGATACACAACTGAGAAGATATAATTATTTGTAAAGGAACACCACATTTTTAGGCGAGCAGAAGTATTGGAACAGATAGACTTTAAATAAATTAAAGTGAATAAAATGTACTATTTTGTCACAAAACCTTTGCTTGCAATAACCGCATCAAGCCTGTGACCCATTGACATCACCAAACTTTTGCATTCTTCTTTTGTGATGCTTTTACAGGCTTTCACCGCAGCCTCATTCAGTTGCTGTTTGTGTTAGGGGGTTACTCTCTTAAGTCTCCTCTTTAGCAGGTAAAATGCATGCTCTATAGCGTTTAAGTCTGGAGATTGACTTGGCCAGTCTAAAACCTTCCACTTCTTGCCCCTGATTAACTCCTTTGTTGTGTTTTGGGTCATTATCTTGCTGCATGATGAAGGATCTTCCAATCAGTTTGGTTGCATCTTTCCTTAAATTGTCAAAATGTTTCTGTAAACTTCTGAGTTCATTTTGCTGTTGCCATCATGTGTTACATCATCAATGAAGAATAATGAGCCCGTCCCAGAAGAAGCCATGCAAGCCCAAGCCATGACATTGCCTCCACCGTGTTTCACAGATGAGGCTGTGTGTTTGGGATCATGAGTAGATCCTTTCTTTCTCCAAACTTTAGCCATTCCATCACTTTGGTAAAGGTTCATATTGACAACAACACAGTAACACATGATGGGAACAGCAAAATGAACTTAGAAGTCTACAGAAACATTCGGTCTGACAATTTAAAGAAAGATGCAACCAAACTGATTGGAAGATGCTCCATCATGCAGCAAGATAAGGATCCATAAAAAACTGCAAAAACAACAAAGGAGTTCATCAGGGGCAAGAAATGGAAGGTTTTAGACTGGCCAAGTCAATCTCCAGACTTAAACGCTATAGAGCATGCATTTTACCTGCTAAAGAGGAGACCGAAGGGAGTAACCCCCCAAAACAAACAGCAACTGAATGAGGCTGCGGTGAAAGCCTGGAAAAGCACCACAAAAGAAGAATGCAAACGTTTTGTGATGTCAATGGGTCACAGGCTTGATGCAGTTATTGCAAGCAAAGTATTTGCGACAAAATATTACGGTTTATTCACTTTAATTTATTTAAAGTCTATCTGTTCCAATACTTTTGCTTGCCTAAAAATGTTGTGTTCTTTTTCAAAAAATTATATCTTCTCAGTTGTGTATCAGATCCAGATGTGAATACCTGGAAATGAAAGCTGAAATGTTGAGCTATTGTCTCATATTAATCTTTTGGTGTCAAACCCAAATGTTTCCAGTCTACAGCAAAAATAAAGGAATTGGCCTCACTGTTCCGATACTTATGGAGGGGACTGTATAAGTGTCTCAGACAGCAGTTAAGGGACTTGCGGAGTTCAACATTCTTGTGCTGCTCGGAAAAAAGCTGTTCTTGAACCTGGTGGTTCTACACCATCTTCGGGTGTAGAGGTCATGTATGGATGGCAGATCAGACCTGGTGATGTGCTGTGCGGTTTTCACGACCCTCTGCAGAGCTTTACGGTCGCGGTCGTTGCAGTTTCCATACCAGCTGGTGATACAGCCGGTCAGGATGCTCTCAATGGTGCATTGGTAAAAGTTGCAGAGTATTCTGGAGCCCATACCGAACCTTCTCAGTCTGCGGAGGAAGAAGAGCCGCTGTCTTGCTGCCTTAACAACAGTGTCAGTGTGGTGTGACCAGGACAGGTCCTCAGTGATGTGTACGCCAAGGAACCTGAAGCTGCTGACTCTCTCTACTGCAGCCCCATCTATGTGGATGGGGGTGTGCTCTCCTCCCTGCAGCTTCCTATAGTCCACTATGAGCTCCTTTGTTTTGGTGACGTTGAGGTGGAGGTTGTTGTCATGGCACCATGTTGACAAGGCCCTCACCTCCTCCCTGTAGGCTGTCTCGTCATTGTTGGAGATTAAACCAATGACTGTGGTGTCGTCAGCGAACTTAATTATTTTATTTGAGCTGTGTGTGGCCATACAGTCGTGCGTAAACAGTGAGTAGAGGAGAGGACTGAGCACGCAGCCCTGCGGTGCTCCAGTACTGAGAGTCAAGGTGGAGGAGGTGTTGTTGCCTATCCTCACAGCCTGGGGTCTGCCCGTCAGGAAATCCAGAATCCAGCTGCATAGGGCTGTGTTCAGTCCCAGGTCCATGAGCTTGGTGATGAGTTTAGAGGGCACTATAGTATTGAATGCTGAGCTATAGTCAATAAAAAGCATTCTTACATAAGTGCTCCCCTGATCCAGGTGGGAGAGGGCAGTGTGGAGTGTGAGGGCGATGGCGTCGTCAGTAGACCTGTTTGGCCTGTAGGCGAACTGTAAAGGGTCCAGGGTGTCAGGCAGAGAAGAGGTGATGTGGGTTTTGACTATCCGCTCGAAGCACTTCATGATGACCGATGTAAGAGCTACAGGGCAGTAGTCATTTAAACAGAGGGCTTTTGATTTCTTGGCCACAGGAACAATGGTGGTTCTCTTGAAGCATGTCGGGACCACAGATTGTTGTAGGGATGTGTTGAAGAGGTGAGTGAATACATCCGCCAGCTGGTCTGCACACGCCTTCAGTACTCTGCCCGGGATGCCGTCTGGGCCTGGGGCCTTGTGAGGGTTTACCTTTTTAAAGGATTTGCACACCTCTGTCCTTGATATTTCCAGTGGGTAGGGGTCCTGGTCCATAGGCATCTCCAGGGCAGGGAGTTATGCTCAAAGCGTGCATAAAAAGAATTCAGCTCATCTGGCAGAGTTACAGACACCTTCTCAGCAATGTTGTTTTTTCCCTTGTAATCCGTAATAGTTTTTAATCCAGACCACATGTTTCTGGTGTTTGAGCCATGGTAGTTTGCCTCCACCTTGGCTCTGTATTGTCTCTTTGCATTGTTTATTGCCTTCCTGAGCTCATACTGGCATTTCCTGTATTCGTCAATATCCCCCGATCTGTGAGCGTCATGACGTTGCTTAAGCCTTAAACTGACTTCCCCGTTCAGCCAAGGCTTCTGGTTAGGGTATGTTCGGATATTTACAGTTGGAACCACGTCTCCTATGCACTTCTCAATGAATGAGACCACTGACTCCGCATATTCGCTTACGTCATCACTTTCAAACACACCCCACTGTGTCATGCTGAAACAGTCACGGAGGGCAGAATCTGATTGGTCAGACCATCGATGGACGGGCCGCGTCACAGGCTTTTCCTGTTTGAGTTTCTGCCTGTAGGCAGGGAGCAGTAGAATGGAGCAGTGATCTGATTTGCCAAACGCAGGTCGGGGGAGGGACTTGTATGCTTCCCGGAACAGAGTGTAAACACAGTCCAGCGTGATGTTGCCCCTCGTTGGAAAACTAACTTGCTGGTGAAATCTCGGCAGTACTTTCCTCATGTTGGCTCGGTTGAAATCGCCGGCTACTATAAAAGCAGCCTCCGGACGTGAGGTCTCGTGTTGTCGATAGCTGCCAGTATGGTGTCGGTGTTGGCTCCCGACTCATCCGTTGCAGTCTGGTCTTGTGTTGTTGTGTCCTCATTTAGTGCCATGCTAGCTATTTCGTCCGTCTCATGGTCCGTCTCCATAGCTTTAGCGCGAGGAGTAGCCGTCGAGCTAGCGGGCGAGGTGAAGTTCGACATTGCGCGAGGCATAACCGTAGAGTATCTGCATTAAAGTGACCAAGCAGCAGTTCTCAAATAGAGTTTTGAAAACGATTTAAACACTATGGTAGCGGAGCAGGAGAATACACGTCCACTCAGCAAGCCGCCATAACCGGAAGTCCCGGTTGTCTGTGATTTACTCTTAGCTAGGTCACTCTAGCTTTTCATAGATTTAGGAGCTAGTTTTAGCGCTAAAATGCTTTGTGAATTACACTTATGTTTAAAAGTTAGGGGTCCTAAAATTAGGAGTAAAACACCCCTTATTTTGGAGAGTTACTCCTAAATCAGCACGTTAGGACCTACTCTTAGCCTTAAAATGTTAATTAGGACTCTTTCTTACCAAAATGATTACTTATAGCTTAAGTTTTAAGATGGAGATTATATTACCTGGTAGTCTCGACATTAATCTCCGTTATTATATTGTTTGAAACAGTATCGTTGTATTTGATATTATGTAAATTGTGTGATTTGTATTTCATAATAGTTTATTTGTATGTTACTTGTATATTTTTCAGTTTGGCACTGGAAATAACAGGGCATTGTTTTCTGATTGTGTGCATTTTGAGGTTTTAATGTACCGGTTCAAGTACTGTTTAAGCACCAGAACCATTTAAAAAATACCTAGTAGTAACCGGTATCAGAAAAAACCCAACCGATACCCAACCCTACTTACCAGACATAAAAGCTGGATCTCAATCCAGAGACCGGGTCCTTGGAAGGACACGGTCTACGCGGTCTATGAAGGCTATAGCCTATGAAGGCCGATTCGAAGGCCGAACAAGCGTTGTTAAACAGGACGATCTCCGCAGGTCTCCGTTTACGAGCATTTCCGGTTTGCGTAACAAGCCGTTACCTTGCGTGACGACTCGCCGCTCCTGTGCTGCCTAGCAACCCTGATTGCTGCCAACGGAGACAGCCTTGTCAAAGGAGGAAAAAAGAAAAAGAAGTTGCCTACCAGACGAAAAGAAAAAAAAGTACAAGAAAAAAAGAAAGGAAGATAAAAGTTAAGAAGATGGAGCAACACGTTGCTGTTTTGTTATTTTTTATTTTATTTTATGCCATCTCTGAAAAAAACGCAATGAATCTTGGGATATGTTGGGCCGCGAAGGATCCATCTGTTGCAGCCTTCAAAACCGTGAAACGAAGGCTGCATTTCTCGGCCGCATATGAAGGAGCCTTGCAAATCGTTGCAAATGGGAAAAGCCTTTGCGCCGCTATGACGCAATCGGTCTTCAAATGCAGCCTTCGTAGGCTGCAACCCCTGAATCGAGATCCAGCTAAATAGTCCAGGCAAAATAGCGTTTTTCGACAGACAAATTGTAAAATAATTTTTTTCAGCTCAGATAATTTCTATGAGGTGTCCAGAACAACATACTAAAAGTCCTAAGAAATCCTAGTTGAGGAAATATGTTTAATTCTCATCAATCCGAGATGTGTGCCAATAAGGCGAAACACCAATAAATCCCAATAGGGCTATTTTTTTCCTTTAGTCCTATCAAAATGAAACTTTACACAATGAAAGTATCCATGATAATTAAAAAATGTTGTATTACAAGTTTCTTTGAAAATGAATTGTAATATGCAAATGAGCTATACACTAATCGTACACGCCCAAAATAAACCCAAATAGGCTTAATTTTTTCCTTTACTCCTACCACAATAAAACTTTACATAGTAAAAGTATACTAGAAAAGTCACTTTTTTTGTATTACAAGTTGCTTTTTAAATGCATTTGAATATGCACATGAGCTCCACACATATTGAATATCCAATCATCCTACTGCCAATGGGTGATGGCGATGCTGCTTTTAGACTGGCCTCTAACCTGAAAAACTGCCTGGCTTACCTGCCAGGGGTATAACAGGTGCCTCTCATGAATTAGATTAACCCCTCCCCTAGCTAGTGTAATGTTTTACTTTTTTCAGTGCCATTCCCTGTCCTATGCCAAATAGACGAGACTGAAATGGCATGGATAAAGAGGAGATTGTCACACACCTTGGGACCAAGTAACTCCTTTGTCTACTTTATGCACCATACAGTGCTGCTTGAAAGTATGTGAACCCCTTGAGCCTTTATGAATTTTATTTATCAATACCAGTATTTTTTTATATGAAATAACAGATTTTTGTTAATCAATTAAACATTTTTCTTTTCCAGAAATCCTTGTTAACTGTTCAAACAGATTTAAAAAAAATTATTTGCCATTTTTTGTATGTGAAAAAGTTTGTGAACCCTGAGCTGCATTGGTTAACAATTTAACCAATGCAGCTCAGGGTTATGTTTACCTGCTCAATAGCAGGTAAACATAATCAGGCGGGCCAAATTGAGTGATGAAATGGATCAATGTAATGAGAGATCTTTAGGGAAGAAATTGGGCGGCACTAGATAAAACAGAGATCAAACCAGGTCAGTGTAGGCCCACCAAAGTGAACCCATACAGATCAGACTTGCCAAAAGGGAAAGACAATCTCAGAGGATCTCATGAAGAGAGATGTGATGTTGCACATTTGTCTGGGGACAGCTATTAATTAATTTATTTGGTTATTGTGCCATAAACAGCTTGTGTGCATTAAGATCAGCATGATGCAACAAGAGTACTAGCAAGTCTGTGTCATCACCTACTGAGACTGTGTCTTTTGTTCTGGCAGAGGCAATGGCAGTTTGGACAATGAGCACATCTGCATCGTGCTTTGCATGGTTTGTGA
Organism: Ammodytes dubius; assembly: GCA_026122265.1. NCBI lineage: Eukaryota > Metazoa > Chordata > Actinopteri > Uranoscopiformes > Ammodytidae > Ammodytes > Ammodytes dubius. The sequence continues at coordinate 26,046,349 of CM047517.1, forward strand.
TACACCATTTTTTGTCTTACAAGTTTCTTTGAAAATGAATTTTAATATGCAAATGAGCTATAGACTAATCAAATATAGGCTACCCAAAATATATCCGCATAGGCTTAATTTGAACCTTTACTCCTACCACATTAAAACTTTACATGAAAAGTAAAACATTTGTATTAGAAGTTAACTTATAATGGTCAAGGCTTTCCAGAAGGGGTTGGTCGAACGTCAGAACAGGGGTCACATCATACTGCAGAGCTGGAGTTGCCACAAACCTCAATGTTGAGTATATGCAGGATTCATCACTGGGATCAAGATCAATCATTGGAAGGAATGTTACTGAAGCTCTCCCAGGGTGTTCATCTAGAAGATGCAGGATCTGCATCATACCAGACCATAATGGACTTTGAGAGTGAAGGAGTAGGGATGTCTTCCAGAAAACATCCAGCTGTGATGTTTTGTTATCTGCTGGCAACAGAGCCAGTGGCTGATACACAACAGGTTCACGTATAGGAGGAATCATAAAGTACTGAATGTGTATGCGACCAACCGCAGCAATATCTGCAGCAGTCACTTGGATCTTTAAAGGTAAAAATGAAGCCTATGCGGATATATTTTGGGTAGCCTATATTTGATTAGTGTATAGCTAATTTGCATATTAAAATCAATTTTCAAAGATAAAAATGGAATATCACAAACCATGCAAAGCACGATGCAGATGTGCTCATTGTCCAAATTGCCATTGCCTCTGCCAGAACAAAAGACACAGTCTCAGAAGGTGATGACACAGACTTGTTAGAACTCTTGTTGCATCATGCTGACCTGAATGCACACAAGCTGTTTATGGCACAAGAACCAAAGAAAGCAACAAAAAGAAGACGGATATGGTGGATAAAGTAGACAAAGGAGTTACTTTGTTGTGGTCACAGCAGCCCGCGGTGTTTTCCTCGTCTGTATCTGCCACTCCCCCTGTCTGTCTCACGTCGCACCTGATCCTCATCTGCAATCACGCTCACCTGGTCTTCACCTCCAATCAACTCCCCTTCATAACCCGTGGATTCCTTGCTGTTGGCGCCAGATCGTCCTTTGCGCTACCGTGGTAACTATTACGTACCTGGCTCCAGTTTACTGTTCCCTCGCTCTCGCTTACTCGCCTCTTGCTTCCTGTTGCCTGTAGCTGTTGACCACAACCTAACTTTTTGTTTTTCCTCTGCCTGCAGTATCCGGATCACTCTCTCCAGCTTCCCGGCTTGGTCTCCCCCTGGCTCCCTCACCCACTACCTGCTTCCCCACACCATATATAAATAAACCTTTTTATATAAAACCTACTTCGTCTCTGTCTGCTCTTGGGTCCAGCATCGTACTATAACAGAACGATCTGGCCAAAATGGACCCAGCGGACATCGGAAACATTCGTGGAGCTCTCGCCGCCCAAGGCACTCAGGTGGCGGAGCACAGACAAGCTCTCCGGGACGCTATGGAGGCGTTTAAGAATCTCGCTACCCGAGTCACACAGATGGGTGACCAATTGGACTTGCTGGTACCTCCCACCACAGCGCCTCCACCACCAGCGGCACCCCCGCCTGCTCTCACTTCCCCGTTACACCTGCCACGAGCTCGTGAGCCATTTATTCCTGCGCCAGAGCGCTATGCTGGGGACATGGGTACGTGCAGAGACTTTTTGATTCAGTGTTTTTTAGTGTTCAGTCAGCAGCCTCTCACCTATCCCACAGAAAAGGCTAAGATCGCTTACGTTATGGGGTCACTTAAGGGTAATGCACTAGCGTGGGCTTCAGCATTATGGGACAGTGATTCCCCAGCTAATGACAAGTTTGACCTTTTTGTAGCAGAGATGAGGAAAGTGTTTGACCATCCAGTAGAGGGAGGGGACGCCGCCAAGCGGCTTATTTCCTTACGTCAGGGCTCCCGCAGTGTAGCTGAGTTCTCTGTTGAGTTCAGGACCTATGCAGCCAGGTCAGGCTGGAACGACAAGTCACTACGTGGGCTTTTCCTTTCCGGTCTCAGTGAGACAATCAAGGATGAGCTGGCTACTAGGGAGGAAGCTGACACTCTCGATGAAATCATTTCCCTCTCTATCCGGCTGGATAATCGCCTACGCGAGCGGCGTAGGGAGAAGGCGGGCAGCTCCGTGCCTCCGGGTTTCGCTGCTTCCTGTTCCCCACTCTTTCCTAAGCCTACTCTCTCTGCCCCCGTGACGCATGGTGCCACTGAAGAGGAGCCCATGCAGCTGGGCCGCACACGTCTCACCCAGGCAGAGCGGCTTCATCGGATTAAGACCGGAGTGTGTCTGTACTGTGCGCTGCCCGGGCATCTCATCTCCACCTGTCCGTCACTGCCAAAAGACAGGGCTCGGCAGTGAGGCTCGGGGCCCTGCTGAGCCACGCCCCCTCCGTCCCCGATTCTCACTGTTCTCGCTCACTGCTGGATGCCACTCTCCTGTCCCTCGGGCATTCCTTTCCTGTGTCAGCTCTGGTGGATTCTGGAGCGGATGAGAACTTCATTGATGCGGGCTTCGCGTCTCAGGTTGGCATTAAATTGGAACAATTACCCTCTCCCTTAAATGCTAACGCCTTAGACGGCCGTCACCTGGCCCTTATTACCCACCGTACTAAGCCCCTTGAGTTAATTGTTTCTGGTAATCACCACGAGATACTGCAGTTTCATGTCATCCTGTCTCCCCTCACTCCCCTGGTGCTGGGGTACCCCTGGCTCAAGCTTCACAATCCCCAATTTGACTGGTCTTCTGGCAAGGTGGTGAGTTGGAGTACGTTTTGTCATTCCACCTGCTTACAGTCTGCCCTGTCTCCGGCAGTGGGAGATGTTCCCTTGCCCAAGGAACCTCCCGACCTCTCCTTGGTTCCCCAAATTTATCATGACCTGGGAGAGGTATTTAGTAAGTGTCGTGCGCTCACCCTGCCTCCTCATCGCCCCTATGACTGTGCCATTGATCTCCTCCCCGGCGCCCCTTTGCCCAGTAGTCGCCTTTTCAACTTGTCCCGTCCTGAGAGGGAGGCCATGGAGAAGTACATTAAAGATTCTCTTTCGGCTGGTCTCATGAGACCCTCCTCTTCTCCTGTTGGTGCAGGTTTCTTTTTTGTGGCCAAAAAGGACAAGTCACTTCGCCCATGCATTGATTTCAGGGGTCTTAATAACATTACAGTGAAGAACAAGTATGCGTTGCCCCTCATCAGTTCCGCATTCGAGCCACTGCAGGGCGCCACAGTCTTCTCCAAATTGGACCTACGTAATGCCTATCATCTGGTGCGCATCCGTGAAGGCGATGAGTGGAAGACGGCCTTTAACACCCCCCTCGGCCATTTTGAGTATCTCGTCATGCCTTTCGGCCTAACTAATGCCCCTGCTGTGTTCCAGAACCTGGTTAACGACGTCCTCCGGGACTTTCTCAACCGCTCAGTTTTTGTCTATCTAGACGACATCCTGATTTTTTCCCGCAATCAGAAGGAACACGTCCAGCATGTCCGACAAGTTCTTCAACGGCTGTTGGAGAACAAGCTATATGTGAAGGCCGAGAAGTGTGAGTTCAGTGTCGCCTCTGTTTCCTTCCTGGGGTTCATCATTGAGAGCGGGCAAGTGAGGACCTGCCCCGAGAAGGTCAGTGCAGTGACTGACTGGCCCATCCCCGATTCCCGCAAGAAACTGCAGCAGTTTCTGGGGTTTGCCAATTTTTACCGAAGGTTCATCCGTGACTACAGCAGGGTGGCAGCCCCTCTCACTCATCTCACCTCCCCTGCCCGCCCTTTTGCCTGGACGCCTGAAGCGGAGGCTGCCTTCTCTAGGCTTAAGGAGCTTTTTTCGTCTGCTCCTATTCTCATCCAACCGGATCCCTCCAGGCAGTTCATTGTGGAGGTTGATGCATCTGACACTGGGGTGGGGGCGGTCCTGTCCCAGCGCTCGGCCTCTGATGAGAAGATTCACCCCTGCGCTTTTTTCTCTCGCCGGCTGGTTCCTGCTGAGCGGAATTATGATGTGGGTAACAGAGAGCTGCTGGCGGTGAAACTGGCCTTGGAGGAATGGCGGCACTGGCTTGAGGGGTCAGAACAGCCGTTCGTGGTATGGACTGACCACAAGAATTTGTCTTACATCCAGACAGCCAAGCGATTGAATTCCCGCCAAGCCCGGTGGGCCCTATTTTTTGGGCGTTTCAATTTCTCCCTCACCTACCGGCCCGGTTCCCGTAACGTCAAACCAGACGCCCTCTCCCGCCAGTTTGGCACTGTGGACACACCGGGTCCCCCTGACACCATCCTCTCTCCTTCCTGTCTCAGGGTGGCTGCTGTTACCTGGGAGATAGAGTCCCTCATCCGGGAGGCCCAAATCACTGAACCAGACCCGGGCAACGGCCCTCCTAACCGCCTCTTTGTCCCCAGTTCGGTGCGCTCCCAGGTTCTGGTGTGGGGTCACACATCGCGTTTTGCCTGTCACCCTGGCGTGGGTCGCACCCTGTCACTCCTCAAGAGGTACTTTTGGTGGCCAGCGATGGACGCTGACACCCGGGCTTTCGTGCTGGCCTGCACGGTGTGTGCTCGGGCCAAGTCCTCCCATCAACCCCCTGCTGGCCTGCTTCGCCCGCTTCCTGTTCCTGGTCGGCCCTGGTCTCACATTGGCCTGGATTTCGTCACTGGTCTTCCCCCCTCTAATGGCCATACAGTCATCCTCACAGTGGTGGATAGGTTCTCTAAGGCTGTTCATTTCATTGCCCTCCAAAAGCTCCCCTCTGCCACCGAGACTGCCCAGCTGCTCGTGCAGCATGTGTTCCGCCTCCACGGGATTCCCGCGGACCTCGTCTCCGACCGCGGACCCCAATTCATCTCCCAGGTGTGGAAAGCCTTCTGCCGTGCGCTGGGGGCCTCTGTCAGCCTGTCATCAGGGTACCAGCCGCAGACTAATGGGCAGGCGGAGAGAGCGAATCAGGACCTTGGAACCGCGCTGCGTTGTGTGGCTGCCCGCAACCCCTCTGCCTGGAGCGACCATCTCTCTTGGATCGAGTATGCCCACAACTCCATGTCCTGTGCAGCCACCGGCATGTCCCCGTTTGAATGTTCCCTGGGGTACCAACCGCCCTTGTTTCCTGCTCAGGAGGACGACATCTCCGTTCCCTCAGTACAGCACCATCTCCGCCGCTGCCGCAGGGTGTGGAAGGGCGCGCGCACCGCTCTGCTGCGCTCCGCTGAGCAGAACCGGCGCACGGCGGATCGCCACCGGGCTCCCGCTCCTGCCTATCGGGTGGGTCAGCAGTGTGGTTTGTCCTCCAAAGACCTGCCCTTACAGACTGGCTCTAAGAAGTTAACCCCTCGTTTTGTGGGGCCCTTCCCTATTGTCTCTGTCATCAACCCCTCTGCGGTCACACTCAAGCTGCCCTCAGCCATGCACGTCCACCCAACTTTCCATGTCTCTCGTTTAAAGCCAGTCTCCACCAGCCCTCTCTCCCCCCCGGCCGTTGCCCCCCCTCCTCCCCGGTGATTGACAACCACCCAGCTTACACCGTCCGGCGGTTGATGGACATTCGGCGTCGGGGCAGAGGGCATCAGTACCTCGTGGATTGGGAGGGTTACGGTCCTGAGGAAAGGAGCTGGGTTTCGCGGGGTCTCATTCTCGACCCCTCCCTCATCCGGGATTTCCATCTGGCTCATCCAGAGAAGCCTAGGCCGCCTGGAGGCGTCCATTGAGGGGGGGGTACTGTTGTGGTCACAGCAGCCCGCGGTGTTTTCCTCGTCTGTATCTGCCACTCCCCCTGTCTGTCTCACGTCGCACCTGATCCTCATCTGCAATCACGCTCACCTGGTCTTCACCTCCAATCAACTCCCCTTCATAACCCGTGGATTCCTTGCTGTTGGCGCCAGATCGTCCTTTGCGCTACCGTGGTAACTATTACGTACCTGGCTCCAGTTTACTGTTCCCTCGCTCTCGCTTACTCGCCTCTTGCTTCCTGTTGCCTGTAGCTGTTGACCACAACCTAACTTTTTGTTTTTCCTCTGCCTGCAGTATCCGGATCACTCTCTCCAGCTTCCCGGCTTGGTCTCCCCCTGGCTCCCTCACCCACTACCTGCTTCCCCACACCATATATAAATAAACCTTTTTATATAAAACCTACTTCGTCTCTGTCTGCTCTTGGGTCCAGCATCGTACTATAACATACTTGGTCCCAAGGTGTGTGATAATCTCTTCTTTCTCCATGCCATTTCAGGCTGTGATTCTACATCTCGTGTATTTGGCATAGGAAAGGGAATGGCACTAGCCTGGAAATCCAGACCTGCCACTAGGCGCTGGCAAATTAAATGTGCTGCACCTGTTGGTCTGGGCACTCTCCATTGAAGCTCATTAAATATGTCAAGAAATCCTGAGCTACGTTTCAATTGGTTCTATCTGATATGGGAGGGCCAGAGCCCTATGTATGGTGCTCTGGGGCGGACGTAAACGGATGTCGACAGTGCTGTGCATCATGCGCCGTCAAAGCCGTGATAGTAAACATCAAAGATGACTGCGGATATGTTGTTTGAGTTTGAGATGGCTTTGGCCTCGACCCTTTACAATTTGGAAGACGGCACTCAAATCTTTCATTAGCAAGTAAGAGGAATATTCTGTTTTGCCGACCGACCACGGCAAAAGTTAAATTTAACAGTTAATCCCGCTGTTCGCTAAATGAACGGGGCTTAATACGTCACATTGTTCATTGCTCTGATTGGTTGTAGTGCTATCAAATTGCGTGCAGTGGCATTTGAAGAGACAAATCTAATTCATGAGAGGCACCCCTGGCAGTTAAGCCAGGCAGTTTTTCAGGTTAGAGGCCAGTCTAAAAGCAGCATTGCCATCACCCATTGGCAGTAGGATGATTGGATATTCAATAAGTGTGGAGCTGATGTGCATATTCAAATTAATTTAAAAAGAAACTTGTAATACAAAAAAAGTTACTTTTCAAGTATACTTTTACTATGTAAAGTTTTATTGTGGTAGGAGTAAAGGAAAAAATTAAGCCTATTTGGGTTTATTTTGGGCATGTACGATTAGTGTATAGCTCATTTGCATATTAAAATTAATTTTCAAAGAAACTTGTAATACAATTTTTATTTTATTTTCATGGATACTTTCATTGTGTAAAGTTTCATTTTGATAGGACTAAGGGAAAAAAATAGCCCTATTGGGAATTATTGGTGTTTCGCCTTATTGGCACACATCTCGGATTGATGAGAATTAAACATATTTCCTCAACTAGGATTTCTTAGGACTTTTAGTATGTTGTTCTGGACACCTCATAGAAATGATCTGAGCTGAAAAAAATTCTTTTACAATTTGTCTGTTTTTTGGCCCAAAAATTGGTTACTTTGCCTGGCCTTAAAAGTAGATATAGCTTTCATACAAGAGTCACACCTTATACACAGACACAGACTGGCAAACGGGTGCTTTTAAACTGCAGCCGAGCAGCATTCATTTGAAAAGCCGGGGTTCTTTAATGGTGTTAAGATGTAGTCTATCCTTAACAATAATTGGAAGCTATGGAAGTGAAGATGGTCAGATTGTATATTGCAATTGCATTAGGACAATACAAATATAATATATATAATAATAATAATATAATAATAATGGTCAAAAAGTTGCTTTTCTTTGAATGTATTTCCCAAACCAATGTACAGTCATTTGGATTTCTTTAAAATAGTCAGCAAAATTCTATGTTACCAACCGATTTTTCGGTAATTATTGGTGCTGACTAGAATGCCATCCTTGATCCCTTGTTAGACAGATCCAGTGTATCATCTTAATCTATTCTTCCCGTTTACAGTAGCGTTCCAAGGTCTGATAAATGATTTCAGTCTTACAGATTTATTAAGAGTTATAAATCCTTCTTCAATATGATATAGCTTATATTCAGACAGGCATAAGAATTCAAGAATTCAGAATTCCAAATTCATAGAACTAGAAGAAATTACTATATTTATGGTTACAGACCAAGTTGTCCTCTTGCTTTGAGTTTGCAGAAATGGGAAACAATTTTGAATATCATGGCACAGAACAGAAATTACTTACTTTTCCGAAATAAATAAATAAATAAATGCTGAGTTCTCTTCATTTTATTCCGAGCTGTATAGATCTGAAATAACATTAGATAGAGCTATATGTGACTATTTGTTACAAGATCTGAATCTCCCTGCTCTCATCGAAAAGGATGCAGAGCACCTTGCTGAACCATTCACTCTGTATGTGTGAGTGTTTCAGACAAATTTCCCTAACCTTTTGGAAGCAGTTGTGTTACATTGTACTTACCTCCTCTCCTGAATAAACTTCCCTAAACTAATATCAGGAAGTGTATGTATTTATATTGTACCAAGTTTATTATTGTATTGTAATAAATACCCAAGTACAAGCTATATTACATTTTCCTTACCTGTAAACTTCCCTAATTGGATATAATAAAGATTATTCTATTCTAATTTAAAAAGTATATTTTTACCTTCCTAAGTGTCTAACAGCTATAAGACTATTCTGGACCCGGGCACTGTGGCCAGACCCAGGCCATACACTGAGAGATGTGTGTATGAGATGTGTTTTAAATCAGTAGTGTGCAGTAGTGCAGATTCAAACAGGATTTATCTCTTGGGGGCTGCTGGATTTTTCTTTTCATGAGCCATTATCCACAAAATTAAACAAAAAAAGGCCTGACATATTTCACATATTTATAACAAATCTAGAATATATGGAACTTTAACTTTTTGAATTCAATTACAGAAAATATCAATCAATCAATCAATCAACCATTTTTTATTCCACAGTAGGGGCCCATACAAACTGAAAGCCGCCTTCCTGTGCTTTTTAGAACTAATCTGTGGTATGGTCAAAAGGCCAGTACCGGAGTACCTCAGGGTCCGCGGGGGCTGATTGAGTAAAAGCAGGGCAGATAGGTAAAAAGGCCCAAGACCGTTAAGACAGTTAAAAACTAGTAAAATAACCTTAAAATCAATCCTGAAACGCACAGGGAGCCAATGCAGTGTCCTTAAAACCGGTGTAATGTGCTCCCGCCCTCTGGTCCTTGTCAGCACTCGTGCGGCTGAGTTTTGTAATAATTGTAAAATCGAAATGCTCTTTTTGGGAAGGCCAGAGAGCAGGGCATTACAGTAGTCTAAGCGACAGGAGATAAAAGCATGCATTAGCACCTCCATGCTGGCCTGAGAGAGAAACGGGCGGGCTCTGGCTATATTCTTAAGATGGTAAAAACCTATCTTTGTTATGTTTTTGATGTGTGGAATAAAACTGAGCTCAGAGTCAAAAATCATACCCAGATTTTTTACAGATAGTGATAGTTTAAAATCCTTTAACTTTGGTAAAGGTTTCTCTTTCTGGCCTTCAGGACCAATGAGTAAAACCTTTGTTTTGTCCTGGTTGAGCTGTAGGAAATTTGCTGCCATCCATGTCTTGATATCTAAAATGCAGTTAAAAAGGACATCAATAGGCCCTGTGTCATCCGGAGACACGGCGATGTACAGTTGCGTATCGCCAGCATAACTATGAAAGCTGACGCCGTGCCTCCTGTGATGAGGTCCCCAAGGGGAAGCATGTAAAAATTAAAAAGAGTTGGACCTAAGATTGACCCTTGGGGAACCCCACACTTTATTTTGTGGGTTTCTGAGGAACATGTATCCATACTTACAAAGAAGTGTCGATCTGTGAGGTAAGAAACGAACCTGTTAAGAACAGTACCAGAGAGGCCGACCAGGTTCCTCAGTTTAGTTAATAAAATGTGATGGTCTACTGTATCAAAGCGGCAGTTAAATCCAGTAGTACCAAGTGAGTTTATGGTTATCTAAGTTGTACCTGATGTCGTTTAGGGCTGGCCCGAATTATTCGAATATTCGAATATTCGTTCGGAAAATTAGTATTCGGAGCTTAAAGCTGCAGTGTCTAATTTCAGCCGTTGGGAGCCGTTGGGATCCCAACGGCTGTTTTCGCAACGCTCTACCTGCTGCAGCTCCTCCCTCCGAACGACAGCTAAGCGCATTCATGTTGCACCCAACGCACCTAGTGTCTCCCCCCCATCCCCGATATATTTATTCCCCTAATCAACCTTGGCCGACCCGACACAACAGCGATCATGTCCGCACAAAAACAACAACAACACGGCCAACAATTGTGCCAAAAGACAAATTAACAGCAACTAAACGGAACAAATAGCCTTAAAACAGCATTGCAGATTCACACAAACAGCAAGGGAGCACCATACCAAACACATTTACAGCACCATTGTGTGCACGGCAGTACAAAATAAAGGCAAGTATCCTACATTACCCTACCTGGCTGTGACGGGACCGTGGCTGGCGTAGATACACCGGTGCTTCGTTGTACTTTTTGTGGAAGTTCCCCGGACTTAGCAGTTATGTTTCGGTTCATTATGGAGGTGGTGGCTGCACACAACCGGAGTGGAGCGTGCCGGTTGTAGCTTCGCTGGAGACGGGGAAGCCAGTTGGACGGCGCCGGGGGTTAGCAGCAGTCTAGCCGGCCAGCAGGTGAACACTGTCGGGTAGCGGTGTAGCAGGGAGGCGGCGTAGATAAACACCGGTGCTTCGTTGTACTTTTCGTGAAAGTTCCCGGGACTTAGCAGTTATGTTTCGGTTCATTATATGGAGGTGGTGGCTGCACACAACCGGGTGAGTTAACTAATGCTATCCGACCGGTGCTAACTTGGTTTATCAGCTAAAGCACAGCCAAAGGAAGCCCATTCTCCTGGCTCACTTTCCACACGTCTTCCCCGAGCGGCTTCATACAGCAACAGCCGCCCGACTACATTTCCTCCTCGGTGTTTCTCAGTCTCTGTGTACACACTGTCCTCCCACCGTGTTAGTTGTTGGTATCCGGGGAATGGTAAATTGAGGGTTCGTTGCATAGATAGTATAGTATAGATAGTTCGTTGGTGAAGACATTGCTATTCGCTGTCTGCCGTAGTAGGGCCAAACAGTAGTTTCAGACTGCTAGGGTCGTGAACGCTCACGCAACTGACGCATCAACGTCGTTGCCAAGTGAACGGACAGTCCCACAGCCAATAAGAACGCAGTATCTGAGCCTGCTCTGATTGGTCAAAATTAACATGAGCGGTGGCAATTTTGGGGGGCAGCACACAGAGGCAGGGGGAGCAAAGTGATGAAAAAATATTTTCAGACCACTTCACCTACATATAGCTGAATGGCTATTATGACAGTTTTGCCAAATATTACAGTGAAAAAATTAGACACTGCAGCTTTAAATTAGTATTCGGAGCTTCGTTTTTTTTTTTTATATATTTTTTTTTCTTTTTTTTTTTCAAAAAAATGTTTTGCAAGAAGCTAGTACTGCAATATAATGTCATCAAATAATTTTATATTTGGATATAAAAGTTAGTAATATTGTAGTAGTAGTAGTAGTAGTATTGCTCATTTAGGAGGATATTACATCACTAAGTGTCATAGCGCATCCATTACTTCACCTCCGAGCGCGTAAATCTTCAACAAAATATGCAGATACTGTCAAAATCGGTTCCAGGGAGTATATAGGGATATAACGTTTAAAAAATAATAATAATCTTTTTAATTTTTTTTTAATGTATTTTTTGATGGTGTGTTTTTCTGGAACGAATATTCGCTCGGAAAAACCAACGAATATTCGAAGCCTGAAAAATGGTATTCGGGCCAGCCCTAATGTCATTTAAAATCTTTAAAAAGGCTGTTTCTGTACTGTGGCTCGTCCTGAAACCAGACTGATACTTCTCTAAAATGTTGTTTGTGATTAAAAAATCATTTACTTGATTAAAAACAAGTTTTTCCAAAATGTTACTTAAAAACGGTAAGTTGGACAGGCCGATAATTATTAAAAATGTCGGGATCAAAGTTGCTCTTCTTCAGAAGGGGCTTCACCACCGCCGTTTTGAAGGAGGTGGGAAAGACACCCGTCTGAAGAGAGCAATTCACCATGTATAAAAGCTGATCCTCAAAGAATCCACAAAGTGTTTTAAAAAACGGTGTGGGAATTGGGTCTAATAGGCAGGTTGTTGGCTTAACTTGGGATACAACTCGATAAAACCTTTTTTTATTAAAAGTGGAGCCACTAAGTCCAGCGTTGTTTTTATTTTATGGTTAAGGCCCTGTTCTCACGGCAACACGAAACGGTGCAAACGCGGAAAAATTCCCGCGGTTGCACTATATCATGTACATGAAAACAGCAAACGCAGGCATGAAACCGCAAGTTTTTGAGATCTACTCCCAGGGAGGATTTTTTGGAAAACACAACGGTTTTGGTTTCTTGTAAACATCGAAACCATTTCCCCTGATAACGCTGACGTCACGGCTCCACTTCACGTATGCATAGTCTATAACATTTGCTGTCAAAATACCCACACGCGAGTTATAAAGTTAGAAGACAACATAACATGCACAGTGTCTCCGCGGCACCATCACTGTGATCAGCGGAGAGTGTCGTGCAGGGCTCAAATATAACACCCGCCAATTTAGTATAGTCTATTAGTAAGTTATTGATACCATGCAACCGCCACTTTGTCTGGGGAAAGATTTGTGCTCTGCCGGTTTTTCTAGCAAAATAAACGTGTGTAGCTTCTATATGCCAGGGACACGGCTCTCTCTACATTAAAAAACACTATCCATAGTTCGCAGCGGTTAAGTTACTGTTCAACAAAAGGAGCATTAAGGCTACGGCTTCACAGTAAAAGCATGTCACTGGCTAAACATTAATAGCATTTCACTGGACAAACGTGAGTTGACTTTTATTTTGAAGTACGCCTAACAGGAAAGATAGCCGCTCACAAAGCCCCTTCACTACCAGCATGTCTTCTATTTTCACAAGTTCAATGGGTGAAATAAGAGGACAGAAAGCTTGTCATTTACAATACTTGTAATAGGCCAGGCAAAGTAAGGCATTTTGGGGCAAAAAATAGAATAAATTGTAAAATAATTTTTTTCAGCTCAGATAATTTCTATGAGGTGTCCAGAACAACATACTAAAAGTCCCAAGAAATCCTAGTTGAGGAAATATGTTTAATTCTCATCAATCCGAGATGTGTGCCAATAAGGCGAGACACCAATAAATCCCAATAGGGCTATTTTTGCCTTTAGTCCTATCAAAATGAAACTTTACACAATGAAAGTATCCATGAAAATCTAAATGTTTTGTATTACAAGTTTCTTTGAAAATGAATTTTAATATGCAAATGAGCTATACACTAATCGTACATGCCCAAAATAAACCCAAATAGGCTTAATTTTTTCCTTTACTCCTACCACAATAAAACTTTACGTAGTAAAAATATACTTGAAAAGTAAAACATTTTGTATTACAAGTTTCTTTTCAAATGAATTTGAATATGTACATGAGCTCCATACTTATTGAATATCCAATCATCCTACTGCCAATGGGTGATGGCAATGCTGCTTTTTAGACTGGCCTCTAACCTGAAAAACTGGGGTATAACAGGTGCCTCTCATGAATTAGATTTGTCTCTTCAAATACCACTGCAAGCAATTTGATAGCACTACAACCAATCATTCCTTCCAATGATTGATCTTGATCCCAGTGATGAATCCTGCATATACTCAACATTGAGGTTTGTGGCAACTCAAGCTCTGCAGTATGATGTGACCCCTGTTCTGACGTTCGACCAACCCCTTCTGGAAAGCCTTGACCATTATAAGTTAACTTCTAATACAAATGTTTTACTTTTCATGTAGACTTTCATTGTGTAAAGTTTTAATGTGGTAGGAGTAAAGGTAAAAATTAAGCCTATGCGGATATATTTTGGGTAGCCTATATTTGATTAGTGCATAGCTCATTTGCATATTAAAATTCATTTTCAAAGAAACTTGTAAGACAAAAAATGGCGTATCACAAACCATGCAAAGCACGATGCAGATGTGCTCATTGTCCAAACTGCCATTACCTCTGCCAGAACAAAAGACACAGTCTCAGTAGGTGATGACACAGACTTGATAGTACTCTTGTTGCATCATGCTGATCTGAATGCACACAAGCCGTTTATGGCACAAGAACCAAATAAATTAGTGTATAGCTGTCCCCAGACAAATGTGCAACATCACATCTCTCTTCCTGAGATCCTCTGAGATTGTCTTTCCCTTTTGGCATGTCTGACCTGTATGGGTTCACTTTGGTGAGCCTAAACTGACCTGGTTTTATCTGGTGCCGTCCAATTTCTTCCCTAAAGATCTCTCATTACATTGGTCCATTTCATCACTCAATTTGGCCCACCTGATTGTGTTTACATGCTCAATTTAAGCAATGCAGCTCAGGGTTCACAAACTTTTGCACATACAAAAGTTGTCAAATAATTTTTTTTTAATCAGTTTTAACAATTGATTTCCGGTAAAGAAAAATGTGGAATTGATAAACAAAAATCTGTTATTTCATATAAAAATAACAGAGGGGGGGGGGGATCTAATTCATGAGAGGCACCTGTTATAAGTAAGCCAAGCAGTTTTTCAGGTTTGAGGCCAGTCTAAAAGCAGCATCGCCATCACCCATTGGCAGTAGGATGATTGGATATTCAATAAGTGTGGAGCTCATGTGCATATTCAAATTAATTTAAAAAGAAACTTGTAATACAAAATGTTTTACTTTTCAAGTATACTTTTACTATGTAAAGTTTTATTGTGGTAGGAGTAAAGGAAAAAATTAAGCCTATTTGGGTTTATTTTGGGCATGTACGATTAGTGTATAGCTCATTTGCATATTACAATTCATTTTCAAAGAAACTTGTAATACAAAACATTTAAATTTTCATGGATACTTTCATTGTGTAAAGTTTCATTTTGATTTGTTTTAGAAGTTAACTTATAATGGTCAAGGCTTTCCAGAAGGGGTTGGTCGAACGTCAGAACAGGGGTCACATCATACTGCAGAGCTTGAGTTGCCACAAACCTCAATGTTGAGTATATGCAGGATTCATCACTGGGATCAAGATCAATCATTGGAAGGAATGTTACTGAAGCTCTCCCAGGGTGTTCATCTAGAAGATGCAGGATCTGCATCATACCAGACCATGATGGCCTTTGAGAGTGAAGGAGTAGGGATGTCTTCCAGAAAACATCCAGCTGTGATGTTTTGTTATCTGCTGGCAACAGAGCCAGTGGCTGATACACAACAGGTTCACGTATAGGAGGAATCATAAAGTACTGAATGTGTATGTGACCAACCGCAGCAATATCTGCAGCAGTCACTTGGATCTATTTTGGGTAGCCTATATTTGATTAGAGTATAGCTCATTTGCATATTAAAATTAATTTTCAAAGAAACTTGTAAGATAAAAATGGTGTATCACAAACCATGCAAAGCACGATGCAGATGTGCTCATTGTCCAAACTGCCATTGCCTCTGCCAGAACAAAAGACACAGTCTCAGTAGGTGATGACACAGACTTGATACTCTTGTTGCATCATGCTGATCTGAATGCACACAAGCTGTTTCTGGCACCAGAACCAAAGAAAGCAACAAAAACAAGACGGATATGGTGCATAAAGTAGACAAAGGAGTTACTTGGTCCCAAGGTGTGTGACAATCTCCTCTTTCTCCATGCCATTTCAGGCTGTGATTCTACATCTCGTCTATTTGGCATAGGAAAGGGAATGGCACTGGCCTGGAACTCCAGACCTGCCACTAGGCGCTGGAAAATTAAATGTGCTGCGCCTGTTGGTCTGGGCACTCTCCATTGAATCTCATTAAATATGTCAAGAAATCCTGAGCTGCGTTTCAATTGGTTCTATCTGATATGGGCGGGCCAGAGCCCTATGTATGGTGCTCTGGGGCCTCGACCCTTTACAATTTGGAAGACGGCACTCAAATCTTTCATTAGCAAGTAAGAGGAATGTTCTGTTTTGCCGACCGACCACGGCAAAGGTTCAATTTAGCAGTTAATCCCACTGTTCGCTAAACGAACGGGGCTTAATACGTCACATTGTTCATTACTCTGATTGGTTGTAGTGCTATCAAATTGCTTGCAGTGGTATTTGAAGAGACAAATCTAATTCATGAGAGGCACCTGTTATACCCCTGGCAGGTAAGCCAGGCAGTTTTTCAGGTTAGAGGCCAGTCTAAAAAGCAGCATTGCCATCACCCATTGGCAGTACGATGATTGGATATTCAATAAGTATGGAGCTCATGTGCATATTCAAATTCATTTAAAAAAAAACTTTTTTTTCAAAAAAAGTGACTTTTCAAGTATATTTTTACTATGTAAAGTTTTATTGTGGTAGGAGTAAAGAAAAAATTAAGCCTATTTGGGTTTATTTTGGGAATGTAGATTAGTGTATAGCTCATTTGCATATTAAAATTCATTTTCAAAGAAACTTGTAATACAACACATTTAAATTTTCATTGATACTTTCATTGTGTTAAGTTTCATTTTGATAGGACTAAAGGAAAAAAATAGCCCTATTGGGATTTATTGGTGTCTCGCCTTATTGGCACACATCTCGGATTGATGAGAATTAAACATATTTCCTCAACTAGGATTTCTTAGGACTTTTAGTATGTTGTTCTGGACACCTCATAGAAATTATCTGAGCTGAAAAACGCTATTTTGCCTGGACTATAACCCCAAGCTTACACCAACCGCTTTATGAACGTTAGTGGCATTAATTTTCAGTTACAGTA